>OY829475.1:10877409-11532830 GCA_963691745.1 Ditula angustiorana
ATTTCCCGAAGTTTAAAAAACATCGGCGCCACTGCACTAAGGCCGGCAATTGAGTTGATGCGCATGCGAATGAATACGAGTTATACGATAGACAGCATACAGTAGGATGCTTTTTATGCGTAAACGCCATTTTTAAAAGTAAAACTTATGCACTTATACTTTTTTTTGGTGGCAAGTGTAACTGTATATTTTGAGGGCCATGTGCAACAGTAAGCTGGGTATTTTGCGAATTGTGTCTGAATGTCGAATTTTTTGTATACGGACACATGAGTTAAGAAGAAAATCTTTGCATTATGGTTTATGGGCAAGAAAGTGCATGGACGGACCAGCTACTCTTTTAAGGGTTAATGGTTCTCAGGGGTGGCGGTGATCACCTCCATCAGATGACCAGCAGTTTTATTTAACACAATAAATGTGTTCGAAGTATTGCAACACGTGAATCTTTTTGTTTCAAATGGTTAAAAGTCTTAACAGGAATTCTCTTATTGTGCCACATTAAGATAAAAAAGGTAAAATTTTGTTAAATATGTGATAGTACTCGTACTTTAATGCTATGCAATTTATAATTTTAAGTTTATATTGACTAAATAAACTAAACTATTTCACAATGAAAATTTTTACTCTACGTCATTTAATAAGGTATCTTATTTTTAGTATTGTAAAAGGTAAAACTCCATATGATTGAACCATTAAGCCTTAACTCAATTCTAAGAACGCAACTTTTTCCTGTTTTGTTCTTGTAACTGTTAAAACAGAAGAATTTCCGTTGACTCACCGTCATTTGAAACGGAAACTTTTAAAAACTTCTTACTCTTCCCTTGGTTTTTGGCGACGCAAGCTTACCTGAAAAAAAAAGTTCAGATTAAATAAAGGTACCAACCAACTGATCATGCTTCACACGTTACCAGACTTGATCGCGTGCATAAATATTTAACGTCTGCGCCATAAGCGGCTTACTCTCGGCTTATAACCGTGCCTTCGCATTTAGCTGCCAGGAGTATGACTCTCAGAACGTATTTAAAGTAATCGTATCACAGCCTACATATTATTGAGTAGTTTCAGTGGCCACCTGTGGTGTTCATCATCAGTTCCACGTCACCAAAAGGTACTTTCCAAGAGCAAATGCACTAGTGACTACAAAAAATACCCAAATCGCTGTAGGTGTGCCCTTAATATTTAAAGTGCCCTTGATTTCTCCAGGATGCCATCATCAGATCCTAACCTAAGGACCATGGGACCAACTGGAAAGTAGACTCTTTCAAATAGGTCACGCCGTCTTTGAGTAATTGGGGAATATACATAAAAAAAATGTTGCGACGAATTATGAACTTCCTTCTTTTTTTGAAGTCTGTTAAAAATCGTTGCGATCAACATAGCGCCGACACTCTGTCCCGCTCGTCTGAGCTCGAATCTCTGTCTAAGGATTCAGTATTTAACGCTGGGGTATCGTTGAATAGAACGCAATGATGTAATATTCGAGAATCACACTACTGACCGAAACCAAATGGTTTATATGAGCGGAGCGGCATAACATTTTTAAGACTATAATTGCGTACCCTGAGTTCGTCATAGCAACAACGATAACGTTTTGACCCTTTAAACCGTACGCTCTTGCCATGATTTTTTAATAATTTGCTGTTGTTTTGCCTTAGAACTAGGTATATGTTTTGATTTTAGAACTATTTCTATCAGTTTTGAATATATTGATGCGTTTTTGTTTTGTATAAAACTACTATCATGCAAGTATAATAAAAACTATGAAGAATAAAAAAACATACAAATCTAGGTACAATAACAGCATATTATGAAAAAAATACGGCTGTTGATTGAAGTTTATACGGCGGCAAATGTTACCGCTGTTTGTATGAAGAGCGTTTTTTGAGGGTGTGTTCATAATCCTCTTAACACTCAGCCCCCGAAAACACCCGAAATTTATCAACAAAATCTTCACACAAGGGCAGGTTATTAAGGAACCTTCTATTCTATTTTGCCAGTTACTTTTGAACCTTTATTTAAAAGTAAACTTATATCGTATATCCCACTTAGGAAAAACCAGAAGCCGTAAAATGGAAATGTGATATTAAAGAAATAGGATAGGGTTTTTGCGGTCAAATGAGTCGGAGGCCTTGAACAATTTCTTAGTGTAGTTTGGCCGTGGCATCCTCGACAGGCACCTGATCAAACATGTGGAGCGATAAAGGGCACTTGATGTAAAACTTAACAGATAAGGCCTTCTTCCTGAGTATGTAACTCAACGACTACTTTTTAATAAAACAAATTTTACGTACTCAAAAGTAATAGAAAGAGTAATAAATGAGCAAGGAAAGGTATGTAAAATTAACATTGGTCGAAACAAACGAAAACTTTTGAAAGCAAAAGTCGTTTTGCGTAAATGAGACGCGAACTAAAAGGACACAAAGGAACACAAAGCTAAAAGCAGCTTCCAGATCGTGGACTTGGGTAAAAATCAAAACATTGAAGCGTCTTCTGTTTCATATGCAAATGGACAGTGTACAGTGTTGCAGGAGACACACACGCTACACAAATAGCAGATATTTTAAACACTTTAAACTACACGCAGTCGCAGTTGATCAAAATTGGCATTTGTTCCGTGTCTGAAAAGACAACGTCGGTAAAAAGAAACTTCGCACATTACGTTGTAAAATTTTAAATTCCCGATCACATTCTGCAGTTCCTGTTAAGTAACATTCTTAATAACAGTGTCTTTCATCTTTATACCTTAATCTTCCAAACTGTCGATTTTATCCTCAGTGCATTTAAATGTTTCTCATGGTTCAAGTTTTAAATTATGGTAGAGCCGGTTTAGAGTTGTCTATTTATTCGATGCTGTCCTGTCGAGATGCGTATGTCGTTTGCAATTCTTCGTGCTTTTATGGACATGCTCGTTGTTCTTTTTGCCTATGAGTGCGTCTCGTCAGGAGCGTCTGCTTTTTATAGCAGCTATTGTGAAGCTGCTTAGTATGCGTCGTGTCCATCGACGGAGCTGAGCAATGATACAATGTGGACACGTAAAATATACGACCAAGATAGTTAAATGTATGCCGGCAAATTTCAAGAAGCGAGTGTCTGAATACCCTTGTCAAATACCAAGATGTGCACGGAGAGACGCTTTGTTGAACCTCCTTTTCTCTATCGTCAATGATCCATCAAACTGTTTCAAATTTGTTTCACGTCATCTGTTAATTTCAAAACAGCCATTATTAAATTGCGTTCTCAGATCGAAGTTCTCGTCCCTTTAATTTAGTTCGCCGAGGTGAATTGATGTTCCATTATATGCAAGTCAGGCCGCCGGACCATGGCCAAAATTTCAATAGCTCAGAGCGATTGAGCTGGCACGTGTAACTTTTTGCAAAATTCTTTAGAATTCATTTATATTACTGGGGATTGGTTGGCTTGAATACTTTATTATGCAACATTTTAATAGGTTTTGGATCAATTTAAGTTTTTGTACGTACTTGATTACCATGTTTAGTTTTATGGCGGCGGTCATTCTTAAATTTTAGCAAAACATCGCGTGATAATCCGTTTAAAATTATGTGTCCTTGTACCATTTACGTATATTTGTAAGGTGGGTGATATCATTAAATCTTGATCAATTCAGTTAGCGACTCGGCTAGCAATGTCTCCATAGACGGTGCGGCATACAATCATCAGCGGCGGCAACTTTCTACATGACCTCGAAATGCTGCATTCACTTTCCTCGTGACTTACACCGGTTACACAACCGACATCGCGACCGACATATCGCCAACGCTCCTCGTCATCACGTCCGACATTATTTACTTGAACAACATCAAAGCACTCCGACCACTCTGACACGATCATTAACGACCGTCTCCAAATATTGTCGTCCCGCAAACTTTCTAAAATATGTTATTACATCATACCATAAAAAGCACACAAAAAGTCTTCAAAAACGAAATGGAATATCGCCGCGGAGAACTGAGGAACGTGGAAGACTTGTAAAATAAGTTCGCGAATTATTCGAAGGGCAGATAAAAACGCCAGGTGCCTCGCCTCCTGCGTCCAAGGTCAGCGTTTCCTAGAGCTGCATTTAGGTTTCGTTTTATTCGTTGCATGTCCCTTCGGTGGAGCCGCCTCGCGTGCGGCCAAACCAGTTTGTGTGCTATTCTCCACATCACTCGTAAAGCAGTGTGCCCATTACAATATAAGTTTTTATTTCTTCGCTTTGATAGAATTCTCTTTTTTGTAATTGATCTGCACATAATTTTATTACACCTAGACACGTGAAACGGAAATCTGTTAGTGGCAACGCTTTGTAATTGTCAAGTAATCTATAACCAATAGCAAAATAGACAGAAATAGTTACATGGAACTTTTTATTTGCTTTATTTAACACAATAAAAAAAAAAGATTTTCTTGAAAAAATTGAAATAGATAAGTAAAATTACTTTAAAGCGGTGCAGCAAAAGTTATACGCGTACCATGTGGATGTGACCTTAGCCGTCCAAGGTGGAAAGCAAGAGCAAAACAGTAGGGGCGGGCTGCAAATTCGGCTTTTTCTTAGAAGCCTCCGTCCGACAACTGTGAAGCGCGCCAACAGGAAGTGGGGACGGACTTAGTTTTATGTAACCTAATCACCTGCCGAGCTCGAGGCCAGTCGCAGCGATTTGGAAGAATCAAGGCCACGCCACACAAAATCCGAGCTCAACCCATACATATTATAGCTATCCCTACCCCGCGCCGCTTACAGCAGGATGTTGCATAAGCTTTGTTGTTTTGTTATCCTTCGTGCAGAGTCCGCGTCGCATTTTAGATTAGTTTTTTGTGCAGTCGCCGCACTGTATTTTTCTTATTCTAATGTAGGGCATACAAAAATGAACGTTAATAATGAACACGTAGAAATGGTTCTAACCACGGACGTTTCTCGTGTCTTCCGAGGAACGGCTTAAATATTCACGTCGAAGTTGTTTGCGACTCTCGAAGTTTGTTGAGAGCATCTAACTATTCTCGTTCCCACGTCGCCGCTTCACACCTCCGATGTACGATGGCAGTCTCAAAAGTGTGGAAGCGAATCATTTTTCACGTAAAGTTTTCCGATTCTCAGCGAGTCATTTTGAATTTTTACCCTTTAAAGCTAGCGTCCCGAGCACGAGGGAAGGAAACTTTTAAACTAAATGGTCTGGATAGAAATTGTGATAGGTACCGCAAGATAAGTATCTGGCGGTACTTTCAGCAAAGTACAACTCACTGGTTCTGTAAAATATTTGTGCTTTTTCAAGCATGTTTTCTTGGAGCAGTTGCAAAATTTGATATTCTTCAAAAATGTGTGAATCAGTTTAATTATGTCTAAATACAGTCATTCGTTATTTAAATGTGCCAAAAATGCAGTGAAATTTCACGACACGTAATAAATATCTGTCTGGTATACATACAGCGGTATGAGGCGATACGATCATCAAAAAAAGTTCACCGGGGGAATTCCGCCGAGAGAAATTTTGTTGGGTGATCCCAAAAGGGCATCATCCCCTGCCTTGCGGGGCAGACGTTGCTAGGGGCAACGCGTGTGCTATCCCTATTCTTTTTGATCCGCAAGCATCCTATTGTACGTTAGAGAACATACATGAATAGAGAATATCTAACTGCGTTTTAATTGTACTGGCTGTTGACATTATTTGAATTATTCGGGGCTCAAGTTTAATTTATGAGGGTTCATAGAAAAAAATAAAAATCGTCCATCATTACCTTCATATTACAGCAGAATAAAACTAAAAGGAGCGAGGATACGACATGGCTGCATACGGCCAGTTATTTATCCTAATGTTCACTTTTACGAGACAGATTTTAATGTCCCAGTTTATTTAAGGCCTCGTAAACATGAAAGGCCATTTTATGGAAACTAATGTGTGTTGTGAGCTTTTGAGTTAGTGCTTAGAACTTAAAAGTAATTTTAATTACTGAACGAAAGCATTTGTAATGCGCATGGTTTGGGCACTGCATTAATCGATTATTTAATTTACTTTTCGCCTGTGCGATGTGAGTATAAACTAAAGCCTTCACTTCGAATCCTTAAATGATAAATGAATACCTTCACTAACATACACGATAAATTAATTGTATAAAGAAACACGCTATTTGACCTTTTACGGAACAACTGGCAAAATAACGGCTGCAAGAAAAACGCAGGTGTTAACAAACAGAAACGTTGTTATTAAACGAGGACAGAATCGTATTAAAAACAATGTGACTAAGTAAGTAGAGTTTGAAGCAATAAATACATATACGTGTAATATTACTCCAACACCGGTGAATATAGTTTAAAACAAAATTGCGGCCAACTGACGAGACGGCGCGGTCTGCCTCGTTTTGAAAACGTTTACCATATTTGGCATCCATTTTTTTTAATGCAAAACGATTCAGCCGTTGAGATTCGAGTCTGTAAAAAACAGGAGGGTTCACCCTCTTTAGTCATACCAGAGAAAAGAGTGTTTTAGAATTACCTACCGTTATACATAACTTACAAAACAAGGCATGGTCTAACTAAAGTTATCTAAAACTTTATTGTTTGGATAAGTAAACATTGGTTTTCCGCAAGACGTAATTTTAGGACAACTTGGATAAATAAGGAAAAGTTCATACCTGAGAGTTAAATAAAAATATCAGTCCTCCAACTTAAAACAAGCGCCAGTTTTCGTTACAGTTAAAACCACACATTCTTTATCTTACTTAAATTGATATGACCTAAAACAGAACTGGGGTGAGCCACGGCCATGACCTCTCTTAATTTCAACTTCGTAAATACATTTCTGCGGTTATATTTGGACCTTGTGTCGTATTCACCGCGACAATACGCTAGTAACTTAACGTTTAACATCAGATCTAAAAGTATAATGCCCCCGCGTCGACCATGATATTTTTCAAAAGATCTCTATGAATTATTTATTTCTCACGTAGACACACCATTACAATTATTTCTTTTTCTACGAGAAACGACTTATGAATAATAAGTGGCTGGACTTGAAAAACTTTGTCGGATACGGAAAAACATGTTTTGTCCCAATTTGAACAATTTGAACCGTTGTCTGTGTTAGTCACGAGTATTTACCTTCAGCGTTCTAATATGCGAGGACTTCCGAGTTTTAAGATTTTATGGCCATATTGTACTTAATTTTAGTCTTCAATTTGAGCAAATTTTCAGATTAAATTTCAAAATTATGTATCGATCCAGATCTAATCGTTCATATTCTGCCTCATGACAAACCACTTATGTCTCAACGATGTTGTTTTCAGTAGCAACAACAAAAGTTGACCTGCCAGAAGTTACCTGCGAGTTTCGAATATCAAAACAAAAGACGCCACACTTCTGTGATGCGAAGAGTTAAAACGTAAACAGTGAGAAGGTGAACGACCCGAGTTCAACTTGACACATTTCTGGACGGCCCAATTGTGCGGGATAACCGTGCTCGACTTGCGCAACGGGAAGCCGGTTGCGAAGGGCTGTACGGGAGACGTTAAATTCACTTTTTAAAAGTAATAAATGCCGACTGACAGACATTGTTTATGACCGAAAGGTTCATTCTTTATTATGGTTTAAGGAAGAACATTTAAGGAACTCATGCTCGACAGATTGACCCTGCATATTGTTTCTGCACTAAACAGCAGCGGTAAGTGATAGCGTTGTTAAGATAAATTAATAGTTAAGACAAAAGGTTTCCTATAAATCTTTAGGTTATGCTGCCTTTATTTAGTTGTTGTTATTAAAAACAGGATGCAGCCTCATATTAGGTTAAGGTAAGGTAGTTATTTCGCTTCCAGACGTAAAATAATGATTGATAGATGATTATAAGAACTTACAGTTCTCAGATAAGTTTAAACTGCTCTGTAATAAGCATCTGCGGCTTTAAAAATATGTGTGGCGGTAGGTAATGTAGGTAGTCATTATTTTGCTTCCAGATAAGTTTGAGCTGCTTTGTATCAGATATGTGTAGTGTACCCAAATATGTCAAAATGCTGGTTACTATAAAACACATGAACCTACGAGTTGCTTTAAATAAAATAAGCCTTTGAAAGCTAACAGTATTTTATGACGGGCATTCTTTTTTATGCCAAACAGGGTTAAGCTTAGGAATGCAATGGATGAAAAATGAAAGGAATACTGTTTCTTATAGATACCGCTTGCGTTACAGAGGGATGCAACAAAAAATGCAGGTAGGGGCTCGAGCATCGACCCCAAGGGTTTGGGCACTGACGTCATCAAACAAAGATGGCTCTGTGTTGTGGGCCTTCAAAATCACAAATGTGAAAATAAATTTATGGGTAAATGTTAGCTTACTTAAATATTATTTAGATACGATTTATTGCTATAATATAAAATATTATTTTAAATATTTACAGTTTACCATTACTTATACTATATCTCTGCAATTTTACGCGACACAAGGAAAATGCACCTAAACTTGAACACATTTGCGGTTCTGCTTTTCCCCTACATTCCGAGAATTCTTCTGACTGAGCACGGATGCGCGCCCAAATTTGATGTTAGTTTTTGCCTTACTTCACAGTGTATCTGTAGAATTTGCACTAGCACGGAGTCAATGACCTCCTGACAGCTGTTTTACCATTGTGACGCCGCAAGCGCAAGGTAAGACGAGTTACTAAAGAATCATACCGGTACACTCTTTATTCGATCCGTAACAAAAGAGCCGTAAATAATGACATCATTATTTTCTACACAAGCAGTTGCGATAATGAGGACGACGGAACCAGCGATAGTTGTAAAAGTCAACATCGACACGAAATCAAGATCAAACATCTATCACTGACCGCCTAACTAAACGTTTTGTACCTACGGAAGAAATACTATACAATGACCATAACAAACTTGATCGAAAGGAAGCTTTTAATGAAACACGTAGCAACTAAAAGAGTGTTATTTCTTATTTAAGCGACTGAATAGAATTTTAAGCAGTTTTGAGCAACAATTTGAATGTAGCGCGTCGCTGTAGTTAGGCGTGGGCCATGAGGAAGAATAAATTTAGAAGAGTCGATAGTACACAAGCCCGCAACAGCTGTGCATGGGCGCAACACATGCGTGCACCCCTGCGACACACACACACGAGCACAATAAACGTAGGCCTAACGTAAACAAGTGCAGGTTATGTGTACCAGATGCCCCTATAGAAAGAGACGCGGTTATAGAAGTATAGCGTGATAGAAAAGGCAGGAAAATTAAGCTACAGACGGCGGTTCGGTTTGACAACGTGTAGGGAGCTATTAATTAAGCATTGTTAAATGAACGTTCAGAAATAATAAGAAGTAATGGAATTTTATACAGATAAAAACAATGGACTCAACAATTGCTTTAAATTTAATTACAAAGTACAACTGTTACATTGAAGACGAAAAACTGTGACATCGATGAACGCGGCGCTTTAACTGTAGATACAAAAAGAATCGTAATGAAAATAAAGTAGGCCTGGCGAGGCCGTTGTTAATTAACATACAGATAGTTTAATAAAAGGCAGGAAGCAGGCAGCGAGGGGAGTAGGCAATGAAGCGGTAAAAATAGACGGGGCTACACGACAGCGTCGCAGGATCGATTGCGATGCCACGATGCATCGGCGACAGCCAATCAATATTAGATGCCATGGCCGTTCCCTGACGCCATTACGATTTTGTGTTTGGAGTCAATTTTGGAAGAATACGTAGGTGAATAATAGATAGCTGAAGCAAAACTACCTGCGGTTGAGTTGAAAACAGTTGAAACTTAGTTAGTTCTTACTCCTTTAGTTGATGTAAAAACGACACACTGAATTTATTAACTACTTGAATCCTATAAATATTAACAAAGTATTGATTTTGTCTGGTAGTTTGGACAGAAATGACTGTTTCCCATGAACTTCTTACTACAAAATTATTATCAGCCTTTAAAAGGAAACCTTAAAGAGCTTAAATGCAAGTCAAGTTATAGTCACCGGACTCGAAATAAATCTGTTTATCAGATCAGATGCTGTCAATATTAAAGTATCTGGTGTCATGTTTATGGGACAAAGCTAGAGGTATTTTTACTTGTTAGTAATGTTTTTTTCCAAAAGATCTCTTAAAAATAAAGAACATAATTTAAATGCTTTTTAGATAGAAAGTTTGTTTTTCCTCTTTTCGTTCAACTTACACTGGGTCTATTGCCGAGACCCTTAAAAATATTCCGAGGGAGGTTTAATAAAAGGGATAGTAATAAAGGTCAGCTCAAAATGAATCGTTTCTGACACAAAATAATTTTCCTTGACCTAAGCAACATTAAAGAACTTAATGTCAACAGCAAATAAATCCACTGCGTAAATTATTTAGCTGAAACCCTAGTGAGTAATTACGGATGTGGCCTTGCGCTTGCAGCGACATTCGGTGCAGCTGACACCGCGTCCCGGTTATTTTAGCAACAACCAGACTGCAGTTGCGGCAGGTCAGGCACAGGCACTCCACCGTAAACCCTAAAGTACTAGGGGAGTATATAGGTCATGCAGGGAAGAGCGAATTGCGCTCGCCAGCCGGAAAGCAATTTCTCTTTTTAACTTTTTATACTGCGTCAAAGTTACTGCAGCGGAACGGTTTATCGGTAAAAATAAGTGTTTCTTGCGAGGGGTCAGTTAAGTGCAATGCACCTGCTGATAATGATACAAGTAACAATAAATTCTCTTTGTCTTTTTGCGTAATATAATTTATGAACGAAGATGCATCACTCGAAAATAAAATTGATACAGCTTTGTACGTAAGTAATGTGCGTTCGATACTGTAAATATTGATACACCGCGATATGTTATTTGATCGGCTGTTTCTTTTTCTAATGCCATGGGTTCTTCATTACAGAAAGTTAAAAAAAGGGTTTTTTTTTCTGTAATCGTAATCGCCGGCTTGGCATCGGTGGGAACGCAGCAGGAGTCCCACCGCAAGCATTATATGGCGCATCTCACTTCGCCCGAGCAAAACCACGTCTAGACGCCGTTCCGTATAATTTAACACTTCCATTATAACCAAAACAACCGGAGTGTGTATTGGTCTTACTTTCATTTTATTAATTTTCAAACATTCTTCTTTATTTTTGTTATTAATCATTTAACATGCATCGGAGTGCTCGACGGGTGGTCTTTGATTTGTTATTGAATTGCGAAAAGTTTACTATTTAGCTCTCCAATTGGGGTCTCAAATGAATCATTAACTCTTTGCTTTTTAAATTCTCTTATGTGTTTTACATCGTTTTACGCATTGCCGTCTTCACGTGAGTCAGCCGTAGGTATTTGAAACATCAACCCTTTGTTATCGGCGGTGTAAACGACCAGCGCCGCGCGGACGGTCGACGCGTCCTTCAGCCGCCGAGACCTTGGATGGATTTAGACGCGGTTCGATGGACTCGCGTTTGTCATTTGTTTTGCTACTGATCCTCGTAGACTCTTTTATTGCATTAGCGCTCAAAACAAAAGCTAATTTATATTTATTCCTTTTACAAATTTTAAGCCGGTTAAAATGCCTCGAATTTTAACCCGCTCAGTTTCGGGAGCCTGGTTGAGTTCGGCAACCTCGGGGACCTTGGCCGATTTTAAACACAAGTTCAACGATCGATGTTCGATTCAACATCGTTTTACAACTTTTCCGGTCCCGGCGATAAAGCTCCTGAACTTTGTTTCTTCATGATTCGGTGTATAAATACATCGACCAGATGCTCTGTGAAGTGTAACGGTCTTATCTTATTTAATGGCACAAAAATATTTCAGCGGCTCGCTTTAGTGCCAACATAAATTTCAGACAGCATTTAACGTTAGTAATTTCGAGGATTGCGAATTTTCTAGATGTGCGATGCAGTCGTGCCGTTGCAGCCAAGTGCTAGATTTATAAGTGTCAGGATAATGATACTATTTTAATAAATAATGTTGACGTTTGCTGATTTAAATATTAAACATCTTGTTGTTGGCTGAATGTGCCACTTGCTAAGGTCAGGTTGGGATCACTGCTTTTTAAAAAGTCAATTAAAGGCGGCGGCGACTGAACAGCGAAGTGTGACAGTACAGAATAAATAATAGAATGAAATGGGTACATATTATTATGCCCGTTGTTGTACGTGGGACAATTCCAAAAGGCGCTATTGATGGTATCTACGCCTGTGACAGTTCACTTTTACTCCGCATACGGAATTATTGTCGCATCGGCAAACCTTGGCCGAATTTAGACGGGGTCGCCGGCCCCGCTGCATAGCTTTCTCCACTGGGCGCACGACGCAGTCTACGGCAGTATTTGTTTATGTTTATTTTTGCGATAGCTTCTTTTTGAAAATAGATAAAATTTGCTGAAACGTTTGAACGGGTGACCGCGGTGATTTGGGTTACATGTTGTAAAACTAGCAGACGCCCGCGACTTTGTTCGCGTTGAATTAGTTGCCAATGTCCGTCAGGGATAGTGTAGCTTTCTATTAAGAATTTTTGGAGTCAGTTCAGAAGTTTCAGAGATTACCCCTAAATACAAACAAAGTTAGTTAGTTAGTGTAGATGAGTGTAGGTAGAGTAGATGTAATAGATAGGTAAAGTTATTCTTAAAAGCTAGAGCTGTTTCACTAATAATCCGTAGTTTCCGGTTTCCACGTGACAGGCATTGCCTAGTGTGGGGTAATCGGTTATGTTTGTAAATCAGGTTTTATTTTAAAAAATATTTTTATTTCTATTTTCTATTTCTAATATGCAGTCTTCTTTACTTCACCGGCTTGCAGCTTATCCATATAACTAAAAGAACGCTTAACAAATTATGGGGTAAAATTACTTCTTTAATTACCTATAGCAATAATAAAGCAATTAGGTCACCAATTAAACCACAAAAAAATGGCAATCGTTTCTCTTTTCGGGATGCCATTAAATAAAAACATCAATTTAGTATGAGCGTAAAGTAATTGTATTAGGTCACGATCACAAACTCATTTACTAAGTGAAGCCTACCAAATACCAACGTCTAGATGTGCGTATACAATGCATGAGTATTTTTTGCGCGTCTACGTTGGTTACACATGTTTTCATGAACGACGATGATGTATTCCGTTCGAGTTCATTGACCCGATTTCCTTCCATTTCCACGAAAAAGTATACAAGTAAAGCATATGCGAGTAGATATTTTAAGCGTAGCGCGATGTTTGCCGAATCAATTGCGCTGAGCAAATATGCTGTACTTGTGGTCTTGAGATATATTGAGTGTTTGCTCACTTAAACCTAACTTCGAACTACCCTAAAAGTAAATAATGATAGAGCGATAGCGATGAACATTTATTTGTTGAAATCCAATTTCTCGTTTTTTTATGGTGAAGGGGAAACGAGCATGGGGTTACCTAGTAGGACGCAAAAGGGTTAGGATATACTGATGTGATTATTAGATTTTTTGCTACTTTTAATTCCCCTAGAAGTTGGTGTTGTCATGCTTATTTTCTTAGTTTGTAAAGGTCGGTTTTGAAATTAATGTATTTTGTAACTAATCTACCTCCTTTTTAGGTCTTATGTCCACAAGCAGACTGATAATACATTTGAAAATACAAAATACCCAAATTAAAAAACTTTAAATGAAAATGTTTCAATTTACGTATCAAGACTAGGTATTGACAAGCAGATTACTGACTTTACCAGCGCTTCGGGAATGATATCTGCTGAGAAGAATGTACTGCAAGAAACTCAGCATTAAAGCTTTTTATCCATTTAGCATATTTTTATTTTAGTGTCCACAAGTCACGAAAACCTAAGAAGTTAGGACTGTTGGCTAAAATTAAAAAAAAAAACAATATAACAGAAGCATAAAACGAAACACTGGCCACTATAAGTCAAGAGTTCAAATGCCATATCGAATGTTAGCTAATCACTAACGGCTCATTACAAAACCAAGCCTAAGAAACCCTAAAAGCCGAAGGCCGAAATCGGATCAGTCCTTAGTCGGCAACAACGCCAAGGTTAAGGTGTTATCACACTAGCCTTATCGCCACTCTGCATATTTGTCTAAGTAAGGCCTTAACACGCTCCCTTGGATCCTTTTATCTGTCTAAAAAGATAACGCAGAAGGAGTGCTCTTCGTCTGGTACCTTGAAATTAGAAAAAAAAAGATTTTTTGAAGTCGATCGAAGACTGTTCGTATTTTAAAATTCTAACGGACGCCGGACGTATACTCGTGCTACTACTGACAAGTCTTTAAAAAATCTTTACCATATCTTATACTAGCTTCTAATTTTGCCGGTGTAATGTTATTTTCGATGCGTTTTATGGGATAAAAGTGACCAGATTGCCAGGACATGATCTATCTGTCTATCATATTTCATTTAAATCCGTCCAGCCGTTAATGCGTGGTGAAAGAACAAACACATAATCACTTTCACACTTAAAATTTTCTTATTTATACCTAAATTGAAATAAAAACAGAAAATAAAAAAACGATTTCAGTAGTCTAGAATTCTGTTAAGCGAATAACTATATACTTCATTGAAGTAGTTAACCGACAGGGTAACTACCCATTATTGGAAGATTTGAGTCGGTTTAGAGTTTTAATGGGTCCCAACTAGCCTCACTTTGAAATTTTGGCACCCTTTAGACTTCTTTTATGAAGTAGTTAAAAATATTTGCGATAGGGTTGGGTATACATTTAAAATTATTCCTAATTTCAAGCCGAATGCATTAGTAAATGCTAAAAAGATCCCGACGTACTGAGAGCCTCCTAATTTTTTTTAAAGTCGATTAAAATTATGGGCGGACGGACAGGCGAAGTCGCGCCATTAGGATTCTTTTTTTACCACTTTGAAACAGAACCCTGAAAAATACGACAAAGATTCTAAATGTATCCGGTCACAGAAATTAAATCTTAGTTAGGTATAAATTTAGTGTCCAATGAATTCGCGTTTCATAGTAATAGCTTATTTATTACACAAAAATAAAATGAAAAGGAATAATATCAAGTTCCAAGATTCCTTTCAGATACGAGTGTTTAGTTCACTGAACACTACAGCAATAAGTATCACTTTCCATCTCAAGCATTCTCTAAAACATCAATATCACGAAACTTCTCAGACAGTAATATCTCGTTAATTTTTGTTATTCATCATGACTATAGATATCCCAGTGTATGTTTTTAAACTAAATCTTATCGCTATCCTCTAAAGACGAGTATGCGTCATACCAATCAGTTTGCTAAATCGTTTTAATTCTCATAGGTATGTAATTTGTCAAACTAAAATAAGAGTAGAATACCTATCAACATCAAGCTTTCTGAGGAATAATATATTTGCACCAAATTGGTGCTTTCACATGAGAAAAAAAAAAATTGTCGTCGAAGAAGTTTTACCATAAGTTATTAGTTTTAGTACTTGTCATCAGCAGTTATAAATTTATCAGTAAGTAAATGATTCTTTTACCTTATTGATCGTCCAAAGTCGGAAAAATACCTCCCCCTCATTGTCACAACTCTCCTCCAATATTTGTAGTGACTTGACAAGTCTATTTTTCAAAAAGTTAATTTAATTCAAACGAAGAGCTCTCAGCCGCAAACACAATTTCCAATATGAATCTGACAGCAAATACTTAGAAGGGTAAAAAGTACGTGGCCGCATAGAAATTGCCGATTCAGTATAACAAATATTTACACTGTGAAGAGGATTTTCCATCAAGAGTTGGAATTAATTTCACCAAAGTTTGAGAATACAAATTTAAAGTTGCTTCTTAATTTCATATGCAAAACTGTTTGAACTCTCACTTGTGTTTTTGACAAACAGTCTTACAAGAGAAAAGTTAAAATAAAAACATAAAGGGCAATTTAAAAAGCAATGGTATATTTTTTAACAGGGAAAACACTCGATATAAGTACGAGTACTTAGCAGAGAGATTACTGCTTTTATACAACGCTCTAATCTCGATTTCGCGATTCATTTTCTCTCGTTTGAGCCTGCGAAAATCACTAGTCTTAATAAAAAATAAATCAGACATTGTATAAAGTTTTATACTTCTATGTTTTGTGTTTTTATTGCCTTGGAAGATAACATCGATGTGGGATGGGATAAATGTCAAGGATTCTCCATACCAGTTCTGACATTATTAAAGTTATGGTGTAAAGTTTAACCGCCATGTGACTGTTATGCCGGTAAATCGTTTCAAATTATCATTTAATGCTAAAGCTCATTTAAGGATATTACATTAATGTATTAACGATGGTATGCATCAATACGTTAATGATGTCTGGGTAACCTTTTTGTGTCAGTACTGTCTGGGAACGCGTTGAAGGCACTCCCCTCCCTCAGCCCTCCCATTCCAAGAACCAAAGCTTTATAGATTCTTATAAA
Organism: Ditula angustiorana; assembly: GCA_963691745.1. NCBI lineage: Eukaryota > Metazoa > Arthropoda > Insecta > Lepidoptera > Tortricidae > Ditula > Ditula angustiorana. Next base: position 10,893,728 of record OY829475.1, read on the forward strand.
GAATGCAGTAGGAAATTAAGACTGGGCAATTAGTATCTTAAAATTCTAAGGGGCACTTTGTCATGTTAGTTTTATAACGTACATTTTATAAATATCGCATAAATTCCTTCTTTGTTGGAATTATGCGTTGGTATTGGTAATATCTAAGATGAATAAAAAATAGGTAAGGTGTAATTGTAAGACTAACAACATACGTAGGAGATTGTTTGGAAAAACAATTGGTGTATAATTGGTACAAAAAAAACAAGCCGAGCGAGTTAAACTAAAATGAGGACAAAACATATTTAGAAAAGATCAGACTTTTTTTTCTTAAAAGGCGTGTACGTGTGCAAGTTATTGCGTAGTTCTCAGTAGTTTCTGTAGTTAGCGTGGCATTAAATTTAATGCCTTGTTTTATGGAGGTTTTATTTTGGTTTTACGTGACATTATGGTGCCGTGTATGGCAGATCAAAGCGGACTAGCCCGGAAGCCAGGAAGGTCGGAATGAATGGACTTGAATATACTTACTAAGGTATGTTTCAAGAACATTGTGCTTTTGTTCGTAATTTAGTTCACATTTTGTTATATTTGGAAACGCTTATTAAAAACTAAGATTAAGCGATTTTACGGCATTATTAGCAAGCACGGTTATATTAAAAATAGGTGTATATTCAGATAATTATACAGATATGTGCACTTTATTGAGTGCTGGCCATATAATATGGCCAATATGGCCAATACAATTTGGAGGCGGACGAGAGCGGTGTAAAAATCCAAAATGAAACTGTAAACGTCAAAATGGCTCGTTTTAATAATAAACAAATAATAAATATCTCAAGTTAATTTACCAGTTGACCTAGTCCCAAATTAAGCAACAAAAGTTACTTGTGTTATAGGTACGTGACAACATATATATACTTATATACATTCGTAAAAACATTTAACATCCATGACCCGACTACACATATATCATCTTATCATATAACACGGGGTTTAAATCCGCTACTTCTTCATTCTTTGTCAGGGTCACTATAATCACATGGCTATTAAATAATTTAAAATAACTGATAATTTACAATAAGGTATGTGAAAAATATAAAGCAGCCATCGCTTTATCGAAATCCTCTATTACTCGTAGGTACGGTAAGAGCCTGTTGGTTCAGTGTCAGTGTATTTAATATAAGTAACTTTATAACCGTTTACATACTTTTCTGAAATGAATTTAATAACAGCTTCGTCGGGACCGGGAGCAAAGTAAAAATTGATACAGAAAAGAAATAAGTTTAACATGACCTAGGGCATAAAAATATGAGATTTGTCGGAGCCAAGCGCTATTATTCCCTTTTACCATAATGCCAACAGGTAAACAAAAGGCCATTGTTGCATTCTTCGCTATAATTGAGTTTTTAATATAAATCACCTTTTCTCTCGTTTTGTGAGATAAACTAAATTGCATCAAACATTATACTAAATAAAAACTTACTTTTGTCTTTATTTCAAAATAGTAATAAGGCCTGATTAAGTCGTTATAGTTATTTGTCAATTAGCGCTAATTTCAATGCATACCTTTCGCTCGCGCGAACGTCAGACCATGAGTATCATTTAATTAACTTTTGCCATCGATAAATATTTATAAGCTTATAAAATACGAATGTGCCGTGTTGAATTTCCAACGCCTTTCTATTTATAACTTATTAGTAACAACCGGTAGGTACCTTACAATAGTATTTTATGCAACTGCTATATAATGAGAGGCCTTAAAACACGAGTGTGGTTTTATGAAACGAGCGTCAGCGAGTTTCATAATAGGATCACACGAGTGTTTTAAGGCCTAATTATATACAGTTGCATACATTACTTTATCTACACACATATCATAACTGCAAAAAACCGTAACAGCAAAAAACCAACAAACGAGTGTCAAACAAGTATGGCGGCAATTCGATCTATCCGTCAAGACGAACGTTTTTTTAAATCATAGACAAAAGAATGAAGTCCCTATTGTCATGTCACTCGAGATCAAATGTCGTGCGTTTAAATTAAAAAATCATACTGAGTTGACGTTTCGTATCGATAACTGTTTTAATAGCTATGGGTACTAGAATAGAGACCAACTTGAATTTTGACAGCTGTTCCAAATTTAAACTCATTACGTCACGAGATATCGGTAATATGATCACCAATAAACACAGACTACTAAGAGATACTACCCAATAAAGAACAGATTACCTACTACCACAGACAAAAAAATTCTTATAATAACATTGGTTGTAATAATGCTGGTCATTTTCTATGGTTTTTGAACGCGTTATTAAGCATTTATGATATGTGTGTAGATAAAAAATATTAACCACTCACATAATACATTACAAAGCGGCTCTTACAAATAACACAATGTTAGTTAAAGGTTTGGAATAAACAAAGGGCATTTGGCAATACGTTAGAATTTAGCTTATTCAATAAATAGTATTTGTTAGCTTACAACTATAATAACGATTTCATAATCATATTTATTAATAACAGGGGGCCTAGCACCCTAGGTTTTATCTCTGACTTTTGTTTGTGTATATGCCTTAGCATATATTCCTTCCTAACCAGTATGTCTATGCGAGACAGACATGTTTATGTGCGCGATAAACGCTAGCGTGCTGCTAGAACAGGGTTCAGCAACGACTAAGTTTACCTTTCTACAACTTCTGCAAGGCATGAGGTTTCAACCGCGCTGCAACGGTGATGATGACAGTCATTCTTTTGGACCACGTGCTTTGCACTACTTTTGAATACGAGTATACCTACCAGAATTCTCAATCGTATTTTGTTGTGTTTTTTTAAACTAACGACAAAGGTTTTTTCACGGAAACTCTAGCACAGTTTCACGGATTAGTGAATTATTTACTGCCTGCCCTCAAATTCTTTGTTACTGGCAGTGTTTATTCAATGAATGAAATTTCGAAGCGTAAAACAAGGGAGTTTAATATATCTACGTATAATAAGCCGTTTCTAGCAACATTGTTTCATTACGTTTTACGTTACTCCAACTTTACGCGGCATAGTGCCGCGCCCGCTTTATTGATTAGGTTGGTCACACCTCGCGTTCTAACCGGCCAGTTTTAGAATAAATTCGATTCAAAATGTAGGCAATATTAAGTTTCCAGGAAACCGGATCTTCAAAGAAAGGTTTCGTTTATATGGAATGAAATTAAACTTTCCAAATTAGTTATATTGAGAGTTATTGAGTTTTTATTTCGTATGGCCATTTTGACGTTTTAAGCCTGGTATTGTTTATGTACTCTTAATTAAACTGCCTTATTTAGATATTAGTATAGATATGTATGAGCGTACTTGTTAAAATCTTGTATGTTTGCATTATCTGTCTGTATGTCTGCATCGCTTATCATAATATATCTGTATCTCAGTGGTTGTCTGGAAGATTTCTCTTTAGCGATAAGAACACTTATCGTCTGCCAGAGCCTTGTTATTTCCTGAATTATTTTATATGGTTTTTCAATGAGGTACAGGGATAAATTCACCTTTGTAGTAATTTATTTTACTTGTAATATTGTGTAGCGTTTTATGTACAATTAAGTGTTTACTTACTTTGTATTTAACTACATTAGGTAAAACAACAACTACAATTACTAGTTATGGATTCACACAAGTTAAAAAAAATTAAAACAGGTTCCTATGACACTGGTTGTTAATTTGTTGTTATTTTAGAAATAACAACAGTAAGTTCTACGAAATAATCTATTCAATTTTCAAATGACAGGTCTGAGATTGCTAAAGATAGAGGGAATTGGAAATCCGAGGGAGAGGAGTTTTCTCAGCAGTGGGACACGATTGCAGGCTAACATTATTATTATTTAGAACACAAAGATCTCTTTCGTCATATTAACCAAAGCCCTTTTTCCAAGTTGTTAGGTAATTACTAATGAGAGGGTTATACTTGACGGAGCTTCAATAATGCGGGTGCTACACCATTTGTCATTAGCCGCCTCGATAAGTTAATGAGTCCGGACTAGTCTCGGGGGATAAGCTCACTGGGAACGTCCGGGTTATCACGGAACGTTCTATAAGGGCCGAGAATTAAAGATTAAAAATAATAAATATAAGCATAATTATTAAAGAGTTTGCTATATCACGTACTACTTAAGTTTGGTCTGACATTTAAACATGAGTAATTAAATAGGTATATCAAATTATTGTTTACAATAAGTATCGTCAAAATGGTTTTTAACACAAAAATAATATCAACCATAAACAATTCGTACTTTTATAATACCAGGGTGGGTAAAAGAAATGTAGGTACGTAATTTGTTACGACGGCCAGTTCTGGTTATGCCATCTTGCGTGTGCGCGGCTTCAATAAGTTTTATTTCTAGGCCTCTGTAGAACCTTTCATAGTGAGTGTCTCATTTCTTTTCACAACATGTATGAGGTTATAGCGATGACTCATTAAGACACCCTGTATTAAGCACCTTGTAGCCCAGCATTCAAAGATATTGCTGTAAATTTAATAAAAATAAAACTATACTTTTGAAGCAAATTATAAGAAGAATATAAAGCAGCGCGTGCACATGAAACAATCTTTAAACGCCCATTGTTTCGCTCAAGAAAACGTAACTGTGCACGAATATTACTTTTTATGAATCGTGATTGCTTGATCGGGTCCTTAATTAGCTCGGTCTTATCAAAATTGTGGAATGAAATGAAATTATTTATTGCTGAACATGTAAAAACGGTTTTAGTACCAACATGCTCTGCCACTTCCAGCGTGCAAAACTGAAGATAAGCTACTACCTCCTTATTCATAAAAGCTTCGTAAATTTTTCTTTTGTTTAATCTGTCATTGTGACATTTGCCCTCAAATGAAAGGGACAAAACAATTCTTAGCTTAAAAAGATTGTTACCTTTTTATGAATAAGGTGGCTAGCAGCGTATGTCTTTAATAAAAAAACATTATACGTATGTCACTTACTTAATATAGTCGTTACGGGAAAAAATCTACCACGAGAAAACAGCGTTTGAGTGAAGACGCCTGTTGTCCATGTCCATAGAATTCTTCAAAGGATAATGTTGCGACTTGTCCCTAGGTATATGTACGTGAATGATCTCACTGCACAATATTGTGATTAATCCTTTAGTTTATAAATTATACAACGCTATCGGTCGATCTCTAATTGAGCGAATTGCCTCAATAACCAACGGCTTTTGAGCCAATGAATTGAGTAATTAGAAGCATGGCAATTTTCCTTCTCAAATAACAGGGTGCAATGTGTAACAATTTGTTATTTTGATTGGACTTGTCTTGTACTGGCTTCGATGTAGTTGTTAAAGCAAACTTTTCAAGACAAGATAATTCGCGTGTAGGCTGGACTCAAGCAATCTAAATTTTGGGTAACTGCAGAACCAGCTCGCAAAGAATTAATCGCTGTATTATTCTGACATTTGCCATGAAAGTCATTGAGACTTTTATTGTTAAAAGGTCCTATAGTGTTAGTAAGTACCTCTAACATTATTTAGTCTTTATCGTAAATGCATGTGTATTTCGGAAATAAAAGTAATTCGTAAAATATTAAACACACAAGGCGTTTTGATGAAAAACTAGGAGTCATTCGCCATTTCCTATCTCTCCGGATTTTTTTCCTAAATGTTCCATCTTTTAACCGACGAAAAAAACGGAGGAGGTTCTCTAGTCGACTTGTTTATTGTTTTTTTTATGTATACGTAATCATGTAAAAATCCGTGATAATTGACAGATAAATAAGTTATCGTTTAAGCACCTTTAATAGCACTGCTTCTACCATTAGATGCCCAAACCACGGATCACGTAGAGGCCTTCCATCGTGATATGTGTAGCCACAATCATATGAACAAATGTATTAAACATACATTTGTATGGTCGCGCTATGACTGTTAGTGACATTTATTGCGCTGGATATACATTTGCTTCAGCACAAAACAAGGTCATTCCATGCTCTTCGTAGTGCGAACCCGTTGGTTCGTCGTTACGTTGCACCCTCAGAATTGAGGTATATTCTTTATCTTAAGTTAAGACAAGACATAAAACCAGACAAATGATATACCGAACACCACACAAAAAGTCTAACACACAGAAGTGAGTAAGGCATTTGGCACACAGCTTTAGTGACAGAAAACATCAGGCTGATATGTTACGAATTAATTAATCTTTTTGGTCAATGCATCGCCCGGAATGTTCATAACAATTAACCGTTGATATTGAATAAAAACGTAGTAAAACCAACATAGGACACAGATAATCACCCAGCGTTGAGTTTAATTACCATGCCTGTATACGAAAACAACAGAATTCCACTTTAAACTTTACCTAATTTTACCGTCCACTTAACCGGGTGAGCTAGACCTCTATAAATGTACGCGGTTTCGGGTCACGTGAGGTCTTTTTAGTCTGGTGGAGACAGCATAACGGTAAAGGCTTGCTATGTTGAGACAAATGAAAAATACGAATGCGGTCTGTAAGAAAGAACGATAATTTAAAATGGCAAATTATTATAGGAGATAAGCGTTCTTGTTTATTATTGCTTATTGACACCATACGTACGGACTTTCAGGGTCCTACGTCTTCGTGAAGAATAATGGTTTAGGTTATTATCTTCTGGCCTTTTCACGTTTTTAGGGTTTCGTACCCAAAAGGTGCCAATGTCATTTACTATGGCAAATATTACAGTAAAACAAAAGACAATAGAAACCAACCAAAGCATGAGTTGCTAAGAATCCAGCACTGAATAAAAAAGTACTCATTTGTTTTGGTCAGTACATATAGGTACTGAAAATACAGACAGCGCTATAAACAACCTAACAAAATACGCCATACAAATACGTCATCGCTCTAGAACATTTGGAGAACAAAGTGTACAGAAGTAAATAGTTAAAATTTAGCTCTACAATTCGAATCGCGTCATGCCATCAAGTACTCTACGAGGAATACCCACGTGTACCTCTGCGGGGTACATCCACGTAATATCGCCACCCATTTATCTATCTGCAGAGATACATACATTATTCTCATAAATATGCACAAGCTGCGTACACGCTGCGACTAGAATACAATAAACACCTGGAAGAATAAACTAAATTGTATACAACCAACTCAAAATGTTTGAATATTTACGCCGTTTTGAGTCGAGAAATGTTTTGTGACTCTACTAAATTCGCTACTATTGCTAATACTAGTTAGTAACAGATTTACGCAGTCGAACAGGTAAAAGAGATTTATATGAAACGTTTGTCAAGAGACTTAAGGAATTTTGGTGCATCCAGTTGCTGGTGCCAATAGGCGTCGCCAGCCGCCGCGTGCCATTGGCACGAAAAATACCGCGAGCTCTATTCCATTCTAGCGCTGGCGGCCACGTCGGCGGCCAGAGCTTGGCTGGCACGAAAAAGTGGTGCCACCCTGCCGGCTCTGGCATGCCAGTGAGACTGGCACCAGCAACTGGATTCATCAAAATCTGGCGGCTTTGCAAACATTTTTGATCTCTTCAAGTGTTGTTACTTCTGTCGCCGACTTAACCTATTACGTAGAGGTTCCAACAAAAAATGTTAATAACTACCAAGTTAACAAAACCGCAAGGATTTCCTGTCTAATAGGTTTAGCTTAAAAGCTGTGTTTAGGATGCATTTTTACTGTCCTAACCGTCCAGGTGAAGAAAGGGACTGAATATGCTATTTTGCACCTGCCTATTTAATAAGTTTAATTTTGTTTTCCCTTTGTATAATAGTTGTTTTCCGTTCTGTGCCGGCTGAATAAAAAGGTGTATTTCAAGTTTCAACGTCGTTCTGCAAATTTTTTGCTACAATTTTTTTGTTACAACTCCACCTCTGTTGCCAAGAAAGTAAGAGTTTGTGCAGCGCGTCCCAAAATAAAACACCATTTTATATAGTTTAATTAAAAACTGCAATCATAAGTTACAACTTGTACGTTAACGATATTTTTCAATAAACAGCAAAACAATTAAAATTAATACGACTGGTAACATGCAATTTTTAGATCATCCTGATAGCTTTGTAGGTGGAATGGAACTCAAAATGAACTTTCAAACGAGATGATAAAAATAATGAATTTATGTTGGTGACAATGAAAATAAAACTCAATATTTTTGTAATCCGATAGGAAAGATAAATTAAACAATTTTATAGCTGTTGGGACCGTCGGCTGGATAAAATATAATCAGAGCTATCATTGCATTTGACATCCTTAAAAAAAAACAAAGATATTTAAAACTTAAACTTATCACTACGCTAACTGGTTTTCCACCAAATATAGCTAAGAACTACTGCAATTTAATCTACTCTTAAATAAAAAAAACATTCTAATCGGATTATTTCTTTGAGAACTACGAAGTCACACAGACATAAATACACAAATACAGAAAGGAAGATAGAGAGGACACACATAGATACGCGTTTCACTACACGACCGGCACGCATTACAAAATATTACAATAGTGACGTGAAACATGTCTATATGCTATCGAAAAAAAAAACAAAGTGCGCGTCGTATCTACAAGTTTAAGAAATAGCTATTTAAGGTTATTTCAACGAAACCCTGTGCCGCCTAGCTTAATAATAACACCTCTCTTTTTGCGTCAGGAATTAAAACAAAGCCTCCTAAAGTTTACATAATGGTAAATTACTTTAGAAATTGTACGTAATATAACGAAGTCGTGTCCCCAAAATATGTCCCCACTTTACGGCTCAGTCCGAGAATATAAAAATTCCAAACTTTTGGGCGTTTTGTTTGTTTTTTACTACACAAAAGTTGTAGAGGGCACCCGAAGTGCATCCGATGTAGGTATCGGAATCATTTTTAAAATCTTATCTTGTTTCGTTCTTGGAATACAGTACCAATGCATAAGGTATGCAATGCGATGTTGCTAAATCAATACTAACCACACAATATAATCCCAAACGAAACAAGAAAAAACTTTTCAATTACATTGTAGAAAAAAACCATTTTTGATTTTGGGAGGATTTTTTTTGTAGAATTCCATTTTGCGACTTTGTTGTCTTTATTATTATTACAGATACGAGTATCTATAATTATGTAGAGTTTCAGCTTTCTAGCACTTTTAACCGCGAATAAAATACTTGTGCATGCAAGGAACGGCCAGAGAGACAGACGGTAAAAACCTATAAGATTTCTCTGTCTACAAAGGAAACCTAAAACAACTAAAAACGCGTTAAAATTTATTCGTTTCGTACCTTTAGGCCCTAAGAATTCATAGTCAGCCAGACGAAAGGCTAAATTTCTACAGTGTCGCTTATGATCATAAATTAAAGTTTCCAACGACTTCATGTTAGCATTAACTGAACTAAAAAAACCTCTATAATCTAAACATTAATAACGGCTAAGCAATAAAACCTTGAAGTCAGGTTTCCGATCTAATTTGATTTTACGATGTCGTTAACGCCATCTGTTGTGCGAGACTAACATTAACAGCAGAATTTAAACGTACGAAAACGAACTTCCTAGTGCAATTTTAAAATATACAGTACGAAGCCAATACAAAGCCCTAAATGCCTAAATGATATCGATTATGTTTGTTTCTTGAATAATTGCCAGTATGAAAAACAATAAATCAACGTCAGTGATAATGACATTAAATACCTCAATGTGCAAAAGGTTAATGCACTATCGTGGAAATGATGATGTCATTAACGAATATAGCGTGACGTTCGGGAAAATCGTATAAAATGGTTTGTTTACCTAGGCATTCGATGTTATGTTACGTTACTAGGCATGAGTTCGTTTGTTGTGTCGTGAACTCAAAGTAGCGCAGTCAAGAACGTTCGTTTACACCGCGAGCGTCACTATTGCGTGTACCAGTGGCCCCATCTGTCGGTCAATGTCGACACGACGGTGACGCGGCCGCCACTACAAGTGCCGCGATAACGAAACAGATGGCGTTAGTAGCACGCGTGCTGATAAACTCGACCGCGAAACAATGTCAGTGGGAAGTACTAGATACGGGCTGACATATACGAATTTACGACTTTTATTTTCAAAGCGATTAAAAACTTCCTACTGTCTCGAGTCAACGAAATCTTTTGTTATGTTTATGTGATATTTTAGCGTACAGTTTTGTAGTTTTTTTACTGTTTTTCAGGTCCCAGTGATTTAGAAAGGTTGCAAAAAAACAGATGTAGTGTCGTTACGTTATTGCCAAAAATTATAAAGCAAGTCATATTTCAAATTCCAATTTGCATTATATCATGTGATCAGTAGGGTACATTTCGTAAAAAAACGTGTATGGTCAATAACACGCCTTTGCTTGATAAAGGGATCATAGACTTTAAAAAGCAAGAGGCTGAATTCTATGTTCGTTTGTAACCATGTGTTTTTTATTTCGAAAGACATACTAGCATTTTATATGTCCTAATGCACATAATTAATGTACCTAGATGTTGTACAAAATGCCGTTGGTGTTTATATGTCAATCGGAGCGCAAAAAACAAGGTTTTGGAAAACAGCCTCACATTATGAGCAAGTCATTTATCAATGATTCGTATTCAGATTCGCAATCATTCATTCTCTAGCAATCGATTTAGCCGCTAAATACATTACATGTGTATAGGCATGAAGTGTAACGACCCTGTATTGTTGCCAGTTTCGAATTAGCAGCGGTTGAAAGTGATCTCATTGGCGCTCGGGCCATTACTCATCGGTTGTCGGTGTGGCATAGCTCAACCTATTATTGGAGCAAATGAAACAAATTAGGAAATTGTACGTAATACAATGAAACTAATGGATCGGGAGGTTAATAACACCCCTTTTTTTCGTAAGGGGTTAAAAAATTAAGTGGCAGACGAATTAGCATGGGTGAAAATTTACGTCAGAATTTTGATTGAGTGCAGAATAGTTTCATTGCTTGGCATTTTCTGCGTTAATTAGTTAGTAATGTGCATAGCGTCACAGTCACTCATTCCAGCCAAACGACCACCCTTCTGAGCAGAATGAAGGGGTACTATGGTTACAACTTGGTTGACAATCGTTGCGTTTTTTACTACAGCTTCTGATGAAAACTGTCCTGTACGTTAGCTACGAACGATTATAACGGAAAAGCAACGGCGGGGTTTCAATTGAAAATGAACAAAACAAGCTATGATACTACTGCAACTGGCAGCCCTATTCAGCGACACAAACTGCGCAGCCGCCGGCATTGTGTCGCCGGCGTGTGTCGCGCCCTCTATCGGCGCGACGGAGCGCGACCGATCAACAATGGACAACTCGCAATTAGCCGCCTACAGATAATAACGTATTTTACGCTTAATTAACGTTAGCCTTCGCTGATGTAATGATACGAGGCTTGAACGTTACAAAAATGTCACAGAGAGCCATCTATGAATGAGGTCTTGAACTGGTTGAATACGTAAGTACCTATAGTTTGGTTCCTACTGAATTTGTAAGCACCATAGAAAAAATCAAGACAGTTGAATTTTGTATCTTTTGTACAATACGTAATGCAAGGTACTGTTTTAACTTTTAAAAAAGCATTATAGTTATTAACTTACACAGACCATTCCAGCTTTTTCAATAGTATTTCTTTTGGATCAATTTCTTCGAGACAACTTACGTCTAAGCAACTTATTGATTGCAACACGAATAATTAGGTACGGTAAGAGATTGGAAAGCAATAACAAGATAAGTGCTCTCAGTTGCCTAGATTAAATAAGGGGGCGGGCAGCGGGTAACCGCAGCTTTCTAACGATTTCACTGAGCTTGGGACGTCGGCATGTTCCTGGTTTGTTAAAGCAATGTTTACAGATGTAAACAAATCGTTTAATGTAAGGTACTTTAATGCGGTGTAAACTGTTGTAGATCTTAAGTAGGCGTCTACTGCTTACACTGTGTAAATAGTTGCATTGTTTGTCCGATTCGGGTGCAGTTTTGTTATAAGGAATGACCCTAACATGACCGGCCAGGTTTCTGAGTTTAATCTTTTTGGTTTTTGCTTCCTTATGAGACTGATTTGACAGAGACGCAGGAAGGGATAATCTGGGCCCGTCATCATCACCGTCTCATTAGGAGGTTTTTTGGTAGATTAAAAGGACCGTTTCATTAGAAACTGACATCACCCTTTAGTGCTGTTTCTATGTCATAGATTAAGCTAAAACGTTGGAAGCAAAATTAATTCTAGCAAAAACTGTAACACGATGTTTTTAATGCATGCATGCATGAGTCTTAACGGTGATCGAAAAACTACGGAAAATGTAGAATAAAATATAGTTAACGTAGTTTAATTAAGGCGCTCTAACTTACCTCCCTTAACCATTAAACCGCCGACTACATTTTCATCGGACATGCCCGTGTCGCCATCTATACAAAAACTATATGGCATTTGTGTCAAATCTAAGACTGCGGCGAATTGAGCTGGATATTGTGTCTTAAATTTTAGAAAATGGCGGTTAAAAGGTTAATAATTAATAACTACTTAGTGTACTTACGCTAGAAGTAAGTACTACAAAAATCAGCCGTGGAGTACAGAGGAATTTCTTACCTGAAACAATAAAGAAACATTTTATGAAAAACTTACACAGGAGTTTTTGCACATAATAATATGAATATTAAACTTTATATATCGATTGTACAAAACATTGGTCAGTTTTAGTATTTTTACTAAGAGAAATATCTACACAATGACGCAGCGGAAGATTTACCTACTTACTTATAGAGTAAAACACATCATCATCGGGACTTTAAATCTGGCTATTATAGCCTTATATTTTCATGAACTAAATGCCATTTAAAGTTCTCACAACCGCAATGTTGACAGAAATCTAATTTACCTGGCTTACTAAGGAAATTGTGACATACAGACACAGCAGTCATCATCCTTCTAGCGCTTTTTCCCAATTCTTAGTTCGGGGTACGCTTTCACCATGATTCCAGATTTGGCAGTTCAGGTAATTAGACTGGGGCCACGTATAGAGATCAAAACCACTGTCCAGTATTCCTGCAGAGACAGCAGCGAATGTTTTATATTATTTATTAGCGACCCCCCCCCCCGCCCCGGCTTCACACGGATGTAATGTACATAACAACCTTCCGTAGAAAGTTCTCTAAATGACAGTAAGAACCGAATCAAAATCCGGTGCGTGGCTTAGACGGAGAAGGCAGCCGAAGATACACTATAAGGATTTAGGACAGACAGGAACCGATAGCGACTTTATGTATGTATGTAAACTCTTTATTGTACAGTCAAGGAATTTAATTCCCTACCCATTTCGTTGAAATGTCGTCTGACATTCGCAATGCATTAAGGTCGATATGTCAAACTAACGTCTTGCTCTATAGCTCTTATGGTGACAGTTTGCTATATGCTATTGAACCTTAGGTGGGTTGGAAATTAAATTCCTTGACTGTACATAAGCACTTACAAATACACACACTTTACATACTCAAATATACATACTTTATTTTATACTAGCGCACGCCCGCGACTTTGTTCACGTGGAATTAGTAGCCTATGTCCGTCAGTGGTCCTAACATGACTGACCAAGTTTAGTTTATCTCTATCTGCGTCCCTTTGACACGACACATGACACGACACATGTCGATGACACTGGTTAGACAGAGACACAGGGAGAGGTTAAACTAAACCTGGGCTGTCATGTTAGGGCCACAGGGATAGTGTAGCTTTCTATCTGTGAAAGAATCTTGGAAATCGGTCCAGTAGTTCCAGAGATTACCCATACAAACAAACAAAGTTTCCTCTTTATAATATTAGTGTAGACTATGTAAAGATAAAGAAGATACATTACAATAGTATAGTGCTAAATAAAATAGAGCGCTACTTCAGCCTTCTTTATAACTTTTATAAGTATTAACACTAACAAATGATACTGAATCCTTTGTATAGTAAGAATTCAATGCTTCCCAAGGGGGATTAAAGTTATCTAGATGCAATATAGTACCTCTTTTGCTACAGTTGACTCCATAATAACGGAGCAAACAAAATGCTGAAAAATATCTGTTCTTTGGTGCGGGCAAGTTGAGATCTAGCAGATATTATCAAGTAATTTAATGCGTTCAAACATATCAGCAATAGTGAAGACGTGGTATAAATTATGAGAGCTGATTTCGATTTCCTGAATTGATTCCTTTTTTTGTACCTAGACTGTATCTAGTTGGAGTTGAAAGTAGAAAAGAATAGACTGTAAGCCACGTCGCTAGCTTTTAGAAGACTTGGACGACGCGAAATGTTTGAAATGACGGAAATGTTTTGACAAAGCCACTACCTTTATAATAGGTTGCCGAAATCGGATACACTCAGGCATTTTCACTGTATATTTTTCAGTTTTAAATTTAGCTGTCAGGTCATACGGAAACTAGACCTGAGTTTATTATTCAAAATTATCTACCATCTATGAAATTGAGTTAAAAGTAAGCCGAGCACATAATTTTCAGTAATTACCCCTTTGGTTAGCAAATTAACTCGTTCAGCAGAAAGTTGTACTCCCAAATACGGTGGATGAGACAACTCATTTAAATTATTTGTCATCTGGCGCTAAGCTGGAGAAACGAGAACAGTATTGTCTGAATGGCTTAGTTTGTACATAAATATTTGTATATCTTATTGTAATGAATTGTAAAACTTCTTGCGTTATAATGTGAACCGCCTTGTCACAGGCACTTAAGTAAAATAAGCAACTGGAAACCGTGCCTATAATTTGTTGTCCAAAATGGCAAATTTACCCAACTTTTAAATAAAAAATTATCGGGTTATTTGACCTAGCATAAAGCCGAATGGCGAACACTATGATAAAATCCTTTACAACAGCTAGCAGCTTTAACAGCAGCTAGTGTGGAAAGCAAGCGTAAGGGAAAATTACCTAGAAATTCTTGATTTTTGGAGTAATATCCCTGTAATTTAACTTAGGCTAAATTACGTATAAATAGCACAAAGGCAACATGTATCTCGTATATCGATAAGCATTGCAATTTTTTGATAGTAAATACATACAATAGGCTACTAATGGCTATACACATGTGTTAGAATTAGTAGTTACAAAACCAGAAGTGTAAATTGTGATCAGAGGCTAGCCTTTGTTCTGTGGTGTCAGATGTTTCATGATAGTCATGATATTAAGGTAAAATGCCAGCTACATAAAACCGAATTTTTTTATTTGCATTGTAAGTAGGTTACGCATGCATACTAAACGAAACGGTGTTTATCAATCGATAATGTTGAATTTAGCGTTTATCATGAATTTTTTGATGTTGTCTCCAAATTAAGCAGTGTATCTGGTACCTCAGGCTGCAACAGTAATTTAAAGTAAAGGACTTGATAATATTACGTACTTTTGGACAATATTTTAAAATCCAAGTAATAATGTCTAGAGGATTCTGCAAAGGTCACTTCCTCCGATTGCCTTGTCTATGTCTATTTTCATGTGATACTATCTACAAACCTACAGCAAAGTTTTCTTCCAGCAACAAATGGCTTTAGGAAAAATGATGTACACGAGGTTTTTCTGGTTTTTTTTGTCGATACCCCAAAAAAGTAATATAAAAAATACATAAAAGAACGTGTCAAATTGAGAACCTTCTTCTTTGGTGTTCTAAATTCATTAATAATAGCAGTCCCCTCATTTTGAGATTTACCTCAGCAACAGGAGGCACGGCAACATAACGCTGTCAATATGTCAACTTAAATATCGTCGTCCGAACGCCAGGAACTACTACCTTTTGAACGGTACGTAAATAAACCAGCAACCAGCAAAAGGTCTACCAAACTGTTTTAGTTAAAATATGTATTTTCCTTTCATTGGAAGGCAAACGTCACAATGACAGATAAAAACGAAACATTTGTCTACAAATAGAGGTTTACTGATCGTTTACGAATGAAGGGGAAACCTTTCGTTTTTTCCGACCAGCTCTTGTTCGGGGTCAAATAAAAATGAAAATATTGTGTGCACAGGTAAACGTTATCGGATGCATTGCGAGACTCTCGAACGTTCGGCGTGCAAGCGGGCGCGCGCCCTTGAATACGGATGAGGCATGTGTTATGCATGCTGCAATCGCCCTCGCTCTCTCCTCTCAGTTATCCTTACGTTACATATCGGTTGATAATGAAGGACTGTTTAAAGCGACTGAATTTTTTTCGTATTCTGTTCCAGCATTAGACATACACAATAGAGATCGAGTCAGTATTACAGAACATAACGTTGCTTCTGCAAAGGTCTGCAGATCCCATGGGATTGTTGTGTATGCAGCAAAAGGAATACACTATGACTCATCCAGGAATGTAATATGTTTCAGTGCATCTAGTATTTTTATGTACCTATGCATTTTGGCCATAAAATTGCCAGTTGTAATCAAAATAATAGTTCTTCAAAAATTCTGCATTCTCACAGCGTTGGCGTAGAAATTTTGGTACAGAATCAGCCACCATAAAAATGAAAAGAACTCAGTAAAGAAAAACGATCAAGAAATGACAGGTAGTTAGTCCATAGAAATCAATCCTACATCGCTTCGATGAACTCTTCTTGATATTGGAGATATTTTCACGTGTGACGAGATAGAGATTCGTGGAGGAAATGAAGTCGCAACAATGGGAAATGGGAGATAGATGAAAGTGTAACCAAACACTTTGGCTTGTCGAGCGCACTTTTAATAGTTTTACCGAATTTATGGAATACGTAAGTATTGTAGACTTAAGATTATTACAGCTTTATATTGCTTTAAATGTAATGCCTTTTCTATATGGTTTTATTTATCCTGATTATAATTGGTTTTTCCCTGACATGTAATATTAATTATGATCAATAAAGAATATGAATATGAATAAACAAGAGACGCGTGCTTTGATGTAGATATAGAATTTGCCATGAGCAAAGAAGGTATATGTACCTGGTGCAAATTTGCTATATTTATAAGTATATCATGTTCCTTAAACATTCCAGATACTGCTGTATTTGTTTTCTTTCATTTAGTTGGTTAGTAATGAAAGGTTTTAGGAAATTTACCCCTGAAATATCGACAAACTAATCGTCAAATAATCATTTCACAGAATTTAATTTCATCGAAAAATGCTACCCTAACCAACACGTTACAAGAATATAGATTTCCTGAAAAGTGCTTGACTTTAGCAGGAAACGGTGTCGATGAAATGAAAATTCTGCGAAATTATACATTCGGTGAAATGTTTGTCGGTGAAACAAGGGGATACGGTTTTGCCTATAAAGGCTATATAGAAGAACGAAACTGCTACGATACCAATGGCTTCTACGGCCAAAATCAGCTCTGATTAACTAAGGATACGTTTAGCAGAATAATGCATATAGGTATTTATTTTAGTTCATCCTATGTTTTTCTGGAAGCCGAACAAACTATTTTCTTTCGTTCTCTCACTTTGTTTGCGTTCGGTACACTAATGTTATTTTTTCTATCTAATGAACTATCGATGAAGATTGTATAAATAAATTTGAACACAGTCACAGCCAGAAACATCGCAGCTTTAAAAATAACGCGTTCATATTTTCTTACCACCCAATGATCTTTGCATAAACATCAAAGAACTGCATACTATAATATCACATGATTTGTTACAGTCCTGGCTGCATTTGTATTATTGAATCTTTCAAAGAATTCACTCGACAATTGTGTTAATTTACAACGATGTCTTGTATATATGAAAAATGTTTGTTTAAATCAAAGGAAGCTTTGAATTTCATTTTACGGTTGAGGCTATCGTAAATATTATTTTAAAATAACTCGACGTCTACTTATACTAAAATTTGTTTACATCATCGCCCTCTGTAAAATTGAGTAATTTATGTAGTTAAGGTTAATATCAGGGAAAGTTAAACACTTCAATCACATTGTCATCAAATCATTACTAATTTTGTTTTTATCTAAGTGATCGGAAAGTCCCGTATCAATAAGTGAGTGCCAACGATAGGCTACTTTACCCCATCAGAGAGAATTTTAGTAGTCAATATTATTACTTGGAAGTACTAATAAACTTTAAAAGGTAAGTAATTTCCCACCAAAAACATTCTGTAAAAAACTAGCCAAGTCTCGATGGAGCTGCTTGTTTATCTCTTTAAAAAGTAATGAAATCTAGACAAAGTCGTGCCAAGTCTAAGGTTCCTTACTGCGATTTCTTTATTATTATAGTTAATGTTGTGTGACTTGGCCGTTGAAGGGTACACAAGGGCACGAAACCAGGTGCTCCATGACACCATTGCACCAATCTGTCGCCAGAACCGCTACCCATACCCGAAAATTGCCACTTGGCAAACGTTGATTCAATAACCAGTCAATTGTAGGCTTGATAAAGTTGCATGTGGTTTTGTACCCTTGTGTACCCTTCAACGGCCAAGTCACACAACATTAACTATAATAATAAAGAAATCGCAGTAAGGAACCTTAGACTTGGCACAACTTTGTCTAGATTTCATTACTTTTTAGAGATAGACAAGCAGCTCCATCGAGACTTGGCTAGTTTTTTACAGGATGTTTTTGGTGGGATTTCACTTCTTTTTGTAGAAACGTGGGCATTCGCCCAGCAGTGGGACGCTATAGGTTCTATTAAATTAGAAGATGTGTCCCACTACGCTGGATTTTTGAAATGACAGTCGATTTTTTTATGTACCAATAGTAGAAGGGGGCATTACCATATCTCTAATACAGCTGAGACCAGCTGAGGGTTCTTCATCAGATACTTCAGACCTTCGATTTTTGACATTAAATGAAGCGGCCCGCCAAGTTGAATATTTTTTGTAAAGGCGGTATGTCGATTTCTAATAGTTTGGTTGGGCTCTTGTGTTTTCTAATCAGGGTCACCAGGTACTCCAGATCTTCGATTATCCTAGTTTTTATAGTTTTCCCTTTAGGTGACCATTAAACCCTAACTCTGTACCAGATTTCAGCTCTCTAAGTTTATGGGAAGTACTAGTTCTATTCTGATGATCATGAGTGAGTGAGTGAGTGAGTGTCATAAATGCGAAACTTTGCTTTCGCTTAACTTCGGAACTAAATGACCTATAGACTTGAAATTTTGGATTTTAAGTATGTGATTATAGCTTACTGGATGACGAAAATTTCTGCGCTCTGGTCTTATCCAGAGGTTCTCAAATAGGGGCCTGAAAATGCCGCGAAATGGTTCCAGTAAAAGGCAGTATTTGCTTCGCGCTCGACTTGGCGGGGGCATTGCCGTGCCCCCAGATTTTAATTTTCCTTCATTTAAGTATCTACGCAAAGTTAAAAAAAGGGATTCGTTTACTTCTACCGTGCAAGGAGTAGTTTTGTTTAAGCTATAAACAGTATATGACGAATAAAGTTACACAAATAGTCGTCATATTTTATGCAAAAGCATTCTTAGATTCGGCAGCTATTACGTTATAATACATACTTTGAACAGCGGACCGTAGCTGCGGCGTAAACCTATTTACAAACCGGTTTGATTATGAAATCAGTTATAATAGGAGCTAATCAATAATTCCGCTTACTTCTGGTTTCTAAGATGGGTCATTATTCTGTTGCCATGGCAACAGTTTTGTTTGGAAGTTTCAGTATTCCACGTGCCTTGTAGGATGTAGGGTAATAACTACAGATAGGGTAAGTTTGCCTACTGATGGAGTTTCTTCGACTGGCAGTTTATATAGCAATAAGGTGATTTAGACTACGAAAAAATATATGACAATTACTTCATTTAAAGCGCCCGTTGTTGTGCAGTTGGCCTGAATAAAGTAACTTATTGGTATTTAGGCGTGAAAGATCTTATTACATCAGTGGTGCTGGTTTTCCTCGTTTTTTCATAAAAAAGGGATAGTTACTCTCAATGTAAACAGTAACGAAGTAGACATATAAGTTATAAAACATGATGATGGTGACTCTTAGCATTTTCTTTTTTCAAAGGTTCCATCGACATTTATTATAACTTATAACCTCTTATGAATTTAGTAAATGAATTGTTACATAATGAAGGATAATGATTATACATGACATGAAACCTAGCTGAACCAAATAGATCGCTTTATAGCCGACTACAATAACAGCTGGAGATTCTTAATTGAGACTGAACCTTTTTAATAATAAGTATTTATTCAAAAATGACGAAGCTTTTTTCATTCAATAACAGAAACATCGGAACACGTAAAGAATTATGTAAAGGTACACATTAACCCGCCAGCACGCAGCATAGAGCACGCATGTCAGCTTCCAGCCACAGGCTGACTCCCCGGCTGACATCTGGGTCAGCGGGTCGCGAGCCGCCCTGATTCCAGCGCAGCTGGGCGCGACCTGCCTCACGACCCATTTATGGCATGGCTGAAATTCGGGACCGATTCACGACCAAACGCAGCGCATAGATCCTGTATTGACCTCATGGACAGATGGAATAAGAAAGGCTCTCTCTTGAAATGTCGCTCAAAACTTATTAAAGGATAGGCTGCAAACCAAAATTATATGCTAGTAGATTATTTACTGGATGAAAAATTATATTTCGAGAAAGATTCTGAAAAATAGGCTCCATAGATCAGATTTTATCAAATCATAGGATTAGAGGCACTGATTGAAGAATCAAATCGAAACAAAGACACGCGCTTAAACTTAGCGAGTGATAACTATAATTTACAACATAAAAGAGTAGATTCAGCCCAAATGCTTAGATATATTCGATAGTATGTAAAATAATCACATTACATTGTTCATAGGCATCCGTGCGTGAAATTAGCTGTCTCTTTGTGTGCGTGCAAAACGTGTAAGTACGCATTGAGTGCAATTGAAAATGTAAATAATAAAGACCACATACTCGTAAGGAGCTACGGTCCACGAATTCTTAAAATAGAAGTAGGTTTACGTCAGAGAACAAAAAACAAATAAGCACTACGATGCCTGTAAGGCAAAGGCGGTATTTCTTTCAATTTGCAATCAGCCAGTAATCATGGTAAGTTAAATTTGAATTTACTTGTTTAAAAAGCCGAAATTACATAAAAAAAGTCTTTAATTTTTGACTTTAACAGTGGTATTTTCCACCGGCCAACAGTGGTATTTTTTAGACCGACCGTCGTGGAGATCCTTTGGGAAGGCCTATATATATACGATTATATAGGCCTTCCCAACAAGTAAATTCAAATTTAACTTACCATGATTACTGGCTGATTGCAAATTAGAAGAAATAGCGCCTTTGCCTTACAGGCATCGTGGTGCTTATTTGTTTATGATGATAAGTGGTATTTTCAAAAATACTGTGTTATTTGGACTAACTGTTGAAAATTTTACCAAAACGGTAGTACTGCCTCACGTTTTTTAAGGTAATAAATAATTATATAAAATATAGAAGAACAGTAGGTACTATGTCCAGCAGTGGACTAACATAGGCTGATGATGATGATGATGAGTAGGTACTTCCTACTGTAACGCAAACCATAATCACTCCTTGCCCCAACACCAGATTCCTCTAGGCTTCTCGCTTCTGACCCAGCTCTCTACAGTCACGAGTGTCCAGGTCCAGGTCCAGGTCTTTCTGGGCTTGACCAAACCCGTGGTGGGATCCATGGCGCCCAACTGGATGTTTGTCTTTTTGGGGAACGATCCTTTCCCATCCTCCCCAGATGTCGAAAAGAGCGGAACGCCATAATCTCTCCAAAAATATTGAAGTCAGACCTCAGATGTTCAATTTCCATCATCATTTCATTTGATGGAAACAGTGCCTTGGCAAAATATCCAGGAAACACACCACGAAATAAATTCTGCCATATTTTCCTTAAACAGGTCCATTGCGATGAAGGGTTATTTGCAGCTGAATCAGCGGAATAAAGCCTTTTACCATTTCTGAAAACTCATTTAGTTTAATAGAGTCACGATTGTTGGCAGTTAGAGAAAAAGCTATGGTGTCATTACGCCGTCCGAACATCGGTCGTGACTGCAAAATACTTGTCTTCGGTTTTAAAATTTATTTTAGATATATTTAGAAAATACTTTCAAATATTTTAGTACTTCAAAATGTTCTTAGGTTTTATTGTAAAAATTATATTCAAAAGAAGCGAAGGTTATGGTTCAAATTCGTGCTCGTATCTGTGAGTGTCGGTATTTGTGGAATTGAATATTAAATTTATCATAAGTTTCTCGGTGAAAAAATACGGTGAAAGTTTAAATATGTAAATAAAGTCGCAGACATAAATTTATTTGTTGAGCCACTATTGAACGTTGTCGTATTAACATCTTAAATCCACATTCGGCCTTTGTGCCCTTTATGGAAGAAGACCTGTGTCCACCGTGTCACGTATATTATAACTTAAGCTGGTTTATTCCTTTGTCATGAGTCAAAGTCAGAGTCAAAATATTTTTATTCAGATTAGGCTTACTTACAGGTACTTACAGGTAGCACTTATGAATGTCATAAAATTTACCACCGGTTCGGAAAAACCTCTGATGAGAAGATACCGGCAAGAAACTTAACGAGTCAAAATATATACATATCGAATTTATAATCTTTTCTCGTCTAACAACTAAGAAAATATCACACGCTGCAAATCCAAATTGCAACTATAAAATTCTCTAACATATTATGCTATTTACTGCACACGGGTTTAAATAGCCGTATTCCAATTGTCGGGGCTATCCCATGCACGACGTTCAGTAATGGCTAGCATGGGAGCAATTTTCTCGGTTACGCATCTCTTTCTTTTTGGGTTAGTTCGACAGGAACGCATATAGCGACAAAGGGAGTCGTGGCAATCCGAGCGAAATGTGCAGTGAATTTAATGGAGCTCTGTCGGCCAGTTTGAGGTGCGCGTGCGACTTATTCGCGCACCATCACCAGTCCGAATCAACACAACCATCCCTCCCTGATTGTTTAGGAACAAAAAGGACGGTTGACTTCACTGAGAGGATTTACTGAGATCTTGAAGACGCCCACGCAAAATTCCGAGCAAAAATCCGACTTCCGCCGTTTCGTTGAGAAATAAATTTCCGACAAAGTGCGTGCTCGTTTACTTTTAAAAATAAAGTGACGCCGAGATTTTTACAATGAATCTGATATATTTTTTTGCATTATCTGCGTAAATACTAGTGGGTTAAAGCTTTCAAAGAATTTTCATTGTATTAGATTTTCTTTTATGTTTCTCATGTATTTCCACTACAGTGTTTTCTCATTTTTTCATTCATTCATTGCATTTTTATATTTTTGCTGCTGCTTTTGAACTAAGATTTCGTACTAGGAATTGCGGCTCATTTTATATATACATTTACACTAAGGTTTATTTTTTTTCGTCAATTTGCGAGACATCGTGTCATGTTATGTTAGTCAATGGTCAACTACATTCTTAAAAAAAATGCCTTTTTCTATGTTTTATATCACGCCAACCCGCCACTTATAGAAGTTACCATTCAAGCACTTTAGGGATAAAATAGCATACGAAAAGAAATCCACGCGCCAAACAAAAAAGGCTGCGATTACATTACCATAAATTAAATAATTTCAGTGAACTTCGCTGTTATCTCAAACGATTAATGTTTAGTCGAATGTTTTAGGATTATAACACTTTACTTACGCCCACTCCGTTATACTCGTGTATTAGTGTGATATTTGTAGCGTGAACTCTTTTTAAATTTGTATGTTTTGCGAATATACTGTAGTTAAAAACAGACATTTGAACGCCATGATGTCTTAATTTTGGCTTTCTCCTCTGCCAGCAATTCCTTTGTCGCTAGCATGTGTGTCCTTAGGTGACAAAGCTAGACTGAGAGGATAAAGAAAGTTTTAGACGCACTTAGCGAGCAACGAGGTTCGGGACGGGTTATAAAGGCTTCGTTTCATTAGGCTAGGACAACATGCCGTGAATCTATTATCGAGCTTTGCTAAAAATATTATTTTAATGCCAAAAGCTTTCAGTTAATCAACATTAAATTTTTAATTAAAATTTTATTTCTTCTAATAACTGAATAATATAAGAAAAATGATAATACTTATACGATAAGCGTTCAAAGTTTGGGATTTTGAGAGTCAGTTACGATGATTGACGTAACGGAGCGATTTAAATATTTCCGGAGATCCGGAGTTAATTTTATTTCAGGAAACGTTGTTTATTACAATTACGGTAGGTACCTCGACCGGAGAATGAGACATTTGGGAAAACTTAAGGCTTGTTGTTTAAGAAAACTTGAAAAGATTCTTTTAAAAGTTACAAAATCTCTTGAGGAATGAATTCTTAAATTCAAAGCTGAGCTTAGCACCTGATTGTTTTTTCGGTACTACGAGTTTAAAGTCATATAAAAATGCAATCTTAATGATACATAATTACACATCAGATATAATAAAGGCACATCTAAATTCGATATGGATTTTGATATGAGTTTATAGTATTTGATCCTAATTCGGTATTTTTTTGAGAGGCAATTAATTTTTTCCTTTTTTTTAAACTTGTGACTTATTTTTCAAGTGGTTTTTAAATCAAGATTATTTGTTTCAGTAAAGACTATTTATTTATTAAGGCATTATGTTTTCATTCCTAGCCAAAATTTTTGATAATTATTTCATAAAGAAAAACAATTTTTTATAAATACTGCAAAACATTGTTCTTCTGACTTGGGCAGAGACTTTTGATTCAATTTTTTTAAATCATATGAATAAAACTCTAATTTGAAACCATATGAATAAAGCTCTAATTAGTTCACATAAAACTGGTATATTAGCTACGGGATCGTGGGATTACGACACGGAAATCGTATCATAGCCTTGATAGCAATTTTTCAAACGCCATTGTACACTATCATGCACATTTCCTATCATTTGTGACACGGATCCCATAGCCAATGCGCGTGACTCTACTGTAAGCTGATATTGTATCGTTGGTAACACTAATAATAAAGTTTTGATTTCTTTCTGCCCTCAAATCTATGCAGAAGTAGTTTTTATTGACGGTCTTAATTTAATCAATATAGAGGATTAACTTAAAGACACTTTACAATTCAACACAATGTTTCGAAACTGCTTTTATTCGTTGAATTCAACTTATTTATCCCTGATACAAATAAATCAGGATCTGTTCACTGTCTCCATTTCTTTTGCAATTCAGTTATGGAAACTCGTTAAATCTTAGAGCTATTATACTCTTTCATCGTTAGAGCAATCAATATGGTGCTTTATTCTGCCGTCTCTTTGACCTACTGATGGCAGGGAATAGTGAAACGTGGGTTTGCTCGGACGATAAGAGAGTTTGGCTCTTAGATCTAGAGAGCGGCCACAGGTAAAGCAGTCGTCCCTAATATTACGACAAAAATTTAGCTCACCATGCAATGTGCATGACCTACAGTGATGTAACAAAAACACAGCAAAGTGCATCGTCATGTGTTACAAAGTTATATTCAGCGTACATTTTTGCATTGTGCAAAATGTGTTTCACAATTCACAAGCGCATCAGACGCGGAAAGGTTTTCACTGTTTTATCTTTATTTTCCGCTACTATAAATCACTATGTAGCTAAGAGCACCAGTTTCGGCTGAGATATATAGGAGAGATTGCGCCACGTCGAGTTCACACGGGTTCAGCCGCGCGATAGAGCCGGCCTTGGCCCCGGTACCCGGCCACTATAAACAATGGTGGTTACGAAATCATCGATGTAACTAACCAACAATGATCCGTAGTTCAACGTAAGCTACCATTCTTAGAAAAATCGTATGAAGCCACTTTAAAAAGAAAATCATTCGACGATTTAGGCGACGGGCGGGAATGCGTTGTATTAACATTGACAACAAAGCAATAGGTAGCTTTTAAGTCGAAAAAGTCAGGCGGAGCGTTTGATATATCTCACAGTTAGAAGGATGCTGCTCCGTAGCAACGCGAGATGAGAAACATTTTAGTAATTGCCCATGACGGGGAGCAAAATAATGGACGTTGATGATGATGACCCTTGTATTCAAACATAAACGAAATTGACCATTCAAACCGTCGGGGTAGCAAAAGACGGATAACATTTACAAAAATATACCAAACAAAATAAGTTATTCCAAGAAAACACGTTGCTATAATGCCATAAACTGTGCTGAGTCACACCAACAATAATCAGAGAACCGGATTGTCAATAAAAATTGTTGGTTCTTTTATTCTTATTAAATTTTAGAACGTAAATTACCTTGTTTAAAATGTAGGTACCTATTTATTTTTGGTAAACCCCAATTGAGATGCCATCGATAAGCTCTGTGCAGCTTTTGGATCTCACAGTCACAAACAAATCAATCAAACTGTCTTAGATATATCTCACTTATTTGTGAGGCGATTCACGTGTTCTCGCAATTCAAAGGAATGAAAGACCTTCAATTTAATCTTTACGTTAAACAATTTTTATTTCTGGAATGTTCTTGATTAATGGAATGGACAAAAACATAAACTTGCTGGGTCGGTTATTGTTCCAGTATCTTACTATTTTTCGTTCCAGTAAACTGTGAGCTATTCTAGACTTTATTGAACCAAATCGCGTGTTTCGTGAGTATGTAACGTTCGTTTGAAACAAGGCCAGCAGCGTTGTAACCGGCGGCAATGGGCATAAAGCATTCTCAACTGCAGTGTCGCGAGGGTGCAATGTTGCCTAAGGGCCACGACATTGGATGTCCATTGTTGAAACCGTACTGTACCTAAGTACCTGCGCGATTTCACTTACGTTTACAGTTCCACATCAATATCACCAATTTCTTAATCGTCTACATCATTTGCTTATTTGTCTGTAATTCCAGCAAGACTTGGAGGGCCAATAAAAAGACTTGTAACAAGGTTTAACATATGTTATAAGCGACTTTGAGGTTTTAAAATTATTACAAATGGTTTTATTATGCCAAGAAACTTGATACAAAAAGTGCTGCAGTAGGTATGACTGCTCTTTTTGTATCAAGTTTAGATGTGCCCTAACAAAATAAACAAAAACGAAGTTGCATAAAAGGAATTAGGCCAATAAAATTAGAAATACTAAATAATAACAAACCAACATTGTATTGCATGCAGCAATAATTTTGAATTAGGCATGTTCATTATTTACTTCAGCAATAAACCGGCTCAATGAACCATCGTTGCCAACTTGGCACACATCTCCACTTGCTCCTAGAACTGTGACCTACAGCTATTTATGTTCAGTCAATATGCAACGAATGTGTCTAAATACTTTAGATTTTTGAAGGTCTTTGACCGACAAGAGTTTGTAAATCAATTGTAGAAAAAAATAGACAAGACGCGATAAAGCCACCGAACAAAAAAAATGCATACACAGGTACATTGTAATTACGTATACCACATAGTTATAAGTTAGTTTAATGATTTTTTTTTCAATACACAATTCTACAGATTACGGAAAAAATTTTTTTTGCATAGTTGATTTTTCATTGACATAAATCCATAGCATTGTAAGGCCCGAATAGCCTGATGTCAATGTTGTTACGTGAACAACATAATGGCTACGCGATAACCCACGCCTACGTTTGGTTGTCTACATTTCAAATTGAGCATCCACGTGTCGCGTAGGCGAAAGGAAACGCCATAAATAAAACTATTATCATCACCGCACAAACCAAAACAGGTATTCGTGACATTAGTAAGAAATGTCATGCAAGTTCTTGTCAAGTTATAAATTATCTAGTATAATGAATAGGTTCATAAGTTGAACAGTAGATTTAAGATAAAGGTAGTTTAAATAAAACAGAATCACGGCAGTTAAAGAGGACGTTTAATGAGTTATCGGAGTGGATGTTTGCCTGAAGTTGTTGTTCTTAATTTTATATAATTTTGTCGGAATATGATTGTTAACTGATAGCATTCGCATCCTTATTGCTGTTACTAAACGCTATATGAAGTTGAAGTAAACATAGCTTCAGATAACTTTAATCACCTCAAGTGTATTTATCATCCCAACTTATTTTTGCGTCTTTACTCAATGTTATTTTACAATATTTTGCTTATAATTGTAATTTTTTGAGTAAGTTAAGCCTTTTAACACCTTTCTGACTTTAAAGTTTTCATAAAATATAAATTTTATTTTATTGCGTTTGTTCGCTTAAGTACAGTCAGCATCAGATATATCAGAGCGGAAACGGTGGGCAAAATTTTCTGAACACGAACGTACATGGTCAATACAGCGGAGTTCAGACATTTTTGAGCGCCCCCATTTCTACCTGCTCTATAGTAATAAATTTGATGCTAACTGTACCTCATCAGAAATATTATTCTAAATAGATTCCTCTGACGCGAAGAATCCTCCCTCGATCAAGTGCCGCCTCTAAATAGTGCCAATCCCAATAGCGCAAGTAGCAATAACAGACAGGGATTGTCAGAATTCCGTTTACGGATCTGCAAATAACGTTTCTAATGAAGATTTCGATCCATGTTGTTACTCAAATTCCAGTATAATATATCAGTAGTTTCCTAAATTTTCAAGTGCAAATTATGAAGCTTGAACTTATATTGTTATAGAAAGTTTTTTCGCTGAAAATATTCTGTTTTTTTTTTCTAAATTATAGTGAAAGACGTATCAAAATCCGTTGCGTGGTTTAGAAGGATTAAGCCGAAGATACGATGAGGACAGACAGGAACTGATAGCGACTTGGCTTTATACTTTATAAAGTAGATAAAGAAGTATTGGTCACTGAAAATAAATTTGTAGTAAGAAGTCTGAAATTTCATGAATGGAACTACTTAAAATATAGTTTCTGCAGAGTGTACAAAACGACGTCTATATTGCGTCTTCTCCGGGTATGGTTCGACTCACGAATTTCACAAATTCACGAAGTAAATTAGTGAATTAAGGAACACCTACCTATGTGCTATTACGTTAAAATTCACAACGCAAATGAAACTGCGCTTGGTTATAATAACTTGCACTAAATATTATGCAAATAATATCCTACACTAAATATGGTTTAGTTGTGTTGCTGGAATTCGTTTTCTACAAGACTAATTATATCTCCAATAAAATTTGACTGCCCGTCAGTCAAGCGCCAGGTTCACTGAACAGACCGGCATAAATATTGTAGAAATATCGTCGAAGCATAAAATGGGCTTGTTACATCTGCTTCGTAGGGTTTGCCCGAAGCAACGACGCTGTAAAATAACACCACTGAAATATTTTATCGACTGAACATAAACTTCGAGAAAGTTACAGCTATTGGAAATTGGTCTTCTTTTGCGCTGGACGAGATTTTACGGCGAGACAGATTGCTAAATTGATCATTTGGAAGATCGAGCTAGTGTTTTTATTTGTATTGAGTTAACTTTTAAGTGCCTAGTTCCAGCACGCGATTTTTGTATTTTAGTATTTTGATGTGTCTCTCTACAATGACGTTCATGACCCCGTTGCGTATCTCGCACACTACCTTAGCCTGCCCCAAAATGTTCGTTCTTAAAACCAAATTAGAATAGTTAAAATACCTACTGCGATTGGATTTCAATGCTTTGCAAGATATGGCGTTCCGTACGTTTTATTTTTAAATTTTTATCCAGCCTTGTTAAATGGTGAGCGCGAATGAAAAATATTCAAAGAGTTCGCTGCGAAAGTTTACAACCGTGAACTTTAATGGCTCTTAATCAGTTAATTAATTGTTTAATAATAAATTAATATCTCAATACCCATCATTTTTTGCTCAAATACTTTTGCCAACAACAGAGTCTTTGATTCGCGTAAAATAAATAGCATAATTTCACAATCAATAGAGCCGTTCGAGAGGCATTTTTCTAACTCAGTTCAGGCATCAAACAGGTGATGTTCGTGCAGGATAAATGACATCTAGACTTTTTGCTAGTGGTCTTATTGTAGCGTGAGGTCAAAGCTATCGCTTGTGAACTTTTTGTGTGAGCAAAAACTGCATCGAAACGACGTGGAGTAAATCTTAACGAGATATTAATGACCGAAGTAAGCGCATAAAATATTTTGTATGCACGCTTCGGACGGCGGAATATTTTGGTTGGACAAGTTTTTATTAATTGACTCTCGGGTTTTGGCCTCTTTTTACCCAACCAACAATCAGAAGAGAGTGTTATCTATATGCGACTTTTTAAAGGTTTTCTTAAGAAATTAAGCAGGTTCAAGAAGAGTTAGTCATCATCGGGTATATAGTGACGTCACTCCTGTTGAATTTAAATTGCAAAATGAACAACGAAATGAAAATGCCCTGAGAGAGGCCGACGTGGGTATTCTAAATAAATCACTGGATCGCTCTACCATCCTAAAAACAGGTTTCCATATATTCAGAACTAAGCTTTAGTTGACGTATAGACTTTCAAATTACCTGTTTTCTCAGAGTTGTTAGGCGAGCAGCGCGAACCTGGCCTGACCTCGCGGTTAATTTGACTCAAACTGCCAGGAAATGGAAAATCTCATGACATGACGTAAGCAATATTCAAACAATCAAATTGTTCATTTTATCTTCCATTCCAACTAATTAAGTACGTTAATGAAAGCGTTAAATCAGCTTCTTAGTTGTCCTAAATTGTTACTTTCACTATCTGAGATAGCTAGAAGATAACGTTTTATCGAATGTGTTTTATTACGCTATCTAAATCACGCAATATTCAGGTCGTTGCCCCCAGCTATCGCTTTGGACGATAACGTTTACACGGAAAAAAATCCGTTCTCAATATGGCAACAGATAAAATTATCAACCGGTGGTAGTTGAGCTTCGGCCCCCCTCGCCGCAGTAGACGAATAAGAGTAAAGCGAGGAGGTAAATTGAATCGTCGGAGGTCTGTTATGAATGGGCGTGATGCGTTAACGATAGTGTAAACATACCGTAAATGTCCTTGGCTACGGACGCCCAACAGAGGTTGTCTCAAGAAGGTGCTACTGCAAATATTTGAAACTACTTGAATTTCTAGTTATCTAGCGATCATTGTAGAGTACGTGGGTACGTTGAAAAGGTAGTTTGCAATTCTATTCACGCAACCACAGCTAGCTCTAACTCGGACGGAATTAATTATTGTTTTCGGCATAAATAGAAAATTTTAGTTTTTTTAGAAATAGCTAAAAGACTAATGGAAAACTAGTTTCATGATTTGCCTTTTAAATCTTAAAATATCGAGGGCGCAATTCTATGCTATTGACAAAGGAGTCATTAATTTTGGTTTGATAATGTTTGATTTGGTTTATTATTTTTTTTATTACGCCACCTCGACCAATCCAGGAAAGAAAATATCACAATACCTTATCAATCTTTACGCGACAGTTATATATTAAAGAAGACTCGACAGCCGCCAGAAGGGAGGGTTGTGTTTTCCGAGTATGTATGTGAGTAGGATGTGCGTGTACGTCTCTATCTTTGGCATACTTTGTTTATTAAATGGCTTGGGGGATTTTAACATATGAAGTTTCGTTGTACAATATGCAGGTTTTCGCGGGTCATAGGACTTTGTGCAAGGTCCGTCTGAATCGCTACAGTGCTTGCACTGTTGTGTTCCGGCGTGGAGAGGAAGACAGCCGGTGCAATGACTAGCACAAGAGGTAATCCATCTTAGCCCTCTGGGTTGGCAACGCATCTGCAACCTCCTTGGTATTGCGGGTGTCTATAGGCGGTGGTGATCACTTACCATCAAATGATTCGACCCACTTGCTTATTTGCCTTCCTATTTCATAAAAAAAAATGCACGTCACAATTTAATTAACGCAGTAGATGCCCCCACCTGCTTGTTTTCCTTCCTATTTTATAGTAAAAATATATGACACCTACGAAACAAAAATAGGGAAGGGGAGGAGGGAGAGAGCTCCTTTCAGCTTAGCGAATGGAATGTTTACTTAGCATGCTTAAGGATGCTCCTATTCAGCTGACCTCGGAGTAAGGACGACAGAGGAGATTTAAACTAAAACGATTGCTATAAGAATGACAGTGAACACGAGAAATGCGAAGGCTATGGAACGCTGGCATTTTGAAGTTATAAAATGTGATCATCCGGATAAATAAATGTTTCAAAGATAAAACAACGATAAATATGGTCCGCTTCAACTACAATCCTTTGAGATCACCTAGTGTAAGCTAACAGTCAGTATCACAATAGCTTGACATTGACTATACCGCTATTGTGTCAGTAATACCTAATAGTTAAGCATGCTACAGCCCCCGTGGGGCGTCAGTAATGAAGGCTCCAAGGAAATGGACTATTGTAGTTTCTTTGTCAACGATGCGGGTCGTGTATAATAGCGGATCATTCCATGCTCCCTACTGTTATGTTACAGCTACTGGGAGGCTATAAAGGTTAAAGAAGTAGGTAATTCTCTTGAACGGCTTTAGGGACCTTCAGTAACAAGGGCAAGTCATACGAGTTGTTTTTATTCTATTAAATAAGTAGGTTTAGTTTTAACGCACATTGTAACTTCGAGCAAGAAATAATGATCGTAAAACAACATTGTATTAACAGATTACCAACCAACCGAGTAAAGTAAACAACATAAATTATAATTAGACAATTATGACTGTTTAGAATGTACCTGACGACCCAAAGCGCTACCGTTTTTATGACTTAGGTGGACGGTCACTAATGAAATGTTTAATTATGAACATAAATATTTATTTAAGTATTTCCTTCAAAGTAGCAGTCAGGAGTTTAGATTTTATTATCACTACCTCTTAAATTGAGTCCAAGTCAACAACATGCTAACCTATCCTAATAACCAATTTCAAGCGCGCCAGCAAAGGCACGTTCATCTACATGTTCGTATTTGCTTTCTCCGCAGATTCAAAAGGTTGGAAAGTTTTCTATCATTCCATTTAAAACATCAACTTTGATACTCCGTATGTACGTATATGCTTATGGCAATTTTTGACACATAATCCTTCGCAGTAGGCTGATATTAAAAGTAAATCATTTCTTAGGTTTCCCACGTGTAGCTCTTGCTTCCTTTACAGTTCAGTACTTATTCTCAGTTTGATAAGATCAAAACTCACCTATTTTCCCATTGGGACTGTAAGGCCCGTAGCTCCCTGAGGACAGCGGCGAGGAGTAACCATTATTCGGCTGTGGCTGTGCAACCGCTCCTGGCGACGGCGAGTTTGCCCCAGCGCCGCCTGCCATCCAGTCTCGGACGTGGCCGTTGTGGTTAACCCCCGGCTCGGCCTTCACCTGGCCTGGGAGGACCCCACGGTACGCCACCTCGTGTTTCAGGTCCATGCCGCTGCTACCGCATGCTGTCGCGCCGCCGCCGGCCCCGCCGCCCGCACTCCACACTTCTGAAATTTATGCTCATGTTAGGATTCGTGGCGGTAAAACTCGTTGCAAACGCAGTACTCGCACCTGCGTCCAAATTAGGAGGTCACTAGTTCCATTAATCAAATAACGATCAAATGATTAAATTTGGAGCTCGGTAGTTGTGGCTGGTGGCTACTGACGTGTTACCTCTGCAACGATTGGCTTTAAGAATAAAAGAACTAACACCTTCCTACCCAAGAAATCTTTTGATATGTTTACATTACAACAATTAACTTTCAAAGACTACCATTGGGTTCTTATATGAATGACACAATAACTCTAAGTGTAGCAGTTTTAAAGGGAACTCAATTTTGAGTTTCATGCTGACATAGTATGGATCTGGAACTTGAGTTCGGTCTAGTTACACTAAGTTATCTTTCAATGCTTCTCTTTCTTATGACATTAGACATCTGTATGAAAAGGTAGTGGACGAGTCTGGCCTGGTTAAATAAGGTCTTATTTAAGGTTATGTTATCCGATGAGGTACATGTGGATAATCTCGAGATACATTTGGATAATGTCGAGAGAACCTGAGGCTGGGAGGCTGTTAAGATTTAGCAACTCTAGTTTTTTACTGTTACAACCTGAAGGATTATTGTGTGAAGAATTCTCCGCCACTATGACCGTTTCAAGTTAGGTATCAAGCAGTGACCAAATATTCATGACGTAAGTCAGCACTGTCATAAAAGAAACTTTGTTCGGAAGATACCAACGACGTGTTTTCGGTGTATTTTGAAAATCAGATGAGATGACTGGATGAAATGTTAACACCTACGAATTGAACTTGGATCCTCAGGTATATTCACTTTCAGAGACATCAGACCAGACAGTCTCTCTACAGAGATATGCGTCGTTACATGGAACATTTATGCTATTTACGTTTTAGTTTCAACATACGGAATAAACTAACACAAAATTGTTCCTTTTCTCTTTCTTTTTTCAATGGCAGCCACGAGGCCACGAGGTTTGAGCCAAAAAGCCAATGTCAGAAAAAGGATATTGACAAGGATGTTGAGTTGTTTGTTGTTTTGCTGTTTTAGGGAGGTTTGAGGAGATTGGAGGGAGATTGATAATACGTTTTCATGACGTTGACGTCTACCGAAATAAATTCAAATAAACTTTATGATAACTCTATGGGTGAGTAGCGGATGTTGAGATATATATAAACCTTCTTGAAGAAAATAACAAGTGCAGTGACATCCTTCTTTTTAACCGACAAAAAAAATGGAGAAGGCTTTTTTTATTTCTTAGATCGATCCAAAATCTAAGGCTAACCCTAAAGTAACAAGTGAAAATCGTGAGTTTTTTAATTTATTATTGTATCCACAGAAATATTGTAGCTTATTTTAAAATATATGTATATGGCTTCAGACATTATTTTTTAGAAACTCCATAGGCAGGAAGGCGTAAGTAAATAATGATACTTACTCATGGCTTTGGTGAATTAAGAAATAAAGTATGAAGTATACTGAATTAAGGAGAAATTAAAAACGGTAAAGTTTGTTTCAGCGTCAATGCTTACTTGTACTCTAATCGCTATAATATTTACTTTTAAGTACTGATATCAATATTATTGATATTGAAATAATGGATAACATCTTAAATTTTAAAATTAAAATAAAATATTTGCCGCTAAGCGGTAGTGCTTGCACTGTTGTGTTTCGGCGTGGAGAGCAAGACACCCGGTGCAATTAATGGCACAAGAGATAGCATAGCACTTAACCCCCTGTATTGGAAACGCTTCTGCAATATCCCTGGTGTTGCGGATATATATAAGCAGTGGTGATCATTTATCACCAGGTGATCCACTTGCTTGTTTGCCTGCCTATTTCATAAAAGCAACGAAGTTAACAAGCTGAACAAGATGAAATGCTTAGTGAATCTGCTTTGATCTAATAATTTTCATTATTGTGAAGAAAATTTATGAGTCATTATATGTGAGAAAATTTAAAGAATCTGTCCAAAAAGACACCACCATGCATTATTTTTGTTATTCAAACACCCGCTGCATAAACTGTGAATACTAACCATTATAATTAAAGAGAGAGTTCACCATAATTTGCCTGCAGGGAGCTCTCACTATGATAAAAACACAAGCGTACATGGAGTAAATTCTATACAAGCACAATCTTTAATCTAGCCGTTATCTAGAATCGCGCTCGTAAAGCAACGTCGCGGGATTAACCGGGACTTTATCCGGGACTAACGTGTCCCGGGTTAGTGCACATCCCGGATCCGAGACGTTGGCAATTGCCAATTGGTCGTGCATTGTTTGCCGGTCGTAAAAGACGATGCATGGGTGTTGCGACATTTTGTAGGACAAAAGTGACACAGAAAATAGGTGTTGCGGAGATTATTTAAAAAAAATGAAGAAAAGGGTATTATAATTATTAGTACAATATTTTCCACCATTGACGAAAATTTTTGTCAAGAAGACCAACCTTTGACAGGCTTGGTTACCTTAAAGGTGGATTCACAGTGCACAATTAGAACGAAGCGATCTCTTTGCTTCGACTAATCACAGACAGCGATTATTTATTTTATTATAATTATTTATTTATCAAATATACAACAATTTGGCGGTGCGTTAGATAAATTGCTGAGTTTTATCGTATGTAACTTAATTTGCATTGTGAATCCACCTTTAAGACATGACGAGCACGAAGTTACAATATGTACGAGAACGTATTTTTTTTTATTTGTTCGTTCATTATAATGCTTCTCATTGGAGCCTAAAGTAAATATTACATACAACATATTTTTTCAAAGTCAGTAATAAACATAATAAAAAAATGACAGGCTGATGAATTAAAATGTCAAGCATCCTGTCGTTCTCGAAAGCATCCTATTAGTATAAAATTCACGTTCAGCAATGCAGCTTTGCAATTGCAGACATCTGGGATTAACATAAAATAATCATTTGTCGTATATTGTTAGCCATAAAAAATAACTCTGTAGTATAACGGGGCAAGAAATTCACAATATTGCCTGTCGATGTAAAATGTGTAATCCACCTATTTTAAGAGCAAAATATATTACCCAATTAAGAGGGGTTGGAGTGAGCGTGTATATTTTTCGAGGTATATGTCTGCTTGAAGAGTTTTATGGGGCACACAGTAAAGTTTGAAAGATTTTACGACGGAACGTAAAATATATGCAAAACACGCGATTTTGTTCTTACATTGCTCCATGCAGGCGACGGATGTATATATCTAACGTACATATAATCATTTTTTGAACTGGTTTTTAAATTGGCAGCTTTGCATTTTCGGCATGTTTGGTGTAAAAATGCTAATGAGAAAAAATTACATACTGAGGTTTTTTTAAAAGATATGGTTTTGTTCTAGACATTGTTGAATCCCAAACAATAAAATTATATATTAAAAAAAAAAGGTTTAAGATGAGTCGCTGGATTACAAAAATAAAAAATACTTCCTTACGATTTTAAATCTAACGACAGAAGTAATTAAAAAAACCCAAACTTTGTCATGCATGATTCATTTTTATGACGTCATAACAATTATATAGGTATTATACTTATTTAAAACGTCTCAGATCTTTTGAGGTCTGTAGTTACTTTTTATTATAAATGTATGTATTATTTATTATACTATACCATTGGTACTGTAAGAATATTAGAGTTATTCTAGCTAGAATAGTTTTGGTACTAACTAATAGTATATTTGTTAGGTACCTAATTACGAGAATGGCTCAAAAAATCCAGCAGGTCGTTGGATGAGGGCATAGTGCAAGTACAAGCGTTGCACAACGTGCGCCGGCGCAGAGAAAGCGCGTGACGTCACGACCTCGACACGCTCACCTACTTGCTCCCCACCCGCAGAAGTGGGCTGCCGATGCCGTCCAATGTCGTCGCTCAGAGCTTTCTCTGCTCGTGCCGGGCCTCACATACGCCAATCGAGCATTCCAATCTATTCTCCGTGATCTTTAGTGTGCATGGCAACAATGAGACCTTCAAAAACCCATTCCACTAAAACACCAACAACGTCAGAAATTATAGTATACCTTCTCTCCTTAAGTTAAAATAAAGAAAGCTTTAGTTCACAACCATCGTTTTCACATGATTTGGTAAGCGTTGCAGTGATTTACTAGCAGCATTCTGAGCAGAAGATCTTTCTGTTACTTAAACAATAGATTTTAACCCAACAAATGCTTTTTGTTTCACTTTCTGAAGGACGTTCAAAGTGTTCCACTTTCAACAACAATGAATGTCCTCTCTGCCACAGATTACTTCAAGAAAAGGTGAGTGCTATTTGTATATAGGATAATAAGATAACAGAAAACCTGAGGTCTTGGTTGCAAATGTTGCAATGGCCAGGAATAACGAAACTACTAAAAAAACTTTTACCACTTTGCTACGATGGTACTCTAGCTAATGTTGATCGTAATCATAACATTACACGTTATGGCTGGGTGTGAAAGCCACAGAACTGACGTAGTTTAATTTTTTCTCCTACTAACACTTCTCAATGCCAAGACAATATGACCTTTCAGATACTGCATTCGGTTCGAAGAAAACGATTTCATAAATGGCTGACTAGCTAGCCCTGCTTCAATTTCCACGGAACGTTTGAGTGGATCGCATCGCTATCGCAACGTCATCCGCTATTGGGACGTGTGCTTTGTTCGACTCCACACTCGTAACCCACGGCTCATCGCGCTGCTAGACCAAACAGAAGATTCTCTTTTACGACGCTACCAATAAAATTTAATGACTTATTACGATAACGTTAGAGTGAAATACGCCGAGAGCAATCGAAAGAATGTAAGTGCAACCTCCCTCCGCACTGTATCTTGTTTTCAGAAATTTATTCACCGTACCTAGCCATCCCGATTGCGATCGTCTGATTTATGCGCGATTTTATTCTCTGTTCACGCTCAGAAAATATTCACTGCTCGAAATAAATCAGGTACGGTTCGCCAGAGTGGATGTTAAGAATCCTCAGAGCGGTCAGCGGATATTCGCTTAGATCGAATAAAGAGATTTATCGGGAGGGAATGAGTATATAGAAGGAGTGGATATCGGTGGCAGTGTCCTGGGAATGTTTTGGAATGCATTGAGCGCCGCCGCGGTGGCTTGTGATGTGTCGTAGCCGCGTGGCGCGCCATAAGTATCTGACCGTAGCACATTCGTAATCTAAATGCAAAGCTATGGTGCTTCCCGTCGACTACTGTCGCTGCTGTGCTATTACGAGTTGTCGATGACGCGGAAATGGAATTTACGATTGGCGCGACCCCGAGTGCACTGTTCACTCGATAAATTAAGCGAGGTCAGCGTCTTGCTGTTTTGCACAGCATTGCGTCATTATTAGACTAGCCTTGTTCAGAATACGTCATAGGTGTTGTTAGGACAGACCTCTGGGTTCGATAACCTGGCGAGGTGGGAATTAACAGTTTGTTAGTCGTGATTAGAGAACCGGCGCTAAGTACGCCTAGCCTCCTGAATTATTAAGTGTTGAACAAACCGAATACGTAACGTAGGTATACATGTTTCAAATGTGATTGCCGGCAATTGCTAGAGTTCCCACGGGACTTACGTGGAGCGGGTAAGCTATTAACATAACTTAAGTTATGCTAAAGGTCATTTATTAAATTAAATTAACAGTGTAATACGAGTAGGATTGCTTTTACCCGATATTATCTAAAGTCTTTTATGACAAATGATTATGACAAATGACGATCATGCATGATATAAAATACCCCTCAACAAGGCAAAAATATGGCCGTCATGCTCAGGATAGGGTTCCATGGCCATATCTGCCTTAGAGGCCCCTGGTCCCAGTACAATAAGTCTGTGCATCTCTGTTTTAGGTGGGATGGGAAAAGTTTGTTCTACACGATTTTAATTAGTAGCTTGAGGTATGTTAACTCTGGGAGTTTTTCTGTATTATCTTACCCCTGTCATCAGTCATCAGGCTCACGACTAAGGGTGCGCTTTTGTTATCTCATGGCACCCGCTGAGAATAGCCGACAAGCTCTCCTAGCGCGGCTGACCGCCAAGGGCGTCACAGTGCTTGCGTTCCCTACTGCGTTCCTGTGGCCTACGACGTCCAACTGGCGAAGAGGGAAAATCGCTAGTTTTTAGTGGGTAGTTTAAGCTCCACATAATCACCTGGATCACCGACCCAGGTGGCATACGTAAACGCATTTTCCAGCGAGTAAAAAATGGGGGTGCTTCTCTACGCTCAACAACGACGAGTTTGGGATTGAGGTAGGCGCTGTTTTGCTTGTGTACCAGGGTACGAGCGAGGTGAAACTGTGCTGGCACAACGTCGAAGCAATGACAAGGCTAAAGCGTTTAGAACAGGTAGTCTAACTAAACCATTAGGTACCAAAATAACCGGCCAAGTGCGAGTCGCTATCGCAGATGAAGGGTTTCGTACAAAAGCGCTGAAAAAACACGTCTCTAGTATAGCCCCCTTTAATTTTTAACTTTTTATTTTTATTGTTTGATGTTATGTTATCTGTTAAGGCTTACTACTCAGTCAAGGAATATATCAAGAACATATATTAGTTTAATTTTAATATTAGTTTTAATTGTATGTTGCCGAAAAAAATTGTTTCGGGTAGATCACGACAGTCTTGCTGCATGCTCAACTGTGGCTATTTGTATGCCTAATGGCACAACATAGTGGTACTCAACTTTTGTAACATCTCTGTTCTACCTATGCTTGACAAATAAATACTTTGAATTTGAATTTGAATTTGTTGATCCTTTAGGTAAGGAACCCTAAAAATATAGCAAAATATAGATTTTAAAGAACACTTCTTCACTGGTACTTCACTGGAGAGCGCAAAATAAATGACACGTTAAAGAAGAGGTCGTTCGCCTTTTGATCATTATTTATCTCTCTGTTTCCTTTTCATTGTTACGCGTTATTTTATTGGGCTGAGTCTAACCATTAAAGTGCTACGCAAACCACGTAATGTATAATGGAAAAAATATGCACTTCTTGAAAGTCATGGTAATTAAAATTGTTTAAAACTTTCGCGATTTCCATACATATTTATAATGTTATCGGGACTTAAACGCGATAAAAATATATTGATAATTTACCTCGACGTTTAAGTCATGGTTATTTCTAACTCCAGCTCGATGTGTACTTAGCAACTTCTATGAAGTAATATAATAATAATAAACAAATCATTTTATTTCGACCAACTGAGATTATACATGGTTACATTAAATCCAAATGAAAAAAATATTTAAAGTTCAAATCAACATACAATTATAATTTTGAATTACTAATTAATTACCTATACATCGAATTACATTGGATTAAGTATGGAAATACTTCAGAATTATGCTGGATTTAGACGTATTCAGTTGATGGCGCCAGTTTTGCTGTCATGCCCACGCTGGCTGGGTACTTGCACCATGTAAATAGTTTTCGTGCCATCCAGCCTGGCCGCCAGCGCTGGAATGGCACGAGCGCCACTAGCCCGCGTTATTTAACGTGCCAGTGGCACGTGGCGTGGGTACATCTAAATCTGTCTTTAAAATTAAATTTTATGAGATCGTGTGATTTTGGGTGCAGTGGCAATATGAACATTACAAAAAACAATAACCCTCCCTCTAGAACGGGTAGCACGCGGGCCCATTTTCTCGCTTCCCACTCAATGCGTCTCTCACCTAATGAGTTAATTAGAAAGAGGCACACTGAGCGAGAAAGCGAGTCGTGGTTTGTCATGCTGGGTTTCTTGGCGACCGCCGGAACCCAACAGCGCAAGCACTGCTGCTTAGCGGCAGGATTTGCGAGCAAGATGGTGGTAGCGATCCGGACAAACCTTGCACAAGGTCCTGCCACCCGCAAAACTGATTTATTAAAAGAATAGACTAGTAGCGTGAAGGGTAACATTGATGCATTCAACGATACGTCAGCGATGAAGGCTGAATTCATACATAGAGATTTGAACGCGAGCGAACGAGACAAAGCGCCGACGTTGCGGTGAGTGCAGCGATGTTACATTAGAGGGTCACTTCTGGACGTTGTATGACGAATAAATAGACCTCTTTATTGCACCTTGAACGACTGCGCAATGACAAAGACATGCATGACCTTTTAACATCTGTCAGTCTGATCATGATAAAGCGAGCTTAGTATAAGCTTCTAAGATTATCACCCAGTGACATAAATAAACATCGTATGCAAATCGTTTACTAAAGTCATAGCTCTGAGCCTCCAAGTCAATGACACAGTGGTTTGAACAAATGTTTGCTAAATAAAGTAAGAGCTCAACGCAGCACGGCAAGGTGACCGCGTCCGGTCATTTCAACGTATATTTTACAAAAACAAAGAGCATTGCCTATTTTTCTGACTCCAATTTGTCAAATAAAATATTGCACACTTTATCAAAATAATCTGATGTTCAGGTAGATTTTAAAATTATGCACATTTTAAAAAGCAGCGCAGATATGCAACTTAATCATTTGATAAATCGATCAGGTACACGTCAGGGGGTAAGCTTGACCTTATGGCCGGTTTTTAAAAGTCCTTCTTTTTTATTAGACACCAGCAACCCGCCCCGGCTTTGCTTTGCAATTAGGATGTAATGTACCTACTTAAAAACCTTTCGTAACAAATCAATTGACAGTGAAAACCTGGTTTAGGAGTAAGCGGAGCTACGATGAGAAATATTCCTTTTTGTTTACAAACACAATCAAAGGCATATTGAAAAATATTGCACTAAATCAAAATAACTACATATAAAACACAAGACAAATATATGTCATGCAAGATGTGAATAAGTACATTTGAGAATTTAATTTAATTCCACGCATTTGATCGAGAAAATAACAAAAATGCGACGTTGCCAGCAGGAACTACAAGAAATTCAATTTTAGATAAAAATAGCTACATTTTCTTTTTAAATGGCAAATTAAAGTAAATGTTTTAAGTTGAAGAGGTCACATGACTGCACAGCATAACAGTTCTCATACAGCAACGCAAATTCTGCAAAATGTTTACTTCCTATCGTTATTTAAAGTGTCGTTTATAAAATTGAATGCAAAACTAGCGAGACGCCAAAGATAAAATAATTTAGATGGTGCCTTGTGAAATATAGTAATGGCGGTGTAAAATTTTATGAC
The DNA here is from genome assembly GCA_963691745.1 of Ditula angustiorana. Classification (NCBI taxonomy): domain Eukaryota; kingdom Metazoa; phylum Arthropoda; class Insecta; order Lepidoptera; family Tortricidae; genus Ditula; species Ditula angustiorana. The sequence goes on from OY829475.1 coordinate 10,936,019, forward strand.
CTTCCCGCGGTACAGTTCAATAGTTTGTTAGAAGAAAACAGAGCCATTCACGACTGAATAAGTAATATCGGAGGTAAGCATTTGATATCGTATTATTCGCGATTCGTTCCACATTGACTGCTATATTATTTTCCTGTTGTCGTTGGAACTGGCATTTTTATGAAATGGCGATATCGCGTCCTCGCCTGATATGAGTTGAAATTGCGTCCGAGACCTTTTGTGAAAAGAGAAAAAAATTATCCGATAAGGTTTTCAATATCATCAAATATAAAATTATTATTTTTGAATCATATTACTCGTATTGTTTGTGACTTATTTGATTTATGGTTTAGGGTATAAGTTGACAAGAATAATTTGAACCACACACAAAATATGATTTTATTTTTTGTTTTAGAAGAGTTTTTATCGGAAAAACAGTCACACTCTTTTAATTATTGATAGAAAGAAGCATTCTGATAAAAAACATTTATATTGTAAGATTAATATTGACCTGAGAGACATCTAATTTTTGAAGTGGTGGAGTCAAAAACTATAATCGTAGAAGAACTGTCAATGGTGGAAGCTACTTTTATCAAAACGAGTTTAAGCCTCTTAACCCTTGGCCTCTGAATCTCGTCGCTTACAGTAGGTACGGCACATAGGTAGCTAGCTACTACTTCACACTAGTATTCTGTGATATTGTAGTACAGTCACGTGTAAAAATATCTATACACCCTCACCTTCTGAAAATACGGCATGTCTTGAAGATACCTCATGTCTCTAACGATAAGCAGGTCCGGGCCGTCTTTTCCATTGGGTACTCTGGGCATTTTAGGCCCCTTGGATCGCGGCCCCACGTGGCGGGTCCCTGCCAGATCATAAACCTACTTATTTTGCCTGTTCATACTAAACTAGTCTTTCGTCATATCATATGGGCCCCATTTTCCTAAAGTGTCCAGAACCTCATTAGGGCTAAAGAGGGCCTTGGCAATCCACTGTTTCATAAAAAAAGTATTTTTAAATAAAATAGAACATTTAATTGTCCTGTTAGAATGCTATTCAATGTACCAAATAATATAAATCTATGTAAGTAATCACGATTACAAATAAACTCGACTTATAAAATATTATGTTTTACCAAAAAAAAACCGAAATCTGAATTAATGTTTTTTTCTTGAGCGGCTAAAACGTATGCCAGCAGAATGTTTAACATCAATACTCTGAGCAATCAACCGTATTCAGACCATTAATATTGGTCACAGATCTATATACGTACGTAAGAACTTTCGCAATAACAAACGAGGTGTCAAACAAAATCAAACCGGTCTGCGCCTTATAACAAATCGTGCCCGTATTTGTTATTGTGCTCTTATAAAAGAATTGTATAGAGTTGAGCAATTTGTTATGGCGCAACGGAATCAAGCAAATCATCCGGCACATCTCATTGTGCCCTTCGGGTTAATGCGGACTATTTGGGCCGTCGGTGGTGTTTCGGTATTTTAGTGTTGCAGATAAATGTATGGGTGCTTCCGTGCTTTGCATAATTTGTTGCTAGCTGAAACAAATAGAGTTATAGTAGCAAAGCATCTGGAAGTGTTACCCATTATTATTATTTATTAGTTCATTGAACTTTTGCGTTTGGTAAGTACCTCTTCGAAATTAGTATATTAAGTGGCCAAGTAGAATCCTTATTTACGTAATTTAATCGTTTTTATTTAAATAGAGCCAATAGTTTGTAAATTATGCACTTCATTTGTAAAAAAATTAAGTTTGTAGAAAAATGAAAAGATTGAAGGTAGTAAAACTTCATAAAATTATTCAGCGAAACATGTTTTTAATTTTATGCATCACCACAATTCGCAATTTTCAGTTGCTACCAAAATAATATTAGCGCTTCCTAAAATGAGGTTGAAAATGTGCATTCTATGTCCCGCCGAGCTTCAGCATGCCCGAGGGTCCCGACACGCACTTGGCTGGTTTTTCTAATTAAAAAGATCTCTATTATGTCTTATAAAATACAGCTGAGTTTCTACCGCTACATTCACATGTGTCTTGGTTTTCAAAATTCCAACCAATATAATCCCTCTATTGGAAGACTATCGGGCTACCCCTGCGCCGATAAAATAGGTACGTGATGTCCCCGAACCGATTTCTCCAATCTTTTCATATGTCCTTCTATCTCTAGACTACAGTCTAGATTCTCAGTCTAAACAGTAAGCTGGCTGTCATCTGGTAGATCGAATTTTACATTCAGAACATGTCTGCAAATCGCATTACTGAAACACTCCCCTGTGGGTATCAAAGCTACGCTGGTAATGCCGAATGTCTTCAAAATCGACTCCTTGTTTCGGCTGGTAATAGCCGTCGAGATTTAGCTTTGTATCGAATGTCCATAGGTGTCGTTAAGTTTATACAGTATATCATTGGGTGATAGACAGTGTGTCATTTTATTTACCATTCGGTTTGTCAATTTTAAGGAGGCGCTTCAAATTCCGTCACCCTGTGCGGTTAATACCTAAGTTGGGATGTAATAAGTAATAGTATTCGAATCCTTTCTTAATCGACTATCTATCTATTTATATAGATATTCATTGTATAATGGGAGTTGACGCCAAGGATCTGTTCTCAGCAGTGGAACGTTAATAAGCTGAAGATGATTATGATGATGTATGGGGTAATGTGTATTTTCGTCTAATAAAAGCGAAATGGCTGTATACATCTTGAAATTATCTGCCGGTTGTCACGCTTCTGCCAGTACAAGTAACTTAATGCCGCTGTGTTTGGTAAAAGTCACTGCGAATAAGATAATTGTCGTTTAATTTAATTAGCACAAAATGCGGGGAGACTTATTCGGATTACAAGCGCTGTGCCGCTAAATATTCTGAACCGTATAGATACAGCCCTGTTATTCTCTAAACGTAACCGTAACAGCTACGAGTACGAAGTCGAACAAGCGCTGCTCGACGTCGAGCTTGGTGCTGTTATGCTTAGAGCTTCAGCGTTTGTCATCAGACAAACCAAAAAAATCCTTGGAATAACGACCGCGCCGGCCGGCACAATGTTTAAAAACTTGTGTTGGGAGACACAAAAAGTTAATCAGAAATAGCACTTTCATTTTAAAACTCGGAAATTTGTGTAATTCAAGTTATTCACGTACGACACCCCTGGTGTTGGTAAGCTCTCGAATTTTCCCCGAGCGTTCGAGATATTCCTGAAGTTGGGTCATAAAGAGAAGTTACAATTGTTCCAACTCTCAAGTCAGACTGTTTGCGTAATAGTTTTATTGTAATTTCATGTTTCAATACATTTTTATGTGAATGCATCACGCTCAGGTGCAAAGGATGCTAATATCAGTGATGTTTAAGTTTCGGAGGAGGGTTGTTGCGTGTTTTCTATTCCGATAAATTTGTAGAAGCTCAAAACAGTTAGAGTAGCTTGTCTCTTTATCTTTATCCTTTATCTTCACATCTTCTTTATATAACGAAGTCGCTATCCGTTCCTGGCCGCTTATTCTTATAATTCCCAACAATGATGCATCACTTAAAATATGCCAATAAGAGTCATCACTGCTATTATATAAAATATATGGCATAGCTATTAAATAAAATCATGTGCTCGAAAATTACATACATACAAAACGAAAATATAAGTATAACATTTTATTTTCATACAAAAAATGTACAAGTGCAGGCAAAATCGGTTTAAGGCGGGGTCACGTCGGTTTGAAAACTCGATAAAAATTAATCACTAGCGGCCAGTAATTACCTGAGCCTCATATATCTAGGATGTCATTTGTACATCCTTTATGTAATCGATTAAAATCCTAGACTACTGTAGCACCCTGTCGCAATGGGTCGTCGCTGTGACACTATGATACTCTCTGTAGGAAGTTATTATGACATATTGTGAAAAGGTTCTACATACAGTGGCCCTGTACTATAATATAACAGAACACAAATAATTGAGTACAAAATGTACGCTTTGAAATAAAATCTCATTCTGACCCCCTCTTTCGACCGCGTTTGCAAAGATTTTTTTCTCTCCTTTGCTTTAACATTGATTATATAAGCAATTTTTAAAACTGTACTAAACTGTTCCATAGCATTATAAGTGATAAACTTAAGCCTTTTTTGCTTGTTGCGTATAGACAAGTTGACGCTCTATATTTGAAAAATGACGTAAGTTCCATAGGTATTCGTTTTGTACACTACTACATGCAAAAATTAGCTTTACATACATTTTTAAATGTAGTACCTAGTAATTCTTAAATGTATAGTTTGAAGGAGAGATGGTCGTAGACACCTTATTAGTTCCTTTTTTTATCATTTTTATTGGGGTTCCGTTCCCAAAGGGTAAACGGTACCCTATTACTAAGACTCCGCCGTCCTTCCGTCTGTCACCAGGCTATATCTCATGAACCGTTTTCTGTTGCCGCTATAACAACAAATACTAAAAAACGGAATAATATAAATATTTAACGGGGCTCCCATACAACAGACATGATTTTTTGCCGTTTTTATAGATAATGGTACGGAACCCTCCTTGCGGGAATCCGACTCGCACTTGGCCGGTTTTTAATGTCAAACCCTAAAAAGGTGTCGAGAAATCAGTACCAGTAATCACGGGGAGTGATGCTTAAAGCGCACTCCTTACGCGAGCGCAGTTTGCATGTAAATGTGCCAGCTTAGTGCCCAGACTTAGTTATACTACAATAGTGCCACGATAGAAGCCGTATACTAGTGCCACAATGCCGGGGAGCTGAAGCACACTGCGATAAAATAAAATGGAGGTAATCTAGCCGTAACCAAATAATGTTGTCTTCGCCGGGACTTTAAGTCTTCTTTTTAACACTTTTTGTGTGTTTTTTTTAGAATAGAATAGAATAGTATAGAATATAATATAATAGAATAGAATAGAATAGAATAGAATAGAATAGAATAGAATAGAATAGAATAGAATAGAATAGAATGTATGTATTGTTTTATTCACAATATTATATGACATTAGTACCATTTACGCAAACAAAGTATAAAATAAGGTCGCTATCCGTTCCTGTCTGTCCTTATATTTTCGGCAGCCTACTCCGTCTAAATCACCCGACGGATGTTGGTACGGTTTTCACTGTCATTTAGATTTGTTATGGCAGGTTTTTATGTATAGTCGACAAAGAAATTGAAATCTTATCCCTTTGTGATACGGTCGAAAAGTGGTCAAGCAATTACTTGGTCGACTATACACTACATCCTAATTGTGTCCGTACGAAACCGGGGCGGGTCGCTAGTTTTTAAATACTTTGGAAATCATCGTTTTGCAATGTAAAGAAGAATAACTCCTTTAATTTTTTGTTTAATATAATACTTTTTAAGTTTTTCTCCCGCTTAGTAAGCTAACATTTCACCTAAGTTAGTTAGAAACATGAACATTCTTAATAAGTAAATATCACAACAAAATGCTGAGCATAATTTTCATCGTTAACCTATGAACATCCTCCCTTGCCAATAAATAAGTCCACCATCCAACCGTGAAGTAAATAACGAGGGGAACAAATAAAAAGATAAATCTTTAAACATCTATAAAACAATAAAGACTAACAAAGGATGATTTTCCTCGGCGATGTAGACGGTTTGTAGAAGTACCATTCGCCGGAAGCACTAAATCTGGGAGCGAACGCTTCGGTTTTACGAGTGACTTTCAATTTCCGAACATTTTGTTTTAACCTCGTGTATTACTATTCATCTTCCCAATTTTTTTTTCAAGATTTTGATTGAAATTTTTGAATTTTGAATATTGAAAAGGCAAGTAACGGATCATGCTAGTCACCTTAAGAGAAATTTCTAGAAATGATTGACTGAAATTCCTTCCAATGAATATACTCTTATTTAAATCATGTTTTAAGTTGGTTAAAAACCATCAACAATCATTTACCCCAACGAAATTTGAATTAAGTATATCACGGCTACTGGTCAAGGCTTTAAGAAAAAAAGCTGCTGTTGTCGACCTAGTGTTGTACACCTAGGAGAAAAAGTGTAACGTTTTTAGTAGGTATTGGTTTCATTTACTACAAAAGAAACAACTGACGCACCTTTTAAATATCACATTAAAAGGCTAAAAACCCTCTAGAGGATTGCCGCTTTTCTCATTAACCTTTCCTCGTTTGAGTTATAGAATACAACTCAGAAAAGGGCGAAAATATCGTTTAAAGTGCAGTTTTTTTTATTCACTTCACACCTTATGTTTACCTTAAAAATATATTAGGCTATACTACTATTGTACTATTCTATTCTACCAGAGTACCTACCTACTCTTCGTTAAATTTCCCATTCCGCCATTTTCTTTCCGCCTTCATAGCATTTCTACAATAATTTTAATCACTAAATGCTTTGTTTTATCGGTAAACGAATAAAACGCTTCGTGATGCAAAGATAATGGCTCCCGACCTTTAACCTTCTCTTTGTTTGAGATATCTTGTACCTTTTTTCAAGAAAGGAAATAACAGTTCATTTTTCCCAAATGACACTGGAAAATGTTTATTTATACCCTCATATGAATACTACCATCTCTGTATTGAGCTTGTCTATAAAATGGTCAATCTACTATATTTTTCAATGCTGTATACATTTAACACTGAACATATTATCTTGTTGAATTATTGTCAGTTTAAGAGAATGACAGTCTAAAATACCCACGCAGGCACGATTTGTCTGTTACTAACTCTACATTTTGACAATATAAATGACAATGATCGTGTCAGGCTGTCGAGTGCTAGGGATACGCTGAATTTAAAATTAACTCGCTGTCCAAGTATTTGAATTACTGCTATGTTTGTTATTAGTTTGCGACCACTGCATCTTCGTTTATCAAACTTGTAGTAATAGAAAAACGAAATATAAGTTGAGCTAGGTCGGGTCTGTGCAGGTGCGGGCAACTTTGCGAACCTAACAAGAACATGGGTGCACCTCAGCATTACGGCCGTCGCAATTGAATTGCCGCGCGTACGAGTGAGTACGAGTTATACGAAAGAAAATAAAGAGAAAGACATACAGTAGGTTGCTTCTTGTACCTGAACGCCGTTTTCGTTCCAAGTTCTAGAAAAAGTTATATTGCTTAAGTGAAGGAAAAGGTTCGTGTCGTGTCGCACAGACAAGTCAAAGAGCTGGAATCGATAAGAAAGTTTGGAAAGCATTACACCGACTAGACCAAGAGTCTTCAATTTGAGAGAGAGTGTGACTTCTAAACTTGTTCTATTTATTCTGTGGTCTCGCCAGGCTTTGAGAGATGCCTTGCCATAGTGAGCCTCTACCCGACCCGGGCTGAGTGAATGAATCGGGGCGCAGTGCGCGTGTTGTGTCTGGCGTCTGGTGCTATCGATCCAGCGCCCTCAATTCAGTTTCCAGCCGACTATGCCCAAAAGAGGGCCTGGAGGTACCATTGCGTAAAGTAGCATAATGGCTGCCTGTAAGAGATTTAGTACTCAGGGCTCGGTAATATCGCTTGATTTTTCCCGCATCTAGGACTATGGCTTTCACCTCGCGCGTATTGACCTTTCAAAAATATCCCGACGAATTGAGAACCTCCTTCTTTTTTTTGTAGTCGCTTAAAAACGGACGCGTGAACTTGCGATATCTACTATGGTGAAAGTGAGATACAAGATCATTGCCATTCTATATCACTTGGACGGAGTTGATTGGAGGCTGTTATCCAACTGGAATACCAGGAACGTGGTAGTAGCTCCATTGGTCCTAACATGACCAGTTAAGTTTAGTTTATCTCTATGTTAGTCTCTTTCTTATGACACTAGTTTAACAGACACGCAGGGAGAGATAAATAAAACGGGTCGGTCGTGTAAAGGTCAGAGGACGGTCTAAGTTTTAGGCTGACGACGAATTTTTCGCAAAATGCAAATTGAATTTTACTTTTGGATAGACCCTCAGCCGGGTAGCGGGATATGGTTTTTGCTACTACTAGACTGGTACCTAATATGAAATTGTGCTTAGCGAATCTGTGACCAACGTCTATAAAAATGGCTATCATCTGTTACCTACCAGAATAAATAAATAAATATTTTACGAATCCCTTGCCCGGGGGTCGCCTTCAAAATAAAAAAATTTAACAATTTTTTTTTGCTTTTGCTTGTATTATTTCACGATATTATCCGCAAATTTGTTCACAAGGTAGCCGACAGCATGGCGTCACGTCAGCACGCATTAGGTACGAGCAATTTCTAAACAGCTCTCTAGCCGATAATATGTGAAAACAGCTGGATAATTTAGATGTACTCGTATAAATTTGGCTTCCACATGTCTTAGATATCTATATAATTATCGCCTACTGCCTGTCCATATAATTTTATATATCAATACATCTTATACATACAGATATTGAAGTAAACGGATTACTCAGGATTCGTGAGTGATCCGTTCAATATGTCTGAATCTCACCGTATTTTTATGTTAAAAATCAAGCCGTCTCTCAGAATAAAGTGACCTTAAGTTAGCTTTTGAAATATTAAAGAAGTAAACAATTTAGTGTTATATTGTATAAAAACAGTACTTCAAAGTTACTTTGTTTGTGGAATAAATAGAAATCATTGTTATTGTTCATAAGTCTTTCTTTGAGCTTGAATATAAATGTTAAGGGATCAGACGCAAGTCTAACAATCGGAAAAGTTAATTCGTAAAGACAAACACAAAAAAAATTATATTCTGCCACTGGGGACCCTAGCTTGCTCAACGGATTGGTGTATCAATCCAGAGGGGAAACGCAGCCAGCATCATGGGGACCCTACCGCAGGGATCAGACCTGGGGGACCTCACCTAGTTTTAGTTTCCCTAGTTTTAGTTTAAGTTTTATATATGTCCATGTCTACCTTAGAATGTTTTTATATATTATTGAATGTGCAATGTACAATCACAGATAAAGAATGTTGAATACATGTCAGACTTAACTGAAGGATAAACGACAGTGAGATGCAGTTTCACGTTCAAAATAACAACGGACTTGCTATTACAGCAACTTTTATGGGTAGTTTGAGGATTTCTAATGAATTATAAAACCTTATTAAGCAGTACAAGGATCAATTTTGGATTTGCAAGATTACCCCCATTACCCCAAGCCCAACTAGAAATCGCCGAAAAACAAGCCCTTTATCAGAGGCTTGAAGTACTATTCATAGAAAATCGCAATGCGTTAACGCGACTCTTTGCTGCTACTTGCCGTAACTATAGCATTCTTAGTACAGTAATATAACATATACGTGTGAGTTCATCCAACCATCGGATGAGAGGATTATTTCTAGAGTGTTTTCATACAAATGTATATTTATCATTATCACTATTTACGTAATAACTATAGTTACTACAAGAATAATTAATAGATTCAGGCGTTACTTTGCGGAGGTCTACTCGGTCTATTTGTTACAGTTTGTTACTACAAGAATGATGAACATCGAAACAAATCTGTCAGGTAACTTGTGGGATCAAATCGACCTAAAACCAGAACTTCGTTTTGTTACAACTGAATCTTAATCATCATTGCTGTAGTCAGTTTCAAGCGGATTATGATGTGTTGAAACCCGCCTCTTTGCGAGTCCATTGTTTGGTGATTCTTTGATGTTTGAAAATAAGGAATTAGGATTCTGATGACATACCTACTTTTTTTCACAAAAATTAATATTCTAGCTAGAACTTGCTGCTAGTCGACATCTCTTGTTCACAACTTGCGCTACGGAGACAATGACGGCATTCAAACTCCAAGGGTTCACCAAGGAAAGTAATCATAATTAGTTTCCCAAACCGTATATTGACGGTCTTTAAACCATTGATGAAGGAAGCGAACCGTCCAGGGAGTGTATAAATGTTTGTGTAAGACCTCAATCGCTATCATTCGAATTCAAATTTAAATTAAGTGAAGATACAATCTCTTTATACTGTTTTGATTGAATCGGAAATGAGTTAGAGATGCAATCGTTAGCAAACCGTAAGTAGATATAAATAAAATTTTACTATCAAAGCTAAAGTGGATTACAGAGTAAAAATCGGATTCCAAAGTAAGTGTACTAATCCTATGGCCTTCAGAGAATGTTACATTTACGTTAGTAAAATTTAATTATGTTTGAAGTTAAGCTTATCTAATGAACGGATTTGTACAAATGAAAACTTTTAGTGTTATGACTGTCGTATATATATTATGAATCAACGTGTACGAATAGGATAAAACAGAATTGCGTAAATTTAGCTTTCTCAGAATGGGTACCTAAGAAAGATTTAGATGAAAACTCCAGGATAGTTATTTTTTACACTGCTACACAGTGATTATCAGAGCGAGAAACCGGCTCCGCGGTTCTTGATACCCGTAATACGAGCAAATTAGGTATTTAATTTAAATTCTTATAAAGTTTTCTCTCATCTCTAGGTTCATTATCTGGAACATCATCTAGACTCAAAGCCTTACTTTGTGAAAAGTTTAATCAACCAGTACTAGTAGCTCATTAGCGTTTATCGCGGACGTAACGCATTCGTCCCTTTCACACACGCTTATTGGTTAGAAAAGGATATATCATACTTATGTCGCGGCAAACGCTAGCGTAATAGGGCCTCTGGCACTTTTATTACTTAATCTAAAATACGCAATCAACCAAGTGGGAAATGGCCGGGGAAACGACCTACCTATATGTGACGGGGTCTTTACCTATAGGTAGAAATATTTTGAACGATTTAGGGTCAAGCCTCACCGGTCGCGTACACGTCGCATATGCGACACGGCGGTGCGTTACGTGCACAACGCAAGCGTAATGCAGCTCTACGAAGCTAGTTGGAGCCGTATCACATTCGCGACGTGTACGCGAGCGGTATGGGTTGGCTTTTAATCGCATCATTCGACTATTTTACCAACACTTTGGATCTCTATAGTGTTACAAAAATTGTCTTTGGCGTTACTGCTAAATCATGTTTCCAGCAAGATACTTTACTGAATAGTAGGTTTATCTCATATAGGATGGCATGAATAAAAAGTACACTATAAAAAAAATTGAAAAAATAAAATACAAAATAGAATCAATTAGAGAATGGTTTTTCTCTAATTGATTCTATTTTTTTTTACACGAATAAATATCTCGTATTGCTTTAAAGATGTTGCAGGTAGATTATTCATAGTAAAACAGTTGATTGGCCCAACAATAAGGTAGACCCAGATGACTGGAGCAGACATGCTAGATTGGGATTTGCAGTGAAGTTTAAAGAGGAAAGAGGTATCTCTTTGCAGCGTTTAGAAATCAAAGTTAATATTTACTTGAACAAGTCCCCAAAAATACCGCCGCGCACCCAATATCATATTATTACATTTTCCACTCGATTTTTTCACAAGATGGAACTTGAAAATCGAGAATCCCGGAGCTTAATACGTACTTGTAAGTTGGAGAATGTTGGAATCTTCCCGCGATTTCTATTTCCTTTACAATTCCTATCTGGAATGGTATCCAATTTCGGACGAAACGTTATTTGTATTTACACAATTTTAATTTTAAAGGAATAAATATATGAGATGTATTTAGAGTTAATATTTATTTTACTGAGAACAAGATAGTTTATAGTACTTATGATAAAGTCAAAGTCAAAGTCAAAATATTTTTATTGATATTAGGCTTACAGGAAGCACTTATGAATGTCATATAATTTACCACCGGTTCGGAAAAACCTCTGATGAGTACTTTTAACCAGCTGAGGTATAATATTTAGTATTAATTTTTTCCTCTTTTTTTGTTTTTAGACTTACATATGTCTATTTTTAGGTTACCCATTTACAAGTTCGAACTTACATTTGTCAATAGTACCGTTGGCTTTTTTTCAAAAATTCTAAACTATTCAGGAATGTTTTCAACCCTTTAAGCGGCTACATACGATGAACTTTAAAAAGTTCTGAAAGTTTATACGGTTTTAGTTCTATTTGTGTAAGTTACGTTACTTTGAAAATTATTGCTTGCTAGATGTTGCCCGCAACTTGGTCCGCTAAAGTTCGTTAATCGCTATCCTACGGGAAATATGCATTTTACGGAATCCATTGTATAAGCTACCTTCGTTTCAAATTTCATCCAAATCCGTTCAGCTGTTTTATCGTGAAGTAGTAACAAAAATGTAAGTGCTACACAAACTTTTAGCGTTGTAATATTTGTGTGATTATACATTCCATAAATGTCCATACTTCTGACTTAACCAAGACAATGTTCTTAAAATAAGCAACAATGCAAGCGTCATAACTCACGACCGCTTCCGCACCGTTCTATTTCAAACCGCTCCATCTGTTGATTAGTTCTCAGCACCACTATTTACGTTACACCTATAAATTTCTCCTTTGTACTGTGCAAAACAGAAACCATTTCCCTAATTGAATTTGTGTTGTTTTTGTTCTTGTGGAAAATTGGTTGCATTCAATGCAGGGCGAGCGTGAGAAACTGCATAAGTTTCGTTTAGCTAACTCGGCTGGTGTATATTTACCCTTGCTTCTTTGTATACTATTTGAACATAGATGTCTTCGGAGATTGGACACTCTCCGTAAATCGTAAACAGCAAGTTATAAAAATATTTTAGTTTTAATCAAGTAATGCTGTTCGCGGTCTCAGTACCGCATTTATGTGCAATTAAACAGTCGATTTACGGCATTATGAATATTATTCATGCGTTGACCTTTAAGAAAAAATGTGAAATTCTCTTGGTCATATTAAGTCAACATTTTGTAAAAATAAAAAGTTTGATTTAATGAATATCAACTTCCTGTTTGATGCAAAATTGTTATTTTCTGTAGAGTGTTTATTAAAACAAATACAATATGTATAACATGTTGGTAATCTGGTTAAGCTGACTAGTCTCAAAAATTTATGATTTCCAACAACATCAGCCCAAAGACGTAGCAGAGTTCGTGATGGGCAATTTCATTTTGTAAGGCTATTGTTCACTCGATTTACATAATTATATGCTTAAGCCTTGCATCTTTGAATAGCTTCTGTTATGCCAGGTAGTCTGAACCCTGAAGTATACAATACTATTGTCCGTGACTTCGTGTAGAATACATTATCGTTTAGGGAAACTGCAATTTTCGAGGTAAAAGTAAAAAGCATTATTTAATCTGGATTAAATCTTTGGTAGTTCCTATTTTAAGATTATTGTGCTTTTGTTTAATAGGAAGGCAAACAAGCAAGTGGGTGACCGGATGGCAAATGATCACCACCACCTAAAGACACCCGCAACACCAAGGAGATTCCAAATGCGTTGCCAACTTAGAGGTTTAAGATGGAATACCTTTTCTGCCAGTAATTGCACCGGCTGTCTGGCTCTCTACGCCGGAACGCAACAGTATAAGCACTGCTGCTTAGCGATCAAGATGGTGGTAGCGATTCTGATGGACCTGAATTGATGTCACTGAATTCGGTCACAATGGACATATTTATAAAATACTTACTCGTCAAGAGAACCAACATTTAAATTCTCTCTTCATTGTAATAAGGTGCAAAAGTGTATCGTATATTTGCCCTTGATTTCACAATTCCTTTGTTTTTACTTTGTTCCATAATTGAGGGTTTACCAAACGTTAACGGTATCCGCTTATTATTTATCCTTTTCGGCTATAATTTATCCAGAGGTCAAGGTTATGTTAGAGTGAAGCTAAATATCGAACAAATTCCTAAAGAACCAAACAAAACTTCAACTGGACACCTACAGTGGACTACAGAGAATGGTAATTAGTATTGATGACGTCACGTTGTTCAATAAGGTAACGTTACCAGTCATTGACGTGACCTAATAATTGGAGAGAAGATACGGAAACATACGAGTAAAAACGAGAGAAAATGACCAACTACTGGTAAAAACAATGTCCTTCGCATGTCAAACACCGGGGAGGTTACCTTCTAAAGTCTAATTTTCAAGTATTAGAATGAACTGATAACAAAAAATGAATCATGCGCAACAATGACATTTATCGTCTTACAAGCGACCCTCCCCGGCTTCGCACGAATAAAATCGGGATGAAATATATATATATATATATATATATATATATAACAGCCTCCCGAAAAATATTTCTAAATAACAGTGAAAACTATATCAAAATCCTTTGATTGGCTTAGGAAGAGAAGGCGGCCGAAGATACACTATAAAAATTCTGGACAAACAGGAAAAATTGCGACTTTAAACTATCTAAGAACTAAAGAAGATAAAGGTGTTCCACAAATGACCTGCAGCTGACTGGAACAGTCAACTAATTGAATTTGTAGAACATTGTAGAACCTTTCCACAATTAACGGCATGATGCCTTCACTTGTACGTCTAAATGCCTACGATCAAAGTTTCTTGACTAACGTCGTTCTCAGTCTTACACGCATTTATGACTCTGACCGTAATTTTACAATGTATTTTTATGGGCACGCTTAGGCCCAAGGGTCGCAATTCTCCTTGAGAAGGTGAAGCATGGAGGATAGACTATTTACGTTGACAAGGCTGCGCGGGCGACCTACTCGCGACCTTTGACCCGAGTCTGACCTACATAGAGATTATGCCTTACGCAACCCAAATTGAAATATTTTATACGACCTCTGCTATGTTAATTCAGTTTAAGCTTTATTAGTGAAAAAGGTTCACCAGTTCAGGAGTACGTTAGTATAAAAAAATCCTGTTAACCTATTTCACGCCTTACTTAAGGGGTGGCAATGGAACCCCGTCTATCTGTCTGTCTGTTGGTCATACCTTTAAAAAGCGCTGTCTTCTTAATCTTAATAGTAGTCGGTTATTTTTTTTACATAATATTATCAGAGCGGATATCCTTACAAATAACAATAAGAACAAGGAGAATTTAAAGGGTCGTACAAGAAATATGTCTGAAAGAAATCTTGAAAAAGGTAAGTACATAAAAGCGTTAAAATTGATGTGACTGTTGTGCAAACTCTAAAGTAATACAACAAAAAAAATAAACCTGTCAAGTGTAAGCCGGGCTTGTGTTATGCTGAAATTAATGAAAGAAATCTTGTTTTTTAAATATAAATAAACTTAATAAAAATATGCAGGATGTTTAAATAGAAAAACAAATATACCTATTTTGCGGTAGCCCTTGGTGCGCAAAGCTGAATCGCATTTTCGTTTTAATTTAAATTGTTCTTACAAGTTTCTTGAGACAAATATTGTGTCAGTAATAAACTTTTATAATTTATTTATATTAAAAAAAATCATTGTTTGACACAAGTTTGACATTTAAGTGAATTTAATAAACTATTTAAGTGAATTACTTACGTGCACAACTTTTGGGTACAAAAGAGATTTGAAAACTATAATGTTTAACCTGGGTATATTTTTGCTTGATATTTATGAATATACCTACTTCGAAATGAGAGCTTAATATCTTCTTAAATTTGCCATAAATTCAAGAATTAAATAACTCCATTAATCGTTTGTTCATTTTAACCTGCGCGTGCTCCACTTTTGCTTTTGCGGCCGTAACATAACACTGTCTTTAAATTATGAAATCGTGCGTCGTGACAGACAGCCCAGTAATTACAATATGCCTTCGTTCGGTAACTCTACGTTGTTTGTTTTGATCTCAACACGCTATCAGATAGTAAGTGTTAGGAGTACAATCTGTGTATATATGTATACCAAAACGACGTAAAAAAATAACCGACGTAAAATTATATATGACCTCGCAGAAGAAGATGAGCAACAACTTTCGGCAAGATTATAGGTACCTTCTTACTACCTACTGGTACTTCTTACTGGTAAGACTTTTACTAATAGAACTCTTTATTGTAAAAAACAAGGGAATCAAGGAAAAACAAGCAAAGGCAATCTTATCCCTTTAAATGATATCTATTAGTAAACCTATATGTGAAGTTAGAAGTCGTAAATGTGTCTTCGATAATATTTAAATAAGTATAATTCACACAAACATAAAATGCATTACGGTGGATTTATGTATACAGACGGAGTGCTTACATACAGGGAAAATCTGTTCACGCAAGAAAATTACGAACAAAGAAGAGAGCACAAAAGCTATTCCAATATAGCACGCAGTCTCAAAATCCCCGACACATTTAACGAAGGAATTCAGAGCCTTAAAGTATTAGAAATAGGATCGCAAGTCGTGTGGCCGGGTGTGGCCGCGGCGAGGCTGTGCCGCGACCGGGTCACAACGCCCCGTGCACTTGAACTGATTCCCGTAGGTACTTTCGGTTTCTGCGGCCCGGGACAACCTGACCTACCCGAAGGAAACATCCCGCACGGGTGGACGATTTACGCCGTGGCTGAGACTGGGGCCGATACTTTACCATCCTTTGTGTTCCTCTAAGTATTGGTGAATAGGGTTATGAGGGGATTATGTAAAACTTCTATTTTGCTACCCGGTCACGACACCTTTTGGGTTTACTTCTCCAGTATAGCCTCTACCTGATATACCTGAAGGAAGCCTTTTGCAAGAATTGAAAATTACGTTTTGAACTATGGTAGTTATCTTTACCAAAATAAATGACCAGAAGGCTATTTTTGGTGTAGTGACACGCTGCGCTGTTGTTGGAATAACCGTAACAACTTCGCTCTAGCTTTGAAGGGTGTGCTAAAAAGCACCACCGCTTCTAAGATTATAATATTCAATTTATACAGCGTATAGAGTAGCGTATCTGACTCCCCGATTTCCGACTCCAATGGCGATCTTACGCTAATGGGCAGTTTCAGGATTTAGACAACATACTAATATTCACTGTTGGATATAGGTTTCCCTCAAAAACTGCCACGACGAACACTCGCGTGTTTTTTGTATCCAACCGCGACCAGTGATGTTGTTCAGAAAATCAGTTCACCCAATGGGAGATTTTTAAAAAGGCTGATGTCACTCGAGAACTTTTCTTCTCCGATAGTTATCGGTTCTTTTGAAAGCTTCTTTGGCCAACGTCATTCCCTTTTGTTTGTCTGAGAATTTCCGTATTTATGGATCTCTGATCTTGTCACACATACAAAGCCAAAGCAATTTTGAGATTTCTTATTAGGCCAACTTGAAATGGTCAATTCTGGGATCACCGTCATCATTTCTGGTCAAAGACTTTTAGAGGCCCTACGGAATTTATATGAAAAACTCAAACAGAAGTGCATGGTATTTATTTATATTAAACCCAACATGCAAATTACTTTGACTAATTTGCCTTTAAAAAAAATAATTCTTATGAACATTACACAGTAATTGATATCTGCCGAAAAGAAGCGCCTCAAAAGCTCAGGTCTTTTTATAAATACAGAAAAGGAATTGAAAAAGAAATGAATAAATTTGTAACAAAAGAAACAATTTTCAAAAACAATCATTTTACGTAAATTCGTACACGTGTCGCTCATTTGCAAAAGGAAATACATTCGTTTCCGTAAACATGGGTTCGATATTAAATTAATGTAGCAGTACTTTCTGCGAGAGTATGCGGGTATAAAAATTACTGTGGGATATGAATAACATGCTGTTTTACTTCAACATATTACTCTACTTTACTATTTATCTGCAAGACTTATTTTTGTATATGTCTGGCATATGAAAGCGCAGTTGTGACGTGAGGCTCTTAGTTTTTCTGTCTTATCTATCTGCCGACTTAAGTTTTCTTCCTATCTACAATCGTAGGGCCTGAACGGGTGGATTAAATAATTTCATCATCATCATCATCTCAGCCACAAGAAGTCCACTGCTGAACATAGGCCTCCTCCATGGATTTCCAAAGTGACCGGTTGAAACCGGCATGCAACCAGCGCCTTCCTGCCACCTGTATGAGGTGTGTGCCTGTATGAATAATTTACGTTCGTTAAAAAACATTAGTGGTTAATTGCGGTTAGTAATTTCATTGTGTTTAAAGTGAAGGGCAATCTATCTTAATATTTATAAATTCGGATAACGAGCTTGGGTGAAGAAAATACATAATCTTAAAATGCTTGAAAGAAACAAATAATCATCGATAGCCTGGTTACGCTCAACAACACTTTTTGACACGATAATGAAAAAAAGGAGGTAATTTGTTCTGCAAACGCATTATTAGTGTAATTTCCTCAAATTGCATTGTGTAAGAAAAGCGCTATTAATAATATCCCTTAAAACTCCTTTCTTCCCGGCCTGTGTGATAATATACTTCTTTAATTTCATCAATATAGTCTTGACCTTTCTATGATGACGTTTTAGAGATTGACCTTTTTAATTACCAAAACTTGAATTGGGGCAACAGCTAGTCTAAAAATAAACTCCAAAATAATGCCATGTACTAATTAACTCATTGTGTTATTCGAAGAATTTGTTGATACATGGTATAATAGAAGGTTCAATAATTCCGACACCTTATAGGATAATCAAAACATCCGTATCATGTAACAGAATCTCTGCAACCCTTGTCCATTAGTGTTAAAAACATGTATAATCTTACACGGGGTGAACGGCCTCTTGATGAGCCTGTCTCTTATTTCGAGAAACTTACACCATATTATCCTTTTTTTCTTCACCACCATTATCATGCCACTCTGAAATGACACACCAAAGAGGATTTGTCTTTGTCTATAATGTTATTATTAGCCTTTTGATAGTAACGGTATTTAATGCGTAAAATAAAGGCAATTTAGGGTCTGTTTATGAATATAAAGTACACGTACTGAAAGAAAGTATGTGAAGTATTTGTTCAGGACTTTTTAGTTTTACATTTGGAAACCCTAACAGAACCAATTTCCAAATTGTTAAACGTTATAAATTTTACCCCCATTTTTACATTTACTAGTAAATTTAGACTTTCACAAGAAATATTATTTCATTACGAACTTTTTACTTAGCTCTAAAGTACTCTCAAACTTGGGAGTTACTGCCGGGTCTGATGAATGCTGTTTTCCTGGGATATTAATAAAATGAGAGCTGGAAGAATGAAAAACTAGCACAAAACAGACTTTCATTAATTTCTCAAACTAAGAGCAGACGGGTATTGACAGGCTGCGGGGTTATTTTTTAAGAAATATTTCCAGCAATGATAGTTTTTGATGTTTAAGGGAATCTGACAGAGATTTGGTGGTAAAATACAAAACAATGGCGAATAAAACAGTTTTTATTTAGTCTGATGCAAAGCTTTCCTTAGGCGCAGATGGACGGACTAATTTTCAAAGTCAAAGTCAAAATATCTTCAATCAGATTAGGCTTACAGGTGTCGGAACTCTTGTGAATGTCAGAACATTTACCATCGATTCGGAAAAACCCTAACGTAATACCGACAAGAAACTCAATGGGTTGTAATTTAATTTTCTAAATAAATCAAAATTACAATGTAAATTTTACATCTGAAATATTGAAAGAAAAACATTTGTTTTAATTTACTTTTATGTAATTGGTATTGGTATACCGTTGTGAGAGCTAATAGAAGCGAGGAGGCGAGATTTACGCGAGGTAGTACCTCGCGTAAATCTGCGGAAGTCGTAACTGTTGTGTCAATTATTAAGTCCGAGTGCACAAAAAAAATCACGAATCGTGCTTTCAAAGTTCGTGAAACTTACTAATGGTCACTTTTTATTTTATGGAATTGGATCAGGAGACCAGAGGACCAGGCGCATGCAAGTCACCTGATGACAAGTAATCAGTGCCACCCGGGAACCAGCTACTCCAAAAAGTACCCTGGCCGGCTCTACTATTTATGATATAACTAGAACAACCCTTGGCTATCGCGCACGTTACCCTACTGCCAGTGTTTCGTTAAAAACTTCTCTCGAATGTCGAAAACATGAGAAGCGATTACGAACATTCACAAAGATGAAGACTGTAAAGGAGGGATTATTTATGGAGATTCACAAGTAAGTGGATGATAAATGGGACTGCTCTCTCGGTGGACTCGCTAATGCGTTACGTGGTGATAACAAAGCGCGGGTGTATCTCCACTCGAGTGTTCTGTTAATGCACCAAACAGTACCCCATTGTATTCGCTACGTACTGGTACTTGTGCAGGTTCTAATTTTAATGCATTTTTTGCAACGATTGAGTCTGGAGACTTTGGTGATTTTGATTAAACATTCATTTATTTCTTTAGTTTCTTTAAGTTTACCAAATGCAGGACATAAATCGCCTTTAATAGTCGCTATTATTTTCGTTTTTTCACCGTTCACTTCTTTTATTAATTTGGTACATGTTAGTTTAAGTACCTAGTTATAACAAGCGTTGAATTAACTTATTGCAGTTTAAACTTTTATTACCTTCGCAATAAAACGCTATAACTCTTTGACGTGCTCACAACTGGCAGTTTCTTTATTTTACTTGGCACAAGCGTAGCTTCATAAACATTGGAAAACTCATTCTTATTTTCCTTTAAAGTGTAATGGTTCGGAATAAATGGTTAATCATCTGCGCACGTCCACGTAGAGTGTTATTCAGGCCGAATGATCTTGCAAGCCATTGACGCAAGTTCGTGTTATTATAATGTATTCAATAAATACATTCATGCCAGACAAATCTTTATTTAACGCGATCGCGCTCACATACGGTTACCAAACAAGTTGCCGGTTGGATCTGTGAACGACGCTACTGTTTCCAATAATAGTGATCTCATATTTCCCGATGCAGTTTTCGAAGCAACGCAGTTCGGACAACGGTACACCTGGATCATTTTCAAAGTCAAATCTCGAAGGCGGATGGGCGTATGAATTATTGAATATACTAAGGCATCGGGTGTTAAAGGGATGAGTGATTTCCATCCGCGTACAGGCCTAATGTTTATTCTAGAACGCTGTGGCACACTGACAAACAAGATAACTGTAAAATAATATGTTTAATATTTATTTTACGCCTTCCTTTGAAGTATGAGGCACACGTTAACAGCTTAAAGATATCGGGCTGCCCCACTTCTAATATAGGTTCAAAATATACGGACTTGTCATCTTAGGTCGTTATTGTACGAGATTAATATATAAAGTGTCGGAAATGATTAGCGGAAAACAAATAGCCTAGAATGACTTAACTAGTAAACTATTTTTCTAGAATTTCATTGTGGTTTTCCATGTTTAAATGTTAATTTGTACGATAGTTAAGTGAAGTACACTTTCATTTTAATATAGCATCAAACAGGTCTATGTGAGCACGTCGTTAATGGATATTGCAATTGCTCGGCGTCTCAGCTAACCGGCTACCACGTTCTAGTTTAGCGCGTCTCTCTTCTCCTAGAGAAAATAGACAGGGACAAAGACAGTCGACGTCACGTGGGTCACTCTTATGTTGATGATTTCTCTGATGACGAGAAACACAAACGCATTCCGTGTGGTAGACGCGGCGTGTTTACCGCTTTTTATTGTGTTTGCGGATGTGTTTATGTGTGTATATACCGTACTAATTTACACAATTTCTTTAATTTTTGAGATATTTTATCAGACGGGGGTCCAAAAAGCCTAACGCAATGATTTAGCTGGTTTTTGCACAAGTTACACAGTTAAGTTTTGGAAAAATGCGCTAACAAAAGAAAACTTGTCACTTGAGATTTCACCCACAGTATTAACTACTATTTTTTTCGAAATTGACGTACTTATTGTGCGTCATTTACCGATTCCTCATAGCCTGACTGCAAAACTGCATTACTTAACGAATTAAAAAAACAAAAACACGTAACGTCACTGACTTGTCCAATAGGTGAAATCTGATTAAAGGCCACAACGGTTTACTTGCATTGCGTCTAATGTTCAGAATACGAGTAGGTATTACATATTTGTATATTCAAATTTCGAATCTTCGATCGTTATCTATGACAAGATTTAAAGGTTAAATAGTATATGTACATTCAGTTGTGTCATTAGAAATTCAGTTTCTTAATTAATCTACCGACGCGTGCATTGGCCCGGCTCGGTCCGACCGAGTTGTGTGCATTGCACGAAGGTGAAACCGACCCACAAGCCCACTGCACTGCGGCTATGACGCTGTGACCGATATCAGCTGCCTATCGATTTTTTAAAACGACATTTTCACTAATAGTTAGTCACTTATTCAACTAGATTGTAGTGGTTTCGTGGTCGCTTACATTTGGCGACGGAATTGCGGATGGTTTTACAATCCAATTATTTCAAGAAGTGACTTTGGCTGTCAGCGGAAATGCCACAGTAAATATCTAAAATTATGCGAAGTAGGTACGTTGCTGTTCTATCTGCGGTCAAGCATTCGGACTATGTTTAAATGGGTTGTGCGATGTAAGATGGAATGACGTGTTAGGGCCACGCCACTCGCCTTCTTCTCAGTTAAAATAAAATGAAAACGAAATGAAATCATTTCACTCCTGAACTAGGTTTCATAGATTAAGCAGCACTTCGGCTTTTTTTGAGTCAAACAGCGCAAATGAAATATTATTCTATTAGATACACGGCACTTTACAGCTCATCGTCATTTGTTGTACAAACAGCAACAAACTTAGCCAACTATTAAAACTAGGGAACCGAGACAAATTGTCTATGGTCGAAAGGATAGACATATCAACTTCATGGTACATCCTATGTGCACTTTCTCGCAGTTCCATCTTTGATTGGTGACTTATATCTTCGATTGTATCACTTCAATTTAATTAAATAAAGTGGCTTTGACATCGTTTACGATGATTCCAATAACCAATTCTGCACCTTCACAAAAAAAACAGCACAAATCTGACCCATTTGCCGGATAAATTCGTTATGTTTTATGATTCGTGTCGAGTTGTTTTCGAACGCACGGAAGTATGTAGGACGCTCGTGTCGGGGTCTGCGATACGTTATCTTTCTGGGTTAACAACCTATAGCCGGGTATCGGCGCAATCACTGCTATCGGTCACCTCTAGACGTCTGATTGGTTGTTTAAGGAATTAATTGTAATCTTAATTATGTAGGGCGTTATGTTGCATTTATAACTCTTGTGAGAGACTCGCAGACACTTTCTTGCATGTCATCATAGCTTCATCGTCACTAATTTTGTAAATATTTATCTTATTCTTTACCTAGTATACTCGTATTCGTTTATTAATTTATTAGGTAAAAGTTTGTTACATTAGTAGAAATATAGCATAGTACTGCATAGTCTAGTGCTGCATGTAATATTTAACTTAAACAACATTATTGTTATAATTTAACAAGAAGATAATTTAGTTTAAGGAACAAAATTGTATGCTAGGTATGGGCAACTGTTGGAACTTTTGTTATTTACCATCCTTTGTACACAGTTTATGATTAATAAATACTTACTTACTTCCTTACTTTTAGAAAATATTAGGCAAAATTTCATTCTTTAATGTATTTTTGTTTAAATAGAAAACAATTTATATATTGGAAATATTGCAAATATATCGCCATTTGTTGGCGCCATTGTCATATTTTTTGTGTGCTCGCATACTGTTAGTACCTACGTTATTATGTGAAATAAATTAGTACTTAATTTATCAGAACAAAATGTAAACATAACTTTTGCAGTTCGCTTAAAAAAAAGGTCGTTAAAGCTAAGTTATGTTTTTATTACGGTCGTAAGACAAATGTTTATTTCCATTTGATTCTAGAAAACACCTAATGTATTAAACTTTATTCCCACATTATTCTAAGTAGATTGGTTAAAAACCTAATATAAATTTAAATGTTTAACGCTTTCAAGACACGCGATTGGCCAACTTTAGCACCTAAGTTATACTTAGATTTTATGACAGGTACAAAAAATAGTATTTTTCTATAGTCACTTACCACTGGAGGCGTTTTCCGAGGCGAACAGCGGGGCGGCGTTATAATCTGCAAAGAAAAATACACCCGTTACAAAATTGCCTATATAAATAATATTGGTTATCCAAATGAGAGGTGCTATTTTGAAACCATAAAAGGGTAATTCTTGGAAATTATCATTTCCCTGACGCATGTTTTAGCATATTTACTTACCTGATACGTACTAAACAATATGTGAAAATATTTGACATAAACATGCCAGGGGATCAAAATCTTTAAGATTTACCTTCATTATGTATAGCAAATATTACATTTCCAAGAGTTACTCAAAATTTGAGACTGTTTACGACAGTTTGAAAACTTTTAAATTTTGTAACGTTTAATGTTAAAGCCGCTGTAACAAAAAATAAGAAAATTAAATGCTTAGTTTCTGCTTATTTATTTATTTAAGCTTCATTGCACAGTTTACAAAACAAATACAATTGGTGGACTTAATGCCAGTAGGCATTCTCTACCAGTCAACCACACTATAAAAAAGAAAAGTAAAAAAAAACTCACTTAGGTCGTATCATAAAAAGAATATTAATAACAACTAAGACGTTGCCTTATCTTTAAGGAGCCAGAGAAGCTAAGTTATTAATCATTATCAAAAAAAAGTCTTTGTTAAGTTAGGTTCTGATATAACATGCATGCGTTTAGGGTCTTTAGCTCGTGCTCCTATTTGTACTGTACGATTACTTTCTTAAAGTTTGCCACTCGGCATTAGTCGACGAAAGATCGTTTTTGATTTACATTGCCTCCTTGGATCATTACTTGATACTTCCTATGTCTAAAGGCAGCAGTCTACTTCGCTTAATGTTATTTATTGTAGCATTTCGGATGACTACCAAAGTCAATTCAAGGAATGATTGTACAGTCAATACGCGTTAACCCGCTACGTTACTCAGTCTCTAACCAGCTCAGTAAGAGAGACGCACTGAGTTACGTAGCGAGTAACCAACTTATTCATAAACGCTTCGTAAACGTTTGTTAGTTAAAAAATTTTATGTCTTTATCTGTCATTGTGACGTTTCCTCTCACATGAAAGGGACAAAACATTTGTCAGCTTAAAATTTTTGTTAAGTTTTTATGAATAAGGGGGTCAGTCTCTATCCACCTCAGTAAGAGAGACGCACTGAGTTATGTAGCGAGTAAATGTGTAGCGAGAAGATTCGTGATAGGTGCACTGTACTCTTATTATTATAGGTAAGGAGCCCCGGATCTTTAATTATTTTAGGCGGGACAAAAACTGAAAAATTCCGCCCCCGCTCACTTATATTTATTCAAAGTTAAGTAAATGATGAGTTGTCCATTCGTCTGTAAAGTGTGAATTTGGCCGCCCTCTGAACTTGCCGCCTGGGGCATAGGCCCCGGCTTGCCCCCCCCCCCCCCTCCTAGATCCGAGGCTGTAGGTAAGTCTCAAATTTCCTATCTAAAAACAGTGATATAATTCTCGGAAAATGCACCAACTTTCCAGAGTCGTGTACTATCAAACACACGACAGACCCGGCTGATAAGGTTACCACTGAGTCTCGTCACGTTTAACAGCAAAGTGGAACGGATGACTGTTGGCGCGTAAAGCGGGAAGCGTGGCGAAGGCCGTGAGGTAAACGACACTGGCGACGCTTACGCAACTCTCGTTCAAGCGTACTATGGATACCCGTACTATGACGCTTCAGCCTAAACGACGCCTGCAGTTGGTTGTAGTCAAGTCATCCCTTTTTGACTAGTCGAATACGAAAGAGATGCATTGAGGGATGAGTGAGAAAATGGCAAGCGTGCTAGTCTCCAGGCTGGTGTGTATGCCATATGGATGCTTATTAGCCGCTGTGTCTTTATCTTGTTGGTCTAGATAGAAAGGGACGAACGCATGTACAATCTAGTTAGGTATATGTATTTCATATGAAACATTAAAATTTAAAATATACAAAGTTCCTTGTTTTGTCAAATAAATATCGACGGTGGAAATCTCATGCCATGACATGCCTTTTAATGTCCCTTACGACATTTGAGATTTCCACCGTCGATATATTTATCATGATGGACTGATATTCGATTAGAAGTAACAAATTAAAGTCACGCAAGAGCGACCAAGGACTAGATTTGTTTGTTTTGACAACAATTAGTGGTTTTTACTAATTTCACGGACACTGATTTTCTTATCAAAATAAGATAAATCTTCTCGTTCTATGTTGAGCAAATTTGATTCTGAATATTAGGATGCTAAAGTTTAAGTACCTAAGTAATTATTTGATAATTAATACACAAGCTACTTTTAAATCTGTAACAATACCTTATGGGCTTAATTATATCCTACAAATGAAAACTGTAATCTAACGACGATTTCAGTATTATTTTCAACTCTGTTTTAACAAACCCATAACATCGAAGTATGAGTTTCTATTGATACGAAAATACTCCTTAACAAAGTAACCACTCAAAATAATGAAACCATAACCGTGTAATGTTGTGTTAGTGTACAATAGTAAGCCCTTATTGTTAGAGGATTAACATACCGCCCACGCGGATCAAGGCAAGCCCTACGCGCGTGCGTGGTTTCAGAATGAATGACAATGCCGTGGCGCATTTGTTTTGCTGTCATTGATTGGTTGGATAGCAAAAAAGGAGTAAAGCATAAGACGAGTCTTACATTAGAAAACCACATCTCAGTAGGCAATAACTTTACTTCAAATGGGGCCAAGAAGAGAGAAGTAGAAATACTCAAAAGAATTTAGTTTACTTTTTCAAATTAAAAATCGACTTCGTATATGGAGCTTCTGATGAGCTTTGTATTTAATGTAGACGGCGCTTCTACTAAATATTCCTTTCTGAGACATAGAACGTTTCTTCAAATTTGGAAGGGACCAAATTTGAGTTTACAATTCAATAAAAATAATTGGAATCAGTTCACAATTGGTGGAAATATCGCGTAACATACAAAAAAGTAGAGTCGAATTGAGACCTCATCCTGTTTAGAAATCGGTTAAAGAGTATATAAAGTATTTCACATTATATCTGGCCAATATTGCAAACATACCATAAGATAATGTCAGAAAGCAGACGCTAACAATTTAGGACTGGTCACTCTTCAAAATTTCCATTCCACAAAGTGTCAAACTGACACACTGATCGCGTATTCAGTGAATCGTGTACGATAATGCTGGCAACATACACTGCATGCAAATATCCGTCTACGCACACAGCGACAACTCACGCGCATGTATGATTGCTGAGCATAAATTATCTGTCTACGCACACACGCAACACACTCTTACATGCGAGTTCGCGGCCTCCTTACGTACATACAAACTTAGACGCTAACTAAACGATTTATATAGACGGCGAGTTATTCTCGGTGTTAGTAACAGCTTTTTGTTGGAATTTCGTAATATGTATTGTCTTGAGGAAATACCTAGAGTTGTGGCTTGTGTATCCAACCATACAATTTAAAACAGAGTTGTAAATTATAAGTCTCGAGCGAATGGAAAACACGTGACTTTAGCGTCATCTTCTGCAAAGTGACACGTTTTCATGAAAAATCTGATCCATTTTTAATCACCATGTGTTTTCATGTACTCGAGCACGTGTTTAACTCAGCCTCAAAAGTAGCTGAACATTTAAGTACCTTGTCGCTGTCAGTAATGTGACAAATTCGAGCAAATCTTGTTTCATACATTACTACGACAAGGTTCTTAAGTGTTAAGCTATTTCTGCTACTGACTGTAAATGATTGCAAGAAAGTATCTAAGAAACGTAACTAGTAAGTTTAAAAACTAAGAAAATATTATAATCAAATACTGAATGATTATGTCAATTTTAAGAAAGTCATATAACCAAGTTTATTCATTTTGTGTCACCAATCGTCTTCACAAATTGAAACGAAAGCGAATTTCTTACATAAACACAAAGTACCGGATATATTTTTATACAGAAGGAAAATCGCGAAGTAAAATATCAACAAGTACAACCCTGAATATGATTAGACTTTTGGTAAAAATTCAACATTTATATTTATACCTGTTTATGTACTTACTGGATCTATATCGGGCATACTTATCAATTGCTCTAATGTTATGTTTTCGAATAATCCTTGTTAATGCATAATTGATAGTATACAGATCCCGACGACTTTTAAGGAAAATCTTTATTTTTATCTTCTTTGTAGAGAAAAAGGATAGAAATAGAAATAGTTTGTTAAAAGAAATAGCATACTAGGTATAAGACAAAGACGCGATCCGTTTGTTCTTATATCTTCGCACGCTTAGGTACTCCTTCTGAACCATGCAACGGATTTTGATATGGTTTTACTGTCATGTATAGATTTTTTTAAGGAAGGATTTTTAAGTACATTACATGTTATTACTATAAAGATACATACTACAAACATACATATATCTTAATACTTTTTTTATTGTATCTTAATCGTAGTTTTGAAGCGTACCTTCCTTGTAATACTATCGAAAAGTGATTAGACAATTTCATAGTGGACTATACATAATCATCAATAATAGTCATCATTATTAAATAATTATCCTTTGTTTTTACGAATAAAAGTGTAATCGTGAATTATTACATTTATATCCTACGTAATGACAACACAAAGAAAAATTAGGGTATTGGCAGGACTCGAATCTGCGACTTCAGCATTCCGTGTCTTCCGTTTTCCAATTCCGCGACATTACCAACTACCATACACTGCGAATGACACCGAGGGTAGTATATCTTAAAAAATCAATAGTGTAATGACCGTTTAAACGAAGCTCATTGAAAAGTTGTCATTACCAAGCATTTAAAAATAATCTCACTTAATTTGACCCCAAATCCTTCCACAACTCCAAAATTTTCCAAACCCCTTGTGGGAACAGAGTAAATATAATTAAGGGAAATAAAATGTTATTACTCTGTATATGACCTTAATGATAATTGATATTAATCAATTAACCTGATTCTGCTTTTAGATGGAGTAAGAAAATGTAATTTACTGAGCGCCGCTGTTTTTGAAACTCGGTTTAATCAAATGTCAGATCAAACAATAATTCAGTTTATTTTTTGACATTAGGTACGGTCAGCATCATAAGTATATATATACGTTACCAAGACGTCAAAAATATCAATACACGTTTATGTCACTAAACATAAAGTCGACGTATACATATTTTGTCGCTATGGCTGTATGTATATTTTTACAGTTGACTGTACTTACAGAAAATTTGATTAACAGATCTTTATAAAACTCACCTACGTCTTAAAGATTACCCATACAGGTATGCTTTCTTTTAAACAACGTAACTCCATTGCAGAACATACTTCCAAGAGTTAGTAGAGGTTTTTCGTACATTTTACTAAAACTATTAAAAAAAAACCGTTTCAACCAAAACATTAGAACCGTTGTCCGATGTTTTTGTTTTTTTAAGTAATTAGAAACGTGACATATATTGATAACCTACAGGTTTCACTGATAAGTAAGGCCACGGCTATGTTCCAACCGAAAAATGCTTTTAAAGGAACGCAGTAGTATGGTTACACGTTATATTTCAAAATATTTGTTTCAGTATGTATCCACTTTTTTTTTTATACAACATAGGGCGGAAAACAAGCAAGTGGGTCACGTGATAGTAAGTGATCACCACCGCCTATAGACACCTGCAACAACAAAGAGAGTGCAGATGCGTTGCCAACCCAGAGGGCTAAGATGGAATACCTCTTGTGTCAGTAATTACACCGGCTGTCTTGCTCTCCACGCCGGAACACAACACAACTTCCAACTTCATTGCAAATGAGATATACTTTAAACCTGACTTTGTTTTATTGATTAGCGAGAGTCAGATGTAGGTTGTACAACTTTATGTAATTTGAATTTGTTTAAAGTTTACACTACTCGCTTAGATACTTTAAACAGATTTAAAACGTCATACATACCTTATCTATTTTAGCGTAGGATTACAACTCACTTCTAAGTTAATTTAACTTAGAAAAACTATTTTAACATTCTTGAACTATGCTACGCATAGAAATGGCCAAGTGACCGAATCGCGCAGACCTTGCGTTGCATATGCGGCTGCCTGCATATTACGCATGTATATTATGTGCATAATAGTCGTGCACGCAGGCTCCCTTAGGTAGCTCTCCCTCTTTATGTAAAGAGCCAGGGCTGACGCGCCAGCGGGACTTTTACTAACCGCATTTCATTTCTAGGGTTCCGTGGCAATAAGGTGAAAAAGAAATCCTGATGATGCGATTCCGTTTATCGTATCTGTCTATCACAGGGGCATATTTTAGCAATTATGAACGCTATCGATTTGTTTTTTTTTATATTGACGATCCAACCTTTTTGCGAATGAATAAATTAAAAAAATATTGTCTTTGCAAGTACTCGAAAGGGGGTTATTATATCGTACACTAGCGACCCGTTCCGGGTTTGCATGGGTACAACCGAGATGTCATAAAAACCTTCCGTGATAAACTGTCTAAATGCCAGTGAAAACCACATTGAAATCTGTTGCGTGGTTTAGAAGGAAAAGGCGGCCGAGCATACACCATAAGGATTTAAATTTTTTAAATAGAACACACAGGATCGGAAAGGGACTTTACTTTATATTATGTAAAGATAACATAATGAGGTTCATTATGTACATTCTAAAATACTGTTTTTGAATCATGATTGTAACATATAGCGTAAATCTGAAATTGTTACAGTTGATAATACAGTAGAGGTTACGTAAATATTACAGGAAAATTAAAACGATCTTTTTAATTAAGACAGTTGCTAAGAAATCGTTATATACGTAGATCCTTCTTCTTGTCTTGTTTTTTCCCTTTACGGTTGGTCTTGGTTAACTACATAGCATAATAATGTTGCGTGGAAGTACGGGAACCTCGATAAGCGAGTCCAACTTGCACTTGATCGGTTTTATGTAACTGAGATTGACAAGCGTGAATAATAACATTTACGAGCCTCTCAATATACATACTTTACCTAGGATACCGATATTAGTGACTTGGGTTTAGCATTGTACCGACAGGAAACTTCCCTATGAGAAATTCACGAAAACTTTAGAGAATATTCTCATTTTTTGTATGGAAAGAAAACATTCCCAATGATGTCAAATTTTCGAGCGAATATTTCGATAATTGCTTGAGAAGATTTACTCATTTCTGGGAATGGTCTGCAACTTGTATATATTACTACTTGGGTTCAAATCTGCCTATTGCATTATAGACTGTTGATGAATTAGTTAGTTCGCTGCCTAATGTTCAATTTGTTGAATTTTCACATCATAAAATGCAACGCTTAAAAACTGCATGTCAATGTGACAATAAGATCAGCGGGCCTAACATGACAGACAGGGGTTCAACTAACCCCGACAGATAAAACTGTTAAAAACAGGTAAAGTGGCTGTCATGTTAGGCCTGCATCCTATGAAGTTTTTAACAGCGAGGTAATAAAGCTTTAAATTGTATGACTTTTTGTTGACAATACTACCAATCATCCATATTATAAAGAATTACTATAAGCAACTACGATACGACAATAAAAACTTTTAACGATCGATACCTCGAAACTAACCTTCCCTCACTACAGCATTGCACGCACTCATTAAAGCGCTTCAAGCCTGCCTCAACGCATCGTATATTGCGCCTTGTGACCTAGGTACCCTGGCAACCCTGCCCCCCCTCGCTGCAGGGGGGGAGTCCTGACCACGCGCAACGCTTCCCTGTGCCGGGCTATTTATAGCGGTGCATTTCACCGGGAATTGAGGCAGGATTGTAAGTAGTGCTTTCGTTCGGTTCACGACAGTTTTTGTTTTGCGTTGATTTTAAGGTTTTATAGTTTTGCGTCTTAATTTTTGACATTTAAATTATTTCCAGCCTGTATCAATACAAATACTGTACCTATCTTTACAAAGACGTATAACGCATTTGAGAAAAGTTCTTCAAAACTAAGTAAATGGCTCCTTCTATATATACGCGATGATGCGGTTAGTATAGTATTCTAGTTAAGCCTTTAGATTATGCTGATGTTTATGCTAAAGAGTAGACAAAAGTTACTACTAAAATTGAATAGATACAGCCCTGTTACGGACAGACAGACGTAAGGATTAGCGAAAGCAATAAGGCTTCGTTCGGAATCTTTTTGTAGGGCTCTAAAAAACTACTGACGATTACTATTAAAACGCTAGTGGCTACAACAACGATAAAAAAACTGGAATTTCGAAAATAACATGCCATGCCAACAAGCAATGCAAATGCAAATTCTGATTACAGGTTGTCCAATGTCCATGTAAATATTCTCATGGTACTTCCTTTGAGCACGCCATGGGACCGAGAAACCGAACGCACTGGAACCGTGAAATGGAATATCATTTAAGTAATAAACTTAAATTGCTATTTTGATGTTGGTCTCTTGACGCTGCCGGTGGGCCGAACAAAGTCTGGACTCCACATGATGCTAGGGTAAAATGAGCGTGTGTGTTATTACGCCATTGTTGTGGCAACATTGTATTTGTAGAAAATTGTGACATTGAACTGTGAGAATAACACGTTTCCTTAGGGAGTGGACTTGTTCTGCTATTGTTAGCAGTTTTGTTGAAGTTTACATTGTGTTTTTTTTTTTCCATTTTAATTTTAGTAGCCGATACTGGAACTGAATCGTTTATGTCTTTACACTTTCACGTTACATATACTCGTAGGGCCGTATATGTAACGCAATGAGTGTTAAAGAAGAACGATTACACACACCACTATACAGCGTCATACAAAACAAAACATAAATTTGAAAATTCGAACGAAACTCTCCGGTACACACAAAACATGCAGCAGTGTGTGTGACCTCAACTCTTGTGGTGTTACATATACAATACAACATTTAATTCCGTTTAACATCACTTTGATCTATACGATACTAATTCTATGTTTTTTCGGTCTAAAAGTAAGTACTCCTAGACCAGTGATGGTTTTAGACGAGTCATCATAGTTCAAGCCCACAGTTCTGTACTCGTATAAACGAGTATGCGATATACGTTCTTCTTCATCTTACTGTAGTACAATTTAATCCAGACAATCTATGGCCTGTAGTTATAAATCTTCCTCAAGTACGGTCGCAAACTCAAGATCGCATTTGACATTTCGTTTCTATACGATTCTATACTTGAGAACGATGATACTAATATAATAACAGGTCCATGATCGGAGGCAGGCTTGAATGAGATTCAACTAAAAGCTTCGCCGGCTGAGTAACCATCGCACCCGCATATCGATTCGTAATCAAATTTGCTCGAGACTTCATACTCTGTAGTGCATAAAACATAGGTTGAGGTTGTATAGGTGTCGTCGTGCGTGTTTGCGTAAACCGCAGCCCTGTCCCTTCCCCCTAACCCTTTGCCCCCACAAGCCTACTGCACGAGAAGCCTGCGGGAGTCAATATAACCGACACATGTAGTCACGATACCATTTAAATTTAACACTAGCAATGATTTCAGCAAGCTAAATGTTTCTTCTTACCAAATTCCGCCTAAGTTTCAAGTAAAAGCAAAGTCTTAGTGCTAAGCTCGTGAAGTTCATAACTTCACCGGAACAAGTGAAACGCGCATCATACTTTCAAATAAGAAATTTCACTTAGATAAGCTTTCTGCGAAAGAGAAACCGGATCGCGACGCGGCGGAAAATCAAGAAAAACTTGTACGCGTAAGTGGACGTGGAGGTTGTCGCGGCTCGGCAGCGCAGCACCGCGCACACCAGTAAATCGATAATAGGAAGCCCTCAGACTAGTTCAGCAGTGCGTGCGAGCGACCTATACACCTACTACAGCCGCGGCGGCCGCATGCGATGCGGGCTATATATAAAAGGTACAGAATCCGCTGCGTTCCTGCCAGCCCCGCGCCGAACGGAACTTATGGCGCAACGACAACGTCTACAATTGCTTGTTCGGAGAAAATAACCGGTTGCCACGCCGCAGCAGACCATTCTCGATCTAAAGTCTTCGGAGTCAAGTTGGGATTTAAACGGAGGAGCGTTTCGACGTAGGCCATTTGCGATCGGAATGGCGGCTTAATAACACAGCTAGGTGCATTCTCGCTGCAATTTCGCTCTCAGTCGGGCTGTATGTTTGTGGCGCGCTGAAGATCAGGGCTAACGATCGGCGTGCATTCTCCGTCTCGTTCGCTCCTGCGGCCGCGGCGGGTGTCAGCCTAGCTCTCTAGCTTGTCTAGCAAAAGAAACTCTACGACTTTATCCGACAGGGACGCCGAGAGGCTTTTGTGCGTTTTCCATGTTTATGATTATAGGAAAACACGTACAAGGGTTGCTTTGAATGCCGGTTGCTGCAGCACTGAAAGAGGTGCATCGTCGCAGAATTATAATCACGATACTCGGCGATGTAGTTATTACACAGACTGTTATTGTGGAGGAATGTTACTTAACTATGATTATGTTTATGAACTTGTAAACGTAATACTGGTTAAGTATACGATTATTAAGGGTTTTTTCTGCTAAGTCGGGAGTTTTGTAATAATTCAGTAAATTCTCTCCACAACATTTTCCCTTGCGATTCCTAAATGAGCCATAGCAATCTCGTAAAATAACAAAAGTGCCAAGTTTCCAACGCCAGTGATAAATTGCCCGAGTCAGCTACATTGTTGTGTAAATATTATTTCACAATTCGTTGTTATTGTCAAAGTCTGTTTATTAAAAATATTCCTGAAATTGATCGGGGTGTTATTATGATAATATGTATTCTTGTGTTATATGTAAAAAAAACTTAAGCTTAAATGCGAAGATAGGATATAAATGTAGCTGATTGCGGAAATTAGTAAAGTCAATATAGTGTGAACACTCTGTCTGCGAAATATTGACTTCTAGATCTTGCTTGACATGCGTAGGACATTGTTTTTACTAGTGGTAAAAACAATGTCCTACGCCCCGGTATTACTGATGGTCTAATACTAACCAGTATTATTTTCAGAGTTATACTTATTACGTTTATCGGGACTTAAACGCGATAATAAACTGCTTATTTATTTACCTCGACGTTTCGGTCGCATTGCAGCGGCCGTGGCCACGAGCAGACGGTTTGGGAGGGAACTTTCAGAGTATTTGGAAGGAAATGTGTAGAGTTAATCTGTTTCTTTAATAAAGTAAGTTCGCTATCGATTACTGTCTGTCCTGAATTCTTATAGTGTTTGTTTGATCGCCTTCTCGTTCTTTGCCACGCAATGGACTTTGATACAGTTTTCACTGACATGTAGAGAATTTTAAAAGAAGGTTTTTATGTATATCATATCCCGCTTACATCTGTGCGAAGCCAGGGGGGCAATAGTTAGTCATAAAAAGAATTGAAATATTTATTGATAGATACCAAAGATATCAGAGACGTAAAAAAGTGTTCAAAAATGACTCGGTCAAACGATCGTTTTTTATTGACATTAAAATAGAATGGCTACAATTGAGAATGTTTCGGTTAAAGCAAGCTGCAAGTTGTTAGTTATTTTAACTATCTAACCATATAATTGCATTTTTTTTTTCAAATCTGTAATCGCATCGTGCCAACGAATGTGCGGAAAGTTCCTAAGTTAGCAAAGTTAAATGTATTCGAAGCACCTTTAATAAAGCCGAGCTGAACGAAAGCGGTAATTATTGAGAAAGTTTAAAAGTTTGTCCACTTGTCTTTCTTTATTACATATTATACACGTCAGATGGGCAGGCAGTCCAATTGATGGTGCATACTATATAGACGGGTATTTTCCATAACAACGCGCACAAATACTTAGTTACTTTTGCAGGCAACTGACGGTTGCATATAAGTATACATATAGATATTTATCGCATGACTAAATATGAGGAAAGTGACTAGGTTAGGTACCTCTGTATTTGACAACCAGAGCAGGCTCCGGCTTAAAAACCCAACAGTTGTTTTCCTGGTATTTAAATTACAGTTATCCTATGAGAATACGGATCTATCTATTTTGAAATATGTTTAGCCACGACGACGCATAAAATGCGATAAACCAATCGTCATTAACATCAGCTCACCGAAAGATGGTGGCCGAAAGATTTTCAAAATCCTGCATGTTAACGGTGCAATAAGTCATCGGTAGGTATAACATTATGACATTTGTTATGATAATCAATTATAACATTATTTGCGAGAAGATTCTCACTTGCTCACAAATCATTTTGGGTGACTGTACAAATACGCGCGAAAGTATTAACCTAGTGGGGTTTTGTGTATTGTGGGGAAAATGTTTTCTTAGTTGCAGAATAGCTCAGTGGAACACAAACTCCTAACAAATTTATTGAAGCATCCACTAGAGCCCGGCATCGGGCTAGACGGACGGCGCGCGTCGCGCTGATAACATGAGTCAGCCATTACGTTCCGTGATTTAAGAAAACCGAATGACGCGCAAATTTGGCTGGCGTATTACAACGCGATGGCGTAACGGGTAATACTATATTTACCTTCAGGCACGTGTTTCTAGCTGAATGAGGGCAGGCCTTGCCCTTGAACTCGGGGCGAGGGGAACGCACGGGCCGCGGCACGCACCGCCCAAACGGCCGCACCTCTCGCGGTCTCAGGGTTGGTGTGGGTTCCCCGGGTACGTCTCGAGGCCTAAGTTTAGCCGATGTAGCCTCATTAGAAGGTTAAGGGAATTCCTCTGTCAAACTGGCAAGCGATGAAACTTCAAACAATGAATTTGTAAGGGGCAATACGCTTGGGCTGAAGCGTCGCCGGAAATAAACAAGTTCGGACCCATTCAAATACGATTTCAGTGTACAATTATACCTTTTTCTAGACGTTTAAAGTAAAAAAAAAGTAAGCAAACCCTTGCAAGTCATAGTATAAGATATTTCGAAATATCTTGAAATTTGCAAGAAATCTGATCTCAATCTTAAGTGGACAATGTCAGTAGTTGGTCAGGTTGCCGTGGGTCAGTTTGGCAGCCCTGGGCGCCCCTCCCCCTGCCCTACTTCCCGCGCCCCTGCGCCCTGATCAATAGCTTCCTACTTACAGTTTCCGGCTTACACGTGCCTATATTCGCCGACGTCGGCTTGACAAAATTGTTCTTACCCTACAAAGTTTTACGGAAAGCGTTCCGAGTAAACGTCTTATTTCAAATTTAGCTACACAGATGCCGAGTTACATTATTAAGGAAAGTTTTGGTGTATTTTATTAACACATTCGAACATTTTTTACTAAACTTTTATGCTAGTGAACAGGTTTAGTTTTTTATATATTTTTGCTTGGTGTTACCTACTTGGTTAGCCATTGAATCATTGATACATACTCATTCTCGTTTCGATTGATGGAAGTGTTTACTCAACCAACAGTGCTAACTATGCTCTGCTGGTCTCTGCAATAGATTACCCCTTTACAGGTTACATCACGCAACAGTAATTATATAGAAAGCATAGAAAAGGGCCATAAAGTTTTATAATGAGAATAGACGTAGATAGTCTTTAAAGAAATACAAATAATCATTTTATGCGAGTCGTAAAACAGTGCTTATTTCCCACGAGTTTGATTAGGTGGTTTTTTGCATCTGTTTACGACTAGAAAAAAAATTGTCTCCGTTGTTTCAATTCTGTATAAAGAGTGCGATGTCACGCGATTCTAGTATTGTGTAGGCTTAAATTACGTAACGTGAAATGGTTTTACTGTAGTCCTTCTAGCGTTGGTCAGCGATCAATAGTTTGCTTCCTACGCTACAAGTGTCTTTGGAGTATAGTCGAGTAGTCAGTAGCAGACACTGTGCAATGTTGTTAGCAATGTTAGCTAAGCCGTTGTTTGCAGCATGACATTATTGAGTGGGTCCGGCAAACGTGCTATATATTTGTAATAGCTGTACAATTCTTAAAAAAATACATTTTGAGTATTTTAATGGCATGTCTTCAAGCGCTAATAGCGCCTTACATAGTAAATTTTAGAAAACAAGTCAAGTTATACCTCACACTGAAATATTTTTCAATATAATAACTAGAACGTTTTACATAGCTATTACCGTTATTTGTCATTATAAAGCACCTAAAAATCAGACGTTTGCAACCTGTCTGTAAAACATGTCATCGTGTAGTCATGGTATGGATGATTAAGTTATTAAGACGTTTTTTTTTTGGTTTAGTAACTGCTGTTTATCATATAGGAACTAATTATTGAAGAATTGGTAACCCAGATTCTAACCCTTGGATTTATTGTTTACTTACATAAAGTTGTACAATTATAAATAGAATTATTATTATATGTACGTATATGTAAAACAAACGATGCATTGCCAGTGTCTGAGTCGCTTCCGATGAGCTACGTGCATCTAGGTTGACTATAGTTACTTAGGACATTGCATTTCCTTTCTATGGGGGTCCGCAGTCAACCTTAGAACTTAATGTTTTGTTATATCTGTCTGTCTGTAAGTGACATTGATATTATGTATCATGAGTCTAAAACGTAGAATAAACTAGGAATAAAAATATCGGTACCTCCCCGTAACATAATGTCATGTAAAGTAAGGTTTTTTAAGTGTCTTTTTCTTACATTATATCGACCCATTTAATTTCGATATATGTTTTAGAAAAGTTAAGTTTACCATTGAATTAAAATAACTCAAAGTTTCTTTATTCTAAGAGAGAAGTTATAATAGTAGTATAATCAAGTTTGGCGTGTAAGAAGATACTTATACCCATAGGTAATAATAAAACACGCAAGCCCGCAATAAAACCGAGCCCTCTTTCCTATTTTACCATAAAAAGAATTATCGCAAGTATCCCATCTGTGAATAATTCTGATTTACTTCAAAAGATTTGATTATGAATTGCGTCGTCTTATTGTAGATCTGATCTATTGACATTGTAGCTAGAACGTGAGAATAGATCGTCGTCGCGGGCATTTATAACCTAAAATCACCTTGGCCGGTTTTCACATCTGCCAGTGCCGGTTCGCCGGGCAAGTGGAACGAGCAGCACTGCCCATTGTCAATCACGTCGACTTTGTAATCTGGTATGCTTTTGTTTCTCAATTCAACGTTTTCTTTGACGCGAGTCAACGGTCGTTTGGTGTTATATATCTTTAATTTTAGGTGAAGTTTAATGTGGGAATTACGAATAACACAGGCACCTCAAAATTAAATTAAGATCCAAAAGAACGTGGACTTTTATTATTATTACAGGAAGGACTTTTGTAAGGAAAGAGTCGGTTAAAAATAGCCCATTGCTGACAGAGTTTCTTTAATAATAATTCAAATTATTATCTATAGCAAAAATGTTACTTGTATTTGTATGTATTAAGTAACTATTATTTATTAGGTTGCTTTGAGATTAGGAGTGCATTCCCGTAGCCTCAAGGCCATCAACGTTTTTGGACACAAAACTACATTATTATGTAAATTTCAAGTATGTACCTGGTTTAGTTCACATACGATACTGACTCTGACAGACGGAGAGCCAGACAGACATCTTTGCCTATAGCGTTTAAGACTAATTTTGGTTATGGAATCCTGAAAACAGCATCTTTATAAGTTGTAACGAAGTAAGGAAAGCTAAAACTGAAAATTCCAATAAGAATCTTATAAGACTGGCTAACAAACTGCAAACTTTCAAGTATGTATGTCACTATGAAAAAAAAAACAATTTTATATTTTTGTTTTACTGAGAAAAGTCAAGTGGGCCCTATTTTATTTTGAGTATTATAGTAAGGATTATGTCAATAAGTAATTGACAATGACAATCTCATGATAACATAAACAAATAGCACTGTATGTCACTTCTATCTGATAAATAAGTATGTAATATTTTCTTAATTCCCTTACCTAAATTTGGTACCGAAATATCAACAGTTTGGACTGCAAAACTTGTTTTATCTGGCTCTTTTAAAACTAGGCACAGATAAAATAATACCGGTTCTAATCAAATCGTAAATACCTTCATCTGTTTTGTATCAAATTATAATCTGGATCACTGTTAGAGTTACCATTATCACATTACCATTACATTCGAGCGTTCGAGTTCCTAAATGCCTTAGTGACTCGGTCCTTTTATTTTATTTTTTATTTCGGTCAACGGCCGTGCGGCCCCATTCAGCGCTCCATTGACATGAATCAGAAGGTTTAAACCTAACGTTCTAAATAGGACTAACTTCTCCATTTTCTATTAAAGCCACACGTGCAAAGGGCGCTGTTTATGGAATAAAGGTCTTTTGAATATCCCTCGCGAAACTGTTCGGGGACTCGTGCCAATTGAATGCTTATGTTAATTTTTTCTGTATCGCTGTAGCTTTCGCAATTATGTCACCAAAGGGACTATTTGAAAGGACTCCAAAAAGGGTCTCAAATATTAACTAATATGTCTGATTTTGTGTGATTTACAAGTAAGTAGATGTGCCCGGGATGTATTGCCACTTTTTTTGTTAGAAACCTGCGTGGTCTCACTGTAACTCAATGGTAAAGTGCTAATAGTTATTATTAGTGATTTGAGTATGAATTTAATTAAATAAAGTATAAATAATTAAAGCAGTGACTATTTTTCTTGATGGCACCGCCACAGTGGTGGTCAAGTCATTGATCGTGTCAGATTTAATAAGAAGCAAAGAACAAAGGTTACGGTAATATAATGTTGCTACCAGTATTACACCCAGCACCCACCCAAATCGTTGTAGCAACACGCGGCTGTGTTTGGTCTAGGCAGGCATTCGATCGGCAGGCGTGTGTTGACCGGGCGATTCACCTTGAGACCGCGCCTCGCCAACCAGTATCGCCTCCTATAAACCTACCAAGAAAAGTAACACCGCCTAGTTCTCAACTTATACACAGTAACAAACGTATCAGAAATGGAGGCGTATTCACGTTTCGTACAATGCTCAAGACCGGTCCATTCCGTTGTGGGTGAGCGAGTTGTGGAATGCATGGGACGGACCGGCATGATTTGAAACTGTGCAGCGTTTTCGGTTGTCCATTTAGGAATACCCAATCGATACTTAGATTTTATAGCGGTAAAATAGACTGTCTAATTTCATGTTTCGACTCCCATTTAAATATTGCGATCCAAATTATAATTTTCTGAGCGTGGGTTCAAAAGTTTTTGCACATTCAATTTCGAACGCACCGGCAATTGTTTGGTAATTCAAAATTAGTTCCTGCAATCATTTGCTGTAATTTTTATGGTCGTGCCCCATTATAATGGGTTAGGTGGTCTTGTATTATGATTACTGTCTGTAGATATAATCAAATTATCATACGTAATGTGCGGAGAAAAAAAATTAAACGTGTCATTATTTCGGTTTAGCAATTAAATATTCTGCAGTGTTCTTACTTCTTCTTAGTTATGTAATCAACGCTCAAGCAAAAAAAAAAAAAGATATTAGAATCTTTAAATTTTGAGCTAAAAATACTTTTATAATCAAAACTAATAAGTTCTTAGCAATTTAATAGCGCATTCGATTCGTCGGCTACCTACACGGCTCCTTGGTCCGCGCATGCCGTAGTGAGCTTTTTTTTCGGGTCACTGACTTCAAATTTTTCTCGTAAACCCTTACTTAATGTGTTTTTTGACCACATCTAATTTGGGTTCTCAAATTAAAATACGTTGCATCATCTTAGCGGTTGCATGAACTACTTTGGGAACATTTTGTTTGAGATTCTCAAGTTTTTGACATGCACCGAAATGTATTAGGGATGTGAATGACGATAAAAATAGACAATAATATGTCATGGTCGTGATTCGTGATATGATTTTTTATGATATCAATTAAATCAACAAACAACCCACCATTTAAAGTTTAAGTCTTGAGTCTTTATCGAAACATGACACTAAAATGATTATATTTGTATTCTAAAATTGGACGTCATCGCGAAAAAACATACTTTATTTACCTCTCGATGTAGGTATTAATAGGGATCTTAAACTAGAGACTAGTTTTGAAACATTGCAAGCCTTTTCTAATATTTAAGCATCCCAAACTGTTGAGTCATATGAAGATCGTGGAAATCAATATTGACGAAGTAAAGTGTCAAATGTCATGACTAGGTGTCACGAACGTACACTAATTATGACCTTGTACTGAGAAGAAACAAACTGGTCTTTAGCTGTTTTCAAATTTTTTTAACTGATTCTATATCCCTATTCACAACGGGTAGTGATATGATTTTCCTCGTATATTTCTTCAAATTGGTTAATCTTTAGGAAATATCGATAAACGTTGGGAATGTTGAGATAGGTGTGTGCCTTCTTTATAATACACTCCATTGGCAAATGGCAATGTTGCCAGCGAAGGATATAATTATTGGCAAAGACAAAATGATGTTTGAAGTACATATAAATTTTATTCACATTAACGTAGCCAGTTTTGTACCTGTACATTTTATTTACCACAAAGGAGAGCTAAATGACAATTATTATGCGCAGTCACCTGTGCTAACATCTATTCTATACAGTCTATCTTCCAAAAATGTGTATGGACAGCCTTAAGTAAAGTTTACCTGTTTCGGTTGAGTTAACATATATTTAAAAGAATTGGGAAAGATTGGCGGTTTGTTTCGTACGTGTTGGTTTTCGTGAATGTGTGATCGATGGAGATTTATAAAATGTAATTATAGCAATTAAAAAATAGGTTGGGTTTTATAGCTATGGCGATAAATGATGTTAAAAGCATAACGTTATCAAAAATGGTGCCAAAATAAAAAAGCAATATTCAAAAAACTCGACAGCAGAGAAACAAGTTTTTGTTGCCTTGAGAATAACCTTTAAATCAATTACAAGAAAATCAATTTATTAAGGGTTAATCATAGAATTAATTAAAACAAACATTATTATAAAAAAATCATTGTTATAATATTAATATCCACAAATCAAGGTACCTACCCACGAATGAATTGTAACGATTGCTATGAATACATTTTTTTTTCAATTGTTGGATACAAAATATGTATACAAAACGTATCACTTCTTATTGTAGGTAGGTCTTCAATGTTTTGGTATAAAATTAAACGTCGGTCGCTTTGCAAAATGGCTGTGTCACTCTTTGCATAGCGATGGTATATTTGAACGATCACCTACATTCACAGCGGAATTGCGTTGTTAAGGGTATCATGTTCCGGTATCGGTGGTTTTAATAATCGATACTGCGACTTTCTTACAATTATGTTATAATATCGAGTGGTGGATGTTAAAAAGGGAATCGATTTAAATAAGTTTGTTTGTAAAATCTATATTTAGTTTTTCAAAGGTCCCAAAGTTTGATCACGATTGGGTTTGAAGAAATGGAATGATTTCGAACAAAGTTCAATTTCAATACAAATGACGTTTTCTCGACTCAATTTTACAGTCCAATTCAATAGCTGGCCAAAAACCAATTTGTCACGTCGCACCGTGGCGTGTCATCGAGTTGGCCATAACGCCTACCGCTGTGAACTGGCATCTATTGGTTTAAAAATCCGCCCACTCAGGTAAGGAGCTAGCTATTTGTTATCATCGTCTGCGGCTCGGAAACCCCGATGTTAACGGGACGCCCCAATTCAGGCCCCGAAATAAACCGCGATCTGTCCCAGTTTCGAGGCCCCCGCGTGCCCCGCGCCTAGCGAGCTCCCACTAGAATCGTACACGGCGAAGGTGACCCGCCGCCACGTGGAATTGACAATGAAATAATGGGTGACGGTAAAAATAATCCACAAAACAAAGCTAGACACACAAAGGAGCAAATAGCAACCGACAAAGTAAATATAAGTGATGATTACCTTGCCCCTAAAATTGTCAACAATAACCCGCTTAATTCCCTAATGAATGTGCGTACCCACATGGACGGACATAATGATATTTTGAAGCCGGCACGTGACGCCCCATCCGTCGGGTCTAATAGAACGCGCTATAGCGATGATGTTATAGAAACTTAGGGTGTTGTATAGTGTAGCCAAATATCGGAGGCGGAGTGGGTGAATGACCTGAGTTGGTTCGCAGGCACCTGCGTCGCCTCTGTTGACACAAGCAACTGACACGCGTGGATACGACTCCCAAGTGATAATGACAGTCGGTGCAATGTACCTGCCTAGTGCCGTCTACGTTGTATTTTATTTTACAAGTGAATTATAATTATTTATGGGACAGGTTGATTTAAGTGATGGGGGAATTAGGTTGAATCTTAGTTTTAATTTTAAAACGATTAGCGTGCGTGATAAATCGCGGCCACTTACAATTTATCAACAAAAAAGTTATATGGGCGTTGATGAATTAGTTCAATCAATTTTTTTGGGCATCAAGAACTAAGTTTTGTCATAAATGAACAGACTATAAGAACGAGGAAGAGTGATTGACAAAATTACCAGTATATTGCATATTTTTATAGAATTAAGTTAGGTAATTAACCTTAGTATATCATATTTTAATGAATTTATTAAAGAACCAGTGCTGTTGTATTAAATTACGTAGACAGCAGTTTATTAGAGTTAGCGTAGTCCTCAGCTTTCCGCGTGGGATCGGGGCCGCGGCCTTGCCCTATTTCTCAAGATTGGCAGTTTTTGTTTGCTCTTTGAACTACGTCCAAGGCGGACTAGGGTTTTGTGTGATTGATGGTGGATTTGCAGACTCA
This sequence comes from Ditula angustiorana, assembly GCA_963691745.1. Taxonomy (NCBI): domain Eukaryota; kingdom Metazoa; phylum Arthropoda; class Insecta; order Lepidoptera; family Tortricidae; genus Ditula; species Ditula angustiorana. The sequence goes on from OY829475.1 coordinate 10,980,260, forward strand.
AGAGGTTCCTGTGAGAATAAATTATGTATTTTAAAGGTATAAGTTCTCGGAGTTCCATATGCAAGGTGCTCAGCGTCTAAACTCAAAAAAATATAGGTCATCATAATTTATTTACGGACTAACAAGCTACAGCGCCAAGTAATGAACGTGTTACAGAAATACACACCTTTTATTTTGATGAAGTAAATCAATCAGCTGTGAGAAATATACCGAATAAAGTTGTAGTGAAACGTATTTATGACTCGAGATAGGCGCTAAGTGCGCTTGCCACAAAAACAGAAGCCAAACAGGCTGAACCAGTTGCTATTGCCGATGACAACAATTAATTCCATTCCATACTAAATGGACAAGTAGGTATTTCAAGCATTGCGTAGATTATAAAAAACCGTGCAAGAGCATGTCGTGTTATGTTTAGTGCAAGGTTCCGTATGGGTTACTACAAACGATGAAAATAATTGTCTCAAATTTTTGACGGTACATTTTCTGATTTTTAAAATAAAAAACTAACTTTAACGCACTTAGTTTAATGAAATTACACTAACGTAGTAGCATATTTTATGCAGAAGATTACCAAATCGCTATTCGCGTATGTTTGTTGACAATAGTTGAGAAGTTTCATTGATTCCTTGTGGATTGCATCGTCAAATCTAGATTTTGAATCAACTGGTCGTATGCCCCCTAACGAATCTCGTTTGGATCTTAGAAATCAATTATTAATAATAATTTGGTTTCGTTCCTTATATTAAATGCTTCAATGAGCTTCTGATGAGCTTCGTATCTATATGTAGACGGCTATTCATTCCGTAATTTTCTACTTTTAGAGGTAGAATATTTTCTCCGAATTGAATTGGGATCAAACTTGAGGAATACCGATTCAATTAAAAATATATTGTTAAATATATTGTTTTTTATTAGTTGTGTGTATTCTATATTTAATTTAAGTGTCTTTGTCTGACATTTAATTATTTTGTGTAAATAATAAAATAACCCAATTAAAAAATATGATTTTTGAAATCGGATCGCAATTGACGGATATTCATTTTGCATTAAATACTCACAAAAAGTCATTTTGACAACCTCCTCCTTTTTTGAAAACAGTTAATAATTGAAAGTAATATAATGACAACGTGCATCTTATTTTGTAATAAAGTGAAAGAATCAGTTAATTGGTTTTGAATGGATCGTGGTGCGGGGATAATAAGGATTTGCATTGTTTATGAAATATGACAGTTTCAATTATGACGTTCTGGAAATATTTTTAACTTTAGTTAATTGGGAGAGATCTGATAAAACACAAGCCGACACGGTAATTTAAACAAGGAATTTGAAAGTGTACATATTGCGATGTTTATTTTTTTTTTAAATTAAGGTGATGTTTTTCTCACTTGGGAGTTAAGACGACTTGATTATTATTTTTGGCTAATGTAGTACTCAAAACAATTAAATTCATAATTTATAAATAGAAAAAAACACAACTTATTTAACTAATTAGGTGCTTTACACGTAGTTTGTTATTGTTCATTGAGTTTTAAGTAACGCTACTATAATAAATACAATGCAAGTCCTCAGGAACTATGGGGTTACTAAACAATTTCAAATAATTTCAAACTCAAACAAAGGCAAAACGATTATGTTAATTCGTTGTAGTAGGTATTGGGAAAAAAAAATCATTTTTGGCGCAACTTGAACTTGATACACGAATGTTGGCAATGCCTCTCCAAGAAACTTTGTAACTCGATGCGTTGTTGACCCTTTGGTAGTCGGTCTTCTACATTACCATCTCTTTATATGTTAGTAACTAATCGCCGTAGTATCTACAGCTTAATAGGTACTTCGCACTAATTCAATTTAGCAAAGCTAAGGCTAAGCTGGCATTCCTATCCTACGGTGTGGTATGCATGGGCAACGGTTGATGAACTTAATGCAATAAAGGTCCGAGGATAAGTACTTTTTTTATCGGCTCTTCGTTGAACACTTCGATGAACAATCATCGAAAGTTAAACACGATCTTACGGTGACGATATGGTATAATATGAAATACGTCTAGCAATAACACTGCCTGGACTGGCATAGTCGCGTAATCACATAAGTGCACTAAAACCGCAGTAAAATTGTAGACAAAAACCTTCCTTCTGGTGACAGTGGGATAAGACTACAATTCTAAATACATTGCATTTAAAATGTCTCTATTTAAAGAAAAGCTTGTCTGCTACCTCAGCTGTCAGGTTCTGGAGTAACAAGAGAATAAAGAGGTACTATAAAGAGATTAATAACGACAAACATTTAATTACAGAAGAAAACTTTTTAAATCCACAAGAACTGTTGAATATTGTAGTTCAAGATAGTACTTAATGAATAAGTAGAGTCAGGTAAGTAGGTTATTGCATTGTAAGCCAACATTAGTAGGTACTTTGAATGTTAAATGGGTTTGGTGCGTGTTGCTTATTCGTTACAGGACTGTGGTTTTAAGTTGGAAGTAAATTAACTTCAACTTATTTTTTATACTTAGGTGTGTCTATCTATCGAATCTGCAATCCCTCTTTGTAAAAACTTTTTTAGCATTAGCATTTACGATAACTAAATAAGTTACCCAACTTTGCATAAGCGGTAAACGTGTTTCGAAATGTTCCTTTCAAAGGAAGGGGTGATCAGCTGTGCTGCCAGCGATCGCTGTTGGCGTCCGGCCCGCAGCCCCCATCCTAGCGACAAGTGACAATTTCCAACTCGCTATAAATATTCAACGGCCATTCTGCCAGCAGCCGCTCTCACCAACGCAGCCTCGGCACCGACCACCGGTCTCTAACGATACCCACCTAGATACAGTTTGGGCTCAATTTTGACGGCCCACTCTCGCACTCAGCCAGAAATACAGTCGACTCGGCGCGGGCGGTCCGGTCGTATACACGCGCCTCTGTCTATTCATCCATCACTGCACATCCGCACGATACGGCTAGACTCACGATTTCACTGTCACAGCACGCGGCGGCCGACCGGCCTGCCGGAGTCACGGCACGCACCACAGATGTTTTGACAGTACAATATGCTAAAGGGTTGACGCGAGCATCAGTCCACGCCGAGGTGAAACCGCCGCGCGAGGCCGACCTGCACACTCGAGGGCCGTCGAAGCCTGATCAGAACAGGTGTGCGGCTGCAGCTAATGCGAGAGAGTTGGACGAGACGCCGCGCGCGACTCGCCGCCGTCGACTGACGGGGCGCGCCGCGACGAGCCTAGGCCGCACCAACACACGCGCACTCGCGCACACTCGCGCCCGCGGCACCGCGGCCTCCTCCCCCGCGCCACGCCGCCGTCACAACGCTACCACCGCCGTCACTCCACGCCTCTCGACTTGGAGATTCGATGATATTTTAAACCGAATTTGACTTTTAAATCATATCAGATACGCCACAAGACGTGAGCCGTTGGACAGGAATATTTACTGAAACCAAAGTTATAACACTGGACAGATTTAATTAGTTGCGCATTGAATGAACGGCGCGTGTAGAAACGACGAGAGCGCATGCGCCACGCACACACGGCAACCAAACGTCTACTAGAAATTCGAACACTTGTGTCTATGCGAAACCAAAATGGGACATGCAAAATAAGTCTTAGCATAAATAAGTAACGTTGCAAACTTTTTAGACCGACCCATGTATTGGAAATAATTCAGCTCTCAATTTAATGATGAAGTTGACATCATTGATAGTGTGATGGGAGTAACAATGCCCACACTACGACGTGCTGCAGAGGCAGCAAGCAGTGCAGCGTGATTTGTGTGGAGGCTGAGTAAGGTCACCAGTGTTATGCAGCAGCTATCCTACAAATTGCGCAAATAGATGTTCTAATGTTCCAATGAACTCGTTTAATAATAGCGGGCGTAGCGCGGGCGTCACTGAAGAGATACTAGTGGCGTAGGAAGTGATGTCGAATAGAAATACTACTCGGATAGCCGCGCGAAATACGTAAACGATTGCCAGGACACGTAGATATACGCATAGCACAAACAAAAAACGTAACAACGTTTCTGCATGAATGAAGATCGTAACATCCAACTCTATGTACAACATAGTAATCTAAACAGCAAGAAACGATAAATAGCTACCAATACATTTAGATGTAATGTATAGTAAAGTGATATACTTGGGTGCATGATACATACAAATTGAGAGCATTGTTTCATCAGATACGCACTTTGAGACGTCAAGTGTGCGCGAGTGCGACGGCAAACCATTGATCAAAAGATTATTTTAATTTGGGAAACATTAGTCTTTTGGAAAAGAACAAAGCAGAAACACACCGGCGCCGCGAAAGGCGTAACAGACGTGGCAAGAATATTTTGACACAATATTCCTACGCATAATAATTAATAATCATTTATCTATGTAATAAATAACGCTATCAGACTAAAATTATGAATTTATAACTAGCTAAACAAGTGTAATAAATCAAAGAAGGCACATCTACTTAAATTATATAACGCCCAAAGCAACAACGGAACAAAGAAAAACAGGATTTGCATAAAAATAGCAAGTTTAATTTAGATAGCGTGAGTTAATAACGCGAAGTTTGAAAAGAGCATTCATTTTGAGACTCAGATAAAATTAAAAAGTATAATAGGACCGATGCTCAAGCGAAAAGCAAATCGTAAAACTAAAGAAGTGATTCGGAAATCCGGCCGGCAAAACGATCTCTATAGAGTTTATTGTCAACTGGAGATGTAAAGGACACGGTGATGGTTACAGACAAGCATGGCCTGTTCGCGCGAGGTGGTCGCCCGGGATACCAATCGTGGCTTCCGCCGGCGCCGGATCATTGCCAGAAACACTTAAAGCAAAAACAGAGGACTTCCAAACACTCCAGCAACATGAACTTACTAAACGGTTCGAATTAAGAAAGCAATTACACGGGAGATGCAAAAAGAACAGCCGGCAATATCCATTATTCCAAAAACAATGATACTTAATAGCATGCCGGGAGCCAAGATCGTTATCGACGTAGGAATTTGTTAAAATTTTATTGAGATCACGTGGGTTGGTGAGCCAATATCACCGTCAAATTATGTTGATATTTTGAAATCATTGACTTTAAGAAGAACATCAGATTAGCATTTTCTTAAAAAAGGAGTTTGATTGTGATCTGAAAGTTTTGTTATGTAGGTTTATGAGGGATTTAGGATCCTTAAGTTTGGTGTGTCATTTAAATTTTTGACGTGATATAGCATTGTGATACTTAGAATACGAAATTAAGAACAGCACAAAAATAATAAATATTTTTCCTTCCTTTATTAATGTTCACTAAAAACTGGAAATGTCACGGAACTAGTGAGATAAAAATAACATGTCAAATAACAAGTGATGCCCGTGAAACTTTCAGTGTCGGGGTGCGTTGGCGCAGCAAGCGCGTGAAATTCCCGACATCTCATTAGCTCTGCGCTGCGCAGTGACAGTTCAGGCAACCGCGAACAATCCGTTTTTCTTGTTTCTTAGTGACGTACAATTTAAAATATTAAATTTTTTGCAGCTATTTAGAGACGGAAAAACAAATTGCTTTCGAAGCAACGCGAATTCTATTAGTGGTTTATTTTATTGACGGAATTATTGCTCGTTTAGTGCTTAATTAGTTACACACGTGTTGTCAAGATGAATGGTTTTCCTGGAAACGTTTATAAATTTCTCGTTTGGCGGATATTATATCGAATATGTTTATTTGGAAATATTTCCGCTTAAATGATTGTTGTTGGTCACGGTCTAATATAATACAATTATAAATGATGCCAATTGTGTGGATAAACAATTTGAACCTCAACTTACAGTAAGGAAGCAAATCTAAGATATTCGTAATAGCTAGTTTTTTGCCGTGGCTTCTGACGTCCAGCAACATTACGTTAATAGAATTTAGACGTGGTTCTTTTATAAAGCCGCCAACTGCACAAAACCCTCTGATTGCCATGAATGTATCGCCAGTGGACAATGCGACATAAACGTTTAGATATTTTCCGCTGCGCCTCGAAGAAGCGTATTCGCAATTCGTACCAACATAAACGTGGTAACAAATAGTCGTAACTGAGTACAAACAAGCTGTTATGTTGAAGTACAACATGTAATGGGAAGACTTCACACGATTCTGCAAGTAGATATTATTTGGAGGAAAATACCTATAGTAGTAAAGTTTTATTGTGAAGCTATGGAGCATGTCGATGAAATTCGAATTTTACGAAATCCCTTTCGTTGAGTGAGTATTATTGGTATTATCTAGAAATAAGTTAATAGTAGGTATGCGACAGATGAATTAGAATTTGCAGTTTTACTTATTTGTCCTTCTCTCCTGAAACACTGTTCTCTAAAGCACTCCCAGACTTAAGTATACTTTGCTGTAAGCAAGCCACATACAAAACTGGACGAGATTTTTTTTAAAGTGCGTCTTGATAGCCTTGATTTTCTTTAACTCCTTAAGAGTTTTTGTATTTTCTCTGTTAATCGTCCCAATGGTTGACACGCGAAGGACATTGTTTTTATCAGTTGTTGACATCATTATATCTCCTTTTTACTTGTATGTTACCGTATCTTCTCGTCAATTACTGGGTCACTGTCAAAGACTGGGACCGTTGCCTTATAAGTTCCTTGGTGGTGTTAATTTATAACGGGTTGTCTCAGCAATCAGTAGTAGGGATTCGCCGGTTCTGGATCACTTTTTTTTCGTTCAAAATGGCGGATTTGGGGGCAAAGAAATCTAAAAAAAAAAAAAAAAAAAAAAAAAAAAAAAAAAAAAAAAAAAGGTCAACACCCCATTTAAAGCGATTGGACGGGGTCTCATCACGCTCCGCCCACTCCTTCACGTATATATGTACTTCCATTGCAACATAATACCAACACTTAATCACATACTCATAAAAGGATAGAGACCCTTTCCTTTGTTTCCTACTCACCCTTTGTTACGTTCAACTTCTTACCTGCGCCCACTTGGGGGTTCGGTGCCGACCTTTTCTTTTTCCTGGGTACCTGATCGCCCGCCACGCTCCGTACAAATAAAATACCATGTCTTTTCGTAAGTCCACTTTCAATTCATTATTCTATCAGCACATAAATATCCTATCGCATTATTCGCAGTACACTTTTATTCGTAGCCTATAACTTTTAGGACTATCATAAATCTAACCTAACCTAACCTACATTTTGGAGAAATTCAAACCTAACTTAACCTAACCTCCATTTTGGAGACATTCAAACCTAACCTAACCTACATTTTGGAGAAATTCAAACCTAACTTAACCTAACCTACATTTTGGAGACATTCAAACCTAACCTAACCTACAAATTCAAACCTAACATAACCTAACCTAGGTTTTGGAGAAATTCGCAAGCCATAACTTTCAGGACTATTTTAAATCTAACTTAACCTAACCTACGTTTTGGAGAAATTCGTAAGCCATAACTTTCAGGCCTATCTTAAATCTAACCTAACCTACGTTTTGGAGAATATTGTCACGCTATACTTGGTTTGTACTTTTGATTCGCAACTCGATGTTTCGTGGACATATCTTTTGACAAATTCTTATTTTGCAAACTACTTATTTTATTCTGAATCCATAACTTTCAGGACTATCATAAATCTAACCTAACCTAACCGACGTTTTGGAGAATATTGTTACGCTAAATAGTAAATGGTTTCAGTTAAAAACAAGAATTTTGTTGCTTTATTGCTTTTTACTTCTAACCTTATTAAGTACTCCTTAGAAATACTAGTTTTAACGTGTTTGTTACGCAATTCGATTATTTAAATACTAGTCAAAACTTGTAGGATTGCACTATGTACAAAGGATATTAAGAACGCAGCCTTGTGTTTCGCTTACACAGTAGGTACTATCCTACATTTTGTGGACATATTATATAGCTAAAGTTTATTTTATGAATATACATATAGACAGAGAGTTTACATAATACAGTAAACGGTTTCAGTAGCTTTATTGTTTTCTTTGTATCAAACGCACCACGATCTTTTATTATTTAATTACTTAACATCAATACACTATGCAAAGAGAGCTTTTTGAAAAAATAGCTAGTTTGAACGTGTTCACTAGGCGAACCGTTTACCTGACCATCGTCAATAAGAGGAGCGTTATGTTTTTTTGAGTGTATGTCTTTGAAGATACTGGTTTAAACCTGCTAAATTGCACTACGCATAAAGGACCTCAAGAACGCGGACGGCATTGTATAATTGCTTTATTGTTGTCTTTGTATCAAAAGAACCGCCGCTGTCTTTTGTTATTCAACAAACCGCGTCTGGGGAATACGAGTTTATACCTGTTCAATAAGCGAAGCCCTTCTTTAAAAAAATACCTGTCCCAACTCGTAGGGATTGCGCTGGGTATAAAAGCCCGCCATCACATCTCGGCTTCATTGCGCCCCAAACAATTCTCCGAGCAAGATCTTCCAGTAAGAGAGTCGTGAGTCGTGAAGTTTAGTGCAAGGTTGCTGAAAGCAGTGTTTCGTTGCTGAAATGGATGTAAGTATGTAGTCATAATTTTATGTGTGCCCACTTATTTCAGATTTTGATTGATTGTAACATAACCTTCATCTATGTTTTATGTGTGCCCACTTATTTCAGATTTTGATTGATTGTAATATAACCTTCATCCATTTTTGTGTTTACCATGTAAATCTACTTTGAAGGACCGTTTGAATAACGTTTTTATTTTGTTACAGGAAAACACATTTAAAAATTATTACTATCCCGACGACGAAGCAAGTGATGAAGAAGGAACGTTGGCCTATAAAGTCAAAAAAGCTATTGCTAACACTAACAAGAGGCCTAATAACAGCATAGATGGCTTCTTTGAAAAACGGAAGAAAAGGAAAGTTGCTGTAAAGTCGTCGAGCGTCAGCCAAGCTACTGCGGAAGGCGTGGCTTTTATAAAGTCCAATAAAGACGATGCATCATACGCCTCACATCTTATAAAAATTGAGGTGTATGATGCGCGGAAAATAAAAAATGTTCCGCCAACGGAGCATTGGAAACATGCGGAAGTGCGTGTTAAATACTACGCGCACTCCGAAGAGGATGCTCACGTGGAATCCACAAGAGATGTGATTTACCAAATCACCAAACAGTTAGCGGAAAAAAGTGATTGTGTCAATTACGTTATAGACAATACAAAATAAGTGTAAAAGTAGTTTTAAGATCTTCATTTGTTCCTTTTATCTTTTTTTACTCGATTGTTTGCGTTTTGTTTGTTAATTGCTTTATAACTCGTACCGAACATTTTTCTTTGTATAGCGAACACCTTTTGTATTCTAAGCTTCCTTTCTAGTTATTATTTTTCCGACAAAGAGTCATTGTCTTTCATATTAGATAAGTAACACAAGTTCCAAGCGCCGATGTTCATTGTATAAATAGACCATAGCCATGACTTTGAATAAAGTTTTAATGAATACCATGTTACATTTTTTATGTTTTATTCACAAATACACTTCCCTTGACGAAAATGTAGACTTAACTTAGAACAATAAAAGAGTTTGTTTTATATTTAATTGTTTATTTCAAAAAAATAGACTTAAACATATTTCTTACAATTAGATCGTTACATAGAGAACTCTCAGTAAACACATTTACCAAGTCACACATAGTTTTTCCTTTAATCTTAAAATACAGATAGACTAAACAATATTCCCCGCAGACCGAGGTAAAAGGATTTTGAAATGAGTTGTGGTTATAAACCCATCTCCTGGAATTTCTTTTCAAAAATAGCTTATGACTACCTGTAGGTTTTCGACCAAATGAGTCAAAATATTCACCAATGCCATTAATATCAATGTGTATAGCTATCCAGTGAGACCCCGGTTTTGAGTCGGGATCTAAATTGCTTATAATAAAAGCAGGTAAATTTACCCAAATAGGCAATCGGTTTGCAGCAAAAACATTTGATTTAAAACTGGAACTTATTTTATTCATACAGAGCTGTATTTCATTTGTATCCATGATAAATATAAATTTAGCAGCTTATAAATGATTCTGTTAACAACGTTTAAGAACAAATGATGTATCCTTATTAAAAACAAAGTATTTATTAACTGTTATAATCCACAGTTACGTCACGATTCTTGTTTATTTCAATTACATTATCAAATTCTGCGTATACAATACAGTTAACAGTTTGACTTAGAGACGAATCAAAGCGAACTTCTAACCGAACACTTCCATGTCTGACGAGATTCCAATGTGACGTTGAACTAGCAGATAAATCAGGAGTCAAATCAAAACATAGCAAACAATATCCGTCTCCGTAGTTTGTTCTACTTATTGCGTTACCTTCGTTGTGAAAATGAATGCCAGTCCCAGAAAATAAAGTGTGATATGGTGATGCTATTAAACCAGAGCTAAATGATGGTTGTAATGTTCTAGAAGGTATTTCATGACCGTCTACATACAAACTGAATGAATTCATATTAAAATGTTGAAAGTTGAAAGGATTCAATGCTAAATTACCGTTAAACGCTGAATTTAAGACAAAACCGACAATACATCTTTTAGGAACTTGTCCAAGGAATATATTATCTAATGTTTTACCTTGCACACCTGCCGGTATTGTCAGAACCTTAACTTCCGCTCTTGTTATAGGATACTTTGCAGTTGTTGACGCTAGTACTTTTTGATGGGCTAACAAAACGCTAGGGTTGACTCTTGCTCTTCTTATAATAAGACTAGCATCCATTATTTGTACTTTAAATTTTTTATCTTGATGACAAATAAGATTAAATGTTTCTTTTGAGCGCACTAACTTAACACGCATTTCTACGCCATTTATTAAAAAATTCTCTTGGTTAAACATGTCCCCATGCAAGTGACCAATCATTTCAACTTGTCTACTCTCTTTCACAAATTCCATTCTTTTGTGAAACCCTTTGTTCGTTGCGTCAACGGCATCCATATGATGTGCAGTATCTTCGTACCACAATCCACAAGTTAGATGAGATTCTTTGGCTGCTGGACCATAGTTAAGAAGATTCTCCAAATAAGCACGATAGGCATATGTGTTGTTCGGAGGTGATATGAGTTTTTGATTTAAATATATGTCTAGTTGATTGAAAAGGGAATGCAACCAATTGTTAACAGGCGAAACTTGGACATCTGCTTTTAAATTTGTACCATCCTGATTCAATACTTTTGCATTGACATGCAGTAACGTATGTGACAAGTCAATATAGTCATCACCTGATCCGGGAACTTGAAATTCTATAGGGCCGTCGTCGTTTAAAGATGAAATCGGTTTGTAATGAACCCATTGTCCACTTTCAATACTGGTTTGAGTTGACGGCAGGGCAAATATATCTAACTCAGATTTTGCACATTCACATGAATGATTATGTAAGAATGACATTATTTAATATGAAAATATATCTTCGACGTTATACTTTTTAATTTTTTTACTTCCTCTTCGTCGTGATGCTTTTAACGGAATGAGTCGTTCTCGTCTTTTAGTTGACATTTTATACCCAGATCCTGACATTAGAGAATCAATTTTTTCATCAGCTTTTCTTTTTAAGTTAGCACTTGCATCTTTGAATCGAGACTTGATCGAACTCTCCATAGGACGTGAATTTACCATATCAGACAGCAGGCCGATCCCCGCATCTAATGTTTCTTTCCCTACAGCCCTAAAACCACTGGATAACAAAGGAATCACAGACCTAAATAGCCCACCCAAAAAGCTTCCAATCCCATGACCTCGTTGAAATGGAACACCTTTATAGACAATTCCTACACCAGAGCCAGCTTGATGTAAATAATAATGTTCATATGGACAAGAGGCAGACGATCGTTTGTGAGTCATTTTATTCGTTGAAAATGTAGCTTCACACAAGAAGATCCAAATTGAAATGGTACTCTGGCACCGGTAGTCGTTCTTATATCTATTTCAATCGTATCGAACTCTCTACGTAAAACAGGTACATAATGAGCAGGTGAGAAGACATGCATTTTGTAAGCTCCATAAACGAACTGAGTTGGATCCAATGGAATTATTCTCAACAATGATGTTATAACATCCCCCACTACTTGCGGTTCAATGATATCGGTATACACAAATATTTGTGATGGTAACCCTAAATACAAATTTACTGGATTTTTCCCAATTGAAATTTGTTTTAAATTAGATCGTGGTTTGAAACCTAACTGCAAACTCAGTATCGGTGATGTTATGATAGATGTTATATCTTCAGTTGCAGTTATAGCCACCATTTTTGATATTTTATCACACCTAAATTTCACCTTATTTTTTAATTGCGGGTTTTCATTGAACGCGTCAAGGAAAGTGTCAACGCTATCATATGTAGTAGCAGGTATGTGAGTTTTTATATCTATGATTTTGTCAAACTTGTCATTAGGTAATCGTACTTTCTTTTTTATATAGATGATATTTTCTTGATCTTGAACATTGTACATGGAACGTGGGTATTGAAATTCCACTAAACCAACAACCCATTCTCCTTCTAATTTAACGGTCTTAGGTAGTTTGGTCATAAAATGTGCTGTTGTATTATCAGTATAATAAGCCGTCGAGCTATTGCTTAACAAAGTTATATAAAAACTTCCTTCACTCATATTTTTTCTAAGTTTGATGCAAGAATCCAAGAATTAAATTTACTCGGATAACCTTGCCACTTCACTAACACTTCCTTTCTGCCACCAACACGCCGAGAGCGTATTATTTTATCAATTTTATACTTCATGGAGGGGTGATAAGTTGTTTTTTGTAATTCTTTAGAATAAAATGTACCTACGATTGGTTCACCATCCAAGTCCTTTAAGGTATAAACAAGTCTCGGAGATCGTCTAATGATTGCATCAATTATAAAAATTTCATCACTCCAATTAGTTTCATAACCCTTTTGAAATATGTGTTTATATTTAGTTATTCGAACATGATCACCTACATTCAGTTGTGTGGTTTCTAATGAAATTTGTTTGTCTTTTTTTCTATCATATAAGTTACACCAAACAGTCATGATATTATTAAAATTAACATCAATTGGTCGCATTTTGATACTAGAATGATAACTATGGTTATAAGAGTGAAGAAGATCTTGTAATATATTAGTGTAGTTGTAAGTATTTCTATGAGTAAAATAACGCCACATTTTCATTTTAAGAGTTCTTTGAAACCTTTCAACTATACTTGCTTTAATGTCTGGATTATTAGTGGTGTAATAATTAATGTTTTTGCTTTTAAAGTAGTCTCTTACCACCTTTGAAACAAATTCTGTGCCTTTATCGGATTGGATGTGACGAGGGGTAGATTTGGCTTCTGCAAATATGCTTTCAAAACATTGTTTAACTGTTTCTGAATCCTTCTTTTTCATGGCTCTTGCAAAAGCATATTTACTAAAAACATCAATAACACAAAGAATATATTTATATCCATCATTATATTGACTATAAGTACGCATATCACTGAGATCAGCCTGCCAGAGTTCATTATAATTAGATAGGATGTATCGATTCCTAGTAAATCGTCGGTGGACAGGTTTATGTAAAGTATACGTTTCCTGAGACTGTAACCATTTTTTTACTTCCTCCTTGCTCATATTACCTTTCATTTCCTTCGCTAACTTATCTATACTACTGTAACCAGCTGGGTTGGACACATCGTAGTAAATCTTATTTATATCTAATAGGGGGTCCATTTTTCCCAATCTAATTTCTTTTTGGTCGACTCAATTGTTTTAGCAGAAATAGGTGTAGATGCGTTTTTTACTTTAAATGATGAATCCCTTGTATTTTTAGAAGATGATGATGATGCGCGAAACTCGTTGGTGTAATCTCTCTTCATATACTCCAAGTTAGCAGGATTACCAATACAAAATGTAGGAACTCCTATATCTTTTAAAACCAATGCAAATTCTTCCCAACCTATTGGTTTTGCGCGTTTTAGAGGTCTTGTTACATCGTTTATCAGATCGACAATATTGCTATTTGGGATCACTCGATTGTTTAACACAACTTCCCCTCCTGTCTTCCACCAAATTTTTTTTTTATTAAGGATAATAATGTCCATTAAAGTTTGGGTTTTCGATCGATAAGATTTCGGTATTCCTTGTACGATATGAGATGGAGTTAATTCCACAGGATAGTATTGATTCGTTTTATTAAGTGGTGGTGTAGCAGGAACATCATCTTCCAGCAAAGTTGGGCTTGCGACTGAGTCATTATTTGCATTTTCCTGCTTTTTTACCTTTGAATCTAAGTCACTGTTAAGGTTGTTTAAGTGATCAACTCCATCCATTACTATTGGTATTTTGAAAGGCTTTCGATCTGCTTCGGCAAAATGTAAAAATCGCTGCAGTGCTTGGGAATATAATGCCCATTTTTCACGATCATCCATTTTACTTTTCAATATTTTTTTCATCTCTCCATCCAGACGAGACGATGAGTTCTCTGATAGCTCATTATTTTTAAGTCTTTCAATAAAATCTTGTTCTACCAAAAGCATTTTTTTTGTGTTCTCCATTTTGGTTATAAAGAGTTTATTAAAGCACTTAAAACTGCACCTAAAATAACAGGTAGAAATGCACCACCCTTTTGAATGATGATAGTTTTTCTTAGTTTTTGTTTTCCCTTTGAAACTAGCTTGCGTAATATGTTCTTGTGTTTATTTAATTTAGATTTTTCTTTTTTTTCTAATGGAATTTTTCCTTTTAGCACGTTATAAATACACTCGCAAATAATATTGATTTCATCATCATCACAAGCTTTGAGTAAAGCCGTGCGATATTTTGGTTTAAGTACTTGCAACGCTTCAAGTAAGTGTTTATATGTGCTCACACTCGAGTGCATCATTTAGAACTGACTAAAACTTGTTGATTCCTGTTATATTTAAATCCTTTTTTAGGAATGTAAACTGTGCAATTTTTATCGAACGGAAATATTTTAGTTTTGAAACGACATAAGTCATCTGTATTTTGTTTCAGATCAATCATGAGATATCCATGGGCATCCTTAGTAGCATCTTTATAGGCTTCATCCACGAATTTTGAATTTTCAGGATAAACTTGTCGCGACAAGTATCGTATTTGAGTTTTATCTCTAGGATTTTTAAAATATACAATGTAACTTGTGTTTAGCGAGATGTCACGTTGACCTCGTCCCTGGTGAAATATATTTTGTGTAATATAAAACACGCTTAAGTTTCTGTGATGACTACCCTTCGTGAAAATATCAACGATCCGTCCATCTGACTCCCTCATCAAATCATCGATAATAAGAAGTTTAGGTTGCTTCCCATCAAACATGTTAATATCAGGTATTCCTTGACTATAATTAACATTTTCCAGATTGTACAAAGGTTGCATTTCATCATAACACCAAATAACTTCCGAAAAATTTACATCGCATAGTACTTTGCAATCATTTAAAAAGTTTGTGACAAATTTTGATTTTCCACACCCACTGGGACCAGCAACAATGGCCGTAAAAGGGTGACAAAAGTGAATCATTATATAAATCTGTTATACGTGTTGAATCTAAAAGTACTAAAACACTAATGATTTTTTTTTAAGTCCAAACAAGGTTATATAGTTTTGTCACACCTGAATAATTTTTAAATAAAAACACATGAAATTTATCTAAACACTTTATTTAATTTAAAAAAAAAAGAGTAAATTACATCTTTCTGTAATCTTATTACTAGTCCATGCATAATACTACAAAGAAAAAACTTAAATTTATAAAAAAAAAATGTCTAAAAACATTCTGAAATTTTTAAATTATACATAAATTACAACTTTCTATTATCTTATTACCAGTCCATACTCAATAATTACAAAAAAATTTGTTACGAATTTAGGAACAATCGCAAGTACAGAAAAGTAATATTAACACTGAATGTCCTTTATTCTGTAGTGGCCCCAAGCAAGCGTGTCAGTGGAATTTTCTAGTAAATATCGTTTTGTATCACTGTGTGATAAAGATATTTTGTTTATTTTTTGTGTAAATATAACATGTTTTATAGACCTGAACCGCATCATTTCACACAACAGATTATCTTTTTTGAACAAACATGTTTTGTAATTGTCAATGTTAAATTTTTTAGTAATACATTTATTAACTCCTTTTGCTTTTGCTATAAATTCGTTTTGTACATCCATTGCATACATTTTTGATCGAAGGCCAATAAACTCTTTAAAAATTTTACCATTATTTTCATCTTTAAAAAAACCCAATTGCTTTTTATTTACTAATGGCAAACCGTATTGATTGTCAGGAGGATAATCAGAAGTATCAAAGTAAGATTCTAGATCTATTAGTATATCAGCGTAAAAGTTATCCGTAAATATTTGATATACCAAACTGTCCGTGTCCGTGTAAAGCAATTTCAGTTTATCTGGATATTTGGTTTTCATGAAGTCATAGTGAAATTCATACATTAAAGTTTTTGACAAATCTAATATACAAAATCCTAAATAAATAGGTTTGTTGTACAAGACTTTTGTTTTTTTCAACTGTACTGCAACCAAATTCTCCGAAAATATAGAAAGGCTGTGAAATTCAGGTCTTGCTATTAAAGATTGAACTCCTTGAGTTTTTCCGTGGTTTTGCCAGTGGTTAAGTAATTTAACATTCACTCTTTTATTTATATTTTCCATAGTTTTACCGAAAACAGAATTGTTCATGAGTTTGAAGAAGTCTTTTTCAAATTCTGATCTGGCCAACGAACGCATGTGTGTATTTAAATCGATGTAAGTCTTTAACCATGCCTTTTGTTCAAACTTTAAAATTCTGTGAATTTTTAGCAAACGTAAACCAGATTTTAAACATTGTTTTAGATTTCGATAGTGAATCACATAGTTCGCTTTGTTATTTAAATTAGGAATCAGCTTTTTTTCTTTGGTATCACCTAAACAAACGTTTTCTGGGCAGAATGGTAAATCAGAATGAAAATCGTGTAAGTTATTTGGGTATTCCAAATCAACTTCTAGAATGTATCCGTGTTCAGCATCATCAGAAACATTAAAATCGGTATTATTATCCACCCATTCAAACTTGCCAATGGGAAGGCATTGTGACATTGCCCAACCGTAAAGGTTATTTGCATCTAGATACATCAAAAATGAAGATGGTAACGTAGGATCATATTCAGACATAAATATATTATTAGCTTTCCCATGTCTGTTACTACATTGAGAAATACCACCTCTTATGTTATTTGCAATAAAAGAAATTTTGTCAATGTCCGTTAGAAGTTCTAGATTAATTTTAGTAGACATTAACATAGCATCCCAACTTAATCCAGGTGCCGTGTAATATTGTGCAGGATCCAATCCATATGTTTCTTTACAAACATTTCTAAAATTTTCAAACACATCTGCTAACAACAAAACATCAGTTTTTAAGTAAAGATTTGAATAATCCCCCATGTTTTTACATTTAAAGTGATTCCATACGTCACGTGCATGTTTATAATCATTTTCTGAAATGTGGTTATCATTTAATGAGCTGTAAAAATCATCGTGATTGGGAAGACTAACCAATTCTAATGATTCAAAAGATGTCATATGTTCATATGGATATATTCCTTTTCGTATTAAGCGTTTGAAGTCTTCTTCAGATGGAAAATTTAACCGAAGTTCATGAAACTGATCGGGCAGTAAATTTTTGGCTAACTTATCAAGACTGCTACTCATAAATTTTAAGGAATCAAGAAATCTTAATTTCATTACATGGTTATTGATGTGAAATTGCTTGGAGAAAGAAATATATTTTTCTTTGTTTTGTGGGATAACTTCTATGTCCCCCTCTTCAAATCCAAGCCCGTGTACAATAAAATGAGCATCATAGCTACTCAAATTGTGTAAAAACACAGGTAAGAAATTAGGGGTTCGATATTTCTCAGAACAGGATGGATGAGCGACTCCTTCAAAAGCACCGGTATGTTGGTTATGAGACACAATGAATTCTTCATTTAATTTTTTTTCACAAATGAAACAGGTATCACTTTGTGCTATGGTTACTTTATCTTGTTCCGTTAAGGGCAAAGGACATTTTACAAAAGTGTTCTTTTTGCAAATGTTCTCTAAATCTTTTTTTAATAATTTCATAAATGATTCGGCACAATTTTGACCTGTGTATGTTCTATATACAGATAAACTGTCATCATATGAACATTTAATATAGTATCCAAAACTGTACATTACATGTTCCTGAACATTGGTTGTTGAGGATTTATTCGGATCGTTGATACAAGTTTCAATGGGTTTTAAAAATGCTTCGAAATCGGCATATATAACAAATGGGACCCTCAATTTACGATCGTAGTTATTGAATGATATTTGGTTAGAGGGAACTAATTCATTAAACCAGTTTCTTTTACTATCGTTTTCAGAGGGTAAGTTTGTACATACATGAAAACAGTCATGTTTTTGATGTTTCTGCAATTTTTCATGTGAAGTGAAATAAATTAAACAACCATCACATAAGTGGATTGCATGCTCTGACGTCGTCATTTGTTTTGATACTAATCGCGATAGACTTTTTATGTAACAATAATGGCCCTTAGTACCGTAATTTAAATACAGCAAGTTTAAATGGATAGTTTTCCTACTTTTCGTTAAGTGTAACGGACCAATAACTTTATTTTGCTTGCTTTTCGAATCGTACTCCAAGCCAAAAACATTAATGCTTAGATCATTCATTTTCTCGAATTTATGAATATCGTTTATTTTTATTGGGAAGGAAAGATTTTCAAATTTCAATTTATTTCTGTGCAATTTGTACGACGAGACCCTGTTAGAGTTGTTATTTGGCTCATATAAACCTGACAGTATAGCCCAACGGAAGCATTCATGGTCTTTGTTTTTAACGTTGATAACTGCTTTTTTGTTTTTTATATCCAATGGTAAGTTTATGTAAGATGAACCACGCAAAGGATTGAATTTATTGATATTCATGTCTAAATATTTTATTTTAACTAAACTCCATCCGCTGTCTTTTTTTTCAAAATTGGTTACTTTGTTAACAATTTCAGTTACAAGTGATGCATAAATACCATCTGTGGCGTCCCCCTTGCAAACGACGTAATTTAACGATTGAAAGTCAAAAACATTATTAAGTTGCTTAGTTTGTTGTGTAAAGTCTGCATTAAGAATGAAATTTACTTTTACGACAGTTTGTTCTGCTATGGATCGTTCTAGTAACTTAAACACTTTTCCCTTGATATTATGCAAAAATAATTCTGGTGTTTCAAATGCATTGGTAGTAACGGAATCAGGTAAAATTCTGTAAGTAACTATTCTATTCCCGAACGCGCTTTCAATTAACTGAACGTTTGTAAATTCCTTGTCAGAACTTATCACGTTGTTTTTATGAGTATTACTTTTCAAGTGGTTGGAATAATATTTTCTAGATACTGACACGTGACACACAGGACATTCAATTTTGTGATTACTTTCTGTACTCACGTTTTGGTGTCCAACTGATACTGTTGACGTTGCCACAGCAGCGTAGCTAGCTGAATTGTTCAAAGGTTTATTTTTCTTTGTTGGTGGTTCGGCAGTCACGGTAGACATTGCTGATCTTTTTTTATTTACACCTCCTCGGCCAACTTGTAAAGATCTGCAAAAATAAAACAATTATTAATATTACAAATTATTGACAATTATAACATAAACAAAAACACCTAAAAGTTTAATACTAACTCATTTCTCGTCTACAATTTAAACAATATGCCTGCATTGGCAGTACACCATCAATTTCATCGGATGTGTCAGATTGATGAGTGTGTATGATGTGTCCACTGCATGGTGTGAAATATGGCATAATCTCCGTATCCTCTAACCACGAAAGTGGTAAAACTTTTTTTAAATACCATAATCGTATCAAATTATGGAATTTGGACAAGATCAAAGATTTATCTAGGCTTGCAATTTCACTTTGAGATAGATCCAAATTGAAATACATCTTAAATAGAACTAGTCTTATGCCGTCGCGAGAAAAGTAACAAATGATTTGAAGCAACTGGCATTCGGTTTAAATACCTTAAAATCCACCCCTACCAGCAACAACTAGCAAAAAACGAGTTGAAACATGTTTCGGTAGGATGGGTATCCATTACAATGACACAATATAACAAAGGTAACTATTAGCATCAAATGAGTTGAAGCATGATTCAGTAGGATGGATATCTATGACAATAGCACAATTATAACAAAAGCAGAATTATAACAAAGGTAAGTAACCTACGTTTTAAAATATTCTTGTTCCACTTTTTCGCAGAGTTCGTATAGCCTTTGGTCTTCAGTAAGCTGTTCAAGTTGTTGGTCGAAGAAGTTGCAGCTCTGTCCGTCCATTATTACGTCTTCGTTAGAATGTGTTTTTTTTAAAGCGGGCTATGGTCTATTTATACAATGAACATCGGCGCTTGGAACTTGTGTTACTTATCTAATATGAAAGACAATGACTCTTTGTCGGAAAAATAATAACTAGAAAGGAAGCTTAGAATACAAAAGGTGTTCGCTATACAAAGAAAAATGTTCGGTACGAGTTATAAAGCAATTAACAAACAAAACGCAAACAATCGAGTAAAAAAAGATAAAAGGAACAAATGAAGATCTTAAAACTACTTTTACACTTATTTTGTATTGTCTATAACGTAATTGACACAATCACTTTTTTCCGCTAACTGTTTGGTGATTTGGTAAATCACATCTCTTGTGGATTCCACGTGAGCATCCTCTTCGGAGTGCGCGTAGTATTTAACACGCACTTCCGCATGTTTCCAATGCTCCGTTGGCGGAACATTTTTTATTTTCCGCGCATCATACACCTCAATTTTTATAAGATGTGAGGCGTATGATGCATCGTCTTTATTGGACTTTATAAAAGCCACGCCTTCCGCAGTAGCTTGGCTGACGCTCGACGACTTTACAGCAACTTTCCTTTTCTTCCGTTTTTCAAAGAAGCCATCTATGCTGTTATTAGGCCTCTTGTTAGTGTTAGCAATAGCTTTTTTGACTTTATAGGCCAACGTTCCTTCTTCATCACTTGCTTCGTCGTCGGGATAGTAATAATTTTTAAATGTGTTTTCCTGTAACAAAATAAAAACGTTATTCAAACGGTCCTTCAAAGTAGATTTACATGGTAAACACAAAAATGGATGAAGGTTATATTACAATCAATCAAAATCTGAAATAAGTGGGCACACATAAAACATAGATGAAGGTTATGTTACAATCAATCAAAATCTGAAATAAGTGGGCACACATAAAATTATGACTACATACTTACATCCATTTCAGCAACGAAACACTGCTTTCAGCAACCTTGCACTAAACTTCACGACTCACGACTCTCTTACTGGAAGATCTTGCTCGGAGAATTGTTTGGGGCGCAATGAAGCCGAGATGTGATGGCGGGCTTTTATACCCAGCGCAATCCCTACGAGTTGGGACAGGTATTTTTTTAAAGAAGGGCTTCGCTTATTGAACAGGTATAAACTCGTATTCCCCAGACGCGGTTTGTTGAATAACAAAAGACAGCGGCGGTTCTTTTGATACAAAGACAACAATAAAGCAATTATACAATGCCGTCCGCGTTCTTGAGGTCCTTTATGCGTAGTGCAATTTAGCAGGTTTAAACCAGTATCTTCAAAGACATACACTCAAAAAAACATAACGCTCCTCTTATTGACGATGGTCAGGTAAACGGTTCGCCTAGTGAACACGTTCAAACTAGCTATTTTTTCAAAAAGCTCTCTTTGCATAGTGTATTGATGTTAAGTAATTAAATAATAAAAGATCGTGGTGCGTTTGATACAAAGAAAACAATAAAGCTACTGAAACCGTTTACTGTATTATGTAAACTCTCTGTCTATATGTATATTCATAAAATAAACTTTAGCTATATAATATGTCCACAAAATGTAGGATAGTACCTACTGTGTAAGCGAAACACAAGGCTGCGTTCTTAATATCCTTTGTACATAGTGCAATCCTACAAGTTTTGACTAGTATTTAAATAATCGAATTGCGTAACAAACACGTTAAAACTAGTATTTCTAAGGAGTACTTAATAAGGTTAGAAGTAAAAAGCAATAAAGCAACAAAATTCTTGTTTTTAACTGAAACCATTTACTATTTAGCGTAACAATATTCTCCAAAACGTCGGTTAGGTTAGGTTAGATTTATGATAGTCCTGAAAGTTATGGATTCAGAATAAAATAAGTAGTTTGCAAAATAAGAATTTGTCAAAAGATATGTCCACGAAACATCGAGTTGCGAATCAAAAGTACAAACCAAGTATAGCGTGACAATATTCTCCAAAACGTAGGTTAGGTTAGATTTAAGATAGGCCTGAAAGTTATGGCTTACGAATTTCTCCAAAACGTAGGTTAGGTTAAGTTAGATTTAAAATAGTCCTGAAAGTTATGGCTTGCGAATTTCTCCAAAACCTAGGTTAGGTTATGTTAGGTTTGAATTTGTAGGTTAGGTTAGGTTTGAATGTCTCCAAAATGTAGGTTAGGTTAAGTTAGGTTTGAATTTCTCCAAAATGTAGGTTAGGTTAGGTTTGAATGTCTCCAAAATGGAGGTTAGGTTAAGTTAGGTTTGAATTTCTCCAAAATGTAGGTTAGGTTAGGTTAGATTTATGATAGTCCTAAAAGTTATAGGCTACGAATAAAAGTGTACTGCGAATAATGCGATAGGATATTTATGTGCTGATAGAATAATGAATTGAAAGTGGACTTACGAAAAGACATGGTATTTTATTTGTACGGAGCGTGGCGGGCGATCAGGTACCCAGGAAAAAGAAAAGGTCGGCACCGAACCCCCAAGTGGGCGCAGGTAAGAAGTTGAACGTAACAAAGGGTGAGTAGGAAACAAAGGAAAGGGTCTCTATCCTTTTATGAGTATGTGATTAAGTGTTGGTATTATGTTGCAATGGAAGTACATATATACGTGAAGGAGTGGGCGGAGCGTGATGAGACCCCGTCCAATCGCTTTAAATGGGGTGTTGACCTTTTTTTTTTTTTTTTTTTTTTTTTTTTTTTTTTTAGATTTCTTTGCCCCCAAATCCGCCATTTTGAACGAAAAAAAAGTGATCCAGAACCGGCGAATCCCTACTACTGCAATCTTAAATATTTTTGACATAAACATTTCCATAAACGTGATCGGGCATCATTAACAATTTTTTCGAGTCTGAGTCATTATTATACGATATTAAATTAACTTTTTATGCATCTCATAAATATTTAAGTGTAAGAGATTTGCGGATTAGTTAAAGGCAGTGATGAACATTGTAATAAATTGAGAAGGTAAAATCAATAAAGTTGTTCGAGAATACAAGATAATGTTAACTTTTTACTTAAAATTAGAATTAATCCCGATTGTTGGAGGATAGGATCTAGTAAGTAAATTAAATATTAACGTTCTTTTGTAGGTTTTACTGTAAGTAAAAGACAAATTTGAATTTCTTTTGCGTCCAACTAAATAAATTTTACTTAGATACCAAAGCTAGCACATATACATTTTACAATTACATCCCCATAAATAAAGAAAATGCAAATTATTTGCTGACAGTTAAGAAGGCAGCTGCTTCAACGTAGGCAGTAGAGATGCTATCTCTCGGTCGCCGAGTTCACGTGTGGTTGCACTAGTCGTGTTTTTGTGGCAGGTAGGTACAAGGTTTGCAATTAACACCTGCAGAGGTCGCTTCCTCTAACGAACGTCCCGCGGCGCCTGGGCATCCCACGCGCCGCGCGCCGCCCACACTGCCTACGCGCATCCAATGTCACTCGCTAAAATCAGATAAATCAATACACCCAAATGAATACGTACGCCATTGATTGTATAATTATGAGCCAATGTGATTTATATCCCGATATTCATTTCACAGCGGGCCTGGCAATAAAAAATCGGTTAGGGATGAGCCGGACGCCATGTTTGGGTGTGATCGATCGGACTCGAGATTTCGAACGTTCGACGTTTTGATATCCGGCGAAATGATAAATTGAATTCACGACCCAGGTGCGGGGCCTGCGCCTTACTTGCAGCAGAATTTCACGAATGTTCCAATGATTCATAAATAATCATAATAAGGCAAAAGAGTTTATATTTCTCGCTTGGTTATTAAATTCCCTCTGAAAAAGAAGATTAGAAATCTTCGTCAATATAATAATATCGTATGTGTTTGTCCGTCTATCGTAGTATTAGAACGAATGATGGACTAGGTCCAATGCAGCTTTTCACAGTTCCTTAGCACGCTTAGAAATGCTCCTAACGCTCCAGGAAATAAATAAAATAAACCAAGACCAATTTATTAGAGACTCAGTATACACTGGTATTGGACTGCATGATGACGTCCATGCTTCATACTCAAAGTGTGCATTTAATTTAAATGGCCGTAATCGTAAATGCGCGCTAGACTCGCGTATCGGTTGCGCGGGCGCAAGTAGGATTTCCTTTTTAGACCACACTCGTCCATCATTAGGTCAGTGTGCGAGGAACGCTAGGGCGAATGTGTGGCAAAACAAATATTTCTACGCCAGGGGTCGCGCGGTCACTGTCCGCAATGCATAGCGGGTAATTTTTGTTTAAATTAGTATTAATATTATTGAAAAAGCGCGTCTTGGAGTGGCAAACTCGCTCAATGATAGGAGTGGCCATGCCACCAGGAAGGAGGTCAGATGACATCACCTCAACCGCGTGTCCAAACTGAGGGATGTTAACTGCAAACCGGGCACAGTGAAGAAAAAATTAAAGATCCCAGTGAATTGAGAACCTCCACCTTTTTTTGAAGTCGGTAAAAAATTGAAGAGGTTTATTCTTTACGCTGAGGAAAGTGCGATGAAGCAAATTTATTGATAAACAGTTGTCTAAAAACCTGCCGAAAATTCATAATCATAATAAACTACGAATCCCTGTGTTCTTGAACCTCGTCTAGTCGTACGACTCGACAGTAAATATATATTTTTGTCATATGTGATACTTTTCTCTTTTTGAAAGCAAAGTTACCTAACATGTATTTCAAAATTAAGCCCGATGTTAAATGCTTCTAACCCAAAAATGGGTTAACTGTCTTTCTTGTATATTCAGTAATAGCAAGGGTTCCATTAAGAAAAGACATATTTAGCTCAGTGAACCAAGTCGGACGACCAGCATGCTTCTAACACGTCATATCCCCGAACCAAACGAGACCACGACCTAGAGAGGTGAACAAACGTCCGATATTAGAGTTCAACATGGTTCAACCTAAATTTTTGACCCGATTCGATGAAAAAACCCGCGCATCGGGGCGAACGACCGTCCAACGTATAGTAGGATAGACAAATAAAACAACGCGGAATGCATGGGAGCCCGGTTTTAGGGTACCGGGAGGCGAAAGCGGGTTATTTTGTTGAAGGTTCCAAAGAACCTTCGTTAAAATTTTTCAATGCGCTTTAGTAGAATGTGGATGATTAAATTCTTAACCTTAATTCTTTTAGAAGTAAAGAGTGGCATCAACTTCTGAGGAAAGAAAAACTCTGCTCCGTGTAAAACTAGTGATAATTGATCAGCTTTATATCTTCTCATCAGTGGTTTTTTCCGAACCGGTGGTAAATTTTATGACATTCATACTTAAGTGCTTCCTGTAAGCACAATCTGAATAAAGATATTTTGACTTTGACTTTGACTTTGAGACTTATGAAAACTTGATGACCAAGCAAAAATAAAGTACGATCAACAATAAATGTTGTACCACTAGTAATAATAAACCGGTTAAGTGCGAGTCGGACTTGCGCATCGAGGGTTCCGCACAAGGCCACTGACTGGAAATAGAACTGCACTGATTGTGAAATTTCCTACGTTACTTTAAATATTATAGATTTTTTATAGGTTTTCCTGTAATTAACAGGTAAATAACCGTTTTCTATATTAAAAAAATTGTCCCATAACTTTCGGAGATAGGGGGGGATGGTCAATTTTCGCCTATGAGGGTTCCGTTTTTTCCTTCTAAGATAGAGAACCGTAAAACACCAATTGGCGATGGATAACATTAAAAGCGGTAAACTAGAAATCATCCATATTAAAAACTTGACTCTTGTTCTGATTGCTTTGGATTTGCTTTACACTTTTTATCCAATTATTTCGACTTTGACTTAAACTAATTTTCAAATTACACCCCTATTAATGAATTACACGTCCACCGATGCCGATGCGAATTCATTTACTTGTAAATTTACCACTTGGAAAAACATAAATAAATAATAAATAGTTTAACTGAATCTCGGTTGAAAGTTGGATCAAGGGTCAGATTCAGAAGGTGGTACTCCTGGACACGACGCGAATAGTCAGGACATTCCTCACTCTGCAGCCCTAACCACCGGTAGCTTGAGGCTTACCGCGCTCCCAGCGGCACTCTAGGCAATGATATTATAATGCATGGATGTACAGTTTCATACTAAATGACAGGAGAAAAACGGCACGACATAAGAATACAGGTTGACGCCAATGTTACAAATGCAAATTATTAGTTTACCATTTATAGTCATTGGATTTACAACTTTACGTCTAACTGCATAAAATAATAATTTATTGAGTTTCGTTGCAAATAGGTTTTTTTTTACAAAATAATAGTATTGACAGCAGCGTCGTCGGTTCGACAGACTGACAGCGCGAGCGATTATCGATTTAGTCTTCTTTTTAGCCTCCTTTGATACGCCATTTTTTAAACACTGACTAGAGGTCATATTACTTACAGGTCAGTGACTCTAGGTTAGTTTTTAGTAATGTTTTAAATTGGTTTTATTACTTTTCATAGAAATATTTTAAAAACGTAACATAAGATATTATAAATCTTTATCTTTACATAGTATAAATTAAAGTCGCTATCCGTTCCTGACTGCCCTGAATCCTTATCGTGTATTATCCTTTTAAACCACGCAACGGATTTCGATACGGTTTAGAGTTTTTTACGGAAGGTTATTATGTACATTACATCCCGATTGTACGCGTGTGAACCCGGAGCGGATCGCTAGTATACGAATAGTATTAAAAGTATCACGTTTAGGTGATCTAATTGCCTTTAATGAATGCAACGGAAAGTTGTTCACTGTATTTTAAGAATTCGTTCTATTTGTTATTTTTTTGGTGGTGTACATTCGTAGGGCTGGGGAGTTATGCTTGACCCGTTCAGAGCTTTCTTGCGTTTCTCAAAGTCACGTAACGGGACCCACGTTTGGGCAGCGCTGGGAAACCTCATCAGCACGGCAACGTCCATGACCAAGGGTCTCAACGTCAAACTACATCATTAGTTCCATACAATGCATTCCGCTATGTATTTACCAACAAAATTAGTTTTCTTTCATTCAGTGCACCTACCACGAATCTTCTCGATATGCGTTAACTCGCTAAGTAACTCAGTGCGTTTCTCCTACTGCGCTAGTTAGAAAGAGACGCACTGAGTTACGTAGCGAGTTAACTTGTATCGAGAAGATTCATGCTAGGTGCACTGTTCAGCATACTTAGCGCAAGCCCAACTCATTCTTGGCGTGGCCGGGTTTGTTTTTGTTGTTTTACTTTAGAGTTAGCGCCGTAATCATACTACGTTTTATGCTTTTATCTATTATAATATTTTAAGATATAATTGACAAAAAATCGCTAAGAATACGCCTCTTGTACAAAGAGCCTCCTTTACTTTATATATATTTTATTATTATTTGTAATGATATTCGTCATTATAAAACATAGAGTGTAGGAATTTCAACCAGCTGACTATTACACTCTAAAATATAAAGCAATTTGATGGGAAGAGGAACGGACGGACGAACGATCTACAGACAGCGTATATTTGCTTAAAAGTACTTTTGATAAGTATCCTTTACTTGACATTAATACGTGTAATTTGACATTTTGTGCAATTTATAATGTAATTATATTGACTGAATAAATAAACTAAAGTAACTTATTAATTACTTATTTGTATATTTGTATATGCTTCGCCTCGTTTAAGTACGGAACTCTAAAAATTCCCTGTCGCCTGAACGCTAACTGATCAAAGCCCCATTACAATAGTGCACATTAAATAATCTAGGGAACATCGTAATGTCGACACTTTTAAGGCTTTGCTGGTTGTCGGTGCCTTCTAGTTTGTTTATGGTTGGGCAAAGAGGCCGCCGGCCACGACCGCAGAGTCGGTAATTTATGCCCAGGCGCAGGACAGTCGGGCCGCACTGATCCTCGATAGATGCAGCCACTAATGGCACAAACCATAGATTAACAATTAGCGCTTAAATGAACACTTAATGTGGCTTTTTCTTTAATGTGTTGGTGTTTAAAACGCTTGGTTCAAAAGTGTATGGTTTGAAGCGTCGATTTTAAGTTTTTTGTAGATTAACTTGTGCCCTATAACGCGATTAAGGCACATTGTGTATTAAGTAGACAGAACCTAAACGAAGGCAGGTCACGCACACCTGAGCACTTAAGTACTACGCATCAGGAATAGGTACTAGTATAGCCACCAATAAATTTATTATAGTCGCATCTGTGGTCTTAACATCCGTTTCTATTTAGGGTTCCGTACCCAAAAAGAAAAAAGGAACCCTTATAGGACCATTTTGCTTGTCGGTTTGTCTTTCATTTAAGACCCTTTTTCTCAAGAACGCGTAGGGGGAATCGATTGAAATTAATATCAATTACTGAATTCTGCAGATCCTTAGAGCTTTAAAAAAAAATCAAACTTCTAACTCAACACAATCAAATGATTCGGCTGTTTATTCTTCCAAAGGCATTTATTTAATTAACTTGTTACTAGCTCCTCTACTTTTTTGAATTGACGGCTAGCTCCAGAAGCCATTTAATAATCTGCTTTGTCCTTAACATAATAGGCAAGAGTGGAAAATTTACCACCTTGGTTTCAAAGCTACCCCTAAACTTACAATTGTCGCCAGTTGGAATTAGCCATGAACCTTTTACGTAAGAGAAATTAACAATAACTTAATTAGGTATATGGGAAATAACTACGCAGAACGGTTTACTTACACCTTTCTTAAACATGACCGTCGCATGTAGGAAAAATGGGGTTAGTGCAAAAATGGGGTGATTAAAGCTCACCAAAACGGCCGTTTTTCATAGAGATTCGGCAATGTTTGTGAGCTTTAGTCACCTGCAGAGATTCAAAAATTGCATCTCTGGCTGGTAAACAGCGCTGAGGTGTCGCTCATGTGAGCTGGCATTATTTTTTTGACCAAAATCACTTTTTTGTAAAATATACTCAATTTGTTGACATCTTTCAGCCCATTTAATCATTATATCTATTTTATTGGCCAAGTCAGATTAAGCAAAAGTGATTAAAAATTAACAAGAAATAACGTATGAAAGTATGTTTTAAAAAGTGACCGTTGGGTCTGATGTCTCGAATTATTGACGTCATAGCCATTTATTTACCACTAATTGTTAAAGGTTTAATGTTTTCATTACTTTTATACATTAATATTTCAATCGCGGCAAACCCTTTCATTCTTTCTTATATGTATAAGTGCTTTAACGCTTGAAACTAAATGTTATTGAAGTTTAAAATTTAACCATAAATGTAACTGTCTGTCGAGTGCCCGAATCTGCATAATATATTTCGTTACACTTTACTTATTTTCAAAATTAATGATAAATCCAATTAATTTCGAAAATTTCATAGGGACAACTAAACTTTACCTGTGAACGGCTTTAGACGTTGTGGACGCCCTGTAAGACTTAAATCAGACGTATAATCTCTTATTGCTGAAGCAAAGCACCTATGGTTCTCTATTCTCTGATTTTAAGAGATCAAGGAGAAGGCATAGAATACAAAAACATGGCCGTTTCTGTTGATGAGAGAGAATATATCCAAAGAGTACAGAGGTAGAGCAGTCCCTACTCCCAGCTGGAGGGATTAAGCACAGCTTCAATACATAAGTACATTATCATACATTTTATGGAAATGTTATGGTTACAATTAGTCGCGAATCTAGTGATTCGTAAAATTTGGTGAAAACCCACGTTATAAGAGAAAGTCGACTATTAGAAAGCAACACTGTCTGGGTTCCATAGCAGGAAATATCTCCTACCTGCGTGCTGAGTGTTGTGGTAATGCTTTAAATTATGGATTGTATTAATTATATATGTACGCAGTGCTCCCGAAACTATAACACATTTTTGAAATTCAAAGTTATTTTTGCCCAATTATTTTTACTGGTAGTTCCGGAGACCCAGGGTGGGGGTTTCGAGGCTGACGACGGTTTAGCAGCCACTTTGAGGCTGCTGGTTTCTACAAGCGGCACTCGCGGCAGTGATCACATCCTACCTCGTTCAGTTGCTTCTTTAAAAAAAAAAACACTTGCCGTAATGCTACCCTTCACCGACATACAAATTAGAGGTATTAATATGTATATTGCTTACAAACAAGTGATTAAGTCATATATTTACAAGCTTTTATTTACCTTATCGTGTTAGTTTGTCTGTTTGTCATTCTGTTTGCACGTTCGGGTGAAATTTTGCAAGTGAACTTGACTCATTTCCAATGGTCGAATTGACAAAAATGTGCTGTTTTTGTAGGTACAAAAGAAAGCACTTTAACGAAAATATAATGTACCATCAGCAAAAAGCAAGTTTTAAAAATTATTTTAAAAACAGAAGATTATTTACAGCGCACTAAATGACGAACGGAATGTACATAAATTCCCACCAAAATGTGATTATCAAATGTTTGAAAGTAATATATGCCTTTAGTCAATATTTAAGGTTTAATGGCAAACCGCCAAAAATCCTGGAACACAAGCAGAAAGCAAAAGAAAACCCATTGAGGATTCTAAAGGCATTAAATTTTGATGGTTTCTGTGACCTGCTTCGGATGTAGTTTGTTTATGCGCAAAATAAGGGCACGAACGATGTTTATTGCCGTCTGGGTCACAGTTCTATTGTCACTGGTTAAATTTACTCACTAATTGCTACAAGAGTTATTCAGACTGAACCAATATTTAATCGCACTACAGGCCGTATTGAAAGTGCAAGCAGTCTACGAAATTCATTCCTACCTTGCGACTGGGCCACCATTCGGTCTGTCTCAAAACGAAGTAAACACAAACAAGGTCCTTTCAAATTTGGACTTGATGTAACTGAAAATTAAGAACGGTTTCCCTTGCCTGCAGTGGTTGTGTGCCGTTTCGAGTGCTGCGAAGGACTACTATTTATAGAAAGACGTGTAAAACCTGTAGAGCAGGATAGTGAGCATGATTAAAGAAGCGAACTAGGTTTACTACTAGTACTCAAAGCTAGCTTTAACGCAGATTTTGTTAGTTAATCGCGAAAGGGTTAAAAATTACATGGAATAAATATCGTCGATCAATTTAAAACAAATAATTTATTCCCAAATTAGGTTACACTTGTATACAATGCGCGATACGCGTAGGACATTGTTTTTACCAGTAGTTGACATTGTTGTCTTTCGTTTTAGTCATATGTTTCCGTATCTTCTCGCCACTTATTGGGTGACTGTCAATGAAATATTAATGCTATGTAATGACAACACAAAGAAAAATTAAGGTAATGGCAGGACTCGAACCTGCAACCTCAGAGTTCCGTGCCTTGCGTTTTGTCAGTTTCGCCACATTACTAATGTTAATATAATTGTAAACATTTAAAGAAATAAAAACAAAAAATTTGAAACTAAATTTCGATTACAAAAATTTGACTGTCAATGATTGGGAGCGGTACCTTAAAAATATCTTCGAACAATTTACACCAAATGACAGACATGCATTTATAAATTGCGTGAGGGAATGCTGCGGGAATACAGTAATGTGAAATAAGTGACACATAAAATATGCGAACGCTCAGACCAGGCCAAGACAAATTACTCTAATAAAGAAAATAAAAACTCAAACTTATATAATATCATAAAAGATCACAGGCAACATGTCAGTGTCTAAAAAAAAATTGCTCTAATTTTGACTTGTCCAAACAAATGGAAATAGGTCACGAAATATAACTGCAATGCAGCACATAATGAACCTAGATTTTTTCGGCAAAGCAATCTGACATTAGCATATTGCTTCGTTTATTTCAAGGCGAGGCTGTGGGGTCAACAACCGATGAAGGGCCAGTCTCCTTTCGATTCAGTAAACAAGCAGCACTTATAATGCGCCAGCAAAAAACGCGGTCAAGTGCGAGCTGGCTACAAGAGTCAGTATCACCAAAACACCGAAGCGACCATTGACTTAGAATATATTAGCGTAAAGAGAGATTCATGGGCGCGTCACCATTTTAGAACTCAAAGTGTATTTTATGGTTATACATAAAACGAGGTGACTGCCGTGACCCGTCATTCATAACAGTTATAGGCAAACATAGGAATCCACAAGGCAAAATTTTGTGACAAATAAAAACATATTTTTACAAACAAAACTTGGAGTAATCACTAGTATATGGAACAAGCATCGATAATTGAGATTATCGATATAGGAACTCACTACCTGTCATAAAATTTTGCCCCGTGGATTCCTATGTCTGGTTATAGGTGAAGCAATGAGAGTTGATGTGAACGACTACACAGCGCCATGCAATTTTTTTTTTTTATGAAATAGGAAGGCAAACAAGCAAGTGGTTCACCTGATGGCAAGTGATCACCACCGCCTATAGATATCCGCAACACCAAAGAGATTGCAGATGCGTTGCCAACCAAGAGGGCTCAGATGGAATACCTCTTGTGCCAGTAATTACACCGGCTTGCTCTCCACGCCGGAACACAACAGTGCAAGTACTGCTGCTTAGCGGCAGGATTAGCGAGCAAGATGGTGATAGCGATCCGGACGGACCTTGCACAAGGTCCTACCACCCGCTGTCGTTTTTAAATTCGACCGATACTATCTAGCACATAAATGACATGCGTTTGTGTGCGCAACCTTTATTCTAATGCTCATACCTATAACTTGTGCTATAACAACGGTGTTGTTTAAGTTTTCTATGTCATAATTGTGCAACATGCCATAATAGATTACCTGGCCTGCACAAATTAGAGTATATGTGTGAGCACGCTTGTTCCCAGAGGGGTTTAGAGAGACCACGGATTTCCACTAGACACGATTAGTTAAAAAAAAAAGCAAGAAGCTAAATCTATTAAGTAACAAGACAACCTTTCTGAATTTACGACTGTATTTTTTAAAGATTACCGTTTACTTTGTTTTTTTTTTAAACTATGAAGTACTGCCAATTTTAGGAAATAGTACGACAAACTTTAATGAAAAGACAGTCTGTTGCTCAAGTGGTCATGTGAATATAATAAGTACCTACCCAACGTAATTTACAGGCGGTAAAATAGTAATTTATCATCAGTCCCACAGGCTCCAGGCTATGAAGATGCATGCCTGTTGTTGAACATTAATTAAAGGCCACTTTTGTGCACGACTGTACTCCGGCGACTCTTGCGCAGATTAGAACAATGATTTCGATTGTAGATTAAACGCCTTTTTTGTTTAAAATGAGAAAATTTGTGTTCACCGAAATTACATAGGGACATAAACATGTGCAGGTGAGAAATTCTTACAACTTTGCGTGCATTTAAGTTTAGAAAAATGTTTTTGTTGCGCGGCGTTGCACATTTTTTTCATTTTTAGTTACCTTCGACTCATATTATTACCAAGATGTTAATAAAGCCTAGAAGTAAAACAGTTTAATCTATCCCTATAACTTAAAGGCTAACAAGGAAATAAAAGATTAAATTTCGAATGCGATGAAAATCAGAAATACAAATATCAGAAATAAGAAAAATTTAATTTTTAATACTGATTGATTATGTTATAACCCTACAAAATATATACTTATATTGTATCCCTTTATTTAAACTCTTTAAGTAAGATCGAATATTTTAAAAACCATAATTTTTCATGCACGTTATCAGCTTCATGACACTAATACAATCTTACACTTAAATCTAACAACTTTGTAACGTCACCGAATTTTTGTCCTTTTATTTAAATTAAAACACGCCAACTGACTGAAATATACACGGTTATAAATCAAAATGACTTCGCTGTCCCAGTTGCGTCGCCGCACCACAGCTGCAATTCCTCACAGCGAATCCACCGGAATAATTGTGATCTACGAGGCGAGGTCGCGCCCGTATCCCATCAAGGCTACGTGCCAATTCAGATCGAAATAATAGAAATTAGTTCGATTCTACGCTTTATGATTGAGTGAGTAGTCTTCACGCGCAGCTAATTGATTGTAGCTGAATCAAAAAACTTGATTCATTCAGATTTTTTCAACCTACTGTTCAAAGAACTTTGCCTATACAGGTAAGTCACTTCCTGTTATTTTTCAGTCGTGTTTCTAATATCAAAGTGGCCATAGCAACAATTGAACAGCGGTCACTCACAGCCCCGATGACGTCGCAACTGTCGGTTCACGGTCAAGTCCGTTATTAGCTTTTCACCCTTCTGTTGTCGTGGCGACAGTGCAATTTTAGGCTGCCGTCAAAAAAACATAGCAAAACGGACGAGTAACGACAAGTAAAAAAAGACGACTTCTTAAGTGGACACCGCGTTGTGACAGATGTAGTGTGCGACGCCCTCCTACCAGGTGGATCCTAGTAAACCAGCGCAAAGTGACTCGTAAAGACATGAACGCAGAGATTTTAAGATTGAATTTAGTAGCGTACAGTTAGCCTTAGAAGTAACTCAACACTTAAGAACCTTGTCGTAGTAACGTATGAAATGAGAGTTGCTTGAATTTGTCACATTACTGACAGTGACTAGGCACTAAAATATTTAGCTACTTCTGGGGCTGACCGTACCTTGGGAGAGGCCAATGTTCAGCAATGGACTGCAATAGACGACAGACCTGCGGTTGAGTCCACTATTTGCTTGACAGGTGATCTGTCAGCTGTTTGAGGGTATTGTAGTAGTTAGCTGGTATAGTGCATGTATCACAAATAATATAACAACAGATGAATAGAGGCTAGCAGCCTATTAAGTTCATAAGTGGACTAACCATTGTTCTTGCAGCCTTGTTTCAACAATAATTGGAAGAACCATGATTCAGTTCCCAATTACACTACTCTAGTGTCAAAGGGGACACAATAACCATAGGCCATTTGAATCTTTTTAGTTGTGTATCACGAAATCCCTAATTCATTCAATTTGATTCACGGGATTTTTTACAATTTTCTTAATAGTTTATAGGATAAAATAGGCCGTTTTATTTTTCTTATTTAATCATCGTCATAATGCTCCCATTTAGGTTTACAACGTCACTATCGCGTGCAATATTGTATGACAGTTGACGCACAGTATAGATATACTGTGGTTGACGCTTGTCAGGTTCGAAAGGTATCGACGACAGTGATTCCCAAAAATGGCGGACGGTCGTTCCGGCTCTGCCTTACAATATAATGCACTTTACATTTCAGTTCCATCATTGATAATATCAACTAATTTACTAAAGCGATCACTTGTAGCTCATGAGGTTCTAACTGCGCTATCAATGGTATTAAAAGCCGCCAATGGAGGCATTGGAATAAAGTCCTGTAAGAAAAAAACTTTCATATTGTAAGTCTTTATTGATTGAGTGATGATGGCGAGATTTTCCTTCCCCTATTGTTGCTTGAGCCGGCGACCGATGTGTATGTATATTTTCCTACCGATTTTAGCTAGTAACCCCCCTATTCATAAAAATGTGATCCTCTTTTAACTAAAGTATGGTTTGTACCTGTATTTCAAAGGCCAATGTATTGATAGATAAGAACGAAACATTTTTTCGTATGCCATTCGTTCATGTAGCGATAGGTCTATTTGAGATTCCTTCGATGCCTCATATAGGAAGCGAAACGCGCGTAGATCGTGTAGTTTAAATGTACATATAATGGTGGTGGTTTATTCTGGACTCTGTGTGATATATATTGTTTCATTTAAAAATGGAGGAGGGTATATATGTCGCAGCTATGTTGCACTTGTTTTGAAGAGTAGCAAAGTAAAGTAGGTTTAGTGAGCGTTTATGAATAAGACTTTATGAACCACTGCTCTAGTGTTAAAATAACACAGTACAATCAACAGCGGTCACTTGCAGCCGATGAGGTCATAACTGCACTATCAATTGTTCCTGCAGCCGTGACCGTAGCGTAGGGTGCGCGGGCGCAGCAATTGGCGCGGCAGACGGCGCGTCGGATGTTGCAATTGTGCGACACCCAAACACACTGGGAATACTGCACTATATTCTAATACGTACCTACACTCATGTTACTAAGCAATATATATAAATGTTATTACTGCATATAATATACCGTATATGCTCCAAATACATGAATAACGAATGACCTTCCACCGCGATTTGTGTCTCCAATGTATTATGAGCAAATGATCAAATGTAGATATTCTGCCGCTGACACTGACAACGGTTATTAAGGCAGAGTTTCGACATTAAATAAACCTAAACAGCTGTTTAAAATTATCCTTCCTGAGGAAAACAGTTGTTCAAAATAATGTAACCGTACCAGTGTTTGACACACGTATGGAATTGTTTTTACCGATAGCCATCTTTATTTCTCGTTGTTACTTGTGTTTCTTTATCCTCTTGTCAATTATTGGGGCACTGGCAATGACTGGGAACGATTAGTCGGCTAAATCTCAGTGAACTTCACCTTTAATCGCGTGCGAGCGATATGCCGACAACGGCGGTTACAGTGCAAATCACGGTGGAAGGTCATTCTAACCATATTAACGCGGTTAAATAGTGACATTACGGCATCCTGCGAGTTAGCCAACGCTTGGCCACAGAATATACGCTAGTATTATACTAGTATTAACTTGGCAAGCATTTAGAGCTACGTTTTAACTGGATTATAAAGCTGCCTAAAAGCCTATTTATGTAGAGCGAGTTGCACTACATTTTTGATTGATCCAACGATCGATCATATCATACCTAGCTTGCAATGCAATGCCACAGCATGCGGGAACTCGCTCGATATAATTGGTGCTTAAGGGTTTTTTAAAGTGTCATCTAACTGGTTCTCTTTTCTATTACTGCATTATTGGAGTGGCCAACAAAACAGAGGCGATATTACGATTGCGTGACTGATCGCTGTAATTTCGGGGTAATTAACTAAAACGTTAGTAGCGATTCAACGTGGCAAGGTCGGTCATTAACCCCAGCCCCATAGTGCCGCCATTAGTAGGCCCTGTGAATTATGAACGAATACTACTTTGGTGTTATTGATGGCACTTACCCGTGGTATTGAGGAATTAACGTGTGTGCGGTACGACCCCTTTATCGGTCATCTTGTACGTGCATTTACTAGTAAAATCGACCTGTCTGGACGACTATTAAGTATATACCTACACACACAGATGCAATAACTATTTAGTTACTTAGTAGTGTTATGTGTGTCGTAAATCCAGTCAAGCCATGGAATACAATAAACTATGTCATAGAGAATGAACACGCACCGCCCTGCACTGAATTGAGTTACCGCAGCCCCCGTTGTGGCTCTAACATATAGGGGCCTAGGTTTAATTATCCTGCGTCTCTGTCAAACTAGTGTCATAAGAAAGGGACGCTCATAGAGATAAACTCAGATAAACTAAACTTGGCCGGCATGTTAGAACTACAAGTCACACCTACTCGTAGATTGATGAAAAACTGTCGCGTTTTAGGACGACGCCCACGCATGGGCACTATTCGGCACGTAGTACGAGTATACAAACATAATTTTGCTCGCGTAGTTCAAATATGGTGAAAGTGGGTAACTTTGTATGTGTTTTTTTTTTCTAGTAAACAACCACTTAATAATAACCAATTCAAATCTACGTTTTATAGATTATGTCATGTCTCAAAAGATATTAAATGTCGTGTTGATACTGCAACATTACATTTTGTAACTATCACATAACTATCCTACACACACTGACCTAAATAAAAGAAATAACTATTATCTGCAGTTGCCGCTGGTTTTAAGTTACAGTTTAACGCAGTTCTATTTTCGAATTAATAATAACACTGGCAGGTTTACTTGGCACGTAAGTAAAATAAATACTTAGTTTTAGGTGGTTTTAGTTTTAAACATGACAACTTACTACTTTTAGGTTAAAAAAGCACTGGCCAGCTAATGTAGTATTTTTTTTAAATTTTTCTTAAATTTGGTTTCGAATGTCGTGCCAAAGAATTCCAGTTGTTATCGTAAACAAAGTAATCAATTCGAAACAGGCTGTGGCTGGAAAATGGAGCTATAAATCCACAGCTGCCACAAATCGACCTTAGGCACATATTTAGATTGTATGGGGGTAATAAAATTAGTGGCCTATTGTATCATCGATGAATAGACGATGTGAGTGAATATAAGCTAGGCGATTATTGACATTGAGTATTTTCTACTCATTTTTATCCTACTGAGAAGAATTTGCAGTAAGGTAACGTGTTTAACAATTTTTTTATATAGGTTAATTATTTGCCAAACAATATACGAATTCATAATTAGTAGTAGTCTGAGTAGTTATGTAAAATGCCTCCCCAAGGAGGCGGCGCTGTGAATACCTGGCCTCCAATTCTTCAAGCCGATAGTTGACATGTGACAACGACAATTCGACTTACACATAGCTAATTCAAGTTTTTGTAATGCAGGCCTTCACACGTAAGGATTATTGGCGAGATGACGTTAACAGAATTATTTTAATAATTACAAGACCGTAACATTGACGAAAAAAAAACTACAGAGTTGTTATTCATTGTACACAAAATACCTAAATAAATTGAATTTACCCCTATCATTTTTTAAATGAAAAATATACCGAAACACCCCCCGTTTGCCACCTACCATGACTTTAAACCATTTTGCTTAATTCAGCTACCAAAAAAAAGATCAGGTGCAAGACAGACAGAGGCTTCATATAACACCCCTCTTTGCGTCGGAAAATAAATCCGTGTTTAGAAATTATATTTCTGTTTACCATTCTAAATAAAGCTTATCAAGGAGACTTCTTTATAACCATAACCTGTAAACAAAATAATATTAAATTAAACAAATTACTTAGATAACTATTTTCATCGCTACGAGTTTGGTAACCTCACTTACTCGCTCACATGTCATACGATTAGATTGTATACCCTCACTAATATTACAAACTAGTTATATATTCTTATGTATATAACAGGAAGGCAAACAATTAAGCAAGTGTATCACCTGATGGTAATGACCACCACCGCCTATAGACACTCGCAATACCAAGGAGATTGCAGATGCGCGCCAGTAATTACACCGGCTGTCTTGCTCTCCACGCCGGAACACAACAGTGCAAGCACTGCTGCTTAGCGGCAGGATTAACGAGCAAGATGGTATCTATCCGGACGGACAGTGCACAAGGTCCTACCACTCGCAAAATTACATACAAACTCTCAATCCCCCTTTAACCCCTTTTATAATGGAATTTATAAAATCTCTTTCTTGGCACACCTTTAAACCTCCAAAGGAACGCATGTGCCAAATGTCATGTTCCTCTCTATAACGGCTTAGGCTGTGCATTAATTTGTCTCCCGACAAATGTCTCCTTTGTTTAGATCTCGATGATGCCTTGTATTAACTATGATAAGTTTATGCCCGAAACACAAATATTCTTCATAGATTTGAAAATATTTGTATTTTAGGAGTTTCATACAAAACAATAGAGAGTGAATATTTTTGAAATTATTAAAATATTTAAAAATCAAACATACAAACCTAGTTCTAAGGCATAATGACCTCATACAAAAAATAGTGGCTATAGGTTAAGGTTTAGAGGGTGGAAAACGTTATCGCCGTTTGTATGGAGAGCGTTGGGTTCACACTCCTCTTAATCTCTCCGTACTCTACCCACCACCCACATGGATTAGTGCGTGAAACACTTAAATCATTTGCATATCTAGTTACAATGACATAAGGCGACTTAAATATTATATTGAAGTCGCGTGCGCATGGCAATGACACAAAATCATTGAGCAAAAGATTCCCATTGATAGGACAAGAGTTCATGTCACAAATATTAGAGTTGTAGTTTTTAGGGTTCCGTGTCAGCAAGGTTCAAATGAACTCTTTTGATGCGACTCCGTCCGTCCGTTTTTCTGGAATAATGGCACATTTCGGCAGCTACTAATGCCATCGATCTGGAGTTTATAAAGTGAACAATTTGAAATAATTACAGATAATAAAGGTTTGTGTAAATGTTACAGAAAAATAAAATGATCCTTCTGACTAGCACAGAAGCCTTCTGACTAGTCAGTTCTTTTAGAAATAGTCACCCACACACGCAAAAATTTTAGGTAGGTAAACTCTTCGTTTGATGGATTTCAGAACTTTTATTCGACGAAAGTTAAAGGATTCAATAGGGGCAGACCCAAAAGTTTTCATCTTATTATTATGACATCAACCTATCGATCTGATCAAATATTTTCGAGTCTTTAGTTAGGTTATCGGCTGCAAAGAGGGACAAGTGTGGACTGTTCGTAAAACCGGTGACCATTGGCTTACCAATAGTGTCCACACTGAACAAAATAAAAATCACTTACGTTTAGGAGTAGACGTCCCCGTGGGATAAACAGGATCACACAAGCATCAAGTATAGGTATGTGACAACAAAGAACAAGCGTAATCGAGCTAAATGTATTATTAAAAAATATAAGTAAATAGGTACCCAAAAAACTGAAGTAGACAGCTAGGAAAAGACTAAAGTAAAAATAATGTATCAGAAATACCTTAATGACGTCACTCCGGTCTCATTTTTCGAAGAATCGTTTTGAGTTCGACTGTTCGACAGTTATTATCGAACTATGGATATCTTCGTTAATATGGACGGTAGAAGCATTTTGAATATACAGAAATTGATGTTTTTGTGAGCTGAATTGATTTAAGTAAGAGGTACTTTATTAAATTACAGAGGCTCATCATTGAGTTTTTTTTTTGGTCAAGGAAAGGGTTGTTTTAAACTCATCAGGGTTTAAATCATTACTTTTATATACTTTTAAAAGTAAAGT
The DNA here is from genome assembly GCA_963691745.1 of Ditula angustiorana. Taxonomy (NCBI): domain Eukaryota; kingdom Metazoa; phylum Arthropoda; class Insecta; order Lepidoptera; family Tortricidae; genus Ditula; species Ditula angustiorana. The sequence continues at coordinate 11,021,243 of OY829475.1, forward strand.
TTGCGTTACCTAATTTGTTAAGGAACCCTAAAAGTTTGAGCTAAAATCTGTCCGTGCAAGGGTAAGGTATGATTAATGGCACATCAATATTCAACACGGCTACTTCAGATTAACTGCCCACCTCCGTCAGACGTGACTCTCCAATTGAGTGAAGCCTCTGTCAATAACCTATCTGTGATACGATCGAAGCATTTTTAACAATTTCGACTAAGGCTGGGCACACAATGAGATCAAACTATCGTGTGCTGTACCTAGATTGCTATCGTTATGGACAGGAAGCCTTAATTCTATGAATTATGAGTTATTTTGGATTGGCTGAATGATAGTTACTTGATACGGAAAGGATATGGGGATTGACCGTAAAATGGCATACTAGAGCATAAATTGTGTAGTAGAGCATTTTCTCTTATTTTAACCAACTTAGAGCGAAAGCAACGAAGGCCAAAACAGGAAGGCTATTCACTTTTTAACCGACTTCAAAAGAAACCAGGAGGTTCTCAGTGTATTAATGTTTAGTTCATTTATATAGATTATTTTAATTGATTTCTTTTAATAAAACATGCTTATTAAAGAAAAAAAGTAAAATTTGTCGTTGTGAACACCCGTTGATAACCATAGTATACACATTTATGAATACTAAGTTTATGGTTAAGATACCTCACAACACAATATAACAACACATCAAGGCAGACATGCAAAGCATAGGTGATTTAGCTGTAATGATTTATGTGAGAGACGCAGCAAGTTTCCTCAAACCAAGTTGAAATGACTCAGCTCCATTGGAAGCAATACAAAGTATGACGTCAGTAACTTTTTCACAGTGGAGAACGATAGTTGTTAGGTTAATATTTTGAGTAGGTAATGATAAATTCGTAACCGTATGGCAGATTTACAAAATTTTCTCGGAGTTTTCATTAACACGTAATATTTAAAAAAATGCTCACCTTAGCAGTAATTGGTGTTTATCGTCTCCGTATATACATCAAAGGTTTAAGCTCTATCAATATGTCAATACTTCTACACTACCAGCCTCGAATTACGAAGAAATCTCAACAATAGGCTTTTAAATTCATTGGTAATATGTTACAAATTGTCATCTTAACCAGTTGAAGCATAGTAAAACGTATTTCTGTTTTTAGCAGTCACAATAACCTTACTTTTATAAAAAAGTATTTAGTCGTTTAATCTGTGGTAGAAAACGCTCTGTGAATGGCAGTGACGTCATAAGCCAGTAAACATGCCGCTTCGGTGAATGTTACGCGTGTTTTATGTCGTGAATTGTCGTGGGTTAATTCAATGTTTTTACTTGTTATTTCGAAACATTATGAGGGATCTAAATAAAACATTGTTTTGTATTAAATATTTATTTATAGTCAGATACAGACTATATCAGTTTCAGATAGCAACATTTGCATAGCGACAGTGAGGTTTTTGGATTGCAATCTTCTCTGTACGTCATCATAGATGTGTGAATTACTACCAACAGTTTACCTTATCAGTTATAGCGTCACAGGAATTTAGTCAACAATGCAATACTGAGGACAGTGGACTTGATACCTTAAGTATTTATTTGACATTTTTGGCGTTGCATCGCTTCAAATTGTGCCCAATAAACGGGTTTAATACGTTTTGCAGTTGACAGACGAGATTGACAGACACGCGCCTACGCTGCAGCGACTTGCCAAAATTTACACGAGTATATAAAAAACGCCAAATAAATACAGCGCTAATTTATAAACGAACCCACTTCATTCAATAATAGTACATTTCGATTCTAATGCGGAACGTATGTCATTACTTCACGAGTCACGAGATATCTTGCCACGAGCCGAAGGCAAGTGGCAAGACTCGGGACGAGTGAAGAATGACATTTCCGCGCGTGTATAATAAATTTGCGACTTTTACTCAAGCTCTTAATTAAAGTAAAGTAAGTACAAACTTTAGCAGTGAAAATTTTGAGAAATTAAAGGCGTTTTTGTTAGCTGTCATATTTCATAAGGCAATGGCTTTTGCTATTCAGCCAACTCAATGAAAGATTTTTTTCAAATATATTTTTTATAAGAAGGAAACAATTTTATAATAAATCACACTTCACTATTTATTACCTTAGTATCATTATTTTTGATTATTTGTGTATAGAAATATTTAAATTGTATAAACACAAAAACAACTGTTGCCTTTATGTTTGCAGTTGGAAAACGCCTCCACTTTGACAGGCGTTTTGGCAGCTATTCCCACAGACTTAAGCTATTCCGTTTCATTCAGCCACCTTAATAAGAATTGTTTTTAGGACTATTATTATTTAAAAAATAATAATGAACAGGCTAGAAATAAAATATAAAATCTCAATATTTTGATATTCTTACATTAATAATAGGTTTTTAGTTTTTTTACGCCTTGGTACAAACTAACATTATAATAACTCTTTGGTAAGTAGTCGTGAATTGGAACAAGTACAAATTAAAAAAAACTAGAAAAGTAAACCGCACTAGTTCGCAAAATAGTATTTTATGCAACTGCTATATAATGAGAGGCCTTAAAACACGAGTGTGGTTTTATGAAACGAGCGTCAGCGAGTTTCATAATAGGATCACACGAGTGTTTTAAGGCCTAATTATATACAGTTGCATACATTACTTTATCTACACACATATCATAACTGCAAAAAACCGTAACAGCAAAAAACCAAAAACGAATGACAACTAATGGCCGCCATGTATATTAAAAAGGTACTCTGTCATTCGATCTATCCGTCAAGACGAACGTTTTTTTTAAACCATAGACGAACGAATATAGTCCCTATTGTCATATCACTCGAGATCAACTGTCGTGCGTTTAAATTAAAAAAACATACTGAGTTGACGTTTCGTATCGATAACTGTTTTAATATCTGTGGATACAAGAATAGAGACCAACTTGAATTTTGACAGCTGTTCCAAATTTAAATTCATAACGTCACGAGCAGTCACGAGATATCGGTAATGTGATGACCAATAAAGAACAGATTTACCTACTACCACAGACAAGAAAATTCTTATAATAACATTGGTTGTAATAATGCTGGTCATTTCCTAGGGTTTTTGAACGCGTTATTTAGCCTTTATGATATGTGTGTAGATAATAGTATTTTATGCAACTGCTATATAATGAGAGGCCTTAAAACACGAGTGTGGTTTTATGAAACGAGCGTTAGCGAGTTTCATAATAGGATCACACGAGTGTTTTAAGGCCTAATTATATACAGTTGCATACATTACTTTATCTACACACATATCATAACTGCAAAATACCGTAACAGCAAAAAACCAACAAACAAGTATGGCGGCAATTCGACCTATCCGTCAAGACGAACGTTTTTTTTAAATCATAGACAAAAGAATGAAGCCCCTATTGTCATGTCACTCGAGATCAAATGTCGTGCGTTTAAATTAAAAAATCATACTGAATTGACGTTTCGTATCGATAACTGTTTTAATATCTGTGGATACTAGAATAGAGACCAACTTGAATTTTGACAGCTGTTCCAAATTTAAATTCATAACGTCACGAGATATCGGTAATGTAATCACCAATAAACACAGACTACTAAGAGATACTACCCAATAAAGAACAGATTTACCTACTACCACAGACAAGAAAATTCTTATAATAACATTGGTTGTAATAATGCTGGTCATTTTCTATGGTTTTTGAACGCGTTATTGAGAAATTATGATATGTGTGTAGATAATAGTATTTTATGCAACTGCTATATAATGAGAGGCCTTAAAACACGAGTGTGGTTTTATGAAACGAGCGTCAGCGAGTTTCATAATAGGATCACACGAGTGTTTTAAGGCCTAATTATATACAGTTGCATACATTACTTTATCTACACACATATCATAACTGCAAAAAACCGTAACAGCAAAAAACCAACAAACAAGTATGGCGGCAATTCGATCTATCCGTCAAGACGAACGTTTTTTTTAAATCATAGACAAAAGAATGAAGTCCCTATTGTCATGTCACTCGAGATCAAATGTCGTGCGTTTAAATTAAAAAATCACATTGAATTGGCGTTTCGTATCGATAACTGTTTTAATATCTGTGGATACTAGAATAGAGACCAACTTGAATTTTGACAGCTGTTCCAAATTTAAATTCATAACGTCACGAGATATCGGTAATGTAATCACCAATAAACACAGACTACTAAGAGATACTACTACCCAATAAAGAAAGATTTACGTACTACCACAGACAAGAAAATTCTTAAAATAACATTGGTTGTAATAATGCTGGTCATTTTCTATGGTTTTTGAACGCGTTATTGAGAAATTATGATATGTGTGTAGATAAACGAACTTTGCGCACGCAAAACAGCCAAAAAAGGGCACTTTTTGAGCAACTGTATTGAAAAATACCTAACGGTCTTGTTTTTAAATTAAATTAGTTCCAAATTCAAACTCAATAGATATGATAATGACTCTATTTGTAAATTTTGCTGCTGAAGTAATGATCCAATTTCGATGAAAACTAGCACAATTAAATTTTTTCTATTTAATTTTGCTACAATAAAAATGAAACAATCTTTGCGGGAAAATGGGAATGCCTTAGAAGTTATAGACTATTTGGTGATTGAAATTGCAATAGCTGGCGACAAATATCCAAACCTCAAATTCAACTTGTAAAACGACAAATATACAACGTACTTGCGAATTTACACTAGGGTTTTCAAATGCCAAATATTTGAGTAACAGCCGTTTCACACGTAATGGTGCGAAATAGTACATTTCAATACTAGTGCGGAAGGTATGTCATTACTTCACAAGTTCCGAGATATCTTGCCACGAGCCGCAGGCAAGTGGCAAGACTCGGGACGAGTGAAGACTGACATTTCCGCGCGTGTATCGAACGACGTTTTTCAATACAGTTGCGAAAAAAATACAATAAATTTGCGACTTTTACTGAAGCTCTTAATTAAAGTAAAGTAAGTACAAACTTTAGCAGTGAAAATTTTTGACAAATTAAACGCGTTTTTGTTAGCTGTCGTATTTCATAAGGCAATGGCTTTTGCTATTCAGCCAACTCAATGAAAGATTTTTTTTCAAATAGATATTAATATGAGCGTTAGGACAATTATTAAAGGATTACGAAATATTCTTGCCGGGAACATTAATATTTTCACTCTCCCGCCTATTTTTACTTTTTTTTAACGATTCCGTTCTTAGTGGCCAGTCATTCAAAGGCGTTTTATTTTTTAATTTAGCGAAGCGCTTCGAAGTGCTTAATAACACCCAGAATCGCTTATTGTTTGAATATCTTTGCCATTTATTTGTGAAGAAAAGGGAACTAAAAAGAACCTTATTTTTTTAATGTAAATAAATATGGGGTACCAGAAAAGACCCAGTGTTCTGATTGGTCGATTTTATGTCGTATGCAGCACAAGTCGTGTTCTGATTGGTCGAATCAGTGATCAGCGTGCTGATGCGATTGGTCGATTTGCTCTTTAAACAGGACAACAATGTTTTTGTCTCAGAGAATTCCGTTCCATTCAGCCACCTTAATAAGAACTGTTTTTAGGACTGTTATTATTTCAAAAATCACATTTTTTTGATGAACAGGCTAGTAATAAAATATAAAATCTCAATATTTTGATATTCTTACATTAATAATAGGTTTTTAGTTTTATTACGTCTTGGTACAAACTAAAACTATAAAACTCTTTGGTAAGTAGTTGTGAATTGGAACAAGTACAAATTAAAAAAAAACTGGAAAAGTAAATCGCACTAGTTCGCAAAAACGAACTTTGCGCACGCAAAACAGCCAAAAAAAGGGCACTTTTTGAGCAACTGTATTGAAAAAAATATTACTTATTCTCGAAATAGAGAAGTGAATGTAAGCACAAGTACGATCTACAAAAAACTGGACAAGTGCAAGTCTGACTTGCGGACTGTGGGTTCCGTAAGTTTCTGCATGTAAGTGGATCGTCAATCAGGAATTTTGAGTATCGAAGATTTTTGCTCGTTTTGTTGTTTTATGTCTTTTTATGTGCTGAGATCTTGCTTCCTGACAAATTTTGAGATTGTAGATCAACGGGAAGTACCCTATGTTTAGACTAAATTACCTACATATTTTCGCTTGGCAGCCATACATACAGACAGACGGTTCATTGGTATTAAGTACAATGGCCTTGACAAAGCCAATCAATCTTTTAGGGAGCCGACCTACTCCATTACTATTATGTATGCATTCTTAAAGTACCAATTAAAAAATTACATGTTATATCTGTTTCGTAGAAAAAAGTTGTGTCCCGCTAAAATTTGAAACGTGCGCTAAGTCCATCAGTTCCTAGCTTAGAGTATCAACCGTCTTTTGTTTAGAAAACGAACTAGGGTTTAGATCTATAGACGATTCAGCCAGTTGTCAAACGTAGCTACAATCAAGAAGTGTCATTGAAACCACAACAAATCGGTCGGCCATCACTGTTCATTTTGAAAGGTCCGTTCCGATTTCAACCCGATTTTTTGTAATTGAATTTAGTGTAACATTATTTTTTAACCTATGAAACAGTTATGTTGAAATACTATGAAACAAATAGGGCAGGTACGGTAAGGTATGTCATCATCATCATCATATCAGCCGGAAGACGCCCACTGCTTGGCATAGGCCTACTCCAAGGATCTCCACGATAGTCGGTCTTGTGCTGTTCGCATTTACCGGTTTCCAGCGATCCTTACCAGATCGTCGGTAAGGTATGTACTTAGTATGAATTCTAAACATATAAAAATCAAACCACAGGGTCCGATCTGAAGGCAATTAAAAATAACATTTTAGGTCAACTACTTAGGCTCATTAATTATGTAGCCTGCTTTACAAAAAACTCGAGATTATTCATCAAAAAACTAAATTATGCATAAAAATGTAAAACAAAAAATATTGAACCAGTTAAGTACACCTACTTATACAGTATCGTCATAAACTTTCAACTCGACTTCACCACTTTACGCATGGCCGCGTGAAACTATCGAAGCTCGGTCGAACGAGGCACGGTCCTTTTTCGGGAGGTCATTGTACGTTGGTGACGTCACCGGTGACCTTGACGCCTCCTGCACGCGTGAAAAATACCGCCGTACGGATTTCAACAATATATTTGCATGTTTGAAAAACGTTCCATTTTTAATTTTTTATAGGTTGCCAGCATTCTTCAAAGTTATGTTAACTTTTGTTTTTTTGTGGAATCATACTTTATGACTTAAGCTCTTAATTCGATCATGGATAAAATATTCAAACATTAGTACGGTCGTGGCAATTTGCTATTCGAGTGCGTTTAAGTAATTGTTATTGCATCTCCGTCGCTTACGTAAAACTCGATATAGGTAGTTCATCTTTTTCGTTCACATACCCTCGTACCATTAACTACACTTTCCTTGCTTTTTTGGAATAAATAAAAGCGACACATTTTCTACACAAAACGGGTCCTAAAATGACACTTTCAGCATCAAACCTAAAGTTTTTAATTTATTGATGATGTCATATTTAGAGTTGTAGTTATTTTATTCTAAAGGTGCCTCTTTTTCTAAACTTTTGCTGAACCTGAAGCAAATAATCTTCACCTAAAATTTCGTTTACATGCTCTGCCTGGCCAAATAAAATAAATATTAACTTAAACACTCACGCTTTGCTCTTACACAGCCTTTGCTTTGTTCGAAGTAATTTTGGCATGCGTTTCAGTATTATGAAAACAAGAAACGTTTGATCGAAGCAGTAGGATGCATGTTTAGGGTTCACGGCGAGTCCGTAATGTATAATAATAATTTGTTAATTAATAATAATGAAGCGAAGTTTCAAAAATAGCAATTTTAAAAACAAAAAAATTCAAAACATTAAGTATTCGTTTATTTTGTAAGTCCTGACTTTTGTTTTAGCCTTGTTCTACTTATTTAAGTCTTTTAAAATGGTTGCGACTTGCATTTTTTATTTAATAAGTATATATATATTTAAAAAGGAATCATAGAAAAACTTGACACAGTGTTTAAGCTGGCTACCTTGTTCGCTTGCTTCAAGATTGGTCCTAATTTATATTACACCCTGTACTATTAAAGATCTTGCGGATCATTGTCGATTTGTTAATTTAGGAAACATAAAGTCACTTTCGGGATATGTCCAAAAGATCTATCAGGTCTCATTAAAATCTGTGATTTGAAAATATATTGAATGTGGAACGACGGCGATGGATCAGCGATTCTCTTGAGATCGCTGGTTCCTATAGACGACGGTGATCACTTTCCATCTGGTGACCCGCATGCTTGTTGTCCATAAAAAAACGAGCAATTGTCTATTAGTAAAGCTAGAGATACTAATTTTCGAATCTTTCAGCAATAACTGTCAGATCGGATTAAAATCTGAGATTTGCTGACATGTCTCGAATCTAAAGTGCAGTAAGTAACAGCACCAGTTCTTGACACGTTAAGGGCATTTTTTTCACCAGTATTTGACATCACTGTCTCGCATTTTACTCGTATGTTTCCGTATCTTCTCGTCAATTACTGGGTCACCGTCAAAGAATGAGACCGTTTCCTTATATCGTCAAACGCGATAATTAGAGGTCAAAAAATACTACAAAGTCAACAGAAACAAGCAACCCTAGGCGCATGTGTAAACCGTAAACGGATTGGGCAAACGCGGGCAATCAGCCGGGCCGTAAAGTCGGGTGAGTCAACTGTCTGCCCGCCGCCCTTGCACTGTCCTCCATCTGGCTAAGGCTGGAGCCAATAGCCACGATGTGGCGACACAATGAACAACGTTTGTTCATTGAACTGGGTTTGTTCATTGTCGCAATAGAGAGATCTCTCTCCAGGCGGGTGCCTAGGGACCGAAGGATGAAAGTTGGAAGTTGTATATATGCGTCCGTGTTACGAAACTGCGTTAGTCTGAAGTAGCGCATGTCAGTTGGTTTTCATCTACTCAAAACTAGATGGCGCTAGAGTTGCCACAAGCTTATAAATCGGTTTCGCTAAGGTCAGGCAAGGTAAACTTAGCAAACAAATGGAGCGCCTGTCTTATCATCCCAACTCCCTGGCCACTGTACTCCTGGAGCCTCTCGCTGAGAAGAGGCTGAAAAGGGAAGACGTCCTGTAAATGGATAGTAGATAGCTGGCCTCTACATTCTCAAATCATTGCCTTTCAACCAATCAGCTTATAGTCTTGCGATAGATTGCCGATACGCAATGATAAAAAAAAACTTAGCAGACGCCTATAATTAAATTGGAACAAACTACCTTGGTACTTGGCGAAACTATTGCTCGTCTCAAACTGCATTTGTGCAAAATACTATAGGTGTATTTCAGGAAAACTGCGTTAACTCTAATCGATGCAGCTGTTTGAGACGAGCGATAGTTCTGAAGTAAACACTGTTTTCGCGCAGTAGAAGTTAAATTTTGCCAATTTATTACTACCTACAGTCCTAGTAGTAATGTTGTCACGAGGCCACAGCCCTTATAGTCCATTTCTTATGACAAAAGTCCATCCTACTCGACTACTATGCACAGTACTTCTGTCAGTAGCAAGACTGAGCTGAGCCATAGTTTCTAAGCGCTTTTACCACGGACGTGGGGAACGTCAATGAGAGCGAAACCGCACGCGTTCCTGAGCGACATTTCAAAAAGACGGCTTCAAAAATATTCTATTTCAAAGACACACAAACTATCTAGGTAGGTTAGATTAGATATATATATTTTAAGTTAATCAGACAAATTGATTTACCATTATTACAAATAAATTCTGGAAATTCTCATTTTTGCTCAATAAAAACGCTCGTCGTCCTGCTTGTCGTCAAACGTGACCTTACTTACATTATATACGATCGGTCAAGTGCAGAATTTGGCTCGTTCATTATACCCTGCTAATGATCTGTCGAAAACGCTTATCCCATTTTTGACTTAATCGCCTCCTTTAGAAGGTAACGCTGGGTTTGAAAAATTTGAGTCGTAAAGTCAAAAATCCCAAATAAAGTGCAAAAAATCTTAAAGCGAGCCAATTTTATTATGAGACTGTTGAGGTGTGCAATACATCGTGTGGTTTTTAAAATCAGTTTCATCGGAAATTTGGGTTTATATGACGATTTGAATTCAAAATTGGTTCTATTCACCACTGAAAAATATTAAAACATATATCAAAACACAGCAGTACCAGGTTGGTTGTCTTATGAGTATGGGGTTTCACGACAAAATGTTTGGCTCTATATAATTCTCTAATTCACTCGTCCATTTAATAAATAAGATATAATAATAAAAATTCTAGGATTTCTTTGCGTTAAGAGCCGATACGTGCACGAGTATTTTATGGCGTCCATTATAAGTAATTACGTACTAAAAAACTCACCGTTTATGAGGGCGAATCCGTCGGAGGCGTTGGTCGATATCGTAAGGATAACACTGTATCTGTGAACAAATATTTGGTTTATTAAAATTTTATTTGTCAGTAATTTTTTGGATCATTGCGACTACCCTGACTGAAGTTGGGTAACAATACATGCTACATTCCACGTTAATAACAAACTGTCTTTGCGCTTCGCCTATTTTACTTACAGCTGTAGTATGCTACCACCAGGGGGGGGAATGATTTTCTAAACACATTCGCAATGAGTTCGACACCGGAGCAGCGACCTGCCTTTTTCTAGCACGCTATGAATGAGCGAGACACAGCGATGCCTTGATAATGAGCTATAGACGCTGATGCGTTTAACTTTTTTTTTATAAAATAGGAAGGAAAACAAGAAAGTGGGTCACCTGATGGTAAGTGATCACCACCGCCTATAGACACCCGCAAGACCAAGGAGATTGCAGATGCGTTGCCAACCCAGAGGGCTTAGATGGAATACCTCTTGTGCCAGTAATTACACCGACTGTATTGCTCTCCACGCTGGAACACAACAGCACAACTCCTCACAACTCCTGCTTAGCGGCAGGATTAACAAGCAAGATGGTGTAGCTATCCCGACGGATCTTACACAAGGTCCTACCACCCGCAAAAGTGTAACGGAGCTAAGCTGTTATACATCACGTGTGAAAGCTCGCGGCGGATGTGGATACCTTGCCTAAACGTGCAACCCCTGGTGTGCCCTTAACCTTACTTAGTCTTAGGAACAAACAACATGTTTACCTGAATAACGGAATAAACGGCGCCTTCAAAGATATCGTGACGTGGAGCAAATGTATGCGATAATTTATTACGTCGGGATATATATAGGAGGATAAGGAAAATGGAAATGTGGATCATATGTTGATGTCGCAAGGGAAAATACAATGGCGCGGAATGAATAAAGAAGTGATAAACATTAAACGAACAAACATTGAACTATGACAAATAGGAAAAACAGTATGAAATTGCTAAGTAATATTCAAGGGTTTAAGCTTCCTCTGCCGAAGTGGATGCATTGATTACTGAATTAGGAGAATCAGTTCTTTCGGCGTCTTCAGCACTCTACATGTTTCGTGATAGAAATAATATTGGAGAGAGATAGGGCAGAATGACGTCTATGAAAATACTTAGAAATTTAGTTCCTTTGGATGGATTAAATTATACACAGTGCTACGAGACATCAACATTACATCTGGCATAATTACTACTCGTCCGCTACAAGTTTGCCGTTAACCTACCCCCGCGCTTCCTCGTACCGCACCTAAAGCGACGTCTGAAAAGCGTACGCGACCGGTATGAAGGCGGGCGTCGCTTGAGGTGCGGTAGAAAGAGGCGCGGCGGGAGGTAGCGGCAAACTTGTAGGCGGACGGGTAATTATAGATGGATTCACAATCAGAAGTTCCAAACGACAAACACAGCAATCGTTATCTCTGCTTGGTTAATTGCTGTTTTTGCTGTTTTATTGCTCGCAACTTCGCATTTTGAATCCAGTCTAGTCGTAGTTTTAAACCGAACTGAAGTTCCAGTTCCATACTATGCTAGTATGACATTCTTATTTGAGGTCGGTCTATAACTAGTACCACCCTAAGACGTACTCAGTCCCCTTTTGGCGATCTCAATTTTGCGAACCGTAGTTTATGTAAACTTCTTACTAATCAGTTGACAGATTTTTAACTACTACGAGTACGTAAGTAGTTCAGTTAACTGCAGACCTAAAACCGGAGCCTAAGTTAAATGTGATTGCCAAATATAGTACTAAACATGGCACAGATAGTGCAATCGAACCCAATAAAAAACATGTTAGGCATATGTACGTATGTAAAGAGAACCTGTTAAAATTTTGTAACTTTTCGGCACGCCAAACATTAATTGGCACACGTGCGGGCAAAATGAAGAAGCAGGGCCTTTATTATGATAATAACCAACGTGACTCTCAATTTCAGTTTGGCATCAACGCGCGAATTACTGGAAATATACCTACTTACTTGTTTTCGAGGCAGAGATATAAACATCATTTCTGGGTAAGCTTTGTTTTGATATCACAGGGATGTTTTCCGTATGAAGATTTGGTATTCCATCCACATACAACAAACGGTATGAAAGTGTAAAATTTGTACTGAGAAATCCTTTAAATATTTATATCGAACCAAGAAAACATTTTTTTTCTCTTCAAATTATAGCAATATAAACTTACAAACCACGTGCATCAGAATATGAATAAAATGTATTGGTAAAGTTTTATTATGAAGGCTTTTTTAATGTTTTGAATGTTGTAAATCGTAGTCTTAGCGAGAGGTATGGGCTGCTAAGACTGCTTGGCAATTAAAATGAATAAATAAATCATAAGTGTTAACATGAACATCGGAGGGTCCATCGGCCCATCCGACACTTTCAGTCTGCAGCTCGAACCACCACCAAAAGTCATCTAGATCGCCACCCTTTAATCGTAATTGACTTTACCTGTAACTGTAATCAATGACAACATAAAGAACACTTTGGTAGGAATTGAACCTGCAACCTCCGCATTCCGTGACGCGCTAATCAATTACGCTACAGGGACCAGTGCTAGACACTGCGAATTTTTTTTTATGTGATTCGTTTCTACGGTCATTGCATTATTGATTATCGTTAGTAATTAATTAAATGTATGGGCTAGAAGCGATACAAAATGTTTTATTAAATAAAATATGAAGGCAAACGAGCAAGTGGGTCACCTGATGGTATGTGATGCCCACCGCTCTTATGCAGCCGCAACACCAACCAACATTGCAGATGCGTTGCCAACCCAGCGGGCTAAAATAACTCCTGCACGAGTAATTTCACCGGATTAAATAGAAGTAAAAAAAGCGATATCCTCTATCATTTAATCTGCTTCCTTAGAACCTCGAGTAATAAACGTAACCGTGGATAAAATTTACTCTGTCTTTTCTCTGTGGCTTTCTTTATTATCAAGAATATGGTTGTGTAAACAGAAGTTGTGGCTACAATTTTCTTTTAAAACCTTGTATTTTAAAGAATAAAGCAGTAATTTTAAAGAATAAAGCAGTAACCTTGTTGGGCGTCGGTTAGGGCGATAGGACTTCAAATACGTGGGAGTTTAGAAGCTTAATTTTATAGTATAATAGAGTTACGTAGATTTGTTTAGTTGAACAGCAATGTAGGCTGTGAACGTGAATGTTATTAATATTGTCGCAATACGAAACCACGTATTACGTTCACGTATTGACTCGATTTCAATACGCGAGTGATCCGTTTGTTTCAATATGTTCTAACGGTAGTTTTGTGTTAAGTAAAAATAACAAAACCATTACTTTACAAAACCAAAGCATTGCAGGTTTACTTTTTTTTTATACAACATAGGAAGGCAAACAAGCAGGTGGGTCACCTGATGGTAAGTGATCACCACCGCCTATAGACACCTGCAACAACAAAGAGAGTGCAGATGCGTTGCCAACCCAGAGGGCTAAGATGGAATACCTCTTGTGCCAGTAATTACGGCTGTCTTGCTCTCCACGCCGGAACACAACAGTGCAGGCACTGCTGCTTAGCGGCAGGATTAGCGAGCAAGATGGTGGTAGCGATCCGGACGGACCTTGCACAAGGTCCTACCACCCGCAAAATACATTTAATTCTTTACAGGGTATAAAACAAAGTCTCTATCCGTTTCTGCTTTACCTCAAATCTTCGGCCGCTTACTCCTTTTAAAGCACGCAACGGATTTTGATATGGTTTTCGATGTCATTTAGAGATTTTTTTGCGGAAGGTTTTTATGTACAGTCAAGGAAATTGAAACACGTACCACCGTAGAACCTAGTCGAAGAGACATACGCATGACATTTGTATGACATAGCCTGGCGTTTAACTCGTCGCGTCATTGCGATAGGTTTCTAAGGTGGTACGTGAATATATTTCCCCTACTGTACATTACATTCTAATTGTACCCGTGCGAAGCTGGGGCGAGTCGCTAGTACAATTCGCACGCTTAGAATTAAAGTGACCCATTTGTGAATAATACACGTCCCAAATATCATCTTAATTAAAAGACATAGGGTTTAATTTTGGGAAATATCATATTCAGAATTGAGTCGCTTTAATTGTAAGGGTGCGAATTTTCTTGACCAAAAATATAATACCGAACATATATTTCGCAAGACTCAAAGGTCCGAGCCCACTTTTAAATCTACGACCCTCCTAAGAGGCGGTTTTTTTCTTTTTGAAATAACTTATAAAAATCCGCTGTTATCTATTTAATAACAGCCTATTTTGAGAGCTAGGTAGGTATAAACTTAACCACCCACTAGCATCAGTAGCATTACTGTATTAATCAAAGAACTACTTAAACAAATTAGTCTATGACTTTCTTATTCTTAACCTTTAATTAAATCTTAACCGAAAACTTTAAAACTTTACCATACTTATCGTGATCTTTAAATTAATGTTCTTTTGCAATCGTAAATTTTCTCCAAGATTTACATTACTGCTAGCGTCGGGCAAGAACTTTTTCCTTTTTTTATTGCTTTTATTCCGAGCAAAATTTAACGTTTCTTTTTTACTTTATGTGTAATTTTCGATTTCTATTCTGTATAACTTTATTCATCACACAAGAATTTTATTAAAAATAAAAGAATGTAAATATGCATTAAACAAAAAATAAAATCAAAGTCTTATTTTACCTGAAAGTGACATTTTATTCTCTTGTGATCGAACAAGTCTTCGGAATAAAAACTACAGCAATCGTAATTCATTATTTATTGGTTTTAGAAATTTACTTTCAATGCAGAATAACGAGCACTATATCTTTTGGGCATAAGTATTCGACTTCGTGCTCATTAGTAATTCTATTAAGCAATTGATCGCTCAATACTCGACTCTAGCTAGGAATTCAAAGAACGACTAATATAAGAAAATAACCACAAACACGTTTCTTCGGTGCAAGTAACTTGTCAGAATGTCTATGATTGAGCCTCTATAGACTTGCTACTGCTTTTTGTTAACATAATAATCTTTTTTTTTCTGGGAATATAAAGACTGAGTAGTTAGGTTAGATTAGGTAGAAGTAAATGCTGCCATATGTGAAGTCAAACAAAATTAAACAAAAACATTCTTGGATGTCAGACCTAACACAGACATTCAACCAGTTCCAATTCAGATTAGGTGAGCTGACCCCAAGCAAATGAATTAATATCACAGTAAAAAACAAAAGTGGTTTATCTTGTGGTTAAAATATACAGTGTGGAAGTAGTTAGTGAACAAAATGATACAAAATTCAAAACTATTGTCAAGAAGACATTAATTTCAGAGGGAAAATTTTAGAGGGATTACTTTAAGAAGTATCTTAAGGGTTCTAAGTAAATTTTTTGAGGAACGCTAATCTAAGAAAACCCAGTTCAAAGTTTCATAAAACTATTTTCCCAACGAATGTGCTATCCAATGCTGGGAAATGTTCAAAGCGTAGGATTTGATGGCGCAAGCTGGCACCTATTCTCTTTATTTCCTACAAAGGAACCAGTTTCTTCGGGAGTTTATTGTTTTGCACTCATGTTGCACAGCATGCATGTCGAGAACTATCTATTTTTACTATTTGCTTTTACAGAAAATGTTTTGCGATGCTGCCAATCATACTACATAGGTACACATTTATACGAACAAAATGAGTCTAGGGGTATACCTAAGCATTGTTCTCATTTTAAACTGATTGATTCTTTTGATTGAGGTGTTTTAATAGTTTGATACTTTCTCCTTGCGTCCGATCCAAATCTGAGAAATTTCGGTCCGAGTAAATTTGTAGCGAGTTTTTTTTTTTTTTTTTTTTATACAACATAGGAAGGCAAACAAGCAAGTGGGTCACCTGATGGTAAGTGATCACCACCGCCTATAGACACCTGCAACAACAAAGAGAGTGCACTACGATTACTTCGGACCGCATATAATAGGAAGCTGTCTAGAACCATTCTTAGTTCAGGGTTGTTAGGACCGCCTATTGTATTCCATGTAAAATTTCCCTGTTTGTGCTTCTTTATTTTTGTTTACTTGTGTGAATCAATAAAGAGTATTTGTTGTTGTTGTTGTTGTTAATCTATACATTTACCTGAAATGTCTAAATGCCTAAAGTTTGTAACTCATCGTGGTTTGTGAGAAAATTGACGTTTCATCTCAAATATTTAGCAATTACCGTACCGCCCTTATGTTATTGCTAACTCGTTCTTCTCAGTTTTTAAATAGGTATATATTAATCACCTTCGCCGTCTTAGCTATCCTATATTACAAAAAAGTAGCTATGACGTCACACCGGACGCGATACAATCTGCGCGGGCGCGTGCTAACCGGAACGGCACACAACGCTCTTTGATGTTAGTGATGTTACAGTTCTCGTATCTCACGATTGCGCATTTAATAGCCTTTAACACTATTGCTATATGGTTGAAATCTGAATTACTTAAGTATGAGTGTACGTTAAATACAAAGAACTCTATTCGTAGACTGATATTCAGACGGCCAAGTCTGTAAGCGATTTGCGAGGAGAAAATTGCTATTTTCTGGCGTAGGGATTTCACGATTTTGATCAAATGCGTTAGGATAACTTAGTTTTTAACACAATTTTGCATTAGGTACCTGAGTCAAAATTAAAAATATTATACAAACCGCCATTAAATAATTAATATTAGTTTCGTCACGACTTATATCAGTTAAATTGGACTTTAAACTGATCCTTTTTTTGCAAAACCGATACTAAAATATTTTTTGTCATTTAAGTAATTTCATGCCCCTAATTCTGTCGCTCAATGAGATTCATCTAACACTTCGAGATATGACAAAAGTGAGATATTTTGAACGTATCTGGCAGCTGTTTTGACATATCTTTACTGACGCAAGAATAGTCCCGCGGTACTAAATTGATATGAAATATTTAACAACGATAAGTAAAATACATTAAAATTTGATTTTGATCCCCCTACGAGTATTTCCACTCTAATTCAACACACGACGATAAATATAACTTTAATCATTTTAGGAATCTGAAAAGAATCAGCTTTTTCTGAACTTTTACAACATTTTATAACAAAAAAGTTTTCCGTTATCTGGTTTACTCGAACAAAAATATGCTTTTTGGCTCGTTTAAGCTTCCGCTTGAAAAGCGTGCCAATTCGTTTTTTGGCGCAGATTTCAAGGACCTTAATTAATACCCAAGTTTTATAATGAGACAAAAAACACAATAGTAAATTACAAATACAGACAACGTTGATGGCCTATAATGACTATGGAAGTGTACTTGTGGTTGTAAGGTTCGATACCCAGCGGTTAAAATAGGTAAGACCAAGAAATTGCCTGACCACTTTTCGACCGTATTACAAATGGATAAGGTTCAAAAGTGGTCAAGGAATTAATTTGTCGACTATACTATAGTACTATAGTAGTAGTAGAAAAAAAAATCGAAAAGTAAAAAAAATCGATTACAAAAACGTATACTATAACAAAGAAGATTAAACAGTTTGCTGTTTAATCTTCTTTGACTATAGTAACCAACGCTCTTACAGCTTAAAAAAATCGTAATGAAACCTGCGCACGCATATAAATGACGTTGTATTCCATGATCCTGTGTGACAGGTTTCCTTATAACAGGTGGTTCAGAGGTCAAAAAACCTCTGACCTGCCAAATCTGGGGTTACAGCTTACACCGAATTAAGAAATGGGAAAAAGCGCTAAGTCAATGATGAATGAGTGAAACACACTAAACGGCACTAAACAGTATTTACTTAATACCAAACAGTTCTACGACAGTTACGACAGTAACAACAATGTTGTACGAACGCACGGCCCGAAAAAGCAGGTGTAATTTATGAACACAAGATGATCTAGCTACAGTTTTTAATGGTTAATTAAGAGAATTGTTTTGCATGTTAATGTTAACACATTCATAGTTAGTATTTATTTACGCAATGAAATGAACGATTATGTTTTTGTTTCAAATTTATGGTGATGTCTGCTTTACTAGGGAGTAGGGAGTTAATGACAAATGCTAATCGCTAGGAGAGAACCCTTGGGCCAGTCAACTTTTAAGTCATTGTTTTTTAGGATTCTGTACCCAAAGAGTGCTAACGGCCAATAGAACCCTATTACCTAGGTTCCGCTGCCCGCCAGTCCGTCTGTTGTGGGAATGTAGGTATCTTTTGAACCACAACAGGAAGATATTTTAAATTTAAATTATAATTTTAAAACAATGCAACGCTTTCATAACAAATAATAAAAAAAAGTGTTTTTGTTTATAACGCCATCTCTTGTAGACAAGTTGTAAACAAAGTGACTCCATAAGACGTGTTTTTTGATCAAAATGAAGAGGTTCATAATCTAAAAACATTTTCTCCGAAAACACAATTATTGGTCCGTGATATGGACAAACATTAAACAATAGCATAGGAGGTAAACAATTGAACAATGTTTTATTTCAAAAAAAAAAGTGAATTATTAAATCAACATAGGGCATAGCTTGTATAACATTCAAGCATGAATAGTGTTTTGCATAAACGCAAAATATTAAATTCCAGATTATGAATGAGAGCTGCGACGGACCATAAAACGCATATATTACGTACACGGAACAATTTTTAGCTCCACGTATTAAATGAGAGGCATCAATCATCCCTGGTACTAAAAACTGATATTGAAATTTTAAATTGTGCGCAATGATTTAATGTTTGTACGCGTATATTTCCATTTCACACATTCATTTAGTTTCCATTGAAAAGATTATGTTATGAAGAAAATCCTAATAAAACTCTTATTGAGCTAATAATTCAAGTTAGAGCCATCTCATGGGACCATTAACTGTTTTATAGTGAAAAAGCGTTAGATAGGTATATATAAATTCTTTCATTCCATCCTCCCTCGATATCAGTAGCTACTATGACTAAGAATTATTTTATACTGCAAGCACACACAATAAAAACTACTTAATACAAAATTTAAAAGAATAAAAAATATGTAACAAATTGAATACTACACTTACGACACTTACGTATGGTAGTGAAAGTTGGGTATGGCAAAAGAAACACCAGAGTCGAGTGAATGCAGTGGAAATGAGAGCGTTGAGACTTCTCAACGTGTGGTGTGAGTCTGAGAGATAGAGTGAAGAATGAGGTGATATGAGAAATGCGGAGTGAAAGAAGATATAGTAACAAAAATTGAGAAAGGTATGTTGAGATGGTTTGGGCATGTAGAGAGGATGGATGAAAGTAGATTAACAAAAAGGCTGTATGAAGGGAGAGTGGATGGAAAAATGGGAAGGGGAAGAGCTCGGCGAACGTACTCCGACCAAATCGGAGACATTCTGGAGAAAGGCCAGGTCAGGAGTACCCTAAACCGACGTGCATGCATGAAGAATGTCATGGAAGTAAGTGAAGCGAAAGTTGTATATCAGGATCGTAGCAAAAGGAAATCCGTTGTCTCTGCCTACCCCTCTGGGAAACAGGCGTGATTTTATGTATGTATGTATGTATGAATAATACTAGCGATCCACCCCTTCTTCGCACGGGTATAACCGATATGCGATATACATAAAACCCTTCCGTGAAAAATTCTCGAAATGTTAGTGAAAACCGTATTAAAATCCATTGCGTGGTTTAGAAGAAGAAGGCGGCCGAACATACACTACAAGGATTTAGAAGAGACAGGAAGGACGACTTTATTCTCATAGTTTATACTTTATAAAGAATAAAGAAGTACTACTTCTCTATGTGTTTGTCAACAGTACAAAAGGGCCATGGCTCAGTGGATAACATTGCTAACATATGAGCAAAACTCTAGTATTCTGCCAAAGCCTGCCTATGCCTTATTAAATTTCACGTGACTAATCATTTCATAAAAAACGTCTCACAAATTAATTCATTTATTAAGCTGATTGTTTGGCAAAATGCATTTTTTCCTGAAACTATAAACTATTTAAGATTTATTTCTGGCCCATCGTGTAGATCACTATTAGGTATGTTTTATGAAAATTATGAAATTTTAACAATTTTTGGAAATACTTAAAAGCATTTTGCTCATTTTGTGAAATGTTTTTTTGTGAAATGATGGTAAAGTAAATTTCTGCTTTCTATTTAGTAGTAGCTAAATACGCGTAGGTACCTTGGATTTAATACAAAATAATAGCAGATTCGATAAAAACCATCCCACTGAAGTATACAGAATTGGATTCCGCTCCCAGAAACAAAGCAAAAAGGATAGTTTGGGTGAAACACAGCTTTTATCTATCTGAGACGGATTACTTGCCGCGGGCGTTCGCAGCATCCTTTGTTCATCCCCTGACCGCGGCGAGATGGAATTCTATCAGAAACATCAATAGCTGCGTCTTATTCTTATTAAAGGAATGGAACACTGCGGCCTTAATGCTAACAGCACGCTCAAGGTAAGCAAAACTAAACTAACTAGAACTAACTTAGTAACTGGAGAAAACTAGATTTTTGTATCTTGAAGAAAGTTTTTGTTATTGTTCGGGATTTCGAAAATACCTTGAACGATTTATCCTGTTAGATCAAGTGTAGGAGCAACACAAAAAACAATTAAGTAGAGACTTTAAAAATAAATTTATTTTATTTATAAATTTTACTTTTGAAAAAGTTTTTTTTAAAACATTACATTTATTTAAAGTTGAGTTACTGCTCGACATGTTTCGGATCAGTTCGTAGTCCTTTTCCTTATTCATGACCCCAGCGACCGCGGTTTATTTCAATTTGTCGGAACCCCACGGTAGTTTTATGTTAGAAATTTTTTTATGAAAAATAAACCTTCACAAAAGTTGGTTGAAAAACATTTGTATCACATTTTTTGTTGCTAATGGCAGGAGTGGCGCACTTAACGAAGCTGCAAATCATACGACGCCCCTCTGCACTGGGCCGCGGCAATAGACTTGCCCGCACGTATATGAAAAAGAGTTATACCACGAAACTATTTCTGTGGGCAGGATGTTTCTTTTTCGTACAAACTCAAGGTAAACAAAAATCCTATTTTATTAAAGACTAGCTGACACCCGCGACTTCATTCGCGTGGAATTAGTAGCCTGTGTCATCAGGGACAGTGTAGCTTTCTATTGGTGAAATAATTTTTGGAATCGGTTCAGCAGTTCCAGAGATTATCCCCTACATACAAACTAACAAACAAACAAAGTTTACCTCTTTCTTATATGACGATGAGTGTAGATGTATATTAGTGTAGATAACAGTGACGCGTAAACAATGTTCTAAAGTCACATTCATTTGTAATAATATAAAATCTTAGATGGAAAAATAATAAAAACGAGGCTTTCAGATCTTTATAGCTAAACCTACGCGCAGAATAATCAGAGGACCATTGAAAACTGGGAATATCTATTTTTTTTATTTAATAGTACTTTCCTACTGGAGAGCGATTATCTAAGCGCAACAGCGACGAGCTTAACGGTGGGACAGCATCCTGTCTTGCTCTAGCGCACTAGCTCGAGTAAGCGAGACACGGTGATGCCTCGACGACGAGTCCGACGCTGATGCGCTAAGAAAATAACAGTGCTGGGCAGTTTTTAAAAATAGCAAATGGAATAAAAGAAAAAAGGTTTTAGCCAGCAAAAGTTACAAAATAGGCTGACAAAAACGTTCCTAACATGTTTCACACAGTCCAAAATATATACTAACACATAACGTTGTCCTACATTAAATTGGGGCTTTATTTATAATTTAATAACGGTTATTTATGCTTACTTTAATAAAACACAATGGGATATTCCATTTAAGATATTGTTGCTGGCAACCGGGGCTTGAATTAACGGTATATTTTGGAACTGATTTATTTAACCTGTGTATGATACCGGTACTAAGAATTGCTTCATACCGGTATTATCCTGAAACAAACAATTCCAATAAACGTCGATACATCTATTGGGACAGGTTATTTAAAACAGAGTTGACAGAAAGACCAGGTTATTTGGTTACAATAGAGATAATTAGCGACGTATTTATTTCTATTGGAACCAGATAAAATGGGGCTGTTTAACCAAACATTCTAAACGTAACTGAAAGCAGCGAGCGAGCGTGCACTAACTGTAAAAAAGGCGACTTCTCAATACCGGTATTAAAGATTAATGAGTACCGGCCCATTATGATGAGATAACTAGTTCACGTTTTATACCGGTACTCGAGCAACGATAAGGCAAGTACCGGTATTTAGCGGTATAATATTTGTATTTTTGGTACCGGTTCCAAGTTCTACAGGCAGCGGCAAGTAAACATTTACCGACTGCCTCATCCGCGACTTCTTTGACCTACAAAATAAGTAGGATTAGTAAACAAGCAAAGTAGAGTAGAAAAAAATTACGTCACAATATCCAAACCACGCCTGTGCATTGTTGAAACAGGTTATGAAAACCTTTTAGGAGACATTAAGTATGTACATACTTTCAACCGGGTAGGGGTTTTATTACACGATCAATCGATTATGGATATGCAGGGCACAATTATTTTACTATCTGCCTTATTAGTTAAGTTCTTTGGATATCCAGATCCAGACTCTAGATTAAGAAAATTAGAATTTGCACAGAGTTAATTTAAAGCATAAAATACAGGTCGCAGGATACCACGGGGTGGTTAATACACGAGTATGTTGTTTCCTGTGGAAGCGAAGGAGTTTAGGTTTTTGCATAAAAAATATGTATGTCGCATGGACGCAGTTGTTTTGCACGTGAGTACATGACACTGGTTTCGCGGAGTTACAAGGTAATTTGTTCCAGAGCTCGGTTTAAAACTACGATCCTGATGAATTAATATTGAGATCGTCGACTTAAATAATGCCACAATAAGAAGAAAATAATAGTAGAGGATTAAGATTAAGAATAGACAAGCATTCAACAAATATCTCGAATACATACAAAAAATATGTCCATACTACTTGAAGCGCAGGGCGATAGTGGACTGTAGGTGCTTTCTGCTTGCTTAGAAGTGGATTGCACAGAATTAATGACGGTCTTTAATAAAGGGCACTGTATTGCACAAAATTGTAGCACATATAATACAAATAGCGTGTAACAAACAGGGAGATAGGAAACCAAGTGAGAGTGAAATTATGAAAGTGAACAATTGAATGCTATGATGATTGAATGAAACGAAAATACATTTATAAATTAATTTTGGGGTTGCCAACACTACTGTTTGTCTATAGATAGTTCAACTAGTAATGAATTTACTAGTCGAGTTCAGGAAAGTAAAATGAGACAGTGTGTTCTTTACGTAGAAATGAGGTCAATCAGACGCACCCATACCCCTCTTAAATGAAGTTTAAAGCGTAACCCGTCAGTTACAGAAACAAAGAAGCCCTAAATTGGTCCGTAATTATTAAAATCTGTTGATGAAAAGGCACCATTACACGTAAAATACTTAGTAGTGGATACAAAGGCGAACCTATCCCCCAATAAGGCATTTAAACGGAAACAGAAAATTATCGAACTAATAACCCATTCAATTTCCTAACAAACTCGGAGATACACTTTTTTTTAAAGGAAGGAAAGCGAGCAAGTGGGTGATCTGGTGGTAAGTGATCTCGACCACCCATCGACATTCGACACCCGCTACACCAAAGAAAGATGCATTGCGAACCTAGAGGGCTAAAGATAAAACACCTATTGTGCGAGTAATTCTACTGGTAGTTTCAGTTTGTAATAGTAGTTTTTTGACAAGGGACAATTTCTCTTCAAGGTCAGACTCATCACGTTCCGTGTCAATGGACGCCCTTCATCGCCAACTGTTTAGCGTAGGGACGCTGGGGAAATCTCTCTTCGCTTATCTCATCTCTCATAAGGGCAAGTTCCGCCCGCGGACAAGGGCACCGAATCCCAAAGCCTCTCGGGATATTAAGATGCCAAATGTATTGAGATTTCTTAGTTTTGTTAGCAGAAGGGTGCGAAGTCGTTTGGGTGTTTGAGAGTTTTGGTAGAAAAGTTTTGAAACGGAGACAGGGAGATAGGGGGTGAAATAAAGATAACAGCGAGATACTGATATGTATAAGCAGTAAATGTTTGGAATGATGCCGATTTGTATTGGCTATTTCTGGCTCCAAATAGTGTAAACTTACTGTGCTAAATACTTGAGATGTAAAATAACATTGTATTTCTGATTTATTTCAAAAACTTACACCTCGTTGAGTTACTAGCCGGTAACATCTTCTCAGAGGTTTTTCCGTACTGGTGATAAATTTTATGATATTCATAAGTGCTTCCTGTAAGCCTATACTGAATAAATACATGTTGACTTTGAATTGCCTTAAGATTAAGTTGCTTAGAATACTGCAATGCTGCAACTATCACTTCTCTATACCATGTGCAACCACATTAAGTAGCTTTATATTGATGTTAAAAAATTCATTACGTTTTGGAAAATAAACGTACAGCCATTCCATTCAATTACGAAAGAAAATAGCAGCAGTGGCGCAGCGAAAGTACTACTTTCTTATTCAAATAAACCTTCTGCAGACAGGGGAACAAAGGCGAGCTATTCATTAAAATAATCCACTGCAACTTGCGCTCCAGTCCTAGGTTATAATAATATGCTATACATCGCCTACTTCGCATGAAACACCCAGGATTAGGCAGCTTTAGGGAAACGTAAGTGAACTTGATTAGTTCTAGGAGATTACGAGACGATTTCATTTGGTAATGTTGAGCCGGATGCGAGAATCCCATCGTATGAACGCTTTATTGCTAATGAAATGTAGCTAACTAGATAGTTAATAGAGATTTAATCATATCTCCAACCCTCCTTCGGGCTAAGAGACCTTTCCAGACGAAGAAAATGACTCTTATAAAACTTTATCACAAACTTGCACGGAATAGTTTTTCAAATTACTAACGCTAGAGTATTAAAGGGTGAAATATTTATGATGTCGGTCGCATCTTTGAACTAGTTAAGTTAACTATGCTCCTTGGAAGTTAGAATACACTGGTCGCTGCACATATTAACTTAGTAGGAGTGTCTAGGAAGACAGTGAGGACACAACTAGAAGACATTACACGTTATCGCGAAAGCGTACGGAACAACAAAGATAATGGTTTATTAAAGTTAACTATTTAGAACAATAAGATAATGTATTTATGAAGTACCTACTTGACTGTGGTATATGAGAAGTCACATGCATGCAAACTATATGAACATTCCGTTAGTAGCTACAGCAATTTCCAACTGATTTGTTCAGATTATAATTTTTAATTATTTATTAACTACAACTACTGTGGCCCTAACATGGCCGGCCCAGGTTTAACTTATTCCTGCCTGCATCTCTGTCAAACTAGTGTCATAAAAATGCGACGCACATAGAGAAAAACTCAGATAACCTAAACTTACCGGTCATATTAGGTCCATTGGCATACTAAGCTAACCAGTAATCGATATTTATTAACACAACTCCTGCTTTAGCAATATAGTTGCATAAAAAAAATCGGATTTGTAAAAGAAAAGATCTCGGCGAATATTGAGCCAAGGATTTGACATTTGCAAACAATGATGCTGATGAATAAGAAACGGTTTATGCAAAAAAGAAAAGTTTTCTAGCGGGAAAAGAAAGTGAAACTCTGTTGAGAAAAATATCTTTGAATCAACATGCTATTAAACAAAAGCAAATTGTAGGCAGGATGTAAAAAAAAACAACTTTTGCTAAGAGAGTAACCATATAAAAGCTTCTTTTACATAATAAACGTTTAGTTTAGTTTCGCACTTCATACATATACTAGCAAAAATAGTGAAGTGTGACGTCATAAAGCCCGGTCGTTTACTATTTGGAGCGTTTTTGAGGGGTTTGCGTTGCATCAGTTTTCTACTTGCGATAGTTCATGAAATAGTGATCATAGAAAAAAACTAAAAACACGGTATTACTTCATTTAATTTGATTTTTCAGTTTAGACAATAGAAAATTTTAGTCAACAAGTTAATTATAAAATTAGGACGAAATTGCTGCATTAATGAATTGCTATAGCTGTCTTGTCGTGCTCAGCTACATCCTCGACCCTCATTCTTGCCGCAAATCGGATAAAGACCCAAGTTAACCTTGGTTTGACGGCAAATCTCAAGATGCAGACTATGTAGTTTAATACAAGTTGGCTCGTCCCGGGAAAGTTGGCGGTTTGTAATTAAGAACTACGGCGGAGTAATGTAAATGTTACGCTGCTGCGTTAGTTCCAAAGTTTCTTGGAAAATTAAAAGTTTTCTTGAATTAGCTTCATTATCTTGATTTTACTTTTCATTATGATATGCTATTATTCTTAGTAATTTTTGCTTCACTAAAGCAAAATAAAATCCTTAACTCTTGATAGTTCGGGTACCGCACCTTTCGCCGTCGCAATCGCCGTCTAATTATATCTAAAGATTTGATTGTGATTTGTGATTGACCTTTAGAACTCTAGGTGAAGATAGATTTATTGGTTAGTAGGGAATCAGGGGACGAAGATAATGAGCTGGTGCGCGTGGAATTAAGGATCACGAAGACAGGAGAGCAGGTAGAGCAAGTGCGGCCGTAGATCACACGGCGACCAGGTAGAGTTGGAGAATTCAAAGACCTGATCAATATGAAGGACTCGACGACCAGGAGAGAATTTGCCCATTAGGCAGCGACTAACCAAGTCATAGCGGAAAACCACTCCATGTGTGACTGTACGTACTTCAGTGACAACTATTTATGCGAACAATCACGACGCCAAATTAGTGGCATTAATTTTTTGCGTGCGCTTGATTTTGTTTTTGTCGCGAGTGACATATCACTTTCTTTGTTCCCATCCGTCATTTGTTATTTACAAGATCAACAGGTCATTGCCCTTTAAACATCTTACGGGTGTAATAATGCGTCATACGTGCAGTTTTCGATGTATTCTTAGAAAATAAGAAATAGAACTATGAGTCAGACGGCTTTAGTCAAGGACTTGGTTGCCGGCACCAGCATGCACCAGCCGTGTTATTTTAGACAAACAATTATACTAATTGTTGTAACCGAGCGTTTGTAGAAAATAAACAGATGTTGGTGAGAATACGAGCAGTGTTTGCTTGCAATAAACATGTTTAAATGTAAGCATTGTAGATTAGCTTGAAAATTAAATATGTTTAATATAGCAGTCTGATTATTACTATGTTACCCTTCACAACAGAAAATCTGAGCAGGAGCCTTAATTTCAGCTTTACTAAATTACATGAAAATGATAAATTTAAAACCAGATTTATAGTTTTTGAAATAATTAGTCCAAATTCTGTGTGAAAATCTACATCAGAATATTCAGTATCTAACAAAAATTTCCATTACGACAGTTTCCAAAATTTGCATAATGGCCCGCAATCTAGTGGCATAGTACCGCAGAGGATTTTTGAATGTGCAAACTATTATGGACCTTTAGCTCTGGTCCTTTAAACTTACAAAACTGCTTCAGCTGCCGTGACAATGTGACATGTCTCCGCAGGCTTGGATTATCAACGACATATGAGTGCATAAAATCTTTCTCCCATGCCGTGTGCCGCTGGTGGGTTTCTGGGCCCCTGTCTCAAATCGATCTCGTCTCAACTTAAGAAAATCATAAAAAAACCTAAGACAAAAATTACCACAAATTAGCCAAAACAAATCTTAATGTCATATTTTCGCGGGCATTTTATTCTCAATTCTGTCCACGAGTCGGTGGAGTGAGCACGTGACAGTCGGATTTGCGCTGACATTCACGGTTGGATGCCGCGTCCGCTCGAACGAAGCTCGATTCGAATATCCGCCACCCGATCCGAACGGAGCCCATTGGTGGGTAAAAAGGAAGCCAATATTCCAATAGTGACGTTATTCCTCATTATTCAAGATTTTTTTGGAGACTGTTGGAAGAACTAAAACTCTGTGATGTTATCTCATATTTTTAGAGTAAAAGTTATAATAGCCATTAAAATGTGATTGGTGTTTCCAAGAGGTGTGTTTGGAGTACGGTAGTGCAAAATTACATTCTAAAAAGTAAATTCATACTAAATTTACACAGGACAGTAAATGTTTGTTTTAAGCATATACATGCTTGTATGGAACGTATGTACCGGTTGAGGTACAAAACAGATTTTTGTATCAGTTATACTCGTAGCTAGTTGTAACTAGGTAAGCGGATATCCATACTATATTTGGTGTTAACAAGTGGTTGGAAATTGGGCTAATAATAATAAAATATGAGTAAAAATAGAAAAATCGAGGCATCACTAGCATTGGCCATAATAATTTACTAAGGTTTCAGGTTTAGTTCAAAAGCAACATTTATGATCTAAATATAAATGAAATATGAACTAAACATTAATTTTTGGGCTGCGTGCAGCCACACCGAATACGGCACTGTACGTGTCGCGCCTGCACCACACCGTCGCAGTCGCAGATGTGGTGGAGCATGTCCGCCGGAAGACTGGGTGCTCGCTGAGGGTGTTCCAGCTGCGGTCACGGCACTACGTGCACTTCAGTTCGTTTGTGGTGCGCGTCCCGCGGCCGCTGCTGGAGTCCGTCGCGTCTGCAGCCTTCTGGCCGAAGGATGTCGTGTTTCAACGGTTTCGGGGCACCATACCAGTGGCGAACGCGACATCGGAAGTGACGACGCAACGGGGCCACGCCGTTTTGTCGCCAACTTGACTAGTGTTTTATTTTAGTCTATATGTTTTTATGTATGTTAGTTTGTAAGGTATTTTTCTATGAGCCCTTGTTGCCTGAAAATAAATAATTTCATTCATTCATTAAAACTAAAATTATTAAGTACTAAAAGGTATCAAAAAAGAAGGCCCCCTTGGCATGGTACCGATGATACTGGCAGTATTACCTCTCTGTATAGCTAAGCTTATACTCTGTGCGAGGTAGCTGCCAGCTTTTCGGTTGCCGGTATAGCACGTACTTAGTTAGACCATGTAAAGTGTACTTTCAGTAAATGCCACTTCCTCAGAAAATTATTAATAATATCGTATGTATTAAGAATGCCAAAATAAAATACGCGAAACATCATTTTACAAAGATAAAAGCGACGTTAAAATTTGGGCATTAATTAACGTGTGAGTGTCACGGCGTGACGGATTAGCAACAACAACATTACTAAGGATTATGAGGATAAGCAAACATTCATGTTAATGCCAAAAACCTTTTGGGATTTGACGGTTGTAACGCGGAAAATTACGATTCAAACGGCACCCCCACGTGGAGACGTTAATGTGGCCACATTGTGCATGTATTAGACAGTATGGAAACCATTCTGCTAACTAGTCTATACTAGTTAGCAGAATAGTAGATAATAGAAATAGTATAGACTAGTTAGCAGAATGGTTTCCATACCGTCTAATACATGCAAAATGTGGCCATATAGTCTCCACGTGGGGGTGCCGTTTGAATCGTAATGACCTATGTTATTCTATGGTATTTTGATGATAAGTCGCGGATCGAAAAAAAGTGCCGTAGGTACAGTCAACCAAATTGGTTCCTGGTCCACTGTGGACCCTTGTCACAATTAATTTCATTATGACTTTTCACAACAATGCCATAAACGTCACAGAGATGAGTAATTGCGATAGAGCTCTACAGAGGCCTAGAATTTTAATCGGTTGACTACGGTCAATCAATCAAAATTCGATATGTGGTGCGCCACATCTCACTCTGATGATCCCTGTTAGCCGTCCTAGTAACATAATTATGTATAAAAAAGTTCCAATGACTACTGATTGAGTGACAGACAAAAGACAACGCACAAGCTAAACCGCTGAAGGTAGGAACATGAAATTTGAAACACGTGTTCCGTCGCGAGTGTCGAGGTCTACTTTGAAAGGATTTCTGGGAGTTTCACCATTAAGGGGTTTCAAACGAGGTGGCAGTTAGTATGTAATCCACAATCAACGGGGACGAAGCTTCTGGCAAAAGCTAGTAAAACAAAAAGGAGTACAGTTTAGTGGTAACACGCATGCCTCAGCAAACGATGAGATACAAATTCAAATCCTAATCGCGCTTTTTCACTTCAAATGTGAATAAATCGTCGTGAAACGTTTATGCTGCCAAAAAATGATAAATAAATGAACAATTGTAGCACGTCATTTCTTATAACTTACACGCCTCAAGCGATTCAAACCTTTTGCGCAATGAGATTACTATTTTAAATTCTAATCTAGCAACAAGAAAAATAAACAACACCATCAGTCACGACAACTAATGAAATCAAAGTTGTAAGTCATCGCAAAACCTGACGTTGAATACCTGTATCATTTAGATATTATTATCAAAAAAATATCGACAAGGTCGATAATTTGTTAAACGCTAGCCTAGCATGAATCTAATGGTTTATACTTTATAGTTAATTTAAAAAATTCTGCTTCTACTCATGAACCCCACCCATAATATATAACACTTATATGCCTAAATATATAAATGACATGAGGAATGAAAAACTAATATACTTAATTTTGTAAAACGTGCATTTCGAGTCTAACAGCAATTAAACAAAACCCACTTGGTCGGAGACTCGTGCTAAAATATCGACTAGTAAAACATGCTTTTACTTATTCGCTCATGGGTTATTTCTTCTTGTCAATTATCTCCGTATGTTAATTACTTTGATATAAGATTCAAAGTAACTTTTTTGATAATAATTACACAACACAAGTTGGTGCAAAAAGTAGCGAGAGCTTATGACCTGAAATTCTGACTGGAATTAGTAGTCACAAATTTGTTTCTACATTGTCGTAGATATATGTCGTTTCTTCCTCTCTCACGAGAACTGCGTAAAGCTGACGATGTACTTTTTCCTTTTGTTTTAAGCGTCACGTAGTTCTTTTTTTATTATTATTAGAAATGGGTTTGCGTTTGGCCTCAATCTCACCTGATGGTAAATGAAGATGAGGTTTTTTTATGGAAAAGGGAGGAAAACGGAGATGGGAAGCGATCATGATCACCGTCGCCCGTGACAACCAGCGAGCTCAAGCGAATGCCGAGAAGAGAATAGCTGATACGTTGCCAATCGTTTTAGCAGCAGGGCCTTCGGATCTTCGGATCGGATCTTAAATAGCTCAGATAGGTACTTCAGATGCCGGCTGTAGTACTGTTGAGACTTGAACTGTGATATTAATCTCGCTATCGTCACTCATGTGAAAACTTCACTCTCATTTTCCACTAGGTATAGCTTGACAGTAATTTGATACGCGAACGGTTTTCCATTACTTAACTTTGAAGTTGTGCGTCCAATACCTGGTACTAAATGAGAAATTACAAGTTAGCACCTACAAATAGATGTTGTTTGGCTTGTTAAACCAAACAACCAAACCTCCTTATCCGAGGGATATGGACTAAATACTCGTACTGGAAACCTAAATATTTAGTACTTCTTAAATAACTTCATCTGTCCCTAACTTCGTTTAAAGGCACCGACGTTAAAAAAAATAGTTACTGAACTTTTAAAACAACTGCAAATACTTCTCCAAACATTGTAAACAATCCAGTTATTTTAAGTAGAATATTGTGAAAATTTGTGATCGTGTTCGTTTGAGTCGAATTTGTGACAGATAAATCTTTTTTCGTTCTTTATTGAACAACTGCTGTCAACGTCGCCATATAGTTCGGTTAGTCAG
Source organism: Ditula angustiorana (assembly GCA_963691745.1). Lineage (NCBI taxonomy): Eukaryota > Metazoa > Arthropoda > Insecta > Lepidoptera > Tortricidae > Ditula > Ditula angustiorana. Next base: position 11,053,237 of record OY829475.1, read on the forward strand.
TTTTTAATTGCAAATTGTGAGCCCGCTCGTGGCCAGGTCACGGGAACTGGGTCATATCCCCGCGCCCCGCTAGGACGTGCCCTGTTTCAATATCAATCCGGAATACACATGGCTCCCTGGCAATAGCGCACTCTGCCCTTGTTGCATTGTGGTAGGCTCTGTATGATAAACCATTTCGAGATTGATGTGTGTTTGGGTTCGACGGACGGTAATGGATAGAAGCTACGTCAGCTAAAGTACTAGTAAATTTTACTTTTAGTTGATGATTGGCGAGCATCAATGCTGCAATGTAAGGATCAACCTAACACCCCAGCCAGTATTAGATAAATCAGGAAAAGTTCACAACAGCATCCCTGATAAGATCTTGAATGCTGTCGTAATTGAGTTGTCATTTAATCTCACTAGATTAAGCTATAAGAGCCGTTATCGGTCGTTACAGCGGCTGTAGTTTGTTTGAATGGCGATCGTGGTCAATCAGGCGTCTGCGAGACGAGGTTAGACTCCGGAGCGAGCACTAAAGTGTCTGTTAATTGACTATAGACGGCGATAGGCTCATTTGTTTTCATGTTTCAAGTTTGAATGAGTGTGAATTGGGTCGAATGAGGTGTTATGGAAGCGTTAAAGGTCTTCGGGTCAGTAGCTATCGTTTTCGCATAATTGAAAACATGCCGCTCGAAATGGAACAGAAAGTAGTCGTTTAAATTTACGAGAGCATTTGCCCAAATGACTTGGCATTGGAAACACATATCAGCGTCTTATTCTCATACTTTTTTATGCTTGACTTGTTCACCTCTTATATGATAGACGCGTAGTTAGAACTGCCAGACCTCGCATAGCACCAACATGCAACTGCTTCCGAAATAGCGCTGGCGCTCGCCGGTTTCCGACTGCGTTCGGGCTAGATCGTTCGTCTATTTTAATCCGCTGCGATACAAACAAAAAGGTCAGAAGCCGTCGACCTAGTTTCCGAGCGGCGAATGCAAAGGTCACCCAGACATATCGGCCCGGGAAGTGTGATAACGCCGGGAAGGCTGGGTGGGTGCTATCAGGTTATGTAATGATTTATGCGAGTCTTTGCATTCCGCGGTACATAGTGGATCGATGTCGGGTTACTAAGGAATGATTCATTTTTAAAGACTTGTAAAATTGCACTTGGCTTATAATATTTTTTGGTTAACAAAATCATTGATAGTACAACCTTTTTAATGGCGGTTCTTTAGTTTTTTTTTTATTGTTATGTATTGCATTATGATTTGATATCAAAATGCATACTAAAATTTTAAATCAATCTGACCACTGAAGGAAATACACAACTAATACGGCAAGTTACACGAATGCTTATATAATGTTTTGTATATAAAGAAATCATCATATTAGTGATGTATCTAATGAAGATCACTAGTGAGTGACCTAGATTAGCGTAGTTGACTTTACTTATAATATCAACTGGTTTTAATAAGTGTTTAGTCTTTTACGTAAGATTCTTTTAAAGAGGTCTTGATGTCTGATTGAGAACTTTCCCAATTATTTAAGAAGTACAGAAATAGATAAAAATTAGAAAAAAATATATATGTGTTTTTAATATAGATTGTTTTTAAATAAAGATCTGTTCGAGCCGAAACGCTTCGTCGTAAAACGAAACCAAAGTGACGTTTTAGTACTTTTGATACCTACTAAGTTTGTATGGAGCGTTCTTGGCTGGATCTGTTTTACAGTATAATCCCAAAGTAAAATATTTGACATACGTGCGACAAAAATGCAATTTTTTGTAAAAACAAATAGTTTTTTCCTTTTCCGTTGATCATAACATAAAAAAATATTTTCTTTCATGTGCATGTTCCTTATTGGAACTGGTTTACCGATAAATTATATTTAAGAATGGTGTCACTTAATTAGCGTAGTAAATTAATAATTACGGTACCAACTATAAGTATAAATAAAATCTAGTTCGATGAACATTTTTATACTTCTGTGAATTTAATTAATTAGACTATTAACGAGTCCGATGTTTTGTGGCCAAGTAGCTAAGTATCTTGACGATATACTTTTGTCGTGTGGTAAAATCGTAATAATATTAAATTACGTAATAAACAGTTTGGTCAGCGAGACACTGATTACAACAAGTTACGATCATTGTGATCGTGCTTTACGACTGCCCTCAATAATATGATTTATTTGATAAATCAGGATCAATAAATGCCGTGTACCAAATATGTCAACCATATTTACTCGACAAAGGCAGATCAATATCGTTTGAACGAATGTTTTTATGTCAACTAATCATTTTAAGTTCACTCAAGGCAAGTTGGAAATTCTTCTCCCTACGCGTACTAGGAATCACTTTCGCAAAATGGGATACGCTTTAAGCGTTCATTCGCATTTTATGATGAAACATTGCCTATTAATCTACGAAGTTGATTAAGTTACCGTTGAATTAAAGTAGGAAGTACAGTCAGCAACATATAACGTCGTACAGTACCAACAATTATTTCAAGAAGTTGCTTCGGCTGGCACCAAAAATGTGAAAAATAAAATTAAGCGTAGTACATTGCTGCCTTTAGATAAGTTCAAATATTATTGTATAGTCAAAAGAAGCAATGTAAATTAAACACGGTCTTTTATCGCGTAATGCCGAAAGGCAAATCTAAAGTAATCGTTCTGTATGCTGTTTCACAAAATTCTCCGCTCGCACGAGATACAATATAAGTACTAATTTGACGAAAATTTTCCGCCGGGGCTGCGTTTGTGTGCTCGCTAACATCAATGACGTCATCTCGGTACACAAGGCGAACGCCCATAAAGAACGTTTCCACCTATAAATCATTAGGAAGTTTCGTAGCGGAGTGAAGTTATGGCAATATTTTGAACAGAAGATAAGTATTCACGACAAACACAATGGCACAATGACTTTACTACATATGTTCAGTAGTTATATTTATCTACTCTCAGCACATCTTCTGTTCTTATCAGGCGATCTTCTCGTCATATTTCGTCAGCAAAAGGTAAAGACTCTATACCTTTCAATTCAATGGTAGAATCCCAAAATTTCTAAAAATTTTGCACTGTTAAATAAACGTGGCGATTGGCGACTCGGGTACATACCTAATACATTTGAAAATATATTTTAATAAACAGGAATGAGAAGCAATAGATAGGAGATGAAAAAAATGGGATAAACTGATGAGTTTCTTGTGGCGCTTCTTCTCAATAGAATCTTTCATGTTGCGCAGCGGTGGTAGGCTTAGACATGTAAAAAAGCCTATGTGACATACTTTTTTTATTTTCATTCATAAATATTTATGTGACTTACGTCATTTGATACCATACAGAATGTATAGAATGGCAACCGGGTTCCTCGGCCTTGTGGGTGCACCCGAAGGGTTTACCCTTTGCGCCACCCGCTCGGACCCTAGCCCCCCATTTCGCCTTCGCATCATTTTAACGCAGCCTCGTGTTATTTTTAAACCCTTTATATAAGACGACGCCCCAATAACATTACTTGGCTGTAACTACTGCATTTTTCAAGCAGCCATACACAAACAGTCGATTTATTCATAGCGTGATTATACGATCTTCGGTCGCTCGACATTTTAAATTTTAATCGTTTGTTTGCAGACCTCGACACGATTCTTGCCACTTTCATGTCAAAACCGTTTCACGAGCAACCTTGATTCACATCTCTAGTTGCTAAAAACATCTGGGTACACAGGAATCACAATAAAGCCTGGCAAATTTTTGGAGGACAGATGGAAAAGTTGTAGCTTCGGAAAGTAATTCAATAGTAGTTCAGTCATGAAAACGTACAAAAAAGATAGAGAGATTCAATATTATAAACGCAAAAGTGAGTTTGTGTTCGTTTGTACTTCCTTTTTGTCGGAGGTGGAGAAGTAACTACTCTAGGCTAGGTAGGCTACTTTTTATCCTTGGGAAACGGTTAGTTCCCGTAGGATAACGTTAAACGAATTCTACACTGATGAACTCGAGCGACAGCGAATAGTTAAAATAATGGTATGAGTAATTATTAAATGACGGTTCTACCTATACGCGGCATGACAACAAAGCTATTAAAATAACAAAGCTCATCTGTGGCATTAGGAACATATTGTTTGTTAATGTCAATCACCTTGTGGATTTTGCGTTTTTGAATGTAACAAACTTATGTTTAGCAGTTGAAAAAATTGAATTGTAATCGTTTCATACTAAAACCTGTGCAGTCATACAATGGGTTAGGCGCCTCTCCTGCGCGCACAAGTCCGTCGCCCAATACTCATTAGCATATTGTCTTGCATCGTATTGTTCTCGCCGTGATGAATGAATTAATTCGACAGACCGCATCGTCATTAGACATTTACATCTGACTCATTAAGAGGCAACGCATACGACTGTTTGCTTTAATACACTAGAGCGATTAATAAACGCCTGACTGCATCTATGTTGCATAGTCGACCAAGAAGTTGCTTGACCACTTTGTGACCATGGTCAGGCAAATACTTGGTCGACTATACCAGTGGATGTGCAGTTCAGTATCAATGCAGCATCGCTGGATGCAAGCGGCTGCGTCCAATTTATATGTTGACGACGTCGCGCTATAGGAGGAAAGGAAGGTGAGCAGAGGCGGTGTAGGTACTAACTGACTGACAGGGTCGCGATAGTATTACTTCTTTTCTCAACTGTATAGGTAAATGTCGTTGTGTGGCGAACTTCCGTCTATATTACACGGTTAAAATCGTGTCACTATGACATACGAGGTTATCCCTGCTTAATACGCGCACGGGCAATGAAGATTTAATATAACTGCATGAATATTTCGTTTGTTGACAGAGTGACAACAAAATGAAGGGTAGCTGGAGAAATGCCAAAATAAAAATTTTAATTTAAAATTGTTAATGATTTTTTTAAATCATTGTAAAGTTGTCTACTTAAGTAGGTGTATTTCTAATGCGACACATATGAATAAATTTTGAAATGACCTTCCGTTGTGATTTTTGACATTATCTGATGCCTCATATCATCATCTTGACGACCTGTATGGCACCGTGGCACATGTGTCTGCTTACTGTGCGCGAGGTCCCGGGTTCAAATCCTGGTATGGGCAAATATTTGTGTGACGAATACAAATGTTTGTACCTGAGTCATGGATGTTATTTGTATTTAAGTATGTATTGTTTCTATATAAGTATGTATGTATATCCGTTGTCTAGTACTCATAGTACAAGCTTTGCTTAGTTTGGGACTGGGTCAATTAGTGTAAACTGTCCCAAGATATTTATTTATTTATATGGTGGGATCTTAACCTGTCTTGTCCGAAAAAAATATCATGTGACAAGCCTCCACATTACATGATTTTGGTCCTGACCTGACTGACCATAATAATGTAGACACTTAAATTAAGTAGACAGTTTAAGAATTGTAGCGCTGTCAGTATCAGTGGGAGAGTAAGAACATTTGCTCAAAACATAATCGTTGGCACGTTGGCTCATTGCATCCTTATTGATGTTTTCTGTATTTCTTTCTGTAATTTCGAACGCGGCTTGCTTTAAATTCTAAGCCATTGCTTCCGATTTCGAAAGTTTCAGTTTTATTTCAGGAACTGTGCACAATTTCCTAACGTAGAGTACCTTGTCTGAGTACCTACGGTACGCCAAGAGTAAGTCATATACTTAATCGTACCACAAATCAAAATCAGTTTAGCATCTTGATGATCAAGGACAGACAAGTCAATATTATAACTAGGCAGCTTGCTTTCACCTCTTCGTAAATTAAGCCCTTCTTTTAAATAAAAGCACCACTTATTCGTACTGACACAATCTCTGCAGTAGAAAATACTTTGCTTATCTAAAAAACTACTCTGCATGTGTCGCCAGCGCATTGCACAGTTAGCACAAGTGGGCACGACTAACTTTTCACTACGTGCGTCGCTGTTTAACTAACACAGAAAGAAAGAGACGCCCTTAGCGCCAAACTAGAAATGGGTAATTGTGCTGGTGTGATCAATTAACTGCTAGCTCACGTAGCGCTATCTACTTCATTATCTAGTCGGTGTGAGCACGATTTTGTAGATTTACTCGGAGGAAAAAGAAATTTGCATACAAGCCCACCAACTTGGAGCGGACTAAGAATTAAAAGAAAAGGGAAGTGACCACCTTCAGGAAATTCGGCGAATTCAGCGAATTCTCATAATTCATGTTTGTGTAATTAAAATTTAAATATTTTTTCATATTAACGCATTTCAAAAAAGGAGGAATTTCTCAATTCGACTGAATAATATACAATACTTTATCTTAACACAAAGTTATTATCCGCCTTTGTCCTCATATCTTTGGTGGCTTAAGGTGTCGGTCCTAGTATTTGACAGTGACGCAGTAATTGACGAGAAGATACGGAAACATACGAGTAGAAACGAGAGACAAAGATGTTAACCAATGGTACTAACCTGTCGGTGACCGGGGTAATCCCGGCGCTCCTGTTTGCCGTGACGTCCTCCACTTTTCCTACTTCACTAGACTACGGGAAGAGCTTACTCTAATTATTGCATTAGGCGTTAAGTATTACTTATGATTATGGCATAGTGACAAGATTAAAGCTAAGCTACGACTATTCGATTCACGCGACGAACGTTGGTGTTAGACCTGAAACAAGAAAAGGAGTGATTAGCAAAGATTTAAAATTATTCTCCAGGCAGGGTAATTTGGGACTAGGGAAATTGGTATAAATTGTCTCAAGAACTTATTTATTGAGCAAATGGGGATTTATTAAGAAAAAGAAACAAAGTGATCACAGAAAAAAAAATAGAAAAGTTAAAAATCTAATTAAAATTAAAATGAAAAATGTCACCCAAGTCGCTGTTTCTGGGCAGAGTGCCCAAAAGGCTGGCGGCGTTACCTCTCAAGATATTTTTATTTATTAATAACGATCACAAATCAAAAATATCACCTCGGAATATCTAGTCCAAAAAAACAGGTACAGTAGTACTATTGTTTACCGGTATTATTTCTTACTAGAGTACATTTTGTATTTGTTAGTATATTTTCATGCGTTTTTACCGAATGCCGAAAGAAAGGATCTTATCTTATCTTTTTGCTATACTCTTCTACTCTCTCAACAGGCTCAGAACAATAGTCGACCGCGAATGTAATCAAACCCGCAACCGTGTTGTGATGAATCGCTCAACAAATCCGCGTTGTACCCTTGCCCTTGGGAGCGAAACGTACGGTCATTTCATTCCACATATACTATACCTACAGAAAGAACGAGCATCGAAAATAATCTCCCACTTCACTCAAAAATCACCTCCCTTCTCTTCAGAGTTGAGTCGAAATTTGCTCAGTAACCGCACAGCGATAATGCATTTGGTTGCCAAGTGAATGCACCGCTGCAATGAGTTAGCTAGACTGTTTGAATGTCAAACCAATGATCAGCGTCTGCGCCGACGCAATAAAAGAATAATTTATTCATGTCTGCGTAAATAAGATGATGGATTCACAAATTGAAAATTTAGACTGGGTTTGGCAACGGAAGCTCAATTGATTGGGGACATCGTTTGGATTGGCTTTGCTCAATTGCGTTTAATACTTTTTCCGTGCCGGATAACTTGCCGACTGACGATAGGATTTTTCGATAATATTAGTACTTGCGCTGGCTTAGCAACCAACTTAGCTTAAGTAGTAGTAAGCGGAACTGAGAAGCATTAAGTTGAAGACAAGTAAAGGGCAGAAAGTTCTTAAGTGGTGACCGCGATCAGAAGACAAACACAAAGCCCTCAAGGGCCTCAAGACAGATTGACGACCTGGCGAAGGTCGCCAGAAACTATACTGGATAATTTTTTTCTGATGTTATGATAATAGCCCGTAAAGAAGGGAAGAATTGTAGTAGACTGCGAAAGATAAGACGAGTAATTATTGAGTAAGTATTAAAAAAGAAACAGCTTAAATTGCATCTGCTCTAAACATCACTTCTCGAAGTTACCCAAAATAGTTTAACTGAGAGTTATAACTTCAAATCATTCACGTGAACCTCCTGGTTCTTCCACAACCGTTCTCAAATGAAGTTCTAAAACGGACTTACCAATTAAGTTAATCGTTCAAACAGTGGCCGAGTACAGGAAATTTGATAGGTTGTTGATATCGGTCCCAAAATTAAACAGGAGTCAGGTTCAATTTATTTCCTCTTGATCTCAGAGACAGGATGCGAAGCCTACTTGCCCTAAATTGCGGGGCGGGCCATGTCGGCATATTTTAGGGTAAAGCAATTAATCACTGAAGTTTCAGGCCTTTCACCGTTCTTGTGGAGCAAGCCAAATACGCTACGTACGTTAATTGAGTCGTTGTTAGTGAAAAATGGTGAAACCTTTTACAATTCTAACAGGATACAATAGTTCGAGGCGTTCATTTAATTTTCGCTGACTTTAACCCGGTTAGTCAAAGGTACCCACTGTAGGTAAATAATAATAAAACTTTATCTAGCAGAGCTACAAAGATTTGACTTACTATGTCTTATAAAGTCGGTGATTATGCCTTAGTCTAATAATTTGAGATCTAATGTATTATCTATCAAGACTATACGCCGAATCGCTTTTATAAACGAGCTCGTGGCTCTACTACTAGTAGCACTTTACTACTGGCGAGTATACTTGAAGCGAAGAAATGTAGAAATTGTTAATCTGTTGCCCGACTTTTGGCCCCCTCATACGGAACCCTACCGGACCGCTATCACTCATCCATCATATGAAACGCAGTAAAAAGCAATAGCTTTTAAAATCTAATTCTTTACTACTACATCCCGCTGGTATTCTGTAAGACGTGAGACTATCAGTCTATCATTTTATACCTTAGTTTTTACTTAGAATTTAAGCTAAGCAAAAAAAAACTTAACCTTACGGGTAAAGTGTAGTGTCATGTTTAGCAAAAGTGACCGTGCAATATTGACTCCCAACGCAATATTGGGGTTTTACCAACCGACCTGCATTGCAAAATGACTCTGGCCGCAAATAAAAATATTCGGCGAGTCAGGTACCGCCGCATTCACCAACATATCCACTAACAGCAAACGTTTTGAAAAAAAAATGTACGTATACTAATGAACCTTACAGGTACAGTCAGCGTCAAATATAACAGAGCGGGCAAGGCGTCAAAAATATCTGAACTCGACTCTATTGTCAAATACGCTCGGGCGTGTTTAGATATTTTTGACCACCTTGCCCGCTCTGGTATATTTGACACTGACTTGGATAGACGTGAGTAGATAAATTTTTGGGATTTTTCACTGCATAATTTACAGAAACTCATAAACTCGGTCGCGCTTGCGCTTAATTAAGTGGATCAAAATGGATGATGCAAATTGTGTCACTTGTCTTATTAACTACATCAAGTCGCCAGTTAGTCCAATTAAAGTTATCACACGCTTTTATCAAAGTTTAAGGATATTAATACTCAGTCACTTGACAGAGCAACAACTATGAGGTGCGGTATGCAGGAGAGCGGGTCCCTTGTAACGTCGGCAGGGGCCGCCTCAACGCCTAACACCGGCGTTTTATCATGTGTGAGCCAAAACTATCAATTGTCTAAAAGTATTGCTGTGTCTGTTATGATTTTAAAGTCGATAATTTTTTGTTACGTAAAATCTATATGGTTTCACCACCATTAATGATTATCTCAAATATAAAATAATATTTACATTTGAAATTTGAATTTACATTGCATAGCATTGCAGTGCATTGTCTTTGTATTTGTTAAAGTAAAGTTTTACGAATTAATATGAAATAGATATTGGAATGGCTTACACAATTAACATAATGAAATGGTTCTAAAGTGGAATTTGAAAGTTATATTTCCACTAGTTTACCGTTAAATAATAAGTTGTCTAGAATAAATTGACTATAAATATTACATAAAACTGACTTTATTCAAATCCGATTCGACTATAAAGAACCGCAAAATTCCATTAATCAGACGAATGCATTTTTGTTTTGTTACGTTTTTATCGTGTGTCTCAAACTTTCAAAACGCCTAAATAAAGCTAAAGTAAAAAGCTATGCATAAAAGCAAGTTGCAGCGTTTACGTTGTTTCCGATCTTCGTCAAACCCTTTCAAAGCTTACTCTTGCCCGGACCTTGTACAATAAAACAATAATTTATCGTTCGAGTCACTACCGCAAACGGCCAGGCCTCAATTGGTCTTCTGCGGTGCGCCGCGAATTTTCCTTTTTGACCCTTTCTGGGCCTTCAGTTCCAATTATCCGCTTAAACCTACATAGTAGGTATACATAAATACAAATGATTTTTGTGCGGCATTTTAAATGAAATTGGTCATGAACTTTCAAGCGCAAACGTGATGAAACCAAGCTCGAAGGTAAGTGCAATCGGTTGGCGACCGTGTTGGGTTTTCTGGTTCCTATGAGCGGCAGGAATTACATCCCATCAGGTAACCTGCATTGTCGTTTGCCTCCATATTTTACGGGCAAGGTCCATCCAAATCGCTACCACCATCTTGGTCGCTAATCCTGCCGCTAAGCAGCAGTGCTGCACTGTTGTGTTCCGGTGTGGAGAGCAAGACAGCCGGTGCAATTGCTGGCACAAGAGGTGACCCACTTGCTTGTTTGCTTTCCTATTTCATAGAGAAAAATCCATAAAAAAATAGAATTGTATCAAAACCATGCTCTAGACTATTGGTTTTTTCCAACATTGAAACGATTAATAGATTTGAATTTACAAATTTCGCTGACAAAAGAAATCTGTAAAACTAAGCTTAAATTATAAATAAGTTGCAGGTTGATCGATTTGGCAACCTCTAACGAAATGCAAAGGGGTCTTAGCAATTAGAAGCGTCTGTCTGCCTACATGTCGCCCCGTAACTCAAGATGCGATTATTTTTGCTCACTAGCTGAATTGGGCGAGATGTTTTGTTTGGTGGCAAATGGGTTAACTGAGTTTTGAATAAAAAGCTGTCTTTTAAAAATCATTATCAGCATTATTTCACCCAAAACACACTGCTGGACATAGGCCTCTGCCAAAGATTGCCACAATGTCGGAGATAAATTCTTATTGCTTTGTGTAGATATTATCTTTCTTGCAGACACTCTGTGACTTATTCATGCGCAGTTTCCGCAAACACCATATCCACTTAATAAGGCATTCGCCAGGCTGTCACAATATACGAGTAAAAGCAAGTATCTCCATCCGTTTTTGCACTCCCCGTCCACGTCAACATGGCGGGTTCGCACGACACGTCGGATCGCATTAAGACATATCGGCTACTGTATCCGAACAAGAACCCTGGCGGGCCTTTACGAACGTTGACTGAACTTTTTGCCTTTCCGACGAAATTTTGTTATTTATTTGCTAATTCTAATAGACCCTGGCGATAAACTTGTGACCGAGATGCCAATTTGTCTTGAAACTTGGTAACTTTTATAAAAAATTACAATACCTACGAGATAGAGTCTGACTTGCGAGTTTACTATTTTATCCTTTAGTATGACCTTATTTCTTAATGGTATGACTGATTTTCTAGGGGTTCAAATAAACCAAGTTTTTAGTAGGCGTTAAAACTATATAATAAGAAACTAGCTTATTTCTAAACTAATAAGATTTAAATGCATAAAACTTACAATTATGTATTAAAAAAAAAACTTAAAATCTCAATAAATCTAAAATAAAAGCTAACGTAATTTCTAAATTGTTTTTTTTTTACGTAACAAATTTAAATGTTGCAGCATGTAGAAGTTATATCATCACAAGTTATTATCTGTATGTTATCACAAGGAAACTATTACCATTCGATTACTTCCTTAATACTCGATTGGTGTTGAGAAGTCAATACTTTCAAAGCAAGAATATAAAGAAGTTAAATGACTTAAACCCACAGGTATCAAACTCTATTAAGTTTGTAAACAATTAGAATGGGAAGAAATGAGTATGCCGGCTTTTTCTTCTAAATTACAATTATTCGCATAACGACGGTCATAATGAAACAATTTCACAAAAATGCGCAGCAATTTACAGAGTACTCCGCTATGCAGTCTAGGATTGCTAACGAAAGTGTCGGCGAGGCATTTTTTCTAACTATTAGAGGGAAAGAAATGTCTTCTAAAATTACACAATGTTGGTCTTTTAATCTTGTGTAATAGTCCAAGGAACCAAGGAATGGCGGGTCATTTTGTTACTTGTACATGTATAGAGTGCAAGTTTGTAATTTCTGCCGTCATACAATCTAACACCAGAAAAACATCCTGGTAATTTGTTTTTTGGAGACGTAAGCAATTATACAACAGCTCACCTCTAAAGGTTAGAAACAATAAGTCTTCGTAAACTTAAAAAAAAAAACGACATATAATCGCCTCGGCGGCGGTGGCTCGACAGCCGTCTCGCAGCCCGCATTGTTTTAATTTGTATTAAAACCACTCGAAACTTCACCTTGACGAGAAATCGGAGGACATGTTGGTTTTATTTTTTGCTTAAATCTTTTTGCGTCGATACATAATATCGGATACAATGGTGCTGGATTTGAAAGGAATACATTAGCAGTGCGGTCGACGGCTCCGCCCGAGTCGGGCTAACAATGTGTGACAGATCGAATATACCGTCGCAAGATAATGTCCTGTAATTTACTGAACCGATGTCGGCGAGAAAAATATTGGCACACTTAGGCCTCTTGTTGGCTCATTTTTTGCACCGTGTGTCTAAGTTCAAGCCTTTTTTAGAACAACCTAAAAACAGTTTTTGATGTTATCCTAGAGGACATTAACGTGTCTTGTCACAGCGGTCTGACCAATTCCTAAGTCGCCATAAAGAGTTTGCCTAATTAGAGATTATTATAGATGCTTAAGTATTATTGGAAAGGAAAATAACTAATTAGCCTGCAATGTGGTTAAATCAGGCCCTGATGATTCCTATATTCAAACAACGGATCGGTTTAAAAAAAACTACCGTGGGATTCGGACATATTAATATAAACGGATAACTCACGTATTTGAAGTCGACTTATCGCTCGACATGTCGCGTTAGAGATTGGTATGTCCGAGCCTTTAGAGAGTGATGTGGATTTAGTGTAGTTTGCAATCACACCTTACATTTCACAATAAAAATGATGAAGCAAACGAGGGTAGTTGTTCGCCGCCGCTGCCTCCGCCGCCAGCACCGAGCAGCCGAGCTGTCAGGGCTTCGGTACGCAGTCGTCGTCGCGCCACCGCCGCAGGGGCTCATGAATAAGGACCACGGATTGGTCCGAAGCATGTCCAAACCACACAGAAACGTTTTCAGAAAATGTCATGTTAATAATCAGCTAGCGACCCGCCCGACTTCATACGGACACTATCAAGATGTAATGTAACTACATAGAAGCCTTCTGTAAAAAAAATCTTTAAATGACAGTGAAAACCGTATCAAAATCTGTTGCGTGATTTAAAAGGAGACTGAAGATTTGATCACAAACAGGAACAGATGGCGAGTTTGTTTTATTTATGCTATGTAAAGATAAAGAACAGATAGGTAAATAAGATAAAGATTAAGAAAAGAAGAAGTGGTTTAAGCCCATATTTCTGATGTTACTTAACGCACGGGCATTGTGATCTCTACGTATACCTACTATAATTATTTGCAATATCGGATGCCTTGCCAATATAGGTATGTATGTAATATACCGTAACATACACGCGATACCTTAATTAGCAAAGAAAATCCGATCCCGATTTTACTTAAAATGTGTATACAAACACAATATTGAGTTTTCGAATTCAAGCGTTAACATTCACGACGTCTCATTAGACGTTACAGGAATTTGATATCACACTTCACGGGCGTTTAATTTCATTCTCTATCAAATTGTTTGAGAACCCTTTGAGCACCCATGACGTGATACAGGAAAACAAAAGGTACCCCTTGAAGCTAAAGCCCTGTACAAACCAGTACGACAGCCAACAGGACGTTTAAATTCGTGAACGGTTTGAAGTCGTTGACCACAGTTTTCAATCACTCAAAAAGGCGTGTGCCTACATTTAGTCTTTATCACTCTATTCGACTGCTCGTCTGTGCATAAGACAGATTAATCCATTTTAGTCGTCACTTTTTTTTAGTTTTGTTGCTAAATACAGCGAGATGGTTTTTAACCCTGTTTGGAGGCGTTCGGGAAGTTTATAAACCTTTTTTAGCTAAAGTTCTCTTTTGAAGGGAAACTTCACAATGACAGACAAAGACGAAACATTTTTTAACTCAAGTAGGTTTAGTGAGCTTTTATGAACAGCAATTCCTTTCCTAGTTGTATATAATTTTACTAAGATGAATAGCCGCGTTGCTGTATAAGCGAAAAAAATGATGTAAGAATTAATTATAAGAGAGAGAATAAAATACGTGAGCGTATATTTTAGCCGGCATTGATTGAAGTGTAGCTGGCGAGTGTCGAGCGCTCGAAAGTCAAAAGTCTGGCCACGAGCAGGCGGAACTACCGTTTTGGAGAAAACCAAAGCAAATAAGCTTCGGCATCGTTTTCATTCTGCAGTGATCAGAGTTCATTGAAGACTTGTTCCAGGGTAAAAGAACTTCTCACTTTTGCTACCGTCACCTTGTCCTGCTGGGTCGGTAACGCGCGAGTGATACTTCTAGCGAGCTTCCAATAGGCTACCCTAATTGCTTACCATTATCATAGATTATATAATACTATTCTACTACCATTAAGTCAAGGTGCATGTTTCGCGCCATTACAACGTGGAATAAAAAATATATGATGTCTCATCTAAAAGCCAATCTTTTAGTAGGTCTTCTTTTACACTTGGTATTTTGTTGATTCTTAGGTTTGTATCATTTTCTGTGTATCGTTTCAAACTTCGTGTAAAAGTTTTAGGCGTTTAGGCTTTAAGGGGCGTTGAGAAATTTCAATTTCAACTTTGGAACTGGTTCACACTGACACATTCTATGGGGTGATTCTGCGGCCACTATTTTCCGTCCAAATCGCACTGACGAGTCTTCGACCACCAGGTCCCGTGTCTGCTGCGACTTTCTGGCTGTAGGGCTTCCAAATCGCACGGACTCTTCTTCGATTGCCAGATCTCGTGAAAAACCCAAGGGTCGAAGTCCATTTCTCGCAGACATCATTTAAGGTCTAAACAAATAAAGCAAACCTCTTCTTCGATTTCCATTCCACTACTAAAGGTTAGCAGTCAGCTCCGCATACGTCTTTCCATCTCTTGCCAAACAGAACAGCTCTTCAATGGTGGCGATGGCTGTCCAGTCTTTAACGTTCGCGATCCACGATATCCTGGGTCTTCCGACGACTCCTTCTTCCCTTAACTTTACTCATTTTTATTAATTTATTTATTGTTGTCTCATGGTACATTATTTATTTGTTTGGAGCAGATGGTAACGCTCATATCTAAGAATGTGACCCAAGCAGGTCACTTAAGTCTTCTGAATAGTTTTCCGAAGATTTCGGGGCGTCTTTGCTCGTCGTAAAGCAAACCTCGGAATTATCAATTGTCAACGTCAGTTTTATAGGTTTCTTACCCAAAGTCTACAAATTATAACCTTAAAAATTCGTGCTCCAATACATAGGTCTTGTTGGCGAGTCAGTACGAACAGAGCCTAAGGGCCGACGCATGGCGCCGGCCACGGAATTCAATTAGTTTATACCAGAGAGATTGATAGAGTGTTGGCGTTATTAGAGGCATTCGTCACGAGTATTAATTGGCCCTTCCTACCTTTATTAGGCCCATGTGTTAGCCGCAGCTCCTCGGAGTAATGAACGTGTTCGTACAACTATTGGTCAGTAACAACACGTGCTCTACACGACCCTTGTTTATAGGGGAGGATTCCCACCACCCACTTATTTTTAGGGTTCCGTACCCAAAGGGTAAAACGGGACCCTATTACTAAGACTCCGTCCGTCCGTCTGTCACCAGGCTGTATCTCATGAACCATGATAGTTAGATAGTTTAAATTTTCACAGTTGATGTATTTCTGTTGCCGCTATAACAACAAATACTAAAAAACAGAATAAAATAAATATTGAAGGGTGCTCCCATACAACAGAGATGATTTTTTTGCTGTTTTTATAGATAATGGTGCGGAACCATTCGTGCGCGATTCCAACTTGCACTGGACCGGTTTTTCTTCTATTAACAATTACACTATCACACCTAATATTATAAAGCTAAAAGTTTGTATGACAAATTATTTTGTTACTTCTTCATGCTAAATAAAACAACAGGACAAGATGAATTTTGAAATGGAGATAGCTGGGTGAACACATGTTTATTTTGAATAAGAGTCGTGCAGGCGAAACCGCGGGTTAAAATATTTTACCACCCTCAATTGCCGTTTACATGAAGAGCGTTCTCTTATACGACTAACATCACATTGCGGGCTACCGAAGTATGATGTGATTGATGGATTGATCGAGCCAAGCAATGGATGCAACTCGCATGCGAGTATTCGAACCATGTCAATGGCCCATCACCAAATACCAGCGTAAAATAGTAGCTTGCTACTGCATTTACAACAATTTGCCACAAGATGGTCCGATGACCTCATACAGGTGGCAGGAAGGCGCTGGTTGCATGCTGCTTCCAACCGGCCACTTTGGAAATCCATGGAGGAGGCCTATGTCCAACAGTGGACTTCTTGTGGCTGAGATGATGATGATGATAATGACTGCATTTAGAGCACAGAGTGAGAGATCCTGAAACCCACAGAAGGAACCTAAAGGTCGGCCATTATCAGCGATTTTTTCCATATTATCTGTCCTTTCTCCTTCATATGATAACTTACTTGGCTTAGTTTCTTTTGTTATCTTTGCTACAGGACCCTAAAAATGTAACACTACGGCGGTAAACGGTTTAGGCTGCTTAAAGTTACCTATCATAGTCTTTAGATATTAAAAAGCTTAAACTCGTTAATGCTATAAATAAATTGCTTACAATATCTCAAACGCTCGATTTGTTTATGTAGAAATTAAACACTTTTTTTACAATGACGTCATGAGTCATGATGCGCGAGCGCAAGAATGAATGCCGGGTTATTTTTTCCTGTTGAGTGCAAATAAGACCAGTGTTCAACGAGGCTGCTGACAGAAAATGTGTTTTAAAAACTCTTATTTAGAACTCATTTGTCCGTAAGCAGTCAGTTTTGACATTCATCCTAACATTGAATGTCAAAATTTATGTCAGGCAACTCCTACGCATATTGATCGTCATGCATTCAAGATGCGACGTTGCAATACCTACTTCATAAACTGCCGTTGCAGATAAAACGAATTCACGCAATAAAGTCGCATCTTTGATCCCAAGTAGCACACAAGCGCTATAAAAGTGGTATAGATAGGGTTGCTATAATTGCTGAGAAGTGATACGAGACGATCATACACAGATTTAAGAAAAAGGTATCTTATCTTACTGCACTGAGAACCCTTGTCTATATTTCAACAGCATTCTAAAAATAAA
This sequence comes from Ditula angustiorana, assembly GCA_963691745.1. NCBI lineage: Eukaryota > Metazoa > Arthropoda > Insecta > Lepidoptera > Tortricidae > Ditula > Ditula angustiorana. The sequence continues at coordinate 11,070,661 of OY829475.1, forward strand.
CTCTAACAGGCTTAATTGTCCCTTCGTAAATCACTGCTGTGCGATTTCTTATGGCTTTCTTGTACTAATAACATAGATATAAGGATAATTTAACTAAGAAATCATGGATCCAAAGTTATCTGAATAAATAAATTGATAATAATAATATTTTACCAGCAAGAAGGAATCAGATTTGACTTATTTGTTACTCTTATGTACCTTGAAACAGTTATTCAACTTTTGTTTATTATTGGGGTCTATAAAGTAAAACAATACAGTGGTAATTTCAAACGAGTCTGTCCTTGGTTACAATTAGAATCGCTTTTAGTTGAATATTTGTCAAACATTAGTATGGGTTCCATTGTTTCGTGACGCTTTTGTATAATATTAGTATTTAGCATTGTTTCAGTAAATATATTGCGGGGTTTATAACAAAATTAACAAGAAGAAGCCCTAAATGTAATAACGCGTGTTTAACATAAAGGACCTTTGGTTATTATTACAGATATTTTAGTCGACGCGACTATTAAGGGTATATGTTCATTTTCCGGTTTTCACTTGTTGCCTAATAACTTGCAATACAGTGGGCAGCTCAACCAGTGGACGTTCTCTGAATCGTAAAGCTATAGGTACTCTCCAATCGTTGGACCAATCGATGTGCTTCTCTATTCCCTGCTTTCTCTTTGACCTCCTGAAGGCAGGGAATAGAAAAACATGGTGATTGCTCCGACAATGAGAGAGTATACCTCTAAGATTTTCAAAGGGTCCATAGGTACAGCTGTCTCTAATTTGGTTGTATAATTTAGTCTTTTGAGTGAGGATTCTTTTAGATAAATAAATAACAATAACAAAACGTTCTTTTACCGGAATGCCACCAGAAAGACGTGATATTAAAAAAACATAATTTGTATGGTCTAATAGAGACATCTTTAGCTTTGAGCTGAAGTCAAAAGTACAAAAGTCACCAGTAATATTCAAGTTAAGCTTATGTGAAATCGGACCTCTAAAAGCACAGGAGCTGTAAAACCATAAATTGCTTTTATTGGCAATTAAGACGTTCCAAAGTATACGTACTATGTTCTTATTTATTTCAAGTCCGATACGCATTAAGATACAAGGCAAAGAGCTCAATAAACGAAGTTTTATAGTTCTGGCAGGTGCCGCAGTAAACACTAGTGGAATTATGAGAATTGTACCTAAAGATAACTCCTTCATTCGATATACTTCAGTTACGCCTTTATTCAATAAGGACTTTTTAAATTTAGTGAATTTATAATCGAATTTAACGTGACGTTTCCAATGCTTTTTGACTCCTAATACAGTTTGAGCATTCCCTGTTCATTTTATAAAGCATTGAGGTAATGACATTAAAGTACTAGATAAAACCTGTCAACGTTAAAACAATATTTTCTCCAAATCTTTTAGAAGTTTAAAATGTTTTTTAGTACACACACAACTTGACGCGCAACACAAACAGGTTTTGCGAAACTTCAGTAACATTTATTTACTACAGTAATTACTTTAAAGTATAGCTGTGCATTTTTTAAATTATGAAATGTTGTAATTAAATTTACAATAACTGAACTGAACTGAACCTTCTTGTTCCGGAAGGACCACTTTCATAACAAAGCTGCATTATACCATACAATACGACAAAAACCAGCCCTTACCTATTTATGCATAACTAGATCGTAGTTCTTTTATAGAGAAATTACTTTAAAATTGTTAGTAACCTGCGTCGTTCAGTTAAACCAGTTTTGAACACCCCTGGTTTTGTTTTGTGAGCGAAAGCGCTTTCATTGGGCAAGCACAATCGGTGCATCGGCAACCCTGAACTTGGCCCATTTTCCCACGATATTCAGTGGTTACCCTTATAATTTTGCTCTCAACGACAAAGCTAAATGAGAGCTATAGTTCAATAAAGGAGAGCTATGCATAGAACATTTTAGTTTACTGTAATATTGTTTTTTGTAAGGCTCCAAAAAATGCTGCATTTTTTCGTCGTAGCAACATGTTACTTTGCAAAATTCTGTTGAAATGAGACATTAAAAACTACTTAGCAAATGAATACTTTCGCTTGTTTTATTCAAACCACACCATACGTAAGTACTTATTGGTAAAAAACTTAAGTAAGGCCAGTAAGGCTCTTCTTGCATGTAGTGGTAACGTGTCTATACAGACAAGTTGACGCTCCATATTCGAAAAATTACGTAAGTTCCATATCAGTGCACCTAGCACGAATCTTCTCGATACGCGATTTCTGAATAGCCCAGTAGAAGGTAGAAGAAAGACGCACTGAGTTACGTAGCGAGTTAACTTAAGTACACTACTACATGCAAAAGGGGCTTCACTTAGTTTTTTACTTATTGACGAGTTTGTAAGTTTGCATAAGTTTTCTCTGTTGTACTTCCAATCAAAGTGACATGACACGATTCAAGGCAGCTTGAACCGGATTCTACTTTACAAAAGGACGACGTAATACGCCGTCGTTGGAAATGACAATTTGATTGGCCCACAAAAGCTGACAAGTGCATTTGAATTGGAGTCACCTCCAACTATAACAGGTGCATAGTGCACTAAAATATTAATATTATGCTATAAGAACGTGTTTGTTACTTTTATTTGGCTGTATTAGCTTGAATAGCAGCTAAGAGCATGCGGCATTAAGATGGGATGGGTTAAAAGATAAACGAACAGTTGGGCTAAACATGGTGGTCAACTAAACCTACATGCAGAGATTCAAAGTTTCACCTTGTGTCGGCAAAAAAATTACTATATTCCTCGACCTATCAATTGCGGCTGCTGTAAGAATTTCCAACGGTATGTTACTCAAATGCGGGGCGTTTTAAATACAAAAGAAAAGTATGCCTATAAGCTTGCACTGCAAAAAAAGAGCAAACTTTTAAAAACAGAACAGACGTCATTAAAAAAAACTATTTACAGCGTATCGACTGCCATAATGCATGTACATTTTATTTTATTTTTAAATCAGTTACTGAAATCAGGCGAAAGCTGTCAATTGCTGGACATAGTCTTCTCGAAAGGTTGCCAATATGACCGGTCCTGTGCTGCTCGCATCCAGCGGCGTTCGTGGTCGTCTCGGTCGGCTTAAAGACGGTACATACGTGGAATTTCCACTAAATGCCCCTAATCATCCTACTAGAAATAGTAGTCGCAAGTATACTATACACATTTTTTTTATGAAATAGGAAGGCAAACAAACAAGTGGGTCACCTGATGGTAAGTGATCACCACCGCCTATAGACACCCGCAACACCAAGAAGATTGCGGATGCGTTGCCTACCCAGAGAGCTAAGATGAAATACCTCTTGTCCCAGTAATTACACCGGCTGTCTTGCTCTTCACGCCGGAACACAACAGTGCAAACACTGCTGCTTAGCGGCGGGATTAGCGAGCAAGATGGTGGTAGCGATCCGGACGGACCTTGCGCAAGGTCCTACCATCCGCAAATACATTAATATCACTCCAAAAGCATTTTTGGCACACCCTCCACTAACTTAATGTAACGATTCTTAACTAGAGCACATTTAAGTTGGCTTAGAGCGGTTTCGCACTACGTCCGTTCCGAATCCGTGAAAATATGGTCCGTACCGTAGTAGCCGTAGAACTATTTCTATGGTAATTTACGCACAAGATCCGATATCTGTCATCCGACATCTTTCCGTCATTCTAGAATCTCCATTCCGGAGAAGATTTTTGACGGACTGAAGTAGCCATAGTGTTATTTGTATGAAAGATCGCGCACTGCGTCCGAGTTAAAGCCGAGCTGCGTACGGGCAAAGAGGCAGCGGGGCGGGTGGGGTATCCGGCTGGCTGAGGTGAATACCCATATTTTCACGGGTTTGGATCGGATTCGGATCAGACTAGTGCGTAAGCAATATCCGAATGCGGTCCGAGTTTTCTAGACCCATGTTTTCACTGGTTCGGATCGGATTCGGAACGGACGTCGTGCGAAACCGCTCTTATTCTCTATGGAAACATTCACGTGGGTGAGTGCAAAACATTCGCATATTATTTTAATTATCCTGCATGCTAATAGAACGAAATGAAAAGGTATTTCGTTGCGCATGGAATATAGTAGTAAAAAGAAAGGTTTATGTGTTGAATTTATAGTCCGGTTTCTTAAAATTTACAAGAGCATTTGTGTTTTAAAGAGCATTGTTTAGTTGACAGCAAAAAGGCGCCGCTTGACAAACCCTTACATGACATGGGGGTGATTTACATAATCGTTTACTAAATAAACAATCAACACATGCGAGTATGTATGTGTCTGAAGTTTATTTAGTATCTTTATACATGTCTGTGTACTAAGATAGTATAGTTGACTAAGTAATTGCTTGACCACTTTTGAACCTTATCCCTTTGTAATACGGTCGAAAAATAGTCAAGCAATTTCTTGGTCGACTATACAAAATGTATTATTGTTCGCCAGATCATGAAAGAAGAGTTTCAAGTATTTAAACTGCCGGTGAGCGTGGGAACTAAAGCCCAAACCATATCACTGTGAGAGGAGGCTTGTGTCCAAAAGTGGGACAACGTATATGGGCTTGGTAATCGCCTCCTTATTTATAAACGCATTTACATTTAGTTAACAATATTTCGTCTTTATCTGTCGTTGTAATGTTTGCCTTGGTATGAAAGGAACAAAATATTATATTAGTGTAACAAGGAAGGTTACATTTTATTAACGGATATTTAAATAAAAAAACATTAAGTATAATTAAACTTAACGGCAAAATAGGGAGATAACGGGCAGAGTACAGGCCACCAGAAAGGAAGTAATTTTTCAAAACAAGGGAAGTTTTGTATGTATTAAGAACGTCACAGAAATGATTAATAAAGATTTTTAGTTATTATAGCAAGTCTTATAAATAGGAAAAGATTACTAAGTATGGAAGGATAGCTACTCAAATTTTCATTAAATTTGGCATTTGTTTTTCCCACTGAATTAAAACCGTGTACGAATGTTAGTACCTTCATTTTGTAATACAAAATGTTTAGCTATTCCTACATTCATTAGGCGGTTCGTTAAGACCCGTACTGCCTTAATGACGGTCGATTACCAAATTTAGGTCAGTTATTGAATTTACGAGCCCTACGTGGACCTTTAAGAGACCTTAATTATCCCTTCCACAAGCTACGTCCTATCCGTGACTAAATTCTACTCGAGGGGGTAATGAGTCCACTTTTGTCTCTCGTTTATTTAAGTAGCGTTGTAGTCCTAAAGTTAAAAGCAATAAAAACTATAAAATTAACTTAAATCAAGCGTAAGTTTCTTTGGTGTTTAAATAAGTTCACCAGATTAGATTAGATTAGATTAGATTAATTTATTACTTATTGGAAATTACATTAAATTTTGAATGTCAAACATAACAAATTCACAATAAGATCGTCAAAAAACCATAAGAATTCCCAAGCGTGGCAGGCAGGGTAATTGAAGTTATTACAATATTGTGAATAGAATCATTTTTCGCCAACCATACTTAACTTATTGAACCAAGCAATAGCACCTTTATAAATAGTAACAATATCGATAGGCCTATCCTATTGTTGATAATCTCGATACTACTGATAGCATCCAGTCTTTGTTAAAATAAGTACGTCTGTAGTATCGATACTATCGATATTAGCGTTAAAATTGATGCTTATCAATACGAGTATTGGATTTTAATAAGGTATTGATATTGTGACTAGGTATTTTTCATGGTCACGATACTATCAACAATACTATCGATAGTTGTATATTTTGCCGCAACACTAATTGCACCCCAGAGTAGCTGAGTAACCTACCGCCATCTCTTGGATTATTCCTCACAAATCTTCACGCCGTCATCGTGCATCGGAGAGAGAACATATAATGACCGGATGTTTCGTCATAACTAAAGTATTAACATAATTTGCGAAACGAAACCAATGATGAAGGCTACGATTGGGTACTAAACTACCGGCCATCTCTCAGATCATTGCATACTTCACGGTGTTGTCTTTCTCTTGAGAGAAAACCGTGATATAAAACTAGTCATAGTATCCGCCGAGGGGTCCAGATAATGCACGACCTGATAATCCGTGTACCAGGTATCCGTGAAATCAGGTTTTGTATTATTTGGACGTACATTAACCGCCCGGGATCAGATCGTAGTTCAGTCAGTCGTTTATCCAAATTGTGCCTTATTTGTGGTGACAGTAAAAGTTTTTTTTTATATATCTTTTAAGTCTTATGGCCAAATATATTTAAACGCTAACCTTATTGAGAGTGTCATAGAGGTGTGTAACACGGTAACACTAAACCAAATTAAATTCCGAACCAAATTGAAAGTTGAACGCCGTCGCAATAAGTCATTACTGTGACTTGTGAAAAGGTTCTTCTGAGAAATTGATTTGATTAGCTGTACTTGTGATTGCTATCAGGATACATGTATACTATAAATTTTCTCGTATCTCTATGGGATATTAATTCTAAGTATATACGTACGGTGATACTCTTTTCATCTCTCATTTTCGGAAAGTGGGTGGTTACATAGCTGACAAGCCTGCAGAAAGTAATTAATATTTGGTAGCACATGTGCGGAAAGTAATTAAAAAAAACTTAGCCCATAGATGGCAATGGTCACCAAGTATTCAGTTAGTTCAACCTATATAAGTGCTTGATAGCATTGTTTCAGCGCCTAAAAAATAATATGGAAAGTGAATGAAGTCATGTAGGTAGCCTACTTCTTTTCGAACCTGTTAGTAGGCATTAATTATTAAGTAGATGAAATTAAAGTCGAGCGTAAACCTCTTTAGTTTAAAATAAAGAAGATAGTTAAAGATACTTTCACTTTTGCAGGTTTAAGAAACCATATACATATAAGTAATTGTACTTACAACTATCAAATATTTTAAAACAAAAGGAGAGCGACCCCTAGTGGATGTTTTTATAATAACAACGGCATAGAGTTGTACTCATGTAACAACTATTTTTGTATACCTATTCCAGTATTTTAATTATACTGTGATAATAAAAATGTGACATATGTTTTAAAAACAATTATTGAACTATTGATGTGTGCAGATAAAATATTGAAAATTGCATATTTAATTTTAATAACTTAAAATCAAATACTTGTGCGTATGCTTGCATGCTATACAAGTGTAATTATATGTTGTTGATTTGATTTGACAAAATCAAAAACACTTAGGCAGCACAAGAATAAGAAAAGCACGTTGGGTAAATAAAGTCAGCTAACAATAAATGGACACAATGAAAATAAAAATATCAATAGAGAAATACCTCCGACATAAAATAGCGAACGGTAGACGGCGATAGCTACGATAAAGCCATAATTCCGATAAATGTCACCGCGAATAACGCGGCCACTTTCACAGCGGTTATTGTCAACGATGTTTTGAGATATTCAGTCCATTATTGTGTTTTATTTATGTTTGCAAACGTCCTCCTAAAGACTTAAAGATGAGTAAGCTCAATTTACAGGAGACGTAAACAGCAAAAAACCTCATAAATAATAAGTAAGTATTTCGTACTTGAACAAACACTCAAGAAAAAAAACAATATTCGTACGGGTTTTGGTATAACAGTTAACCTAGTTACATTGCAAGCCACAATACCAAATTTATTTCGTGAATGTAGCAAAGTAGAATATTGCTTCGTAATAGTTGGAAACTAGCGCTTGCTTTGGCATGAATAAACAATCACTCAACCTATATCCAGGCAGGCCACTTGTTCATGCGCCTAGTACCTATTAAGTGAACTTTATCTACGTTGAAGCTAGATATGACTGAAGCACAAATCAAAACAAACAAAGCGTATCATAGTAAAACCTGCGCACCCATTCAAATAAGCATGTTTATTTTCGTTGCTTCAACGGCTCGGTTAAAAAAATGAGTTTATTTAAAGATTGTAACCTCATTCCTGGGCGCGCTAACAGGCGAAAGTAACCACTCGCTACGCGCATTAGATAATGGGATGCGTGAGTGCAACACCGAACCCGGCTCGAACATAAACAAGCTCGAAAATCGATGTCTACGCCGACATTAACAGCCAAACACTTACCGTATTGACGGGCTCCACGACTGCAGCGGGTTGGATTAAACGACACTTTTATGATAAAATCAATGCAACGAGTAAAACAATAACAAATAATAAAGTCCATAGGCGCAGACGGGAGAAGCGCTACGCTATTGACGTAATCGCGTTGTAAGGATTCGGTTTGTTATCGGGAAGCGCGCGCTGCACTGACGTCGAGAATGCGTCGGGGATGCGTTCGCGGAAAATTAAACCGGTTTATCTCTTATTGTTTTGAAGGAGAAAGAGTAAGGAGTTGAGTGCGGCGACGTCGTGGAGCATTGAGTGTGCGCACTCGAGTCCGAGGCGGTACTGGCGGCGGCCGCTAGGCGGCGCAGCGGGCGGCCCGTATTGATAAAAGCGCAGGGCGCGGGGCTAGCGCGACCCGCGCCGAGCGAGCGCGATGCGTCACGCTTTCAGCGACCAGCGACGACCAACCTTGAACTCTCGCTATCGGATATTAGATAATACCAGCTTAGATAAAATAATGCGGTAACAAACAACACATAATTGATAAGGGGGAAAGGCGTAGATGGCTACACGCGCCGCCGTAGCCATGAACCGCTACGAGGTCGTTGTTTTATTGCAGTGAATTGTAAAGCGACAACACATTAATAATGGAGAGGGCTATTTCCTTCAAGCGTACTGCAGTTATCGTTATTTATTGAACCGCAAACTAAGATCAATATATGGTAAAAGTACTGCAGTTGTATATTTGTTTTTATACCCACCTGGCTGGATATAAGAATTAAAGTTTTTTGTTTCCTAAAATAGCGAATGTATACATTTATGTACCGTGAATGGTTTTCAGGACAAGTCGCTACGGGTACACGCGTCAATGACACGAAATTTGAATATTCATCAGCCGATACCACATATTCTAAAGACGTGACTTGAATGATAATGTGTGTCGTAAAGCTATGATTTGGGAAAATTTCGCTATGTTCTTTACGACAGATGTTATCAAAGAGGCGAGAATGGAACGCCAGCGCTAGTTGGTCTGTTATCAACGGGAGTTAAGCGAAAATATATTTTGTTAGCATAATTGGCTCGTGGACTTATATTTTTCTGTTAACAAAATTTTGTAAAAGAAGAAAAACTGTGTTATCAGTTTTTGCCACCAACACTATTTTCATGTCTATCACGAGTAGAAAAAGGAGACAACGCAAGCCCGCAAAAATACTACATACAAAATGGCACGACATTTTGACGTCACTTTACTATTTTTGCTAGTAAAACTTGCACTAATATAATAAAGAAGTAAACTTTGTTTTTTTGTTTGTTTTTTTTTGTAATCTCTGGAACTACTGAACCGATTCCAAAAGTTATCACTGACGGACATAGGCTACTAATTTTACACGAACAAGTAAATATACAAATATACAAATAAATATACAGTATACAGTAAATATACAAATTTATCAAAAAACACTACTTAGGTAACGTAGTTGATGCCGCAGTTTTTTGGCAAAGTTATTCCCAGCAAACATGCTATTTGGTTTTTTTTGGGGTTCCATGCGAAAAAGGTTCAATACCTAGGAACCATTATTATGATATGACTCTGTTCGTTCGTCCGTCTGTCTGTCACACCAGCATATTTCAGTCTCTGATAACGCTACGGATTTGAAATTTGGAATCATTTGCTTACTCACCCTTTTTGTTTTTTTTATGGGTAGTTTTTTTTAAACGGAGCCCAAAAACGGGTCCATATTTCACAGCTACTGGTTTAAGGTGGGTGTTTAATAAAAGAGCTTCTTTTACAGATTGAAAACAGTTTTTACACGCCGTCAATTTTTTTTTCGAAATACATTGAAAAATGACGATAAGATATCATTCCAAAAATCTCAAATAATTACAACCAAGAGAATATTAACAGTTTGTTTATATTAATATTACTAGAAAATTTACCGATCTTAAAAAAGTATGTTAAAATAAAGTTAACAGAACTAAGTAGCTTAGTAAAAGTTGTATAATATTTGTACTTTGTGATAATAAACATAAATTGAGCCAGGCTCATCGGGGTATGTAATAAGAATGCAGCGAGTAGGGCTTGCGAGTTGCGAGGCGAGTCAAAACAGACTAGTAAGTCGGTATGTGTAGGTAGGTATGTCTTGCCCTAGCCGGCCATTTGCATTTGCCTCTACCCAGGTACGTCAGTGACATTTAATAGTGATTTAAGTATAACATTTTGCTACCGAAATTTATTTAGATTTTTTTATTTTAATATAGAACAGCGGGTGGTAGGATCTTGTGCAGGGTTCGTCCGGATCGCTACCACCATCTTGCTCGCTCTTCTTATCGCTAAGCAGCAGTGCTTGCATTGTTGTGTTCCGGGGTGGAGAGCAGAACAGCCGGTCGGTGCAATGACTGGCACAGGAGGTATTCCATCTTAGCCTTCTGGGATGGCAACGCATCTGCAATCCTTTTGACGTCACGGGTGTCTATGGGCAGTGGTGATCACTTACCGTCAGGTGACCCACTTGCTCCTTTGCCTTCCTAGGTTATATAAAAAAAGAACATTTAAATTATTAAATTTTAACGATAAATGTAACAATTTTTATGATATATTGCACCAGGTTGAGCACGGCCTTTTGGATAGGCTATAACTTGCTACGTAACTCAGTACGTCACTCTCCTACTGAGCTAGTTAGATCGAGGCGTACTGAGTTACGTAGCGAGTTTCGTGTCGACAAGTTTCGTGTTAAGTGCACATCCCTATTTGTACAACAACTAGCTAATGGTTACACTGTGTCTCTACCATTATAAAATAACAAGTAGACATAGACGTTAATAGTCCTTAATTCATTGTCACCAAATACTTGCTAGTGAAGACTGGATCAATATAACTAATTACCTACTACTGATGTTTTAGCAATGCATAATAGTTTTAAATATTTTTATATATTTTCCAATGGTATAATCAGGCTTGTAAGTAGACCTATAAAGTACAGCGATGAAAAAAAATTATTTTTTTCATTTGAAGTTATTTTTACTTACTTTGTTAGCTTAGAATTATGTCCCACGGCAGACCAAAGGCCTATATTTCTATCTTTAACAATCTGTGGCCAAACATTAGGAAACGTGTTTAGATCATCCCGACATCTCCACCATTTTTAAATAAAATAAAGGGTAAAACATACATAGGCTGTTAAAAACATAACCCTTCCTTTTGGCTTTGCCGTAGTCGGGTGAAAAAAGTCGTCGTTTTCTCCGAGATGCATTGGTACGAGGGCTGACCTTGGGATGTTGCACTAGTGCGCTCGATGCACTCTCTTCCTTTCGCTCGCCTCCCCCCTCCTCGCCGGGGGTTCACGTGCTTACTAATGCTTCATTGTGTTTGACGTCGCTGTAAAAATGTAGTGTGTTAAATGCTACCGAAATGTATTAATTGTAATGAAAACCCGTCAAGGTTGAAGACAATAAGTTTTTATAAGTACCAATTACGAGTAGATAATTACCTTGCACTGATACAATTTTTAATCTATGTAGTTAGAGCAAGCAAGTTTGGCCAATTTTCTATGAAGTATTTAATAAAGACCTAACTACGAACAAGTAAAGTTAACTTGACATAAGGTTTTTAAGTATAACATCTTGAGTATAATCTCAAAAAAAAAACCGTACAATCAACCCATACGAATTCTGAGCTACTCTTAAACCTTATCTCAATGACAAAGGATATATGATACATTTTCCATGAAAAGCCAAAGATATTGTAATAAAGTTTGAATTAGAATTCAGAATTCAGTTTGTTAGACTGTACTCGTACCTTCACACCGCGTCCCCCAGCTACGTTCTTCTCCCAACTCACTGTTACCAGTTACCTACCTACACTTACCTACCCCCTTTCTGCTGGTCAAGGACGCCTCCTCCTAATGTAAGCACTTACATAAACTAGACTAGACGAACTAGCTCGACCAACTCGTAAAACCGCTAGGGAATTCGCTCTTTTAAGACTCGTGCTCATTCTACTTTACTTTCGATTTTCAGTAAGCAAAAGATTTACATTATAAACGCCAGCAAGAGAAGCTTAAATTTTTAAACGTAAACACCTCAGACATGTCAAAGACCTCTTTTAAAACTAATTGAGGTACAAAGTAATAATTCCCAACAGGTTTTAATATCGCTCGAATTAATGAATGTAGCCCGTATCACAGTCGGATAAAGTCCATTTCAACTGCTTTATCTGACTTAACATGACAGATTGGAGCCATCAACATGTAATTTCGTCGCCGATACCTAAAATATTCAAGCGAATTTACAAGACATCCAGCCACATGAGTAAATACACCACAGAGACAAGCTTCGTACAATCGCACTGGGATAGTTGACAGTTTGAGAACTGTCCACTAGCTGTGGCAGTGTAAACCAGGTTACCCACGGGTGACTGTATTTATGCTCAAAGGCCCGAAATGCTACAGAGTTTTTGATTTCTTTCACAGCTAATAAACGCTTTTCTAATGTTTCTTCAAGGGCTGTGTTATGTTAGTTGATTTTGCTCAGTCACAACTTTTTGCTGTTCATGTGTTGTGTAAATTGTTACTTATTTATTATGTTATATGAAAACTACTCATATTGTTTCATTTACGATCTACGTAGTTTTTCTTAGCTATAATTTCTGTACGCGTCCTCTTTGAAGAGTCACACACACACACACACACACATATACACACACACGCGCACACACACACACACACACACACACACACACACACACACACACACACACACACACACACATCGATTTAAACAATTCAAAAATATGTAGCAGCGACCTTATTATGCTGACTTAAGCGCGTTCGGTACATAATTTTGAAATGTTGCATGTATTTTTACACTTGACTGTAGTTATACTGGTAAAATGCACTATCTGCGGTTGTATGAAGCTTTGCGTTTGTGGATATTTGCTCAGGTGATCAATCGAGCCTCACCTAACATGGTAGACCCGGCGATGTTATCTCACTAAAGCCGGATTGTATCGTACAAGAGAATTAATCTTCCAATTGCTAAGTGCAAATTTAACAAGATTATCAGCGCCGCAGACAGGTTGCAAGTTGCAGTATCCTTAGCGAATTAATCAGGAGGCTTGTTCTAAATGGATCCTTAAGACACGTGATTCAGATGATTAATAATCACGAAATTTCAGGCCGGCCCTATGATTAGTGCATCCAATTTATAATCCGGCAGGCATAAAAAGATTAAAATCTTTTTATTTGGAATTTTGAGCAAGTTGACGTGCTCCCTGGAGCCTTTGTATGAAATAGGAAGGCAAACGAGCAAGTGGGTCACCTTATGGTAAGTGACCTCTAGTTTCTCCTGTCGATCTCGCAGTTTGCAGATGAGTTGCTAACCCAAAAGGGTAACATGGATGGAATACTTCTTGTTCCAGTAATTTCACCGCTTCTCTTGCTCTCCACGTCAGAACACCACTGCTGCTCAGCGAATGGATTAGCGAGCAAGATGGTGGTAGCTATTTGGACGGACTTTGCACAACGTCGTACTTGGAATAAAAATAAAGAATGTGATTAGATATTTGAAGGGAGATTCGTCTAGTTCAAACGTCTCATGTCGAACTGGTTGGGTGTTGCGCCTCACGAAACAGCCAGGAAATTTAATGAGAATGCTAAAAATGTAAAGTTATTATTTCAAGGGAATCTGCGGGGAATTCGAAACAATTTGTCAGTCTGGTCAGGAGAGTAATTCTCTAATCGCTACACCGACGACCTCGACGCTGGAGCAGCGCCCTGTCCTGCTCTGGCGCGCTAGCTCGTGTGAGCGAGACAAGGCGATGCCTCGACGTCGAGTCCAACGCTGATTCGCTTAGAGAATAACAGTGCTGGAGGCGGGCGAGAGATTTGGGTTTGCGTCAGACCTTTTTATTTTGCAATGTTTTGACAACTAATTGGAGGATTGTGATTTAGAATAAAAAGAACTTTTCGCAGTTGTGTTCGTTATTGGTGTTTAGTGTACCTAACTAAATTCAGAATAACCAAATTTAGAATAAACCATCGATTTATTAGCGATAGCATTATTGGATAAAACAATTTTATCTTTAAGTGTTACGTTAACACCAAATTAAAGAATGAAGTATTCATTGTATACAGTACAAGTTATAATTGTAGTGTGGTTCTATTATCAAATTTATGAACATGACTAAAACTCAACAAAAACGATTTAAATGCAGTTAAACTTCTCTGACGAAGGCTATATTGTTTTGATGTGCATCGTAGTTGCATTCCAATTTTAAAAATCTGATCTCAACCAGATCTCTCAATATACTGACGCTAAGTAGATGATGAGCAGCAAACTAATACTTCTATTTCATTATGTGGTTCTACCGTGGTCGAGCCGGCCATGCAGCTGGAATCAGCAGCTGGCTATAGTGTGGCTCTACCACTATAAAAGCTCGTATTCACATCATTACATAACGCAAAACCTAGCTTTGTTTTCCCTCAGTCGATTAGATCATGCGCGAACGCTGCGGCGTCGCATGCGCCTCTCACGATGCAGTTAATGACCGCTGATTGATATTTATGACTTTGGGATCGACCGTATCGCATTACAAGTAGGGTTGCCTGGTTGATTCGACACGACTGAGAAAAATTGCGAATCCAAAATTAGAATACGAATTTGAAAATTGTTATAAAACTTCTATAAATAAAAATGTTATTAACCCCTGAAAATTTGTTAACATTTTTGATCTCATGTCGTTGCCGCGTTGGTCTTACTTTAGATATATCAATGGCATGTGAAAAAACGGCGATAAGAAATCGCGACAGTTCTGTAAATCGATGGGACTCGGGTGATAGACGAGGTTTGTGGATGAAAAATTGGATTAAAAAAAACTACTTAAGTGTGTTAGGAGTAAATCGTGCATAAAGTTATACGTCAACATAAATGAAGTAAGTAAATTGTTCTTGAAAATAGTAATTGTTGTATAATTTAAGTTTATAAGAAAAGTAATAGTGTCTATGATCTATAGCGTATTAACATTTTTTATTAATTTTACTATGTATTTTATGAGAATATTCGTCCTTGAGTAACAAAATAAAGTAATAACTAAACTTCTCATTCATAAACGCTCATTAAACCTCCATTTGTTAACACACGTTTCTGTTTTGTCCGTCATTGAAAGGAACAAAACATACTTTAGTCAGCAGAGTTTGGTTTACTTTATGACCTTATTAATCACTAGTAGGTATTTAATAATAAATTTAAAACTATAGTTATTTATTACATTTACTGGTCTCATTGTCATTGAAGACCCTAATTATGGGCTTCTATGCTGTTTATGCATTCCACCGACTTGTGACAACAACCAGAGAGCACTCTTAATGCACTTTTGATATTTTTTTAAAATCATGTAATACATGGCTTGCCATAAACCTTAGCTTTTTTGTTAAATTTATGTTTTGTACACAGTTATGTCTAACTAAAATTAAATTCAGTTTTCACTGCTTATTATCAAATTATTGTCGAGATATTTCATACACACGATATAATCTTACTCGTCACAAGATAGTTGAAAAACTAGAGGGCCAAAGGTTAACATTTTCTACTATCTCTATTAGATTTTTTAAAATAATGACGTTAAAAAAAACAAAGTTTAAGTGGAGAATTAATAAACTGGAACAAATTCATTGCTACTCCGCGAAACATATACTTGTTGATATGGACCTCCGCAAAGTACCTAACACCAGAGTCTATTAATTATTTATGTGGATAATTTAAAAACAAACAACCAATGTTGAAGTTGAACCAAGCAATGCGAATCGGGAACGAATAAAGGGTGGTAGGCCCTTGATAAATTGCTATTAGGTGCAAAGTGTATTATATTTTGCTTTTCTACAAGGGCCTTCTACTCATGCCTCAACTATTTTAGTATAGGTTTATAAAGCTTAACAGTCAGGAGGTCAACGTCGTGATGTCACTGCGCAGCGCATGCTTTCAATCGCCTTCAATTGGTGCAACGAAGGGTGAGTGTAATATTACTAGTCATAATAAAAATAGGTATGAATTATACTTACTACAGCTGGTCCTACAAATAAAATAAAATAATAAAGACCGCATTGTAACTTGTTCTTTGGAAACAGTTTTCTATAAGAATTTTGATACCTTTTTTGTACTTTTTTTATGACAAATAGTTTATTTACTACTTTAAACTTTCATTGTTTGAACACGTGGTCAAAAGCCGAAAACAGAATTTTAATTGGCCGTCGCTAAATCCTGTTTTTAATATTTGTTTGACGGAATTATAATTCTAACGGACATACACGTAAACGCTAGGGTGCAATTTTTGAATCTCACCAGGTGATTAAAGCTCACCAAAATGGCCGCATTTCTACGAAAAACTGCCATTTTGGCGAGCTTTAGTCAGTAGAGTAGTAGTGGAGTAGAGATTCTAAAATCGCACTCCTGTTCATCCATTCTTGTCTTATCACGTAAACAAAGGACTAACGCAAATTTCACTTTTGTCACCCAAACATCGTTAATCGCTTAAATACATCTAATCGAGGCTGTAAATAGAAGATATGGTTTATAATTTATTATCTTAGAATATTTTAATTACACAATAAAAAATATTATAAAGATAAGAATTTAAATATTAGGTTAGAATGCTGATTACTACTAAAGACACGTAAGAATGTATATTGTCTAGTAGAGCTTATTGTATTTTTTGTTTTTACCCTTTGGAATTTCGAAAATTGCATACAAAGGTACGTTTTCGTTTTCGTGAGTTTTAGTCACAAGGTGAGATTCAAATATTGCACCTCCGGTGACAAAAGCTCACCAAACTGGCCGAATCTTTATGAAAAACGGCCATTTTGGTGAGCTTTAGTCACCAGCTGATATTCAAAAATCGCACTCCTGTTATCGACAACAATTAACACTACCACTATACAACAGCGAAGCCCGCGTGTATTAATCCTTTATATTACCATTAAAAGAATAAATAGACCACGAAAGTCTATGAAAAGTATTCATTTTGCTCTATGAGCTCACGACTCAACACCAGATAAGCTGCAAGCAAATTTGCTTGGGAAAGATTGCTGTGTAAATATTTTCCAGCAAAATTGCTACAGGCTTTATATACTTACTGTTGATGTGAAGATATCTGTGTTAACAACAAATACAACCACAAGAGAAGCAACACAGATGAATATACAAGATGTATTGCATATTAATCAAGAAGAGTGAATATTTTGACTATCTAAGTTTATAACCTCAGCAGGCAAGCTGCCACCCCTGTGGTCAAGCGTTAACAACTTGTGGTTACATAAAGTTTATAGTTTTTTTTTAAATAAGCTAATCAGACTACCGATCCTTAAGTATTGTCCACAGGAAAAACATTTGCAATTTTTGATTTTGACCCACTTGGCCGAGTCTCGGCCAATGCACAAGGACACATTTATATGGTAGAGTCGGAAACAGATATTTCTGTCTCATTCTGGCATGTGACTACGCCCTGTGCTTTGGCCAGCTCTTAACCAACATGTAGAGTTGGCATTAGATGAATATCTGTGAACACAAGAATTAAGGGCAAGAGTTTTTACGCGAGTTGACAAAATTTCTGGGCCCTATCTCTATTGCTCTCGGTAATGGCATCCTCATCGCATTTTTTACATTTACGATCAGTCAATAAGTCGTAGAGGGGGAGTTTATGGGTAGTAAAAATAATCTAAATGTTTTTGTTAATATTATTTTCACAGGTAACCGAAGACAAACCGATTAATGTGCTTTTTTATTTTGAAGCTTGCGTTCTTTAGCTCAGTCTACTGAAGTCTTAATTATATACAAGAAAACTTGACATTTGGAGTCTTGTGGCAAAATTCCTGATAGGTAAAAACAAATCTTAGCGTTTGGGCTTTAACGTTTGGTAACCCTAGTCTTTAAAATATTTTATTTTTTCTGTAATCGGAAGTAAAAAAAAAAAGTTCTTTCATCTCCAAAATTGTGAATAAAAATTAAAAAAGACACCGATTGACCTGAATAGCGGCTTTGTTGCGATGCACCGAGCGCCCTCGGCAGGAGCACCCTCCACTAGTGACGTAAAACGAGACGTGACGTAAGAGCCCAGTTGTGGGAACCGGGGACGTTTTTTAGGGACAAAAGCGATACACTATCCATATTTTACGAAACGCCATCTCTAGCACGGAATAAATAACAATACAAGTACCTACAGAAGACTCTCTCCGAGAAAAAACGGCGTTTAGTTATAAGAATCGGCCTACCTCTCTGTTAGTCGTATAACTCGCATTCATTCGCCCGCGCAGCAACTCAATGTGGCGGCCACAGTACTGAGGCGCGCCGATGTTCTTGTAAGTAGGTACACATACTTCTTGTAGCTTGGCGGAGTGAGCCGTCATGCCTGCCTAGTAAGTATCTGTGCAAGCGCCATCTCTGTTTGAATGAAATACAGATATGTACAGTCAAAGAATTTAATTCCCTACCCATTTCGTTGAAATGTCGTCTGACATTCGCAATGCATTAAGGTCGATACGTCAAACTAACGTCTTGCTCTATAGCTCTTATGGTGACAGTTTGCTATATGCTATTGTACCTTAGGTGTGTTGGAAATTAAATTCCTTGATTCAAGATTACGCCGAAAGGGGAAAGGTGGCTAACTTATGTGTGTTTACATATTTTTCATTAGCTCAATAACTTAATCATTCTAGGTAGATCAAAATAAAGTATTTCGAATCATGGTTTGGTAAGGCGGTAATTGAATTAAGTATTTGCCTCTACTCCTTTTAAGTTTTTGCTATCTACGTTTGATCTCCTCAAAAAACTGTCATAAAAATTGACAGTCATTTTAGACGTCAGACATACCTACGAAAAACTACACAAAAACTAGATAATTCTTTCACGTTTAATGTATTCGAGATTACCTAAATGAGAAACGGATTAAAATGTGACTGGGGATCGCTACATATTTTTTTTTACGAATCTGAATACCTACTTATTGAAGGTTGCCTGGAAGATACCACCTTCGATAGCCATCTGTTGTTTACTTTATGTTTATTGTATTGCTTTCCGTATTTGTTATGCGGTGAACTATTTTTTTAATCGAATGAAAAAAAAAACAAAGAGGACAAGAGTTTTCTGTTCACTTGAGTTTAGGGTCCTTATACTAATTCAATTATAAAATAGTCTTTTGACTTCACTCCTTTAAATGTTTGTACAGTCAAGGAATTTAATTCCCTACCCATTTCGTTGAAATGTCGTCAGACATTCGCAATGCATTAAGGTCGATATGTCAAACTAACGTCTTGCTCTATAGCTCTTATGGTGACAGTTTGCTATATGCTAGTGAACCTTAGGTGGGTTGGAAATTTAATTCCTTGACTGTACCAGAGATAAAATAATTTGTTGTTGTTGTTTTGTTTGTTTGTACATAAAAAATACGAACCTTTAAAAACAGTTTCCGCGGAACTCTTTTCGACGGCGCTGTACGTAGGCTATGCGTAGACGTATTTCGTCCTTCTTCCTGCGCGCCCCTGTGGCCTAATGGATAAGGCATCGGCCTCCTAAGCCGGGGACTGTGGGTTCGAGTCCCACCAGGGGTAAACTTGTTTTTTTCTATTTTCTTACTTGTTATAAGTACCTATACTTGCACTAAAAATATTTGATTTTCAATGTTAAGTTCTAAACGGACTAGTAAAAAAAACGTAGAATCTATATGTCCCTAAGTATTTCTGAGACATTAAAAAAGGAATCTTAAAAAAACAAAAAGTACAAAGGAATAAAATTTCGATACAAAATGATATCTAACGAACCTTTACATATAAATATTCTACGCACAAAAATAAATCGAGGGTCTGCAATTATGACCTCTGAAACTACCAAAACGCCCTTAAGGTATAAATAAGTGCGCAAGGTTTAACGGCCGCGGGCTGCACGCTGTGCGTGTGTGCGTGCGCCGTGCGTGTGTGCGTTGTCTGCGACCTTGCGAGGGTCGTCTGATGCCTGAAAGTTGGCTGAAATACGCCGATGCGACGGAGGTGGGGGAGCCGGGTGGGCCTGAAATCGATATTTAAATTTTGAGAACAATGCATCAGCCACGTTTTCGGTGTTTATGATGGTTGTGCAGACACTGGGAAGCTCTGGTAGACTAGCCAAATAATATTGTTAAGGTTAAATCATTAAAATAGATTATTCAAGTTCAAAATGGTTTTTCACGACAGTGCTCGGAAGGTTTTGCGAAGTTGCACGGTAATTTGTTCCACTTTTTTTCGTAAATGTTGTAAAAAATTGTTTTAAACTTAATAACGTCCATCAGGACTTTAACGCAATGATAATATTGTTTTGATTTACCTCGACGTTTCGACCGTATTCCAATTACACACGAGTAGACACGAAGCGTCGAGGTAAATAAAAACAACATTATCATAGCGTTATATTCCCGATAGACGTTCTAAAAATGTTGACATAGATGCTTACAATTGCGACCACAAACAAAACTGCATTCTCAGTTTCTCAGTCAAATCAGATGAATGAAATAAGCCAACAATGTGCCTTTATTTGGCCTGAGTACAACAATACTATATATTTATTACCTCCCCTATGTACTTCATAATGATACCAAATTGCCCAAACAGAATGGGTCATTTTATTTCTTAAAACATTAGATTAAAACAGAGTTTTTCCTTCTATGTATAGAGATACCGTGTTCTATGACGTCTAAAATTAAATATATCGTACCTACTTTAGTAATAGAAATTACCTCAGTACCTACAAAACCTACTTTTTAATAGTCGTAGTCGTCTCATTCAAGGTTATCATAAACATTTTTTAGAAGCAAAAAGTTATTTCATACGTGCGAAATGAAATAATGTTTTCGTGGCATATTTTTTGTCAAAGGACCAACAAGTAGCGTAACGAATTTATTGGAAGTTCGATGGGATAGAATATCGCCCACACCGCAAAGTTTGGCCAATTTATACTTTGCGTACAAAGAAATCACATAAGGAATAACCAAATTGGATTCATTCATTCAAGTCGGAGTTGATAGGGTGGAATTTGGTATGCTGAGTATTAGCCCTATTCAAAGACCTTTAACTAACCTAAATATGTTTCACGTTTCATGGGAAAAGGGAGGAAAATTAGCAGGCGGAAATTTGGATTCGTCGTCCATATAAACCGGCGAACCCAAGAGCATGGCTGATCCGTTGCCGGCCTTTACTACTTGTTACAAGCTTTTTAAATAGGTGTCATGATACCTCCATGCCCTAAAAAGTGGAGAGCAACACGAGACCAAACGGTTTCACAAAATAACTTAGGCTTTTCAGACGGCCCTTGTAAGCATAAGTAATACTTGCCTAGCTTATGACATTTCAGTAACGATACAAAACATTCCACATACCATTTCAGGCAATATACGCCGCCATTGTAGTAAGCGCACGCGCAAAGGACTAAGTTAAATTCACACTGAACACGCGACGCTACGATTTGTGAGTGCATTTCGATTCGGTGGTAATGCATCGATCTAAACATATCACAGAATAACTAATAGTACCTACACGTACTTACAGAAGTTTTACTTCGAACAAAAAGGACGTTTAACTGTAAGAAGCGTTCAACTATATGTCTTTCTGTTTACCTAATAACTTTTATTCATTCGCAGTCGCGCCAACTCAATGCGCCAGCCCTAGTACAGTGCAAAGTAAGCCGCGCCTGCCTAAATTTAAAATTCGCGTGTAAAGTTCATAATGTTAAAAGAAATATTCACCAGTCTCGTGTACTCTTAAGAGTAAACTATTATTGTAAGAGTATTAATGAATCAATGAAGAGTCGTGATCTCAATGGATCAATTAGGGCTGTCTCTAAACGAAGGCCAAACAAAGATTACTCAATGAAAAAGCGGACGCCCACCGTATCCTCGAAAGTCGATATTTTAAAGTTCGAATTAGAACATGAATAGAATCAGTCATGAGGTAACACAGATAAGTGAGGTGCAAAGATTCGACGCGTAGTCTGCGTTCGCTTCGGAGTGAACCACTTGTAATTTTATGAATTCGATTTCAGATGTTTTTGTGTTTTTAATTGTTTAAATGTGTCTATAAGGTATTTATTGTATGGTGTTGTTGCCTAGAGTAATAGTATTTTATGCAACTGTTGCATAATGAGGGGTCTTAAAACACGACCTAATTATGTACAGTTGCATACATTACTTTATCTACACACATATCCTAACTGCAAAAAACCGTAACAGCAAAAAACCAACAAACGAATAACAACAGTAATGGCGGCAATTCGATCCATCCGTCAAGCCGAACATTTAAAAAAATTATAGACAAACGCATGAAGTCCCTATCCTCATGTCACTCGATATCAAATGTCGTGCGTTTATATGAAAAAAACATACTGGATTGACGTTTCGTATTGATAACTGTTTTAATATCTATGAATACTAGAATAATGACCCACTTGAATTTTGACAGCTGTTCCAAATGTAAACTCATAAAGTTACAGAAGTCGGTATTGTAATAACCATTACACAGACAAGAAATTTCTCATAATAAAATTGGTTGTAATAATGCTGGTCATTTCTAATGGTTTTTGAACGCGTTATTGAGCACTTATGATATGTGTGTAGATAAAGGTTAATTATTTTATTATCATTACTATTTAATTTTATATCGCGTTCAATTTGATGGTCAGAACTCAGTAATCTCTTATGATCTTTACCTGAACAAAGTTGCGATCTAACAGCGCCATTCGCTTTTACCTGTTCATGCAAAGCAGATCGTAGCCAAGTTTCGCGTCAAAATGCGTTAAGTTTTAATTTAACTCGAGTAGTATAACACGTCTCGATTGTTTAAAAAGATGTTGGAATATAAATTGGTTGCAAAGTTTAGGTGCAAGCGACCTCTAGGCGCGGGGAACGAACGCATGACATTGAATCGGACGGGTAGGCTCGCCCACCCCTCTACCTCACTAGGGGTGGGACTGTAGCTACTACAGCTGGCTTTTGTTATGTTAATGGACTGAGATGGATCTATCCAAAGTAACGCAGTGTTTATCGTCAAAAGTGTAAGATGCGAACTATTCACAGTTTAGGTCTGTAACTAGCCTCTGAAGAATGTTATGGTTCCTTAAAAGTTGCCTTTAAACTTTTTAGGCAATAGTCTAGCGTCTAAGTTGTTGTAGAATTGTAATTATTGATTGCAGCATTACTTTCCATTTGAACTAACCATACATTTAGAGATTAAGTGGAGAGTCCTAGCTTAAAAGCAAAATCGAACCTATTGTTTATTTACTTTTTTATTTAATCATTATGGTACAAACTTAATTGTAAAATGTACAAAAAGCGCACATAATGCCTTAAGGCGTTGTCTACCAGTCAACCTCATTATCATCATTGTTTAGTTAATAGCTACTTTGTCTTAAGCACGTTCCCTAAGACTGCCTATTCAGTTAAGCGGAGCGTAGCGTTGATGTGCAGCAATGTGTTTCCACACATTCACACTCCAAGCGGAGTCGAGCGATTTTTGAAATGTATTAAAAGGATGTACATCAATGATGCTAAGCACGGTCTCAGTGGAAAGGCGTATTAAATTTAAATAGGTGATTACCTAATTAACAGTACAGTTTGCCACCCATACATTTCGAAGTCCATATGCATTCTTTCTTAGTCAAAGTTATCGTTAGTCAGAACGCTGAAACTGTACATTTTACAGGATTTGTTTAAAGATCATCGTATAGAAAAAGAAGTATTGTCCTAGTTTTTGTTTCTCAACGCCAGCAGCGGCTTATTTCGCGAAGCTACATGAACATCGGCGCACCACTGCACTGGGGCCGGCGCAATTGGGTTGCCGCGCGTGCGAATGAATACGAGCTATACGATAGACAGAGAGGCATATAGTAATACGCTCCTTATACCTAAACGCCGTTATTGTTCGAAGTAAGACTTTTGTACTCGTATTGTGCGGATGGTAGGACCTTGTGTAAGGTCCGTCCGGATTGCTACCACCATCTTGCTCGCTAATCCTGCCGCTAAGGAGCAGTGCTTTTACTGTTGTATTCCGACGTAGAGAGCAAGACAGCCGGTGTAATTACTGACACAAGAGGTATTTCATCTTAGCCCTCTGAGTTGGCAACGCATCTGCAATCTATTCGATGTTGCGGGTGTCTATAGTCGGTGGTGTACACTTACCATCAGGTGACCCACTTGCTTATTCCTTGACCCCGGTCTCATTCTCCCAGGATCCAGGGCGCAGCTATCTGAAATACCTACGCCTCTGAATATAGGCCGTACTGAAGCGAATCTGAATGAATGTTATCCATTATTATTCAAATGAAGATGCCGTAGGACCTGACGGCGTAGGTCGTATAATTATGACCGTACTACAAACGGCGGTAGCGTAGCGATAGTAAACGTCCCACGTTAACATTTTATACGTGTGTACAAATAACACTCCTTTGGCTTCGCTACATACGTTTGGGCAAAGAGGACTGCCGTCAGCAACGATATTATAATGCATGGATGTACAATGTAATACTAAATGTCAGCCGAAAAACGGCCCGACAAATGAGAATAGGTTGACGCCAATGTTCAAAATGTACACTCTTAATTGACTTTTTATATTTTCTTTAATTTCAACCTTACTACGACGCCATACTGTATAAAATGGTATAAAATTATCATTTATAAAGTTTTGTCGCAAATAGGTTTTTTTATTATTGCATTTCTAAAAATATGTCTGGCAGCTTGAACTTATAAAAAAAAACATTGGCATTAAAATGGCGGTTGTCTTGTCACAATGAACAGAGACTAATAGAGTCGCAGTTCTCCTAATTCAACAATTAAATATTTTAATTTTAGATACTTGTAGAAACTATTATTAGTTTTTATTTTATTAATAAAATAATGACAATTAAATGTACTTTGAAGCATAAAACTAATTATAAAACCACCACAAATACCATTGAAATGAAAGAATGAATGTTTGTGTGTTTATTACACATAAATGACTACCCACCTACTGACTCGAAATTTGATAGCTGGATAGCTTTTGTTTTGGATGACCAAACTTTTTTTTACGGTTTACCACCATTTCAGTTAACATTGTCAGTTATGGAGATAAAACATGGTTTTGCTAAGTTTCTTCATAGCAAGGAGAGACTGCATCACAAGTCTGAAAAATACGCTGAGGCTAATGAGCTCAGATACAACACGACCACGAGTGAAATGATGGTTTTTGAGGCTGGTGAGAGGACATTTTCCAAACTTCCGGCAATAACCCAGCCTGCATTTCGCTTAATTTTAAGTATCTACGCCACTTTGTCACTAAAGATCTGATTGTATACTTTTTGTGTACCACTGGATTGGGAACATGTTAAATTATAATTATTTATTTTGTAAACTAAACGATTATTTAACACGTTCCCAGTGGTATTTCCGTAAAATCAAAATAATTCTAAATTGCAATGTCTTTATTTACAACCATGTACGAACATAAAAGTTAAATATATGCGCCCAATCTATCTATACATATAATAAAATCGATAAGACAAAAAGTCTGTACATTGAAGATTTAAAAAAAAGAACCACCCAGGGCGACCTAAAATGAGTAACTGAACACGATAAGACCATTTAAAAAAAATTTTGTTTGTTTGTTTGTTTGAACGCGTATCACTTACAAACCGCAGAACGTATTTTGATGAAATTTTCAAAGGCCTATTCAAACAAATCCAGAATACAACTTAGGCTATAAAAAAATTTTAAAAAGGGGAGGAAGGGGGAAATATGGGGTGGTGAAGTTTGAATGGAAAAAATTAAAAGATTATTTTAGACTCATGAAACTCAGAATCCATTCTTACTATTTAAAATTAAGAAACACCTGTTTCAGCATATTTTTCAAATCGCTTTCAGAAAGGCAAAAAAGTGTAATTAGGGTTTAAAAATACTTAACTTCATAAAGCTTATAAATGCAATGAAGTCCATTTTAGTCAGTCTTTACTGAAACACTACACTTTAGTCCAAATGTTACAAGTCCCAAAAACTTTATTAGGACTCTGTTATATTTTCCGAATATTTTTCAAAATAAAGGAAAAAAAATTGGTTGAGCTAGGTAAAATTAGGTAGGTAAAATTCTTGATTACTAATTTTAACATTCCTAATTTTCTACTAAACGTGATTTGGGGCATATGGAAAACAGCAAAATCAGGCATTTAATAAGAATTTGCATGAATATAAAATTAACATCCAAGCGGCTCTATTGTTTTTTGTTCTGAATCTTTCAATCATTGATATGGTAATTTAATTCGAATATAAATGAAAGACTGAGCAATTAATTACTTCTGAATTATAACACAATAGATTAGTTACTGAAAATACGATATTCCATCCTTTCTTTTGGCTTTGCTACTATAATTTTTACATGTTTTCACAGTGCAGTATGGCATTTTGACAGAAGCGCCGTCGCACGGAAACTGACAGCACAATTCGCACCTTTAGAATTAAAGCGACTCATTTCTGAATAATACACGTCCCAAAATTTTACCTTATTTAAAAGACATAGGGTTTAATTTTGGAAAATGTCATATTCAGAATTGAGTCGCTTTAATTCTAAAGGGGCGAATTACTCCTCTTTTTACTCCTCTTTCGATGAGGCCATTTTTTTTAACACTGACTAGAAGTCCATTACTTATAGGTCAGTGGCCGTCAGCATCAAATAAATCGCAGCTGGCGGGCGAGAAGGAATTAAGTTTTTTATTTACTATAGAAAAAGTTCCTTAATCGAATTAGTAAAGAAAATTCATTGCTCCTTAATCGAAACATCAAAAAATCAATTTCCTACATTATTTAAACTGCACTCGTACGAAGCCGGGGCGGGTCGCTAGTATTGAATAATTACGATATTAATTTGTTTATTAAACTACATGCTTGCCATCTATGAACAGAATTACAAACTACTAAGGCGAGTGGGGAGCAGTAGACGAGCATGGGACAGTTACTGTTAGATAAGGTTTCTTAGAAGTTCTGTGTGTCTCAACTAGATGGCGCTGTGCAACCCTTAAAGTTAACTTGCAGTGCCGGTATAGTCAACCAAGCTGAATTCTGTGTCACTGTAAATAAATGACACAGTGACTTAGTAATGCCTTAATATTACAGTATTCCTCAATGCTACAAGGGCTGCATATGGTCCTAAATAAAAAAAAAACAAACCAACCAAACTTAAAAAAACATTTGTACGATTGTGTTCTTCAATATGATAAAGAGTCAATGGCCTAAGTTCAGTAAAGAAAATGAGATTGTTGCAAAAAGCGACTCTATAAATAGTATTTCTGTCTTTGCTACTAAATTTGTTAATTGTAAAGTGTTGTTAGTTTAAATAGAGCGTTTAAAATGTTGAGTCATTAGACTGATAATGACGTCTCTCCATAAAAACGGTGATAACGTCTTCCACCCTCTAAACCTTAACATATAGCCATGGTTTTTTTATGTTATAATTATGCCTTAGAACTAGGTTTGTATGATTTGATTTTATAAATATCCTTTTTAGTTTTAAAAATATTGACGCTTTTTTGTGCTGTATGAAACTCTTAAAATGCAAATATATTCAAATCTATGAAGAATATTTAAAAAATCAAAACATACAAAGCTAGTTCTGAGGTATTATGCCAGCATACCAAAAAACCATGACTATAGGTTAAGCAAAAGTTGTATGTCAGGATCGCAACAAGTTAAAATCCATGGTCTCTGCCAACCCCTCCGGGAAACAGGCGTGACTGCATGTATGTATTTATAGGTTAAGGTTTAGAGGGTAGAAAACGTGATCGCCGCTTGTATGCAAAGCGCTCTACAAGGTTTGGGTACATAGTTCTCTTAAAATGTCCGAATATTCCCCGGCCATTGAGCTTAGAGAATGACGGTACTGGACACAACTGCCATGCCGTTATCTGGTGTGCTCGAATAAACAAGAGCAGCTAAGTTTATTATTGTCTGTTTAATTTACCTTTTAAGAAATAGGTCAGTTGACAGAGGCACCTATACCACGGTAAAAGATAACCGAAAATGTATAAACCATTTTGCTAATGTTTCGACGAAACGACTTCGCTAATCTATGACTCAATCTTATGCGTTTATGGAACTAGAAACTAGGTGACACTGGCAGGTATTGCCTAAATAAGGATGTGATTGATAAGGACAAAATAACTATTATACATAAATAAAGAGCTTTTTTCGTATTAAGAGTTATCTACGGTTGATTATCTTAGCGCAACAGAAACGAGCTCCACGTTGAGACAGCGTCCTGAAGTGCAATTTTTGAATCTCACCGGGTGACTAAAGCTAGCCAAAACGGCCGTTTTTCATAGAGATTCGGTCATTTTGGTGAGCTTTATCCACCTGGTGAGGTTCAAAAATTGCACCCCTGCCTCGTTTCTATGTACTCAGGAATTTCATATAAGTAATCCCTCTTTTATTTAATACCACGAAACTCGACAATAACTACAAATTATTTATGCAAATTACAAATCATCTTTAATTGCTTAATTAGGTTTAACCGTTTTAGCGAGCGTTTAGTAAGAATCAGTACTTAATTAATAAAAAAACCCGATATAGTTTTTAGGAGAGTTGTAATCAGGAAGGTGTAATACGGGTTAGGCGGGCGAGCGACGTCATATGAGTAAACACGGCTAAGTATTCTTACGAGAACGCTGCGTTTATATGCTGGTTTAAATATGAGCCTTCTCTAACGCTCATGCTTGCCCCAACTATAATGACTGAATCCGTGTACTTACAGATAGCGCGAGCGAGTGACACAGGGCGCTAGTGCAGCGTTAAGCAAAACGATGTTACTTTGAAGAATCGCATCAAGTTCGTTATTAAATGAAGTAAGCATTTGAAGGTGTGAGAGATTAGGAATTACAATCTGTCCTCTTAAGATCAACAAGAAATCAACTGGGCTAAAACAAACTCATAAGGAAATGAACCTGATAAATTTCATGCTGCGGCAAGTTATACAGAAGACCGAGGAGTATAACATGCCATTATGCTTAGCGTTTGTGGACTATGAGAAGGCCTTTGATTCGATCGAGACGTGGGCGGTGCTTGAGTCTCTCCAGCGATGCCGTATTGACTATCGGTATATCGAAGTGTTGAAGTGTTTGTACAATAACGCCACCATGTCGGTCCGAATACAAGACCAGAGGACGGAGGAAATTCCATTGCAAAGAGGTGTGAGACAGGGAGATGTTATCTCTCCGAAACTGTTCACCAACACAATGGAAGATGCCTTTAAGCTTCTGGAGTGGAAAGGATTCGGCATCAATATCAACGGCGAGTACATCACTCACCTTCGATTTGCCGACGATATAGTAGTCATGGCAGAATCGATGGAAGACCTTAGCACGATGCTCGAAGACCTCAATCGGGTTTCCCAACGGGTGGGCCTTAAGATGAACATGGACAAAACGAAAGTCATGTCGAATGTCCATGTAGTGCCCACCCCAATAGCAGTAGGAAACTCAACTCTCAAAGTTGTTGACGAATACGTCTACCTAGGACAAACAGTCCAACTAGGCAGGTCCAACTTTGAGAAAGAGGTCAATCGTCGAATCCAACTCGGCTGGGCAGCGTTCGGGAAACTGCGAAATGTCTTCTTGTCCAATATACCTCAGTGTCTGAAATCGAGAGTGTATGATCAATGTGTGTTACCAGTGATGACTTATGGCACTGAAACGTGGCCGCTTACTATGGGCCTTATAAGAAAGCTCAAAGTCACGCAACGAGCTATGGAGAGGGCTATGCTTGGAGTTTCTCTGCGTGATCGAATCAGAAATGAGGAGATCCGCAGACGAACGAAAGTAACCGACATAGCCCAGCGGATTAGCAAGTTGAAGTGGCAGTGGGCAGGGCACATAGCACGGAGAACTGATGGCCGATGGGGTCGGAAAGTTCTCGAATGGCGGCCGCGTATTGGCAAGCGCAGCGTAGGACGACCAGCCACAAGATGGTCCGATGACCTCGTACAGGTGGCAGGAAGGCGCTGGTTGCATTCTGCTTCCAACCGGCCACTTTGGAAATCCATGGAGGAGGCCTATGTCCAACAGTGGACTTCTTGTGGCTGAGATGATGATGATGATGATGAAATTTCATGGTTAACTGTAAAATAAACAGTATTAATATGTAATTGACATTCATAGGAATTTCGTCAAGTTAATAAAGTTGTAGAGAAAAGTGAAGGTGAATGGGAAAAAGGGTATTTTCTTTAAAGTTCACTTTTTATACATTTAAATTAAATGTTTTATTTTGTGCAATAAAGATTAAACAAATAAGCCTATAGCTGAACATAGTGTTAGGCAGATCTAGTATGCCCATATCATCTCAATACGGAAGTCAGGATGGCAAGCACCACCACCCTCCTCTACCGTCGTTATCCGCATCTGGGGTGATTTAAAGTGTTTTTTTTTTCTAAAATAATTTCATTTTTTATATTAAAAGAGGCGAACCAGCCGGGTAAACAAAGTTTTTCAAACTTTCAAACAAAGTTCTACTTAGGCAAGTACAAAAAAATGGTTTTGGACTGAAATCTAAATAGTAATCCAGTACACACTTACACTCCATAATGTCTAACCATCCTAATTGTAACCGCAGCGTAACCGGAACCGCGGCACGTCCCGTGTGTGCGTGGCGCCGTGACGTAACGCAAACCGGCGCGTTTCGCAAACGCGCGGCCGCGCCGTCTCCGTTCCTTACATAACGCTTTCTTTAACGCGAACGCATAACTCACACGACTCGAGAATGCACGCATGCTGTCCTTCTTTTATGGACCGCAAAAATAAGGACGGAAAGAGCAATACGACTGTATGGGACACACTCGAGTTTAAGATTCTTTTTATTATCGATATCACTGAGTTGACTGAGTCATTGCTTTCAATTAGCCAACAATTGGTGCCTAGTTGCTGGACTTTTGATTGCTTGAAAAAAGAATATGAATGGATCGGTGTGTAAATGTTTAGTATAAAAGGAAAGTATCAACTTAATGTAAAATTAATGGTACAGTAATTTGATGTTGTAAAATCGACATTCTTCGTATTTTTGCGCATTTTATTCCGTACAACAATTAACAGTAAAATAGTGCTGCAAATGACTAAACTTATGGCTAGTGGCTTATGAAAGGATGTCATTGGCTGATAGCTAATAACCCAACGGTTTGGGGTCTTTTGACCCAAACGGTAGAATTACAACTAGAGGAACATTGGCGCAAGCTGCGTTGTCGCCAATAAAGATAAAGAAAAAGTAGAAGAAGAATAAGGACGGCTCTAAAGCACTGTCGTACTGAAGAAACTTTAACCTCAGCCGTCTTAGGTTCTAACGCAGCAGTGCTCGACCACAGCGGGTTGCGTCAACAGTCATGGACCCCGAACACGTTACATTATCGCAGCCATTAGCCGCAGTGTATTAACCCAGTCTCAGTCGAGATTACACATTGCCACAGGGGCATCCCACCAAACTGAAGCAATATGCACGAGGAAAAAACTGCAAAGCGATATAACAAGGACATGTGTATACTTATTATAGGCTAATTTTTGCGAAAAATCACATAACATATAACATAGGTACTGACTGTACGATTGACAAGCATTTACTTTTAAATGCCACAATATGAACCCGGATCTCATAATCTGGCTATTCAAAGCGATTCAACTGATTTGCTCAAGCTCAAGTAATATTCCTCTCTATTTCGAAATTCCTACCTAAAACGGAGCGATATCCACCTTAAGGGACTGTCTGCAAGACGCAAGAGTTTATAAACACCTATCTAGAATCAGAAAGAACTGTGTCTTTTCCTATGTTTCACGCCACCCTGTGATAAATAGTCAATGCCAATGCACGAAAACTGGCTGTAGATATGCCATTGATAGGCCATGTCTAAGTTCCATTACGTAGTGTTCATCAACTACTCATGTACATACATGAAGACACGCCTATTTCCTGGAGGAGTAGGCAGACACCACGGATTTCCATTTGCTACTATCCTGAGACAAAACCTTTGCTTCACTCACTCCCATAACGTTCTTCATGCATGCTCGTCGGTTTAGGCTCCTCTCCAGAGTGTCTCCGATTTGTTCGGCGTAGGTTCACCGAGGTCTTCCCCTTCCCATTTTCCATCCCTTCTCTCTTCATACACCGTTTTTATTAATCTTCTTTCATTCAACCTCACTACATGCCTAAACCATCTTAACATACCCTTCTCAATTTCGCCATTTCATACGTAAATCCAAGATACGGTTTAATTTGAAGGTCCATAAAAATGAGTTAACGGTGCGAGGTGATAAACTGTTCCGCTACACGCCACTATTTGTTTTGCTGAGTGCTCTACTCCAATGGAACGGTTTTGGTGTCCACCAATTTGGGTCGTTTAACTGTAACAGCATAGCTGAAAATGTTGCTGATTTTTTTTCCAAATTTTTAGGTTCGGCTCACATTTTTTTACTAACTTGCCTTAACGCGATTTTAATTTGAAATATTTTCAGAATTTACTCGCGTAACTGTATTCATCCTATCATAGTTGTAACAGTAGGTAACTAAGTGGAAACAAAACGTCGTGTGAAAGTTTCACTGTGCATAAAAAAGAAAAAATAATTATTTACAAATTACAATACAACCACATACAATAATACATGTAATAGCTAAACTTTAGTCTTTTGCGGAAACGTAAAGCGGACACACCATTATACGAGGTCCATTTCTAATATTGTCAAAAAGCATTCTGGAATAGTTCATTTTATACCGCAGTAAATATCCTGAATCGCTTAATGAATTACAACATTTTAAATTTCACATCTAAACTGATAACAGATTCTCAATCGTACTCGCGGCTGATAAGTAAAACAGCATGCTGTGAATAATCGACATAATAAACAACAAATAAGACCAACGCACGAAGAAGTGAATACTGATGGATTACGTGGCGCTCCGCTTCGCATAACATTCCGGTTGTGTGCATTGTGACACTTGATTAGCTATGGTGAACGTCTTATATGCTAGCTCTTCATTCTGGTACGAGCTAAACCATCTTTTACTCGTGTATTAAAAAGATAGTGACAACATGCCGCCGTACACGCTACACGACAGTGAAGATCTAGCATTACGGAGCGTCAACGCGGTCCGCGCAATCGTGCCGATCCGCGCTGATTCCAATCTCATCAACCCCCTTTGTTTACGTGCTTTGGTCAATTTGGAACTGTTTCCCGAATCTATTAGAACGCGGATGAGCCAACTTTTTCTTCAAAATTTGGAATGATTTATTTGGGATAGTTGAATGTGAGCAGCGAAAAAGGCACTAAGAAAATCGCGTATCTCGGGTTTCGTCTATTATTTCCCGAAACTTAACGGCCAAGTGGGTGAATCATTACTTTTCTGTATTCGAGCAACAAGCTCCACAAAATTGTAGTATTTTTACTTACCTATATTAGTTAGTATGACTTTATTCAGTATATCATCACCGGGCAGCTACCGTCTTCATACAAAAAATAAACCATAAGCACGGTTCTCGCCTGGGCTTGCAATAATGGATTGAAATCACCTACATCTCCCACTAGTCTGTAGTGCAAGTTCGCTCTTATTTAACATATTATTCACATTACTCAACCGTTCATGTGTCTATTTTTTGTCACTTGCCACTATATAATTACGATATCTTTCGCCGATTACCGCGAAACTGTATTGACGGCGGTGACATAACCAAGGGACGCGGTCAGTAGGCCGAGCGTCGGAAATCTCCCTCGGAAGTGTGTCAGCACTCCGTTGCGCACGCGACCAGTTTGTTGTGGATTTACAATGCTGTTAGATAATTTGACCTTTGTGTGTTTGACTTAGGACCAGTTTACGCTAGGGAATTGGGACGTGTGTTTAAAATTGACAGGTGTGTTCACGGTTAAGAGCAATTTACTTTTATGAGAAAACGTTTTGAAACTAAGCCGTTTCTTTGCGCATATGTTATTAGATTTTTTTATTCCGTATCATGGTTATAATGCGTTTTAATCAAAATCTAACATGGCTCAAAACTCCGGTATTTATACCATATTGTTATTATGAACCAGTTCTGTAGGAGCAACCTCAAATTGACCGTTAGTAAACAATACTACAATGTCTACGAGAATACGCATATCTATACTTAATTAGACGCTTTTTCTTTAAAAAACCAGTTTCATACTTAGTAACAATAGAGAACTTAGTTCTCACCTTTCAACGCGACATACATTCCATGCAAAATTGCTTCCAAACCAGTGACTTATATGGCGAAGCAAAATTGTGAATGAATTAATTCAACATGTAAAATGAAAATTTAAACAATTTTTAAGTTCTCAAGTTTTTAACTTACCTACTACGAAATTCGGGGTATTGTAATATTTGTAATGTGACAAGAAAACAAGTGTAGTGACATGATTGTTCGTGAATAGAATAGGGTCTTATTAATTTGACTTGTGGTGCAACAGAAGCCAACACGGTTGGGAAATATGATTTACACACATTTTTCATTCGGTCGAGTGGTTTCTGTTAGGTTTTTTTTTTTATCAGAGAGAGCCTAATTTGTGTTGTGGACGTAACACAAGGTTAATTAAAATAGACCTGTAGGAACATGCACGATCACTTACATCTATTCAGCCAACCTTCCAAAAATATGTATACATATTTGAGGTTGAGATTACATACTTTTGGAAGATTGGGCATCATTGGCTCCATATATGTTTTCGTTCGTGACTGCATCGGCATCGTGTTCATATTTGATTTATTTATTTAGATTTGCATCTATTTAGATTAATTTCAGTTGGGCTTATAGCCTATGTTAGTTTTATTTCTTATAATATTATTACAGATAAGTACTCAAGGAAAATAATTCACCTTCTTTTTAATCCACTTGTAATGGAGGTCAAACGACATCATGGCTGTCTTATCCTTGACCCAAAGTAAGTTTTTTTTTGTACACAAACAAAAAAACACGATTTGATATTTTTCTTGCTAATTCCTTTATTTATTTTTTTATGATCCTTACATACATACTGTGTCTTCTTACTTATTAGGTTTTCCGAACCTCTAGTAAATTTTCTGACATCCATAAGTATGTTTTGTAAGCTTAAAAATCTGAAAAGAGTTAGTTTGACTTTCATTTTGAATTTGCATTTTGCAAGGAAGAAAGTAGAAACTTTTCATTTACAGCTTCACTGTCTAACTTAGCATACGTCTCCGATCGAAGCTAGACTTTCAGTCGAAACCAGAACCGAAGTTTCGGTTTGGTGCTGGATTTTACCAAAACCGAAACCAAAAAATATTCAGATGTGTTAAAAATATAAGAAAATATCTTGATTGCGGGCCTGAAGGTCACTCAGTCGACACGCAGTCACGAAGCGTACCCGAGTTAAACCGAACGTATGTCGCTGAGGTTTTAACACTTGCATTGGTTTCGGTTTCGGCAGAAAATCGACAAACTACAACTTTGGCCGAAAGACCGAAACAGACTGTTGCTCCTATTGAATTTACGACGATAGCGAGGAAAATGAAACAATCTGAGTTTAAATGCTTACTTTCTGGAAAGGTTACGTTAACAATAACACTGACTTACAAGATGCACTAAGAAATTCATTGTGACGAATTGATTTTGTGCCGCGCACGCACCTACAATTCCAGTTCAATGGGCGTACTTTCGCCATTGGTGAACCATGTGTCTACTTTACTCGGGTTTGTAGAACAGTAGGTAATCCCGTAATGTATTGGGTACCGTAAAAGGCCTTCTGCCGTAATTTATACCAAAACCGCTGTCATCGATGCATATCCCTTTCAAGCAAGTAACTTCGTGGTACTGTCAAAACGACACTTTTGTATGTTGGTAATAGGTACTCGACGAATTTAGCTTCGTCTTTTCCCGTCAAATTTAGGATTAATTTTAAGGTGCTAACAACGCTTGCATCCTTGTCCACATAGCAAAAGCGGAATTCGAAATTAGGATTATTTCTTTCGTTCTTAGTTCTTACTCACAAACCTTTAAACAACTCATAACTCGCATTTGAACTAATAGAAATTGTTGTACACTGGTCTTCTTCAATCAGCACTGTCTATTTCTGCAAAGCAAAGATAAGAAAAGAAATCTATTTACAAACATGTAGTTTTGAAGAGACAGACCGATATTCGCCACGTTTACCGTTAAGTGAAACTAGTTAGAACCAGTTATTCCGTAATTTATTAATATTTTTGTTCACCCACTAACAGCGTGAGCTTGCTCGCTGACCTGTAATTACGGTCTATTTACCTCAACATAAACACCGCATCGTTGCTTTAATTCTTACATATTAATAATGTAATTTAACAATGTATAATTAAGATAGTTTGTAAAGACGCCTCTTTCTGATTACTCTAAATGTATACTAATGTACTATTATCTATTATGTACCGTAAGCGGCTTTTTTACGCTTTGAAAGGTCAAAAAGGCTTACACACGTCAATGAGATCTTTATTCACCTGTATTGTAATATAATACCACAAATAATACTAAGTTTATAAGGAACAATGGTTTACTTGCACAAAAAAATTCAATCAGTAATAATTACACCTTATCACCGCAATAAAACTTTTTTTATGAAATAGCGAGGCAATAATAAGTGGATCACCTGGTGGTAAGTGATCACAACCGCCTATAGACATCCGCAACACCAAGGAGATTGCAGATACGTTGCTAACCCAGAGGGCTAGGATGGAATACCTCTTGTGCCAGTAATTGCACCGACTGTCTTCCTCTCAACGCCGGAACACAACGGTGCAAGCACTGCTGCTTGGCGGTAGAAGCAAGATGGTGGTAGCGATCCGGATGGACTTTGCACAAGGTCCTACCATTCGCAAACTGCAACAAATTCCGCCTCAAACGCAGCATTTCACCTTGAACTAGATAATGTAGCTGATGATCGACAGGTTATTTAAAGCAAGTTAGGTGATACCAGTTTTAAAAGGTAGCATGACGTTACTATGAGTGCTAAAACCTAAAAAGGGACGTGCATAGAACACTTGAAGACTAGGTATTCTTTGCATGTATGACTCAGGCAGGCGGCCTTGTGTCAAAAACAGGTAATTCTCAAGTCACTTCCATGAACGACATTTTCTTTCAAAATTCTACAACTACGAAATACAATTATGAAAAATATAGTGTCAGTGGTCAATAGTCACCGAGTTAATAAGGAATCGAAAGAAGTTACAAAAATGTCAACCATGGAAATAACATCCAACCCAACTAGCAAAACTATGTGCTATAAAAGTTGCGAGCACATTCCTATGTTTGCTTCAAGTGCGATAAGAGAGCTAACAATGCTCGAGTAAAAGCGCTGGAAACGTATACTCGACGTGAATTAGGCGCAGTTTATTCAGACTAAAGTGCTGTAAAGGTTGCGTAAAGGTCGTATAATAAGTAAAAAAATGCCATAAATGTTGAGCAATAGCAAAAAATAATACATTTCGTGCTGTAACAGCAACTAAGATGCATTTATACTACAATTTGTTCTATAAAAGAGAGCAGTTTGCTGTTACTCAGCATAATTTGTTGAGTATTAGCGTATGAAATTCCTTTAATTCGGCAAATTTGTTTTATAATAGCAACTAAATTGCTTTTACTCGATTCTTTTGCTGAGTAGCAGTCAATCAATTGCTTTAATTCGACTTACATGTGCTATAAATACTGCATGCTATGTGAAATCATTTCTTGATTATTTGTTGTGTGACATTTCGTTTACACAAGATGGTTATAATGATTTTATAGCTGTTTGCAATATACTTTCGACAGTTCACCATTGATGTCCTTAAATTGAAAGTCAGATTACGTATTGTAAATAATATAGAACAACATGCGAAAATAACTTTACTGATTAAACCAGAGTTGTTAGTGCGTGTGTATTTATGCGCCCTCCTAATTCGTTCATTTTTAATAGAAAATATTAATTAATGAAATTTTTTTTCATGAAATGTCATGCATTTTCTGTTACATCTCATTTATGCGAGTTTTACTCGATTAATGGTGTTTGAATTACTCTTATAGCACATGATGTAGCCATGTTAATAAATATCAGAATTCCTTAAGTAGTAATAAAAAACTGTCACATTTCATTGCTAAATTTTTGCGATTTGCATTGCGATTTCTTCCTGTGGGGCTCTGTAAAAGATAATGTGTTGTCGCCGGCTAGCCGGTCGGAGAGGAAAACTTGAGGTTTTCGGTAAAAAGTATAAAACGGAATGCGACACTGCGGACGAGGTGCGTCAAAGAACAACTGTTGCCTTCAACAGTCTGCGTAGAAAAAATGATGAAGAGCACACAGTATCGAAGGTGCACCGACATAATCTGGCACGGGCTGCAGCGTGTACAAGACGCGGAAGAACCTTTGAACACCGAATGTGAAGGTAGTGTTAGAGTCTTTTAACAATATGGCAAAGTAAACAGTATGGCAATATGGCAAATGGTTAATAAAATTCCATTTTAATTCAGACTCATTTTCATTTCGTTTTGTTCTTGGATTATTTGACATTTATGCGTCATTACGGTAACGTCAACGTTCGGAAATAAGTTTGGTCTCTGAGTTTTCCCGACGACGCCCCGTTCCCTTTCCTTACATGAGCCGTGATGGGTAGGTGCAATAGGGTTGTCACCACAATTAAAAATAGGTGAATTCGATTTTATTGTTTTTTATTTAATTCATGCTTCTAACCATCACAAATCGACTGTGTACCTCTTAATTGACGCAATATTTCCGGGAAGGTCCGTCATGTCCTTCCACCCTGTATAATATGCTTGACTCGTTTCTGATATAAATTCAAAACTTCGTCCATGATCATTACAATGTAGAAACTTTTAATTTACGGAACCACTAACACGTTTAGGATGGTTTGTGCTTGGTTGACAAACTGATAAAAAATGGTCTGAACGAACTTTACAAAAATATCCATGGCCAAAGTTTTATTAACCCTTTAACGAAGTGGTGCTTCCATTTCTTTCATTCGTAATATTTTTCAGTTATATTCTAATATGTATTTTGTCCCTAAAATACCAAGAAACTCTTCGTCAAATTGGTGGTATAAATGTAGTTCAGAGATCTTTGTAGCACTCAAAGCTGAGTAAAAGTCGACTAAAAGCACTCAGTACAATTAAAATACTGTAATAGCATTTACGTGACTTGTCATATAAGCATGCTATAACAGCATCAATGTTGCTAAATAGCAAACATATTGCTTTGACTCGACTTTTATGGCACCACAATCGGGTGTCGATTAACAGCCGCATAAAAGGGCCCTATTCAGCAAATCAGCAATTCGATAGCTATTTATAGCACTACTACAGAACAAAAATGCTGAGTAAAAGTGATGTGGTCACTTTCTCTCAGCTTCTTTTCAAAGGTGGAGTAAAAGTGCTATAACAAAGAGCTGGAAACGTTTACTCGACATAATTATAGCACATTTTAGTGAAATTGCTAAATAGTCGAGATAACCACGATTATACGACAAGATGGTGTTTTGGCAACGTTAACTCAGCTGATATTCGACTACAAGCTGATTAAACCACTTCTTTTAAGACTATTGTGCTAGTTGGGAAGCTAGTTGCATGAGAATTAACCAAATACCTTGTTTCCGAAGAAAAACCAAAGGAACCTAAAAACTATAAGTGCTGATCGCCATATCACATTAATTCTCATGTCACATTTAGTGCGGATGGTAGGATCTTGTGCAAGATCCGTCCGGATCGCTACCACCATCTTGCTCGCTAATTCTGCTGCTAAGCAGCAGTGCTTGCACTGTTGTGTTCTGGCGTGGAGAGCAAGTCAGCCTGTGCAATTACTGGCACAAGAGGTATTCCATCTTAGTCGTACAGTCAGCATCAAATATCGGTGCAGGTACGGTGGGCGAAAATATTTAAACAACTCCGAACGTATTTGACAATAGAGTTGAGTTTAGATATTTTTGACCACCTTGCCCGCACTGATATATTTCATGGTGGCTGTACTAAGTGAAGAAGATGAATTTATCAGTTAAGAAAGCTACGTTTGTTAAGAAAGTTATTTTATACTTGGTGCTTGTTGCTTTAAATACTAAACTTTTGCAAAAAGGGATTTCGTCTGAATGTTTTGGAGCATTTGGAAATAGTTAGGTACAACAACTCGGGGTCCATTATTACAGGGTAATTTTCCTTCTTCTCCTTTATTGCGGGTGTGCTTAAATTCTGTCATTGACAATGGGGGTATGTAGCTTAGATTGAGATACATTATGTGGGTAGTTTGTAATAATATGTGGTGGGGGGGGGGGGTTACTTTAATTTTTAAATTTTGAGGGTAGGCTTTGAGAAAAATAATAAGGGTAATTGTGCAAAAATGTTGGCGGTAGGAGGGATTAAATAAAAATGTTTTAGATTGTCAGTACGCCATTCGTTCAAGTAGCGAACGGTCGTATTGTTTGATCCCGATGATGAATCATACAGAAGCGAAACGCGCGTCGATCGTGCAGTTTTAGTGTTTGGTGGTGGTGATGTGTAGTTGAGTCTGTGTGATATATGTTGTTACGTGTGGAAGCGGAGGAGAGTGGGTTTTTGCATGAATAAATATATGTCGCATAGACACAGCTATTTTGCACGAGCCCAGCACTGGTTTCGCGGAGTAACAAGGTAATTTGTTTCAGTCTCTTGTTGTTTGTCTCTTCGAATAATGTGTGTTGAGTGGTTTGTGGGTTAGCTAGTGAATATCTATTACAGGGATAAGTTTACCTTCGCTTACCCACTAAATTGAACTAT
The DNA here is from genome assembly GCA_963691745.1 of Ditula angustiorana. Lineage (NCBI taxonomy): Eukaryota > Metazoa > Arthropoda > Insecta > Lepidoptera > Tortricidae > Ditula > Ditula angustiorana. The sequence goes on from OY829475.1 coordinate 11,111,482, forward strand.
AATGTTGTGCAGCGTGTTTTATCTACACTAATCTCAGATCATAGAAACACTAATCTACACTAATATAAAAAAGAGGTAAACCTTATTTGTTTGTATGTAGTGGGTAATCTCAACTACTAAACCGATTTCAAAAATGCTTTCACTATTAGAAAGCTACACTATCCCCGACGGACATAAGCTACTAATAAATTGTTTTAAGCTTTCGCGATTTTTACACAAATTTATAACGTTGTCCACTCGTGACCACGGCCATTGAAACATAGCCGAAACATCCAGGTAAATTAACAATATATTTTTATCGCGATAAAGTCCCGATAACGTAATAAATATAAGCTACTAATTCTACGCGAACGAAGTATAATAAAGTGTTCACTCACTAATTTATCAGTCAGTGTGTTCGGATCATCTTAACAGGACTTGTATTGTACAGTTCCCGGCAAACAACTTCAGCACTGACCTTGACTGCGCAGGTGTATGCGCAAACATACCCCCTCCACTCGATTTATGCTCAAGTTATTTGCGTGCAACTATAAGTTGATTCAATAGTATTGCGCATGAGTCATTTTTAAGATAAAACAAACTATAGACATTGTCACTGTTGAGTATTGGTTGAATAAGTCAAATAAATAAACACTTTATTTTGTTAATATCATTCAAGCACTATTGATTGATTATTTGTGTATGTTTAGTAAAAAAGATAAAACCATGATCGGCATTGAAACACCTGATGAAGACTAATGTGTGACTACTACCGCAAACGCATCACGATTATTGCTGCCTTAGAGCGAGTACACATTGGGCGCTTTCAAACGCGCGCTTTGTCAATGCGTGTTCAGAGAACCAGGAGTTCTGTTGATGTGTACACATGCAAGCGCGCGCTTCTGGGCAAGCGTGCGTCAAACGCGCGTTCACATAATTCCGTACGCTATTAACGCGCGCTCAACGCAGCGCCGAGCGCCCAATGTGTACCCGCTCTTAGAATTAATGAATGGATGCTATATCAATGGCTAAACATGCCACGTTCTTAGCATCAAATGAATTGGTATTCTTAGGTTAAGATAAATTGGTTATAGGATTTATTATGTTACTCACTTCAAATTCAACGCACTCGTGACACGATGCTTTAATAATAGATTAATTATCATTTTAATTCAATGTTGTATATACACAGAAAAAATAAGGTTTCATTGGATTCACCAGTAGTCGGGTACCTACATTGTAACAAACTGTTATGGTTTTGGTCTATCTACTATTTTAGTAAAACGGGTTGTAGTGAGGATATAGTATGAAATAGTTTTATAACACCGGCAGATAGACCACCTGTGACTACAGATACATATTTTTTAAATTTAAACTGCAGAACCCTAAAATTGACACAAACCGATTCATACTTACCTTGCCGTGGCCTTACCTACTAAACTAACCGTAATGATTTATAGTTGTATCTACTTTCGACGTTGAGCAACGCTGCAACGCGACCTGCGCAAGGGCAACATAGTTAAAAAACAAGGCTTGAGGGATATTGCATAAAATTATGAGCTACATGGAAAATGGTTATTTCATAAATTAAGAGGCTTTGGCGTAACACTTGTTATAATTATTAACGTATTATTAAGTAAGAGAATGCTATGTTACTTATCATTACCACCGTTTAAGAAGGATTGGTAACTGGTACCGTACGTTAGTGACGTTTTTCATGTTTTTTAATGAAACAAGTTAAGTGACACTTATTTGTAAGAGTTCGACTCTCAGTGGGTTATTATACCCGGTATAGAAGAAAGAAAGAAATAAAGAAAAATCGTTTATTCAGCTTACAATACAAGACAACACAGAAATAAAACACATTTTACAATTACTGGACAGCATTTTATAGCCGAATTGGCCTCCACTCAGCAATGCTGTCAGCACGGCAATGCCAACAGCGCTGGTTTTCAGTGGAGCCAGTGGGTTGTATGGGACAGCGTACTGTGGGGACATTAAATTTAGAAAAGAATAATAATAATACACATAAATAATAATAAAATACAATATACATCTTTATCTCTATCCTTACATAGTATAAACTATAGTCACTATTCTTTCCTCTCTGTCCTATGTATTTTCGGCCGCCTTCTAAACCACGCTACAGATTTTAATTCGATTTTCAATATCATTTAGACAATTTTTACGAAAAGTTTTTATGTAATTACTCTCCGATTATACCCGTGCAAAGCAAGACGAGTCACTAGTGTATTCTAAACTACGTTTCATTTGACTTACCAACAATTAAATTCTGACAAGATTCTGACACATGTTTAAAACAAGCCGTTGTTTAAATGTAGGAACGTGACATAAGACACCATAATTATACTCAAAAAACCGGCCAAGTGCGAGTCGGACTCGCGCACCGAGGGTTCCGTCATCAACAACATCTAGTATCGCATTTTTGCTTTAAAGACCAAACAATTTTTTTTTGTGTATTGCTTACAAATTTACAGTTTTCAGATTTATTTTTTTATTTGTGCTGTGAGACCTTGCATGTTGCCAAATCTCACAGTTCTAAGTCAAATGGAAGTACGCCATTTTTTTGAATGCCTTGCGAATGAATGAAAAATGCGGCATAAATGGGCCTTATCTTTTGATTCCGTTGACTTAGAAGTTTCACTTTTTCGCGGCTCTAAGGGACTGCAGCTTGAGTATTTGACATTAATTACAACTCAATACCTCCACGCGTTCTTGAGAAAAATGGTCTTGACAGACCGTCAGACAGACAGACGGACAACCAAGTGATCCTATAAGGGTTCCATTTTTCCTTTTGCGGTACGGAACCCTAAAAATTGTCGTAAATACGAGTACTACCGTAACACTAACATAAACAATAACCCTATTTGAAATAATTGCGGTAAAGTTTATTTTTATATTCACCGCGTAATTATACTATTTACGGTAATTAGTGCCTTATTATTTTACGTGTATACGCGTATTAAAATACGCCTTTCTGATTATTACAATGGTTGCCGTGACGGTAATTTTTTGATGACCGGATGTCACCCTGGACCTACGAATAACTACATTAAATTAGGGTCCCTTACAACAAAACAAATTGAACAAAGTTATAGTAATCTTCTTCTTTATCTTTCCTTTTCTTTTCATACTTAGTATAAAATAGAATCGCTGTCCGTTCGTGTCTGTCTACGGATTTTGACACGGTTTTAATTTTCATTTAGAGGTTTTTTACGGATGGTTTTTATGTAAGTACATACTTACATCCGTACCGTACCAGCCATACATACATATATCTTTCTTTGTTACTAATATCACTTACTATTCCAATAAAAAAAAAACTGTCGAAAAAAACAATATCTTCGTTAAATGTTGACGGCCGGATAGCCTAGTGGTTAGTGACCCTGACTATGAAGCTTGAGGTACCGGGTTCGATTCCCGTTAGGGGCAAATGTTTGTATGATGAATACGAATGCTTGTGCCCGAGTCGTGGATGTTAAATGTATTCAAGTATATATTTATCTATATAAGTATGTATATCCGTTGTCTAGCACCCATAACACAAGCAGCTTCAGTTGCTTACTTTAGGACTAGGTCAATTGGAGTCAATTGTCCCAAGATATTTATAAAAAAAAATATGTTAAATTCTATGCTCCTCTGTGCATTTTTGTGTCATGTCCATCTCAAACCCTTTTACTTTTCGCCCTACCCCCCTTTACCCTTTTTTTTGTTCGCCTTTGTACATCACTGTATCTCTTTTTGTAATTTATGTTTTTTTGTACAATAAAGAATTTACATACATAAATACATACTTTTAAAACCAACTGTACCCACAGTCAAGTAACTTTTATGTGTATGAATCTGGGTCTCCTTGGTATTTTTTCATTTGCAATAACTTGACATTATTACATAGATTATTATTATTTTGTGGGTGGTAGGACCTTCTGCAAGGTCCTTCCGGATCGCTACCACCATCTTGCTCGCTAATCCTGCCAGCAGTCTTGCACTGTTGTGTTCCGGCGTGGAGAGCAAGACAGCCGGTGCAATTACTGGCACAAGAGGTATTCCATCTTAGCCCTCTGGGTTGGCAACGAATCTGCAAACTTCTAGGTGTTGCGGGTGTCTATAGGTGGTGGTAATCACTTACCTTCAGGAGACCCACTTGCTTGTTTGCCTTCCTATTTCATAAAAAAAAAGTTGAAGATCTTTAACGTAAGAGCAAAATAATGAACCAATATATCCAAACTTTAAACAGTATAACGTAAAGACATCAAAACAATATCAAACTAAGAATTTAAAAAAAAAATGGAAGTCCAAAGAAAAATTTAATTAACGCCAGCGCGACCAAAATGAAAGCCAAAACAAATATGATAATTAAAACAAAATTAAATCAATGTGTGACAAAATCAGTAAAATATAAAATCAAGCAAATTTAATCCAAATTAAAATCAATAGTATTGAGTTATAGTGTAAAGCTCTGGCTGCATAATTGCACGTATAATTAAATTAAAAAGTAATCAGGATAAGCCCATAGATAGTAGAGGAGTTATGTCAAAAACGTTCCGTTACAGCAAAACTTTAAACTGTGATTTAAATACCCATTACAACTTAAATTAAGTGCACGTGTACTAAAAATACATTTTAACGAGACAAACCATTATCAAGATAACATTCCAGAGCCCAATTTCATAAACACGACAAGCGACAAGTGACAGTGACAATTCACCGTACATTACTGTGCCGACATGTAACGCTACAGACTAACAGACTTAACATCATACTGGGCAAGCAATGTATAACGAATTGTCACTGTCACTTGTCGCCTGTCGCGTTTATAAAATTGGGCCCTGGACAGGTCGCACTTGTCATTTCTAGTTTGTCAATCTGTGTGTCTCTTTTCTACTGGTCCGATTAAAAGGGAAGGTAATAAGTATAATAATTAATAGATTCAGGCGTTACTTTGCGGAGGTCCATATCAACAAACTGGGCATAACGCTGAACAGTTGCGGCAAATCGTGGTCATATAGACCTACCGCTACCTATTAAAGGAAATTGCGGTACTTTTAAAAACAACCAACTATTTCAAGTAACGCAAAAAATGTCGTTGATTGGTTTTGCTCGTACACTCGTAATTAGCGTGCTTAATTGAAATGCAAGTTGTATACTTGAAGATAACTCTAAAGAAATCAGTCAGGGATTAATTTAATTAAATAAATTGCTCGTTACTACGGCCATTGCTCTTGTCTGTACATTCGGCGATGAGATAGCGTCATTAATATCGGAGCAATTTAGTACCTTGTCACTTTAACTCCTTTAATATTTTGCCATTTTTTTGTAAACTAAAAGATGTAGAATTCAAAATGGACAACAACAATATTTTTTTCCTATAATGTGGCACTCAATTATATCTGTTATTTTTAGATAATTGTCATGCCTCGTATCTAATAAAAATATTTTCAAGATTATTTATAAATTTATAGAATCAATAAAATATGGTTGTACAAAAATTCAAGTCGATAGCAGTGGTTTCTAAGATATTTGAATGCGACAGACGTATCATATAAAAAAGACCTTTCTTTATACTATTTTAGTTTTAAACTCGAAACGCTAGATTTAATTTGTGTCTGCAACATAAAATGATAGAAACAAGGAGGCTTAAATTTGTTGGTCTTAAATTTTTTCGAAGTTTTTCGGTTTTGTTTTGTTTGCGTTACCGTGAACTTAAACTAAACGTATCTCTGCGCACATTACATAGGGTGACGTGAGAGGTGGTAACCCACACGCGTACTAGAGGGGACCTCATAAATTGGAGATGTCCGCTCTCTAATCTAATAGCCTATTAGTAATAGGGAATATGCGCAAGAAATCAATCTGGCCAACTGTGTATTTACATGCCAACAAAAATCCAATACTAAAGAAAACGAAAAGATTAACTACGATTTGTTGGGTTTTATGACACAACAAAATTAAAAAAGACTATCGGTTTTAAACAATATTTTTAACATAAAACTACCGTGAGACTCGGACATATTAATAAAAACGGACCACAGACTGGTCCAAATCATGTCGGGCAGTTCTCGACTCAAAAATCTCGATCTGTTTTTATTAATATTTAAACAATATATGTATTGGAATGCTTATTATCGCACATTTTATTTTAATATAATGAGACTTTACTGTTAAATGATTTAAAAAATTGCAACAATGACCATCTCCAAACAAAGCTAGTATCAGAAATATCATAATGGCAGCCCTTTAGTTTCATTTTTCGACGTAACGGTTTAGTACGAGCCGCTCAACAGCTGTTTTTAAAACGGTGATATCTTCGTTAATACGGACAGTAGAATTACTTTAAAAACACAGAAATCTTAGTTTCTTTAAGCTGTATTAATTAAAAAACTTAATAAAAATGGAGTAAGTTCCCTATTGGAGCTGCGTAGTGAACGAACTCACATTAGGCAACAGTTCACATTCATCTATAAATATACCTGCACGGATAGGACATGTTGCGGCCTCTCATTTTGTTTTTAAAACGCGATTCCGTAACTTTTCTGAAACTTCGCATAATATTTTTAAGCCTAAGACTTCTTCGAGCAAATATAACATTTTAATTAGGACTTAGCAGTCATTTTGACATAACAAACAATACCAGCGGCTCTCATTGATAGAGTTTAGTAACCCTTAGTGCATCCTCTTCTTACGGCACTGGTCAAATAGAGCTGCAGTGAAGGACAAATTATACTTGCGCCTGGTAGTTTTTTTTATGAAATAAGAAGTCAAACTAGCAAGTGTGTCACCTGATGGTAAGTGTACACCACCACCTATAGACACCCACGACATCGAAGAGATTGCAGATGCGTTGCCAACCCAGAGGGCTAAGATGGAATACCTCTTGTGCCAGTAATTACACCGGCTGTCTTGCTCTCCACACCGGAACACAACAGTGCAAGCACTGCTGCTTAGCGGCAGGATTAGCTTGCAAGATGGTGGTAGTAAGCCGAACGGACCTTTTTTGTTAGATGCCGAACTTGGGTAGCAAAGGGGCTGTTTTGCATAATTGGGAGGGAGTTACGCTCTTTCTCTGAGTGATGAACACTCCAGTAAAGTTTCTTCAAGGTCCTACCTCCCGCAAAACCCGCTGGTAGTACAGCAGTGTACAAATAATAGATTAAAAAAATTTAAATGCCGATGCTAAAGTGACGTTTCTGTGAATATTCCTTGTATCTGCCTCGTACCTTCGCACGGAAAACCCTGAGATCATTTAAGTATAAAGACCCCAATACTTTCTTTTTTTGTCGTCACATAATCCTGCCGTCTTTATGACGTTGTCACACTTACAAGTATTATCCTCGAGTAGAAAGTGAAGTAAGATTAAGGAATAAAATAAAATTAAAAATAAACATTTAAAAAAAATAGAGTACACACTTTTTAAATTACACCACCATAGGGTGTACCTTTTGAATTTAAACCGCGCCCAACTTCTATCAAGGGTCGTTGGCGATTCAGCGCTAGCATGATACAACATAAACATAACTTATTTCTCAATTACATTTATGGCATGTTTAAAGATTTAATTTTCTTAACTACTGAGTGCTTAAATTGCTGAAATTTAAATTTGTAACCGAAATTTCTTTCGATTTTTATTTTAAAAAATGACCGTAAGACGAAGCACATTGAAAAATTCGCAGGGTAGGGCAGCGGCAGTGTGGCGAAACTGGAAAACGCAAGGCACGGAATGCTGATGTTGCAGGTTCAAGTCCTGCCATTGCCCTAATTTTTCTTTGTGTTGTCATTACAATTTTAATTTGCTGAAATTACTTTTCACATGCCTGCCTTGGCTAAACATATTATGGGAAATACCATATTGTTGTTGTAAGATCCTTTTGTTGTTATTGTTTTTGTACATAAACGAATCATTCACTCATTCATTCATTCAATGAGTTTCTATCAAACTAGTCTAATATTAAGAAATGCACTGACGAATAACCGCTGATTTAGACAGGTTTGATTGCCAGCCTTGATGCAAGGCTTTTGTTATAAGGATGTATGAATGGGAGCGAAATTATCCTATTTTACATTTTAAACGAAAACGAGGGTCTCAATTAAATTCAAGTACTTTTTTCATATAAAAGACGTATATCTGTCTATCAGTTAAGATATACATTGTAACCGGATTCTAAGAAATAGCGAAGGCTGGGGCGCAATTAAGTAACTGAAATTCCGTTCACTTACTTTCACAACCTCATATCTACCCAATTTATTGAATTGCAAAAACCACTTTAAGTTAAACTGTACAATGTTGGTTATCTAACTACACAATACGGGTAGATACGATGTTGCGAAACTAAGTAAACGAATTAGGTTCCAACTGACGCAACTGTTACGCACCAATGCTTTAGCAGCAATGTATTAATACATTGCTGAAAATTCATCAATGTAGATGTAGCAAGTTCTAATTTAAGCAATAGTTTACAATATAAGATTTTAAGAAAAGTACCTAAGCTCTCCATACAAACGACGGTCACGTTTTCCACCGTCTAAACCTTAAGCGTACCCATGATTTTTTAATGTACTGAATGTAATGATGACCTGTATGGCACGGTGGCACATGGGTCTGCTTACTGTGTAAAAGGTCCCGGGTTCAAATCCTGGTATGGGCAAATATTTGTGTGACGAATACGAATGTTTGTACCTGAGTCTTGGATGTTATTTGTATTTAAGTATGTATTTATCTACATAAGTATGTTTATCCGTTGTCTGGTACACATAATACAAGCTTTGTTTAGTTTGGGACTAGGTCAATTGGTGTAAATTGTCCCAAGATATTTTTTTATTTTAATGTGCGCTTGTTATGCCATAAAACTAGTTTTGTAAGTTTTTTAAAATATTTTTTACATTTTTTTAAATATTGACACTTAGAGTTCATATCTTTTTTTTTGTTTAGAGCTTGAATTCGAAATTGTGCGAGGATTGTGAATTTGTACAATCCACATACTCGCTCTCTTTTAGTTTTACCAGTAACCTACATTTTGATTTTTAAAAGTCTTTTCAAATTTAAAACCGATAGCATTGACAGAATGTGCAATATGCTGCTGTGACAGATAGATAGATAGCGCATCTTTTTAGCAAAGGACCCTAAAAAAATTGGAATTACTTTGTTCTAGCCGCCGAATGTACAGTCAACTATACAAAGATGTATCCACTTATTGCATTGAGATGAAGTACAAAAACGGACACATAATTTTGTAGTTGACTGTACTAGCAACCAAAGCCTCGCTGCGCGTGACTGCACCCGTTGCATTCGGGAGACGCCGCAGGCGCAGCCGAGCGTGCGCGATCGCCCAACACGACGTTCTACGGACGACGAACGTATTACTTAGGCAGATCCATTTTATTTATTCATTTATTCTTTATCACACTAGCTTAACTATAAAATGTACAAAATATGGACTTAATGCCTTAAGGCATTCTCTATCAGTAAATTTTTAGGCAAAGCAAAAATAGTTGCGGGGGGTGCAATAACATTATGATTTAAACTACTCATTACATAATAGTACTGTAGGGGAAATATATTCACGTACCACCTTAGAACCCTATCGCAATGACGCGACGCGTTAAACGCCACGCTATGTCATACAAATGTCATGCGTATGTCACTTCGACTAGGTTCTACGGTGATAATGGTAAGGTATGTCAGTATAAAGCATATACTGGACATACCTATGTGCGACGAATGTAATAGCTCATCTACTAGACTCTTGGTCCAGCAGATGCTTGCTTACGGTTTGAAAGCAAACTTGCTTAGGCCTGCTTTGTTCATAGGGAGCGCGTTCTAGAGATGCATTTGTTATTGCTTTTCAAAGGTAAGAGTCAAGCTATGATGTACCTATTTACTAGATGCAGTACGAGTAGCCGGTTACAACCGAGTTAGTACTACACTTTCAGATACTACCGGCATGAAGTAGCAGTTTGCGAGTTTCTAATTGTGAGTGAGAGATCCAGAGGTTCAACAACCTTGCCGACAACGGATCACGATTATCCAGCGGGTTCCAAGCCTCAAAAAGCACTTTCCCACCCTCCACCCTCCAACTAATCCTTAACCTATAATCATGATTTTTTAGTATGCGGTTGTTATGCTTTAGAACTAGGCTAGCGACCTGCTCCGGCTGCCCATAGGTACAATTAAGATGTCATTTGCATAATACCTTACGTAAAAAAAAACCTCTGAATGACAGTGAAAACCGCATCAAAATTCGATGCATGGTTTAGAAGATGGCGACCGAACATACACAGTAAGAATTTATTACAGACCGGATAGGATAGGAACGGATTGCGACTTTATACTCGTACTACTACATATGTAGTGACTAGATGTAAAAAAAACATGGCTATTGGTTAAGATTTAGAGGGTGCAAAACGTTTTCGCCTGCGCTGGTACATGATAGTCTCAAGTTCGATTATTTAAAACACTTTGACGCACTAAGTTATGTAATAGGTACGCACTTTAATCCAATCTGCCTGCGCTCGCGCATCGAGCAGGATTTTCCTCAACACTTTCACTGCATGGCCAGATCGTTGCAACAGATAGATTACACGAGATACCGTTGAGTAAGACCGCTTTGATCTAGACGTTAACACCACATTATACGTGTTAGCTGCAAAGTTCGTCTATCAAGATAAAAAAGTTAGTATTATACTCGTACTAGCGTATAGCCGTAGCGTATAGACCGGTGATTTCCAAAGTGGTTTATATCGACACCCAGGGGTAGATTTATACTTCTACAAAGGCGTCCATGTTAACGACTTAAAAGAGTGTTCATGAGCTATAACGGATGATGTATAAACACTTTTTTCTAATGAAACGTACTTCAATGACTCGTAATAACCTATATTATCTTGAAATGACGTGTTACTGTCTTTGATCTGTCAAAGGGTGATTTAGGGTTCCAACAAAATAATAAACCGAGCTTACTTGAATGAACCTGTTATTCAAAATACGATGTCACAGTGTTTGTTTGCTATTTTTGCTTATGCCGGCTCTACTAGTTAGCCAAGTGTTCACCAACGCACAGGACGCAGTTATACGTCGGATTGAGACAGAAATATATATTTCCTACTTTAACATATAGCTGGCGTCCTGCGGTGGCAAAAACTTGGCCAACGTGTATAACTGGCATTATAACAAACTTGCACTCGCAGAGGGTCTAATGTATTACAAGTTTGTGGTCAAGATAATATTTAGGCCAGTGTCCTTTTTTTAAACAGCAACGCATCGCAAAGAGGGTGTTATAAGTTTGAAGCCTCTTGGCATAAGTTGGCAGCGCGTTAATGGTTTTCGTGATATCGTGCCCCAATTAAGTCTTTATCTTTTGAAACGATTCGTAACCGATTACATTTTATTTAAGGCATAAATGCGTCCAGGAACACCATGCTTGCGGTGGTGAGGGAATGCAAGCCCTCTTCATGAGAAATGGAGGGGCTATCATAGGCCTGTCACTTTGAGACCTAAGTGAAGTGCTGTAAATTAGCTTTAGTTTCTAGCTTTAAGTACTAATTCGATTTTTGTGTGCTATGGAACCTAGTTCGGGATTAAAGTTGTTTCATTACATTTCATTTTATTTTCATTTCATTTCTTTCTTTCTATGGAAACGCGACCATGGACGCTTTACATTTCATTGAAGTTAGTTTCATTTTAATGTTTTTATAATTTTCTTTCTTTAAGATCCAGTTTCGATTAAAAACCTCGTTAAAAGCCTTTATGTCACACATTATTACGACATCTGTGATTATGAAACAGTGCGTGCACTTTTTTGCAAATGTGAATTGTTATTGCCTTTAGTACGAGTGCACTGATAATGTTCCCACGTAAATAATGTCAGTTAGCTGTTTGATCTTCACTTACACAGACAATGATAAACAGTGCGTCGAGTCGTTTTCGAAAAGCCTTTCATCTAGCAATTTGCTGGAAGTTTTGACTTTTGGAGACAATGTCAAAACGTATTTATCTATTAGGTTTTAAATAATAGTTGCCGTTTTTCTACGGCAAAATAACAGATTTAAAAGAACATACTTCAAACTTAAATAGATTTAGTGAGCGTTTATTGAACTAGTGGGGAGGAGTTTAATCGTTTCCCTTCTGACTGCACTCATAGATATAAACTTTGGCCAATTATTTTTTAGCTATGCGTGGTAGGGAGCAAACCAATCTGATGATGTAACAATCTGACTGAGGCGCAGGAAACGGGCCATAAGCGAGAACTAAATAATTGAGACGTCTATGACGTTATAAAGCCTGGCCGCATAGACTCACAAACGTCACGAACCTTCGCTCAAAAAAAAAAGAAAAAAATGGTCGGACACGTGCGCAGGTAAACGGTGCACCGTAAAACTATTGTGTTTTGTTTTGGTTTACGATTTGTCGCAACCTCGGTCAACACGACATCGCACGTTCAACGCGTTCACTTTAAGCACACGTATGAGCGTTTTTCGAACTTTCATTATTTATTTTATGCCATTCAGTTTCATTTGCAATTTCCTTTTTAGTGTAATAAATAATATAAATAGTAGTCAAATATTAAGCAGTGTTCTTTGTCGTAGCGCCGACAGTTGGCTTTAACAGCAAAGAAAACGCAATGTTTGGCAGAAAGTGAGGTGTACCTACCAGCCGAACAGGGGCGCCTGTAAGCGTCGTGGGGGGAAATTGTGCCCTCCTCTCCTTTATTAAGGACCACACCATCATTTCTCTTTCAAGTGGTTGAGTCTGCGTACTTTGTGTCGTTTTACATTGCTTTCACCCTGTCTCTAAGGTGTTTACCTACACATTTAAGCCAAGCCATGTTATGTCCTTTAAAAATACTTGTAGATACTACTTTTCCTCTATTAAGCCGCGATAGCGTAAACGACGCAGGTGTAGTGAAGGGCGAAACAAGTGTAGATTTTAAGGCTCGTTTACTTCTTAGCTACTGACCTCGGCCAAAATAACGTATTCCAAACATTCACTTACAATTTTTAATAAATTTTAGTTCCTTTTACTTACCCAATTTAATCTCAATGTTAAACTCGTAACTTGTACCATGTTTTGATTTGGTTCAGTGGAAGCTTGACTTTTAACGGGAAGAGAAACTATTATGGATACTTCTGAGCCTGGGGCAGCTCTTGAGTTATGTGGGACTCTCCTTTTACAGCTCCACAGCTGCAGATGGCGAAAAAAACAAGACAAGCCTTTACTCTTTATTCAAATCCACTAGAAAATAGTTAAAATAAACTATGTAATAACCTCCCAGTAGCCTTAATTTGATATGGAAATAGAGATAAACTTAGATAAACTTAACTTAGCCGTTCATGTTAGAACCACAGGTTAGAGGGTATTTGATGCCAATTCGATGCGGATTTTTAGGTAGGCCTTAGTTAATAAATATTAAGCATAGATCTATACTTATTATATTAAAAAGATAAAGTTTGTATTAGAAGGTAATGTTCGTGTAACTACTCAACCGATTTCGAAAAATATTTTACCTATGAATAGAAGGAGTTTTCAGGATGGACTTAAGATATATTTTGCCCGTGGATAAAGCCGCGGACACAGCTAGTTAAGTAAATAGAATGATCAATGATGCTGGCACTTTTTATTAAATAATATTTTTATGCTGCTAGAATTTGATATAAGTAGTGAAAGGATTCAAAAACACCTTTCTAATCAGGAGGCTTAACTCAATCTGTAAACTGCAATGCTGCTACAAAGATAAGGAAAGTCATATCTAACCGTTTAGAGCAAATAGTACTTAAGTAACGCAACTCAAATTCCTTTAAGAAAATATTCTTCCTCTTCCTATTGGATAGAATTAACATTCCGACTACGTACTCTTAACTGGCTAAACATATACTGATTGAGTTTCTTAGCGCTTCTACTGAGTCATTCTTAAACTATCTAAACTTTCCAAGACGCTATATTATCTAGGCAGCTAGAATGGAAAATTTTATGACATTAATGAGTGCTTCCTGTAAGCCTTATCTGAATCAAAATATTTTGACTTTGACTTTGACTTGAATACATACTTCAATATTTTTTTTTATCCTCCATTACTTCCAAGTCATGCTAAGTAAACATTATATATCATGGTTATTCTAACACTGCAACAAATTTCCTGGCGTTTTTTTAAGCATGATCCTGTTGGTCCGGTCGCCCTGTAACAGAGGTTGTATTCTTTTATAACAAAGTTTCTCTATTGTGTTGTTTGCTGGATTGGTTTCATCATCATACTGCCTTGAAGACACCATGATACTAATTATTTATTTTATTGTTAATTTTTGTGCAATAAAGATTAAATAAATAAATACTGCACTGTCATGGAATACTTATACTCATTGAATGTCGGACTAAATTTGGCAACAATCTGACCACTAAAATTGAATTTAAAATGTTAAATAATGAATGACAACACAAAGAAAAATTAGGGTACCTTATGGCAGGACTCGAATCTGCAACATTAGCATTTCGTGCCTTACGTGCGCCAGTTTCACCACATTACCGCTACCATACCCACTAAAAGTGAATCAAAATTGACTTGCAAGATTTGAACTAAACATACTTGTGAAGTTAACTATAGAAGTGGTTAAAAAAGCAGACAGGCAGGCTGATATATTCTGAATGGCAGACGAGCTAATTTCACTTGTCAGCCAATCCGTTCCGATCATCGCTCGCCTACTTTTTGCTCCATTGATAATAATACAGGTATCAGAGATGAGTTTCTATGAAACTTAATAACAACGGGATTGAGTCGCGCTCCAGTTTCTATCTGGATTTACTTGACTACGCATATATATTGCTAATGTGTAAATATATAATTAAGACGGCAAAACCCCACTGCCGCGCACGCTACGCATGATGCATACAAACTGACGCCTGGGGCCTACACCACAAAAATTACAAGTGCAACAATTTGACATAATTGTAAAGTTTTTTATACAAAAATGTGACATAAATGTTAAATTGTAGTACTTGTAACTTTTGTGGTATAGGCCCCAGGCGTCAGTTTGTATGCATTATGCGTAGCGTGCGCGGCAGGTGCTGGTGTTTTTAGGGTATCGCAGTTAACAAGAAACCCTTACAGTTTCACCATGTCTGTCCGTCCGTCCGTTTGTCCGCAAGTTAGCTTAGAGACTCTTAGTTCTAGTTATATGAAGCATGCGTAGCGTATCGCAGGGGGCTTTCGGCCAGATAGTTAGTTGGCTTTCAAATTGAGAATCCAATAGTTTTTTTAATATATCGTGAAGAGACGTGTATAAGATATAGAGGCTGTGTAAAAGGATCGGTCATGGTAGTAAAGGAAACACAGTATAAGAATATCTATTGAGCATTTCATTGGTAGAGCCGTTTTGGCCTCAGTCGGTAAGCATGTACAGAATAGTCTTTAAAATTTATTGCACCTCTCTTTTTGTTGTAAAATCAGTCACGCATACGAATAATGTTGTTTCGGACGGACTTTGTTCGACTTTGCTTGCATTTTGTAATTCAGTCGTAAACTTAGACATGAGTTACATTACACGCTCAGTTCGGCATCAACTCATTCTGCGATCAGTCCTAACCATTATAATATTTAAACATCCGTCAGTCTCGGCCCCGGATCTAAAAGTATTTCGAACCAGGGCAGAAACTTGATTGCGACGCCATCGCCTTTCTCTCGAACGTTTGATATAAATTATGGTTTTGGTGTCCCTACCATATTGTTATGTTATTTCGGCGCCCGCTTAAAACTGCCCCCCGGGGCACCTGCCCGGTTTGCTACCCCCCGCTCCCCTAGATACGGGCCTTGTCAGTCTGATTCATCAGTCGGTGGATTTACTAAGCGCATCGTGTACAATCAGTCTGGCATAAATCTGACTAGGCTGATGGATTGAACTGAGCGTACAACGAACGTCTTACTTCTGTGTTGATAATCAAGGAACTAGTCATTTAGTTGTTTCAGGGATGGTTTCATCTCTTATGTCTTGTCGCATGATGTTGTTTCGTTCCATGTTCTATGTGAGTAGTCTATATGTATGTATCTATTCGAATCCATCCAACCACAAGCTTTGCGATCGAAAATCTTTAACTATACAAGTACAAGCAGATATATTGTTTCAAGAATTAACTTCAGCTGTCATCGGAAATGCCATCTTCTTTGTCTTTATCTTTACATAGTATAAAGTAAAGTTGCTATGCGTTCTTGTCGGTCCAAAATCCTCCTTCTAAACTTCGCCACGGATTTTGATACACTGACATTTAGATAATTTCTTAAGGAAGGTTTTTATATACATTACATTCTAATTGTACCTGTGCGAAGTGCATTGCTGTCTTTTGATAGAAGGTCAAGTATCACGTAACCGTCCAAAGAGGCAATGTAAATCAAAAACCATCTTTGTCGCTTAATGCCGAGTGGTAAAGTTTAAGTAATCATACTGTGAGAGTTACTTTGTGTGGACATTCTTGACTCTATGGCAAGACCCAAGTTTATGGACACGAACTTTTAGTGCGATCAGATTAACATAATGGCAGAGATGTTCAATCTAGAGTCTAGTATAAGGGTGTGTTATATTATTTTTTCATAAAATATTATAAATTAAGATGTAAGTATTAGTGAACTTTTCCTGTCGGTATTTAAGTAGTGGTAGAGCCGCACTGTACCCAGTTGCTGATCGCAGTACGAATTGGCCGGCTTAACTGGGGTAGTACCACACCCTTACAGAATACCGGCGTGAAGTAGTAGCTTCCTACTGCGTTCCGAACGGTGAGCGAGAGATCCTGAAGCCCACGAGGAGGGGACTTATAGGGCGCTAACGGTTTAGCGATTCTCTTGTACTCGCTGGTTCGTTTGGGCGGCGGTGATGACTTCCCATTGGGTGACCCGCTTGTTTACTTTTCATTATTTCTTTTCCGCTTCAAAATTAATTTTATTTTGATTTTTCAATGCCCAATAAAAATCCACCAGCACATTGAATCTATTTGTTATTTAAATTGGAACCCAGCTTGTCCAAGGAAATAACTGTAAAATTCAATCGATCCTTTTTTTTACTTTGTTTGATTTTTGCATTATTATTTACACAACCACTTATTTAATAGGTACATCACCTAATCATCACTCTGGGTGCTATAAAGCGGGCCGCTCCGAATTTCCATTCACTGTTACACATAAATAAAAAGACGAACTCGTAAAAGTTACGCAACTAACGGCCACAGTATCTTCTGTTCACTGCGTACCGCTACCAAAGTTTTTAGGTTGCTAGCTCCTTAAAATACTAAAAATTGCAAGTCGGAATATTGAATATCCCTTGATTCCCCAAAATTAACTGAATAGAGACACACCAAAGTTAAATTTTCAACGACCGCACACTCTCCGATGCCACTTCGCGATTTGATGAATAAATTGTTCTATTCTATTTTTCATACAATAAAGTATCCATGTTAACATTTGTCAAATGTTGCCAAAAATAATATGCCACAGAGAAATCCAAACCGAACAAATTTTTTGTGACCGCATGCTTTTACAGATGTCGCTTTTTCAACAAAATCCCATTGCCTCCAAATTCGGGGGAAATCCCCAAGTTAGAAACCACAACTAGCTTTGTTACTATGTGCGTCCCTGTCTAACGAGCTCAGTAGGTAAGAGATGGACTTGTTTATGCTGCATACTTTAAATACACAAATAAACTGTCCATGCGTAGGCGATAAGTAGACGTAGCTAAAACTAAACTCCTTAAGGACTTTCACATTCCTTAAGGAGCCACATCCTTTTCGTCGGCCACTGGATTCAATTGTCTCAATCTTGCTTGTCATGCCATGGTTCTTGACTTTATCTTCAGATGCACTTGAAGTGAATAAGTAAGTAAAGTATGGGCTCAAAGTCTTTGAAAATAATCAAGCATTACTTTACGGACAAAACGAGAGCATGACGTGTTTTGTGCTGTTTGAAGTCGAAATAGTACCATTTTTATCTAGATTCTTAACGCAATCAAGGACCATTATAAAAATAAGGTACATATAATATAAGTTGCAGTAAGGAGAGGCTATGGGTAGGCAAGAAACAAGTAGTAGATGTACAATACAAGTAGTAGATGCAAGATGATGAAGTCGATAACGGACCACACCAGACCAGACCTACATATAATGACATGAAGCATCGGACCCTTTCGCACTGGCTTACTGGTTAGAACAAAATGTATCTAAACTTTGTGTCAGTAACAAAAGCTAGCTTGCTAGGGCCTCGGTGTACGAGTTGCTAAAACAAGAATCGATTGAAATTTACCAAGTACGAATATAATAGCCACGAATGGAGTGCCCAAGGCAAAGCAAAGAAGGCCGACCAAAAGAATGAATGAATTCTTTTTTGTGTTCCTCCATTGCACCAGTTTGGAGACACACACTTAAAATATCATCTGGTGAATTTTACTCTAATCTATGATTCCCGTGGATCTTTTCCTAAGAATTACAATTCTGACTAGATACAGTGGGAGTAGTGACCCTGCGTGCCAAATGTTTGATGTAATTCGTCCATTAATGAAAAGCGCAAAGTCAAGGAGTCTCCAAGCAATTTGAGCAAGTAGTAAGGTCAGGTTTGATTGAGGTTTGTGTTTAATAGCCATTTCAATTGCAATTCCGTGAGGGAAGTGGGTGTTTAATGTCACTTTTACTGGATTAACCTTAGTCAGGTCTGAGCTTAATTTCCGCTGCGGTTATGGTTTTCTTTTTCTATTCTCATGCTACTGGATAATGGAATTGGAAAATTTCAATTTCATTTCCGGAAATGCTTGTAATAATAGTACCTACTTACATGGATGTTAGTTCATAGCGATTAGGAGTATAGTTGTTTTACAGGATGTTAATCACGTTTAGTACGCGGTAATTCGACGCAGTTCCATGTGATCTTCTAAGAAACAGATTTCTCGGTAGTTAATAGGTAGATACGATTACGTCTACAACGTAGTTTAAACTTGCATATTGAAAATATTCTTTCTACTTTCCTAACATGAAATATTATTATAGACTAGGTATAACATAAAAAGAGCGCTACCGGTCGACCAACTAGTGCACTGTAGGTTATTTATCGGTCTGATTGATGAAGGGGTTTCGCAGGCCTGTATCACAACACGTACAATTTGACATATTTGTCACATTTCTTGCATAACAAATATGTCAAATTAATAGCACTAGTAATTTTTATAAATGGCTGTGCTAAAATGTGATCTTTATCTGTCATTGTGAAGTCGTGACAGTGAAATGAACAAAACATACGTTAGTTAAAAGTTGTTGTTTTTGAATACTTACGAGGGTAAGGGAAAGGCAACACTGACTTCCAATATTAGCATCTTTATAAATTGTGACTGTTAAGAGGGCCGAGCCGATTGATTGTCCTTTAACTAATTAGCAGCCCGTATATCTCGTGCTATTGTCAATTATTTACTTAGCTAATTGCGGATCTTAGATACGTTAATACCCGATTGACCGAGTCTCTACCGGCTCTGACATAATAATGGTACCTATAACAGAAGGCAAAACCTGCAGTTTATAATAATAGTTTCAACGACCAATATGAACAACTGACATTAAAAATTATCAATTATCATCAAGCTTGTCATCGTTGGCAGTGGACAGCCTTTCTCTTCCCGTGACACATGACTTGGCCCAATCTTTGACTTTCTTTGTACTTCGATGATGTAAAAGTTTTCTTCTACGCAAAGCCGATTGACCATGAACAAGAAACTTTTTTGTAATTCAGAATAATTGCTCGCATGGTTGACTTGTTTGCGAAGTTGTTAACAGATTTGCATACAAAGCATATTTATTTCATTTCCGTTTTAAACCAGACATAGATATATAAAACTTAAACTACTACTAAGACTAGGGAAACTAAAACTAAGTGAGGTCCCCCAGGTCTGATCCCTGGGATAAGGTCCCCATGATGCTGGCTGCGTTTCCCCTCTGGATTGATATGCCAATCCTTTCAGAAAGAAACGAGCCAGCTCTAGGGTCCCCAGTAGCTGAATGTATTTTTTTATACAAAGCTATAAGTAGTTGTAGAGTTCGATCGAAGAGTATTATATCCATACAGGGTATTTATAAATGTTCTTTATGAATCAAGAATACGATCACCGTCGCCCATGAAAACCTGCGGACACTAAAGAATCGCTGATGTGTTGCATTACATCACTCCAGTATTCTATGAGAGTGTGGTCAGAATCTTAATTTATTTATTTAAACTTTATTGCACAATACAGAAAATAATGTACAAATGGCGGACTTAATGCCATAAGGCATTCTCAACCAGTCAACCATCAGGCTAAACAGAAAGTAAAACGGTGCAGGTAATTTAGGGGATTATTTTTATTTTACTTTGCAAGTGTAAAGTAGAATCAAAGGAAGTATTTGGTTGTAAAGAGATTTACCTAAATATCAACCGACGCTATTTACTATCATAAACATCCAACTATCTATATAAAGACCACAAACATCAGTTCTAGAAACGACGGCTATACTCGTGTGACTGACTCGTTTGATGACTGGCGGTCGCCGCGGGCGCAATCTCACTGTTATACAACTAAACAAACAGGCTAACGAAACAAAATGACTGCAACACATAAAAACAGCTGGCGAATGAATTAACAGAAACAAAAAATACTGAATTTTTTTAAAAATGCTCTCAATAATAATTGTTTGCACATTAAATCCTATTTCAATACAAGAGTATTGACAATCGACCAAAAATTAGGTGTCAATCCTACAATAATATAAAAACCATACAAAGAAAATATTTTTTTGTATAAAAAAATGTTAAGTAGAAACCATACCGTGATAATTAAGAAGTATACAATACAAATACATTTATTGGTCACCACAGAAATAACAATTTTTACAATACGGGAATAGCTTATAAGGAACTTACGAGTGTACGATAGGCAATCTTTCGCTTAGCGATCTCTTCTTGACAACCGTTAGAAACCAGAGATGGAGTAACAGATAAAACAGAACAGATAAAAGTATGTGCTTATCTATCACACACTAATGTACCCCTTACTTAATCTTAAACGATTTAAGTAAGTACGTGATAAAACTTTATGTTAACTCCAAAGTTTATTTGGCAACCATGTTCTAAATATCAACGAATAATCGCCAAAATCAATAAAACGAACCAGTTATTTTGTTTTTTTTTTGGAACCCTAAATGCTCTTGTTATACTTAAAACCACCCACATAGCACTAGAGGAAGTATTAGCTATCAGATTGCAATCGCGCGGTCGTTGATCACGTACTAGGCTCCAGGGGCAGGCAGTCCTTTGTTTCACCTTCACCCTTAAAAATACGTATTAAATATCCTTGAAAATATATAGAAGAAACGCTCATAGGGATAAAACTGGTGTAAGTTGAACATTATTTGCGGTTAGGTAGGTATTTAAGTTGTCAATTGTTCCTGATGGATTACCTTCTTATGTGGTCTTTCCTATTACATTAATTAGAGCTGCGTTGCAAGACAAGTTATTCTTGTGTCAGTCATGTTAGGGCCGCTTGTGGTCTTGATCCTAAGGCCCAGCTAAAGAGTAAAGCTATTTTATAGACGGAGACGGCTTTCTTCTTTTTTGAAAGGATTCAAATGTATTCCTACAGAATTAAATAGATTAGGCTTGAGTTAGCTAAAACCACAGAAGTGAGTAGTGAAATTGTCATTTACAATGAAGTACACCTGCCTGTACTTTTTTAAAGATGAGACCTGTCCTAAACAAGCTAGGTAAGTATTTTTTGCAAAAATGCTATTTTAAAATAAATAAGAACGACGTATAAGGAAGAACGAGGTAAAGTCAAGGCCCAAAGACCGAAAAATTACCATTGTTGGAAAAAAAATTCTTCAAGTTTTGCTGCAGATTGAAAAACGGGGATTTTGTGTGATTCTGATTGTCTGGTATATTTATCAATTTGTATAATTTAAAAAAATCTCGGATCGGTACTATTTAAGCTATTTTGCACACGGTATAACAATCAATGTAGGGAAGCTAGGGCTCGTAAGTTTTTTAATAACCAGTAACAACACCAACTTACTCAACGACGCGTTTCCATTTTCTTAAACAAATTGAAGCAATAACGTAAAAAAACCATTTTACCGAATAGTAAGCGTAAATTGGTTTTTTATGACATAATTGTACTATACGTGTTTCGAAATCGCGGGCGTTTATTACTTTCAAACGTCCACAAGTAAACACGGTGTCGCAGGTACGTAGGAATATAAAAAAAACGTAGAATTCCTGCGGACAATGAGTCAAAAAAACAAAGTTCATAGACTCTAAAGGCTAAATCCTTTAGGGCCTTCACAGCGGGAAGCCGGGTCCTTATCTAAAGTTAAAGTTTCGAGTAGAGAGGTTCGGAGTGGGGCGGCGCTCGCGCACAACTCCGGTTACCGTCACGGCAGCTATACGCCGCGCCCGCGCTTCGACCCACATTCGAACGAGTTCGATTCCATTTTCAAATTTTAAAATGCATTCGTTTACAGTGCTAAGGTGAAACTGTGTATTGCATCGGTGATTGCGATTGTGCTTTGGAACGCAAATTTGTGAAGGATTTATAAAGTGGACCCTTTGAAAATTTAAGGTAGGTAATTTTTTTTTAATTTTGAGTTAACTTTGCTTTTAAACTTATTTTACGTATTTCCTCATACCCAAGTTAAAGTGTTATTGCAATTAATGTTGCCTGAATTAAAAAATGAAAAGTAATGTGAACGGACTGGTTGCAGCAATTTGCAACAGCGTCAACTCGTTGCACTTTGCAGTTTAGTTTGCGGATAATTTCTACACACGTCGCAGTCCGACACTTTCACGATGCCTTTGAATAGAAGAGGGTATCTAGAACGATAACTACATTAACAATTGGCCGTTTACGCTGACCGTAATGGATAATTGTTGTTTTCACTCGAGTTAGACCTTGTGCGGTGCGAGAAAAAAAATGCAACCTTACAATATTTAATCTCTACATTTATAAAATATTTTGCAATTGTAGACCAAAATTGGTCGGCAATCGTCTGCGATCATTATCTTTTCATGTTACGAACGCTATATAGCTTTTTATGTGAGCTAAATAGGCGTCTATTTTCCGGCAAATAATCCCAATTCACCTTAAAGTATACAAAAACTATGTATCTTAAAGAGGCCCGGATATTACAATGCGTTTTACTATAACTATTTTGTCAGTCACACAATAGTGTCTGGCTGAGTTTTGGGGAAATTTGGCTTTGGTTCGGTACGACTACGTTATAAACACGTAATTTATGTTAATAGCTTGTCGTGCTCTGAATTACTATTAGCTAATAAATAGTTGGAATTAATTACACTACATTCAAAAGTTTGCTAATTTTTATGTTTAACTCAAATGAGTTAAGTATATTGCTACATAATTACTTGCCTAGCTTAGCTAAAGTTATATTATATGTAGTATAAAATGTTTCTTGTACTATACATACAGGGTATCCCGTTTCCTGAAAGGAAACCTACTGTAGACATACGATCGCGTGCCATCGAAAATAGGTTTAGTAAAAATATCACTGTTTTCGACATATTTGCTATTTTATAAACTTACGCTTTTTTCGATTTCGTTTTTAAAGTGTAAATGTCAGCCTACCTATGATGTCTCAATTTTGAACTGATTTTCAAATCCTTTGTAAATAAATAAACGCATTCAGATGCATTATCCTTTTTTAACTGTCCGATGCTTTTGACAGAAACCTAGGAGCTGTAAAATTAATCCTCTTCTTGGTCTGGAGCTTTAAATCTGTTAAACGTCTTTAACTGATGCGGCGTACAAAAGACATAAAAAATTTAGGAATCTTCTTTCTTGTGCGAAATAAAAACAAACTATCTTACATATTATACTTCTACATAGGTACTTAAAAAGATTAAGTTCTTCTCGAATTTTCAAACCATTTACCCATCCCCTCGTCATGTAACTTTTGAACTTTTGACGTAAATGAATATTGCACCAAATTCGCATCTGGTTATATCAAACGTCGAAGCCATTCATCTACCATATCACTAAAAATTACATAATAGAAAAGCGGTCATAAGGCTGACCCAAGAACGATAGTCTCTAAATACTTTTTAATTATCAAAATAATATCTGCAAAAAGTTGCTAAAAGAAGTCTATGCTTTATATGCATTTTTATTAAGTCAGAAGTTTAAGACAAAGTCATCCTGTAGATCCAAGTTTGTTCATTGGGACACTCAAAATATCAATTCCCATATGAATAGCCCGCGTTAAGAGTGTGCCATTTTTTCTAACTTACAATCGTGTATCTGTACTATAATAGTATTATATAATCTGTGATCATAATCAGTTATTGGAGTGTAACGACCCGTCCCAAATTATCTGATACATATGCTAAGTAAACACATAAGATGAAGAAATAATGGTTGCGTAGCTCCAGGATACCGTATTTCCTGCTACTAATAGAACTAAATGTAATGTGTCTATGCCTAAATCAACTTCGATGGTTTTTATAGTTCTCCTATTGGTGCAGCTACGATAAATTTTGATGCAAATTTATTATGAAGTTTCTATTTAATAAAGATTATTGAGTAATTACAGACAAGTATTACACGGACGCGACCTGAAAATTAATAAGGCATTATATTGAATTGAATTTTATTGATTTATTAGTTTGGAAACCTTCATTTGCGCTTTCAATTAATGAATTATTATAATTATTATTTTTTACTGACCGGAATAGTACGCAGTTCAAATTTTTTGGCCAGATATACGAGTAAGAAATAAGGATGTAGTTTTGTGCTGCTTTCTGTCGTAATATATTTTAGCTGGCATCGTAAGCTGTTTTGGAATGTTATAAAACAATCAAACCTATTAGGTCGTAAGATTTAACAAAATGGTTTTAACACAAATTAATTATGTGACAAATTAAGCTTTGTGCGTTAGGATATTATGGGTTTTGATACTGTCCCTTCGAGTAAAACTTAGTCAGGTTTTATTTTATATTCTTATTTCGCTGCTGTCAATGTATTTACAAACATGTTTCGATTTGAAGGCTGAGTAAAGTCCGTTACGAACGACAAGTTTTGAGACGAAATTAACAAAATGGGACCGAATTTTATTCAAGTGTCATATTTTTCCTCAACTAAAAAAAGGGTGTAGAGTAGCCTTTAGTTACGAAAGAATATAATAGGGAAAAAATATACTTTGTGACAGTTTAGGACTTATTTTTACCCGACTACGGCAAAGCTTGTGCACCCTAATAACCTACCATTTTTTTTATGGACAAAAGTCAAAATAACGACGCCAAAATAAAAGCCACAGCCAACTGGGCTAGTGATGTTTTTGGTTGATGTTTATACCAAAGTCACATTTAATCATAGTAGCTACCTAAACTGGTAGATAAAGCCCTTATTAACCTTCAGTAAAGACGAGTATGTACTTAAAGATTTAATTTGTCCAGTCGACATCGAAGCGAAGGGTACCCCGTACATAATGTTTGAATACTTGTAAAAAGGAAATCCTTCTTCCTCTATTGTTCTATTCTAAGCATGTTTTTTACGTTTTCTTTACATTTATCATCCTAGCGTGAAGGAAGACGTACCGACTCGGTGCTAAAGATATTGATCATGCAATATTTGAGTCTGTTATATTTTTTATAAAATAGTGTACAGATAGTATGTATGCGGTGTCGAAACAAGTCTAACGCTACAGAAATTAAATTATTAAATATAATTATGAAAACACTATATATAATTCTAGCATATGCCCGTGACCTGGTCTCCCGTAGATTTTGGACAACATACTAACTTAATAAATTGTATTTCTTGTATTCCATTTTATGTCACGATCCTTAACATGCCCTTGTAAGTGGGAAGTAACACGAAACCAAAAGTTTTCTTAAAACGCCTCGAGCTTCAAGCTTTTCAGATGCTCCTCGTACTGTATCTGGCTTCCGCTCGGCATCTATATCGCTCATTCGATGTCGAATAGAGACTCTCTTTTTAACTTTGCAGGTAGAGCATCCAGGGAACGTATTTTCAAGATTTTTCACTTAGAATTTTTTTAGCAGGTGTTTTTCCTGCACTTATAGTTGACCTGGTATGAATGAAAAAAATATCAAGAATGGTTTTGTTTAATCTCGCAACTTTGCCATGTATGACTGTGGAATGGTGTCGTAATCATAAACTCACACACATTGCAAATTACCATAATTTTTTAAATGTAGTTTTATAATTGTTTTTCATAAGAGCATGGCGCTATTATCTAAATCATACCTAATTCGCCTCAACTGGCTGGGATTGCGGACGCCTCTCACGAACGCGTTTGCTAACTTAGGCTTGCGCGGCAGGTGCGCCTGCGACACACTTGCACACCTGCATTATTAAATTTGAGAGCCTAAAGGGTAATTTACACTTTGCGAAGTGTTAGGTGCGAGTTCATACTTTTACTACTTGTACTTAACAGCAAATGTATGAACTTCGCACTTGCACTAATCAAAGTGTAAATTATCCTTTGGGCTCTTTTACATCTGAAGTAACTTAAAGGTTATAGTATAAAAAACTTCAAAACCATTAACAGAAAGTTTGTTAAATTTGAATTTAAAAAACGGTGTAACTAAAAATCGGCTATGGCAAATTAACTATAGGTGCACGCCCCCTGGAGCTCGTAGCAATTAAAAATCTAGGTTGTATTAGGCACACTATATAATGTGAACATCGCAAAGAGTATTTACAAGTTATTTACAATCTCAGGAATATGATTATGTATAGAAGGCAGTATATTATTTAGGTGGTGTTTTGTAACGAGGCCGCGTCGCTGAGAAGAATGTTGGGGTCGTTTTATTCTGCGCCCTCTGCGACTTGATAGTATTCAGCCGCGCAGCTTCACGCGCCAGTCGGTAATCAACTGGAAACTGCTTGACCGACACATGTGGGTTGTAGACGATACTCTCTGGAAGCTACAAAACATTAGGCAATCTTTAAAATTAACTTGGATTTATTATGTCTTTATAATAACGATAAAGAGGATTAATAAATAAAACGTTATGTTCACCATCACCCTTAACAATCTATACTATGAACTTAAATATAACGCTAAAGCTATTTAACATCTTTAATAAACAGATAAATTGAACAAGCTTAGCTTATCTCAGGTATAAATTCTCTCTTAAAGTGCATCGTTTATCCCAACACTTAGAAAGCTGGTGAGATTCGTGAGATATGGTTCCCATCACCAATCCAATTAGCAGTATACGCAATTATTATGAAAACGTCTGACAACAACTCCGATGCACTAATCACGTAATTAATAATCTAGTACATAATGTACGCCAGTTCATTGTTCTGATGCAGTGTTTGTTTTATATTTGTACAAACAAGTGACTGTCAAACAAGTCATTTATTTTGTTTAGTTATCTCGAATGGTCCAGGTGATCGTTAGGAATTGAGAGCACCTCTCGATTAAGACTACTTATTGTCTACTCAGAGCTCTCCATACAAACGGAGATAACGTTTTCCACCCTCTAAATCTAGCCTATAGCCATGGTTTTTTTGTATGTTGTCATTATGCTTTAGAACTAGGTTTGTATGCTTTGATTTTTAATAATGCTGGCTAGGGTTGGTAGGTCAATCTGGAGATGTTCTTGCGCTTGCTCTTACAAGCGCCTGGTACGAGTGAGCAAAAGAGAGCGATGCCTCGACATCGAGCTCGTCGCCGTTACGATTACAGAATAAGGGGTCAGTTGTATATGCCGATAATAAATTATAACTGGCACCCTAAATAGTCCTGACCTACTACGGATGACGGACTCTAGGTACCATCAGGGGTTTCTAGATCATATAATAATAGGCTGTTTTGCCTAATTATCAAACTAATCTTAAGCTACATTGTCCGCTTTCGTGCATAATTGCCACATCCAAAGTCCACCGTCATTGTATCGGCGTCAACTGATCATCAGTCCCGTACATAAAAGCTACTCTTGTAAACGTTAATAAATAAATTATTAGTTCTGTAAGCAAGCCACAATTTCGTTTCTTATGTGTCATATTAAATGTGTAATTATACAGTTGTAGTTGAATTTTATTGATATTTGCATAATATAATAGCTAAGACACCGATATCGTCTGGTTAATGTCATCTCGGTAAATCAATTGTTCGTCTGCACTTTTAGATTAATATAAGTACACAGATTTATAAAATACTGCATAGTATTTGAATACCTCTGCGGTGAATTGCCGTTCCAACACAATTTTTAATTGCCTGTTTAATTAACTGTCAGTCAGAGACTCCTCATTCTTTGCGGTGATTATTGAATTCAATGAAAAGTATTGTTTTTAATAACATAATAGGCAGGGATGTAATTATGCGTTGTTAATTTTTTACCGTCCTGGCGCGCTAAGTTTTTTGATCAAGATATTTCACAGTGTTTACAGTATTGTCATGAAATGTTATTTATTTTATTAATATACATTATATTGTGGTTCTCAGACAATATTATTATATAATACTGAGATAAAATCAGTCACAAGGGTCAACTAAAACGACAGCATTTATGAAACATTTAACATGTATTTACCCTCCGCTTCGCTCGCATGACATTATTTTCTATGTAAACAATATCTTATGTTCAACGAGAACTTGATCCATCTCTCAGCCAAATTTGATCTAAAATAATCTAACCGTAAATGCGTGATTGAGAAACATACATCCAAACATCATTATTTTCGTATTTATATTATTTATGGGATTTATGAGTATATTACACGTGGCAAATACTAGTCAAAAGGAGCAGCTGTTAAAAAAACTTTCAAATTGAATGAATTTCTTTAGGCCTCAGAATGCCATAGAAACACGTTTAGACAACAGACAGGGGAAGGCCTCAAAATTGGAATGACAACTGACCAGTGTTTTCATTATTTATAGGATTCCTTTTGAATGACACATAAATAATATTTAAACTTGGTGCAAATAAGAATAATCATTTCCGGGTGATAATACAAAACAAATATTGACATATTTTACTGAGGCACAGCAACCATGTCCTTTGTTTTAAAATCCCTAATTACCAATAACCATCTATGACTAAGCAAATCAGCGTAGTTATTAATCATAAACACACATTTAGTAAGACAATTAACAAACTTCAAGAATAGTCCTTTGACCTACCGGTTGGATAATTTATTAGTGACACATTTTTTGTTACTATAAAGTCTAGTCTAAGTGGTCTAGGCTAAGGCATTGAAGAAAGACTAAGCCAGCTAGTTTTTATATAAAAAAAAATTCTGCAAGGGACCACGTGGCGATTACGTCATCTCATTACGCTTCTATTTATTATTAAAAGAAGCTGGTGCCAGGAGTGATGGTTGTATACCTATTATTTCTTCGTAAAGATAAATCTTTAAAAAATTTCATGCAATCCTGTGCTATCGAAGCCATGATCAGATTTAAAGTGTTCAAACAAATCACTTCCGTCCAATTTGTTGTAGCATGATTGAGTAACAAATAACCTTACTTAAATAAAATGAGTTTTCTACAAAGTCAATGAATGACAGCACGTTTAATCGATCACAAAGACAGACACGAATGGAATTCGCAATCCACGTTAGCATGAATACGTTATTTTTTAAAGTTAAAATAAGGTTTTAACACAATGATTTTTGGGTTTTAAGATATATGACATCACCCAGTTAGTTATTACTTTGCTGTGGAGTTTCTCTTAGTTTCGTTTAGTTTGTGTTACGCTGCTGCTTGTAATAACATTTTACTGAGTGTTTTATGACACTTTAAAGACATTATATATTTTTTATTTTTTTTTACTTATTCGGATATTTTTAAAAGAAAATTTTATCTTTAAATTCAGAATGGCATACGCATACCCGAATGATGACTATTATAGAAATATTTGGGGTCAGAATAAGAAAAAAACTATTGTTTGGTAACACAGTGGACACTATTTTTGAGGAGTCATGGGGACTGGTATCGCAGTGGTGATTTGGGTACCAAATGAGACTTTTCTGTAATAAAAAAAACCCAGGATGGTGGGAAAAATCACAATAAACATTCAGACCCGGTTGAGAACTAACGTAATATTTACTAGGAAAATATTCCGAGACATCTACAATTTTGTAAAATTGTTTATACATTTTCATCTTTATTTTAGGCACTATAAATAATTTAGGCCCAAAGATCCACATAGTGTTTTCAAATACGACATCATTGTTTTCCGATACAAACTAAATTCTTCGTATTAACAAAATAACTACATATATAAGTTTAACGTCATGTTAAGATAATGGGAAATTATGTAACCTCTGGCTGGCGCAAGAGTCCGACTGAGAGACGTGCATGCCATGAATATACAAAAGTGCAAATTGTGACTCGCTATAAAGTTATTGATAATGATAATAACATAGGAATGGCATTGTTAGAGGCAAGCTGTCAGGTACCAACAATCGTGTTATGTATATAGAAGTAACATGGTACTTCTTACAATGATCTTTACTTACAACATTATAATTATAAAGAAAACGGAAATCAGCAGTTAGATGAGTACCATACAAGATTGACACATTATGAAGACTTGCTAAAGTTTTAATGTTAATTGTGATGCTATACCTGTTTTTTGAATGAACTTGTTTATGCAAGAGGTAGATTTCAAGGTTTTACGGTCAAAAGGGTAAAAGGTGATTCCCATAATATATTCAGCCAAGACAGGCATGTGAAAATTAATAATAAAAATAAAACGAGTAAAACCTTAAAACAGCTTTTGCGGGTGGTAGGACCTTGTGCAAGGTCCTTCCATATCGCTACCACCATCTTGCTCGCTAATCATGCCGCTAAGCAGCAGTGCTTGCACTGTTGTGCTCCGGCGTGGAGATCAAGACAGCCTGTGCAATTACTGGCACAAGTGGTATTCCATCTTAGCCCTCTCGGTTGGTAGAGCATTTGCAATCTCTTTGGTGTTGCAGGTGTCTATAGGCGGCGGTGATCACTTACTATCAGGTGACCCACTTGCTTGTTTGCCTTCCTATTTCATACAAAAAAACAGATGGAATTACATAACATTTAGTTTTGCAACTAACGTGATCATAAGACGCTTGAATTTAAAACACACTTATCTACAATTTCACATCTGTTGCAACCTTACAACTTAATCCGGGTTCCACAGTGTACAATCACCCTCAGTTGTAGCTTAACACTTTGGAACCTTGTCGTAGTAAGGAATGAAATGACAGTTGCTAGAATTTGTCACATCATTGACGGTGACACGGTACTAAAATGTACAAATACTGAGGCTGAGCGTACTACCACTACTACAAAGTTGTTGAGTTTTTTTTTATACAACATAGAAGGCAAACGAGCAAGTGGGTCACCTGATGGTAAGTGAGCACCACCGCCCAGAATTCGGGTTATTGGCGTAAAAGTCGCACTCTGAACGTGATTTAGTACTAAAAAAAATAGTCCAACGTTGGCCGCCACTTTAGATAAGTTTGTGAAGCTACCTGCTAATTTCATAAAAAGTTTTACCTGCTATTCAAAGGAAAAGTCAAATTTACGTTAGCAAAAAAGTTTTAGGACCGCTGAACAGCTGGTTGTCTGGTGTTGATCGCTATTTACAGTCTATTATATAATATATATACAATAATAATTTTGTATACTTATGTGCATTGTATATAAAAAGAAAAAAAAATGTTTATTAACTATTACATTTAAAAATACATTAAAATAGCTAATATAACTGTTAAAGCTAAAGTAAGTAGTATTTAAGATGTATTTTAAGTACATTTGCAGTGCCCTTAAGTGCAGGGTTTCATGTTGGGAAATTGTAATAGATTAAGAACTGAAATGTAGATACCCATGAAAGCAATAAATATAAAATGATATTGTAGTTCCAAACTTACTGTAAATAAATAAATAAATAAATAAATAAATAAATAGGCAGACGTAGTATCAGTAAAAAAGGCTATTGGATCCTGAAATAAATTAAGAAGGGTCGTTTTGTCTAATTTATAACGACTTTAGTACAAAAAGTATTGCATAGTACAGTACTAACTTTTATTACGAGTATATTCCATCTTAGCCCACTGGGTTGGCAATACATTTGCAATCTCTTTGGTGTTGCGGTAGTCTTTGGGCGGTGATGATCACATAAAAATAGTACAGCATAAAAGGAGTGTTAAAATTTAAAGCGTTATTTTATTATCAGATCTCTTTACTTTTAATGGTAATACAATGTGTCAAAAAGAGATGACTACATACTCTAAACTCCTCTTCAATTGGCATCCTGTACACGACCAATAGACATAATGGTCACCTTTGGCTATGGTAATGTTTACATTAAGGTAGTATACTCCACGTTTTTCTTATTAATTTGCAGGTTTTACTAGCTTGACGCACACAAAGGAGACCATTTTGACAGCTTTGGCTATGTACATTTGACAAGAGCTGAGGCTACATCCATGCTTTAGTCCTTCATCCAAGGATGATCACTTACGATCAGGTGATCCACTTGTTCGTGGACTCTCCTATTTTAATTTAAAAAATTCTAACAATGCGAAAGTGACAAAGTAACTATAGTACCTAATTAATCATAAAGTTACTAACCAAATATTTATCGTATTTAGGTTTCCAAACGGTAACTTTTGAAGCTGCCCCAATACTGACCAACCAGAAACTGACTCAAGCGCAGTGACATAAGTTTAAAGTGTGTCCCCATTGACGTGCTATGGAACATTTTATATACGTGTCCGTCTGTCCGTTCATTTGTGTTCACGTCACGTTTCCTTGTATAATAGTGACGTTAACTTATTAAGACGCACACTGCTTAGCGAATCGATTTGTTTCGAAAACGATCGACTTCGATCAAGGTTATTGGAGAGTTGGTCCTGTTACTTTAACAATAAAGGGCCTAATGTCATTTTCGACATTTTTTGGATTTGACGTCAACATAGTTGACAACAAGTTAGACGCGTTAACTAAGATAAAGTCACACAGAGAAAACTTTTTGTACAAAAGGGAGGAAAACGTGGAACACCGCCACCCATGGCAACCAGAAACCCAATAGAAACACAAATATTCACGTATGACGAAAAACTTGACTCTCGGTCTTGTTTTAAAAACGTATGATTAACTCATTTTAGCATTATAAATGTTAATAAATCGTGCTCAGCCTGACATTGCGTTATTATTTTGCTTTTTACCGGAATATATTCACTCTATATATGTGACTTTATACGTATCTTTCCAATACAATGAAATGGTAATTAAACTTGCCTAAAATACGTTGTTCAGGTTCAGTTAAGCCGAAAAGATTTTCATAGTAATGTTAATGTCGCGAAAACAGAAACATTTTGTTGATTTTTTATAAACACATAATCCACCATCGCTCATTAGAAATCTGCAGTTCGATTCTCTAACGCAGGGATACACAAACTGCAACCCACGGGTCACATGCGGCCCACAGAAACATCGAAAAAAAATCTTACGTAGATAGAAAAACTACCTATTGAAATCCCTCGGAAACCACCAGAGATGGACGTATAAAGCCCTAATTCTTTGGGTAAACTTTGAAGTCGTTTATCATTTGTGCGGGCCGCCTCTAACTCATATCTGCCTTAAAGGTCCCTGGCTCCAATAAGTCTGTGCACCCCCGCTCTAATGTATAGTCGACCAAGGAATTGAACCTTACCCCTTCGTAATACGATCGAAATGTGGTCAAGCAATTTCTTGGTCGACTATAACACCGTACGTCGTTCAACAAAGTTGTCTATTGCAAAAGGGAGAAAAACTTAGTATAATGTATATACATCTCATAGGTACAGACCTATGACATTAAGATACGTTCAACTTAAGTCTTAATGCAAATTAAGCCGTCTAGATTAGCATTTCCTCTTGCTCAACTGGCTGATGTCCTAGATATTAAGCTTCGTTTAGGTAAGCTAAAATGTTGCTTGTTATTAAGGTTACTTCTAAATATGGATTTGAAAACCCTCCTCCCTTAGAATTGATGGTGCTTATGGGCAGCGGTGATCACTCACCATTAAGTGACTTCATTGCTCATTCATTAAATAAATAAATGTCGTCGTATCGTCCGAAAGAATTGACTGATTTTAATGCATGGTAATTTGAAAGCTGACCTCCGAAACCTGAGACATATCAAAATCGCCGGTTTCGTAGCTTTTGAGATATTAATTTCACTTAAAATCATCGACGGATAAGTATAGTTAATTTACTGTCGATATATGAAATTGCATTCTGCTTCCAACCGGCCACTTTGGAAATCCATGGAGGAGGCCTATGTCCAACAGTGGACTTCTTGTGGCTGAGATGATGATGATGATGATATGAAATGACGATTTCTGCCGATTTATAAGAACAAAGGCTACCTAAAGTTCAAAAATGTACTATGCTTTTTGTTTTTTATTTATTCAATTGTTTATGAAGAACCTACAGTAAGTCTTGTGAAGAAAAACATATTATAATATAATCAGTGTTAATTATAAAGACAAACACAGTGAAGTAGCTTCGGTACACAAGTACGAAAGGTTTTAAGCAGGTTTGCCTTGCATTCATCAATAAAAAACGAGTTTAAACATATGCCTACAAAATATATTACTACTTTGATAATACAAATTATCAACGTTAGCATCAAATATGTTGTAACTTTAAAATGATGATGTGTTGTACCCTAAATGATAAATGTTACCTTTAACAACCAGAAATTATTTAAAGAAACGAATAAAACTTAAATTGAAAACATGACGTCCAAAACGAATGAAACTTGTTTTAAATAATTAAAGTGCTTACGTTAAGTTTTTTTCTGAAGCAAAAATCAAAATTCGTCACCAGTTTAATTCACCTTGAAGCGTCGATTTAAATTCCAATTATGGGTTAAAAGTAACCACTACCTATTTAAAAAAACTTTTTTTAATTCTTTCCAAAAGTACCTCATTCATCTCTTTTAACTCGATGCGTCCAAGGCGAAGGTTGATGAGCCTCATTGTTTGTCCCCTGACCTGCTATAATTACGAAATTTACGTGAACTTTACCCGATGGTTTTAAAGATTATTGTCCATTGATCAGAGCGCCATGTTAGGCTGTCATGGAATTACGCTCAGTGATATTTCTTGGCGGAAGCGATACTCGGAAGTAATCATGCTACGAGTATGCTACCTTATGCCCGGTAATGCCTAGGTAGGTAATTTACTCGTTGACTTATGCGTCGTATAAGGGTAATCGAACTCATCAAGGATATCGTCGAATAAGTATTTAAGTACTGCTTAAAGTGGGGTCATTGACTTAGGTTCCTTTTTTACTGAAGTTGAGCGGAGCGGAGATGTGCAGCGTTTCCATTTATTTTACAAACCAAGCGGAGTCGAGCGTTGTTTCAAATGTACGAAAACTACGCACATTTCCACAACGCTCCGCCTCAGCGGAACGGAAGCCTAAGGCAATGTCTCAACTTTAAGCAATACCGGAGACCTGCATACCCTAATAGCAGTATTCATCCATATTGAAATATCTAAACAAGATGGACTCAGCTACTACAACACTTTAGCTAAAATCTCTGGCTGTGGCTAGGTAGATGTTCAAAAAGGTAATAAAAACCTACATTGGTTCTATCTATTAGAAGTATCCCATAATAAAACACATACATAAATCAGCAGCTTTCTTTCTCTGTATATTTAAACATACTTAATATTTGACGAAGATACCTGCTAGTTCTCTGGTCACCAGCAATAATGGAGTCGACTATACATATAAGACTACACGGACTTATTGTATCAACGCCGAATTGGACAAAGTAATTGTACTAAGATATTTAGGTAATGATCATTCTGGTTATTCATATCTTCATAACTATTACTAAATTTTCTTTCCGAGTAACTAAATAGTTGTTAATAACAATCTGGCCTTAAAATTAACGACTATGTAGAGGACGTCATTAATATTTCTGTTTACATTTTAAATCACCGTAGCATTGTGCAACACATCATTAACATTTAATAAAATCAAAACAGTAATTCTTTTAAATAAATTAATGTTGCAACGAAGGTAGATCGGAACTATTCTGGTTCGTGGTTCTATTGGAATGTGGAACCTTGTGGGCTTATGGGCTTTAGTACAATGGACAATGAAGATTAGCCTTAGGGGATATTTGTTTCAAGAACAATACCATGGGATTTAATCGGAGGGATAACCGTTACAAGTATTCGTAGCGACCATGTCGGATGCATTGGTTAAAGGTAGGTAGTTAAGTGGTAGAACGTTAATAGAATGACGTATTTTCAAATCAACAAATATTTCGGTATGAGATATAATTCGATAGAACTGACGCCATCCGTATGTACTCGTATACCTACGCAATGATTAAGACGACTCATCACGCACTGCTACAATATGTACGTAGAGTTAAATGAAAGCAACATTTTGAAATTTTTCTACGTAGCAAAATTTGATACTTACCTAATGTCAGTCTATTTCATGTATTTAGCCTAATCGTAGTATCAAAATTTAATACGATCACTATAATTTCCGGTGAAATCATTCTTGATTCAGTAGATACCGTATTAGAATACATATTGACATGTTTTGCGACTAAATATGCTATACAAAATGTCAAAGCTAAGTCGTGCATGACCTAATTTCACGGTCGCTTACATCTGCGTGTTTCGGATTTCCATGCGATGACCCGCTCAATGACAGATCTAATTATGATAAAATAATACCACCTTCCGCAAAACACGGCATTGGCTGTATCCAGAAGCTTTGTATAATAATGTATTTCCTAGCTCTATAAAACGCGCACTTGCGCGTAGATTGCTAACTTTAGCAGCTAAATACATTTTTGTATGAAAGATTGATCATATAAATAAAGACCTAATAGAAGCTACACGCCTTGATATGGCGGATAAAGTGGATATTTTTAATAGTCTATATTCTATTCTAGTCTATTTATAACAGCAGTACATAGTGATGAATGGAAAAATACGTGCTAGAAGAGTAAACGCACACGTTATTTCACTGCCTACATACTTACGTAAATATTATTTATTTGCTACAAATGGTAAATCTCTGCAACGCCTTAAAATCTCGACTGATGGTGCATACTCTGATTTAAAATTGCAATCACAGGAAATTATAACTGGTCGCAGGGCTCCGAATGATCTAGATTACTTTGAAAGGAGCTTAGGCTTTCAATTAAATAGGTTTCTAACCTGATCTGAAATCAAATCTCAACCACACGACAGCATGCAGCGGTGATATCAAGATAGTATCGGGTCCACGGTGACAACTTTATTCTCTTCCTGTTTGAAGAAATCTAGTGATAATATTATTAACTTCGTATTTAATTACCGTTTACGGTTTTAGTGTAAAGTGGGGTAATTACGACTGACTAACACTGGAGACCAACGAAGCTGGGCAAGACTTAGTACTTTTTACTGTTTCAATAAGAACAATGCAATTCCTCCAGAAATTGTACTGTTCTTATTATCAACAGGGTAAACTTGATAAAAAAGCTGTATCGCCATAAATATATATTAGACAGTGATCGTCACTCTTACCATATCTTTTAGTATCGACTTAATTGTCCTGCCTAAAAAAATAACTAAGGTACCAAAAAAAGCCGTAAAAGTTACTGCCCCAGTGCTAGGCCTGCGTAATACATTGTTTTACCAATAGACATCATTTTCTCACGTTTTTACTCCTATTTTTCCGCATCTTATCATCATTATTGGATCACTGTCAAAGACTGAGGCCGTTAATTTACTTAAAATTAGTTTTAAATTACGCTGCAGCCGAAATCTCTTTTAACGATTGTGTTTTTTCCTGCCTAGCATCATCGATCAGCTCGATTACCGGCTGCAATTCAACAAGACAAATAACAAGCATCAACAACGGAACTTCACAATTTGCGAAGCATATAATTCACTTTTATTAGTATAGATTGTGTTGTCCGGAAAAAGGTGACAGAAACTAAATTACTGTGTCGCTGCAAAAAGCGGAAACGTAAGGCACTGGAACCGTGGTGCAACTTGTAGTTACCGCAACGCGTTGCCACACGGCGAGGAGGCCTAACACACGCGTGTATCGTGTAAACATCACATTGGATTTCATGGTTTTCCCGGCTTGCTTCCTTGGAACGACATGTTAGCTTAAACACCTTAGTGTCCGTTTTGCAAAGCCTCAAAACTGCGAAAGCTTAAGAGCAGATATTGAAACGGTCTGGAAAACCAACAGTATTTTCTTATATGTATTTATCGAAGAATGTAGTGACTTTAAATTTTAACTCTATCTTTACGACTTTTCAGACACACTTTTGCAAAGAAAAAGAGAAATTTCAAGAATCTAGCCTCATTTAGAAATCACTGTACCTACACATTTACTACTACTTTTGAACTATCATTCGCCGTACGAAACACAGCAGCAAGCTACTACTCCACACCGGTGTTCTGTAAGAGTGTATCACTACCTCGGTCGAGCGAAGTACATTCGTGCAACCAGCAACTGGATACAAAATGTCGCTCATATATAGTAACAAAGTTAGTCGCCTTATTTATGCTAATGCAAAAGTTATAGTTAACTTTATTTACATAGATTAAAAACCCCTTGTCGTATCATGGGCCATGTACTCCTTCTAAACCACGCAATGGATTTTTGATACGGTGTCCACTGCATGTCATTTAGAGTTTTTTTAACGTATAATAATACACCTTAATTGTACCGTAAGCTGGGGTTTCGCATTGGTATTAGGACGCTTCAGGACTTGTA
The DNA here is from genome assembly GCA_963691745.1 of Ditula angustiorana. Classification (NCBI taxonomy): domain Eukaryota; kingdom Metazoa; phylum Arthropoda; class Insecta; order Lepidoptera; family Tortricidae; genus Ditula; species Ditula angustiorana. The sequence goes on from OY829475.1 coordinate 11,150,231, forward strand.
AATAATAAGAAAGGTGCGCTAATGTCTGCTAGCAGTTATAAGGTAGCTGGGCAGCACCAGTGAAAGCGTCTTGACCTACGACCGACGTCGTCGATCGCTTGCGGTAGGGTGTTGTAAGAAACGTAAGTTAACGCGACGGCATGCAGCACTTGGCTTCGTTAAACTCGTTTGTATGCGCTGTGTGTGAGTCAATACAGGGAAACATATTTTATTAACGAATCCCGCGGCGAAGTTTTACGTGAAAACTGGCTGCAATCGTTTTCTTCCTTTCTTCAAAGAAACATAATCTCCTTCCCTTCTGGCGGCAATCAGGTAAAAATATGCCAGATCCCAAAAGACAACTTACAGCTGTGCTTGTGTAGGTGCATTAAACCCGGAAACAGCACATGACCTTTCTCTGAAATGTTAACAATAATCATAAAGCTCAAGAGCATCATTAACTTTTTATTAAACGAAGAAAATAAATTTATTTTAACTGAATACAATACAACGATTAACATGCCGCATAAGTACACGTACGATTAACATTGTGCCAAAAACGTGCCGTGCGCTGGTTATATGTCATAATAAGTTAAGAAAATGCCAATTTATAGAGGAAGAAAATATACTATTTAGGTATATATATACAATTCAGACTTAAGTAACTATTTCACTTAATACATGCGTGGCTTAAACATGATGAGTGACATCCAGTATACCTTAAATGGAAGATACCAAATAAACAATCTACAACTGTGGAGAAACTTTTCGAACATTTCTTACCTCTTATAGAACGCACTATAATTTTATAAAAGTTAAATGTTCTGAAGTTAAATGTTTAATATCATTGTTATTAGGTACAATAGAATACCCAGCATCTGCCAATTAGTCGATGAATTGACCATTTTTATCCTTCAGCAGTCCAAAATCAATTCTTTTTGCGGGGCATTAGACATGTTCAATACATATTTACTTATGCTGCAGCATTTACAATTTTTGCTTCAACTAATTAGCGACGACGTCAGCGATGGCCGGTGCAGGGAAAGCTGCGAGTGGGCAATAGCGACACGCAAGCGGCGCGCGCGCATACAATGCCAGAATTAAAATAATTGGACGGAGAAATACGGGTGCGAATAGTTCAACTGCCCACATACGACACACGGTTACGAAAACGCAGGAAAACGGTATAGCTGTATTTTCTGGGAAGGAGTTATAGGGCCTGTGAATAAGACAAGGGAATTAATTGGCAGTTTGACTTAGCAGCAGCGCTGTCGCTGCACAAATCCGTCAATCTAATTGGCTGACATTAACGGTCGACCAATCAGGTTTTAATACCTACACGATAAGTACTGCCGCCTTGAACTTAGACTGCCACACCTCGGGTCTTCCTGCCTTGCATAAATACATTTAGCTAGTTAACAACAGGACAATCCTATAATGGTAAAGTCCCTCATTAGTGCAAAAACTGGGTAGGTACTAATGATAATATCCCAAGTCAATGTTTCTTCACCAGCCTCAGAACGTCTAACATTACAAATTCGCTTGGAACCGTAGTATTATTATTCCGCGCTACATTCTATTGGAACTTGGAACATGTTCCGGATGTGGCGTCAGTTAAGGAAAGCCCAGGCCAGCCTCGGCAGCCTCGCACTAACCTCGCGCGGACGTGCCCCATTCGTACCTCAGAACACATCCTTCGACTTGCCCAACGACCTTGTCAACGACCTATGACTTGGCGGTAAAATTGCCGCGCCTGAGTTGGCAAAAGCTATGGAAAAATATCTTCTGTCCTATCGAAGGGAAGATAGAGCAGATGCAGATATTCATTTGATTTGGCTTAATAAAGTAACTATCATTAGGTGTAATGTTTAAAGAATCGGACTTATTCTGTGGCCTAATTAATTTTATTTGTGGGTAAAAAATTGTATGCTTATTTCAGTCCTTAAAACAACATGTCATCCCTTATTCAAAACGCTAGTAAACCAACATTAGTTAACCCGTGTCGTCTTTATCTGCGTCGTTGTGACGTTTGCATCCGAATGGTAGGAACAAAACATATTTTAGTTAAAAGAGGTTAGTAAACTTTTATCCATAAGAGGGTATGATGTTGCATTTTATGTTAAACACTTAATTTAGCATTTTACGATAAGCAGTAAGTCTAATTGTCTAAGTTTTTTTACCATAAACGCATGTGAACAATTTACATTTTTCTTTATCTACAGTAGGATCACATCCAAAGTATAATGCGAGTCCAACGTTAAAGATATATCTACGTCGTAATTTGCTTACATTTCCAATTATGGATAGTTACTTAGCTACCTACCATAAACCCTAATGCATTGGCAAATGTTGAATGTTGATCCTACTATTTCTACTACAAGGGTAACGCTTAACTACATAGTTGTAACTGGTTATAGATCATTTTAATTAAAAACATTTATTGCTAAGAGGTACCGCATTGCCTCAACGTAGTCAGTGTTGACTTCCTTTACCGGCGAATTGGCTTATAGGGGGCAATAAAATGAAAGCTTTAAAAAAATACCAATAGGTGTAATGTAATCTTGAAAAACTTTTAAGCAAATCTTTAGCATTTACAGCAGTCCTGTTAGCATTTAGTACCTACTGTCTACTAATATAATACCAACTTTTTAACTCATAAACATCATCTTCCATGGATGTTTTTTATACTTGAATGAGAACACTAGCTTATTACCTTCACAATTTTAACGTTGCTTCACGTAGATTTTGTCCATATTTTTCTCACAATATTTCAACCATAGATTATAAAACAATAGTGATGGGACATTACACTGATGCTGTAACAGGCACCTTGAAAAAGAGTGGTATTATCTAAACTGCCAGTTAACACCACATTTCTTGCAGCCGGTTGGCTGCAACGCACGAGCCAACAATATTTTTCACATCAGACACATAAAAAACGCTCCTCGTAGAAAGAATGCGAGTATGTGCCTAAGTACAAAGATGTGAAATTAAAATGGCGCCAAAACCATGTATGCATTTTACCTATTGTTGCTTTACGTAGGGCGTATCTGGAGAGAGGCTCACGAACCGGACATGAAGTGAAACAATGCAAATAGATATTTTGCGGCTCTACCCATTGTTTCACAAAGCGTTACGGCTCAAAGAACATAAGTACTTCTGGGACAGTATGGAAATAAACAATAATCTCCAGTTTTGATGGTGCCCGCGGCATTGTGATGGTAATCTTGGTTTATAGGCTTTATTCTAACCATACGCAAAAAAAAATTGCTTCGATTCTCTGATTCTGACTTATTTGGTACAGAACGAGTAAAAAGCGCAACAGAATTTGGTTTTTAACGTCCATATAAGAATTTTAAACATACAATTGAATGAGAAATGTCATCTGATTTATTTGGTCTTTATGAATTCGGTCACAGCCTAGAGGCCGCCATCTAGGGAAAAAACGGGGGAAGTCAATTCTGTGTTTAATTTAAATATCGGAATCAAATTATGGTGAAAACAGAGTCAACTCTTAAAACCTAATTGCCGAAAAGTGCCGTTTTAGCGACATATTATTTTTATACGTCTGTGTGACGTATTCTTACTTTTAATAATTATCATAAAGTATCCCTTATGTGCTCAATTTCATAGTTTTAACGTGATTTTACATTTTTTTTCTAATTTTATTATGGACCAGTTGTCTCAAAATAAAGATTTTTTTTCATTATGACGAAAACTAAATTTTGTATTGCCGCGATCAAAAGGCACTCGCCACGAGTGTCGCCGACGTATTGGTTTGAACAGAGAGTACAATGGGAGGTCAATGAGTCCTGTTCAGTTTGGTGGATGCGTGACTAGAATTATAATTGTATCAATATTCGGTTGCAAAGTCAAAGTTCGAGGTAAATAACATAACAATTAGGCGCTTCTGTTATACTTCAACATAACGCTGATGTTTGCCTTGATATTTTAAAATTGTAACCATTAAATAGCATACAGAGGTTACTGTTAAGTAGGGACATGTAGTTTACACATTTTTATTTACTTTTCAAAGTGTAGGGAAATCTCAGGAAAAACTTTCTCATTTCCCTGGCCCATTTCGTTTTTATAAATAACCTGAGATGAAATTAAAGGTTGATAAGGCTTTATTTTTAATTCCCTGATATGTTGTTTAACAGATGGTAACGAATTTTGTATGACTGATTAATTAAACAATAAAGATTATCCGTAGATTGAAAATCTATTCTTCAGCGTATCTACCGAGAGCATTCGCCTGTAATGTAGCAAATTGTTACATTACAGTAATATATTTGTACCTACTCTCATTCGTGCTATTCAACGTACTCAAACAGACGCGAATGCTCGCGTTGAATACCTAGATAAAACCACCGTTTGAAGCATACGTATTTAAGTTTTTTTTTATCAAAATATGCCGCCTAAATCGTGCGGGTGCATTGAGAGGGTGCACGCCTATCGAACCATAGTATGAGCGACTTAGTGGAGGCCCCAAAGGTTGCCTATGCGATCAAAGAAATGATTTTCTAACGATCAGTTATCTACTGCACGGCTACAGTTATGTCATCGTCGCAAAAGAAGCTTATCAAATGAGTTAATTTTAGTTATAAATAAACGACACCTAGATAGGAATCATTAATATTCACAAAGGCGCTGTTGCGTTGTATACTACATTACTACATAGCAGTACTCTAGAAATAGATACCTAACCTTAGGCTTAGAAAATAAAGTCTTAAAACCTTGATTTATAATTGTGGTCGGTTAATTGACTAGCAGTTATTTATGTGATCTCGTTTTCGTATGCCATGAACGTTATACATGCCTATAGTTACGTAAAATCAAGGGCATAAAGAAATGTAAATACTTTTTAATCTATACAGTGGAAAAAAGTGAAAAAGTGACCTTAACATATTTTCGCCTTTGTCAAAGCTTATATCAACTGGGGTTATCGACACGTAAACCCATGGTTTAAAATGGAACTAACAATTTTCCACACAAGCTTTTTCCTAAGATTTCCGCAAAAGACCAGTATTTTTCAGTAGGTATGTGGTTCTCAACCCCCAGTGGTCCTGAAGCCTTGTTAGGGGGTCGCAATCGCACGCCTGGTGAAAGTAAAAAGTAAGGGTTATTATGTTAGGCCGCATTGTGACGTTCAGGGGTTAGCCAGAATTTATTTACTTATAAAATATTTCGCGAATTGAAAAATATTTAAAACACTGCATCATCGTGCGCACTGTACTGTACTTAGTTGTGTAGACGGGTGTCAAAATATAAGGGGGAATTTAACATACTTAAAAAATATTTACCATACACTTATTACGTTGGTTCATATTTTTAATGTAACTACATCAAACATATATTTTTCTAAGTTATTATTTACTGGCACTACAAAAACGGAGCTATTTTCGCGTCAGTGAGATGAGGTCACTTTCGAGATGTGTCCGAATGAACTGAGAGATCCTGTAAAAATCTAAAAAATTTTAACGTATCTCTATTTTATGAGAGACGAATCTCCCATTAACCGATACTACCGAGAATCCAATAGCTTATAGCTATGTGGTTATTCTGTTTCGCATTTTACATGCAACGACAATATGTAACATTCAATAGCGCACAAAACATAGCGTGCACGCAGAAGCTCGCAAACAAGTATGTGTATTTCCATTTCACGTTAAACACACGTGCCTTAAAGGTTAGCGTCCACTTGTCGGCGTCGGACGTGTCGGACAAGTCGTATAAAGTTGTTCACAGAACATGGGCCGTGGAACGTGGTACTTTTAAGCTGGCTTCTTACGGTCTATGTCCATGTCCACGGATTATCCAGGAGTGCCAGAGGCGTTTAAGCAGCCAATTAGTCACCTAGGTCAAGTGTATCCATAAAGTCACAAACCGCGGGAAGCCAGCTTAATAGGAATCTGTTTGAGTCTTTACCTTTTTAAACAAATGCATTTATACTCTGATAGGTACATACGAATCTAATAAATGCCAAATGAGAAAACTTAATTGCATCATTCTTCTGGAGTACTGTAAGTTGGAAAACTTACCATTATCAGAAAAAGGTTAGTTTATTAAACATTCGTTGAAGGAAATCTCTTTACACTTAACCTCCTGGGTCCTGGAGGTAAGAATTTTGTCGAAACTGATATTTTTTTTAAAAAATCAATTTAGTTGGTGTCCCTTAATGTCGGAAAATTATTTAAAAAAATCATGGGGTTTTCCCCTCGAATTTTCTTTATGGCCTCAGGCGAGTACACAGGGACTTTGTCCTCACTCGAGAACAGTACAAATCAACCAAAATACTATAATGAATCAACTTTATTTGCATATTATATTTACAAAATTACTTATCTGTACTTATAATAGCACAGGCTTATAAATTAGTATCATAATAAACAATTTTTAAAGTCAGTAACAAAAAGAAACTCTTTTAAAATATACTATGTACGAGTAAAAATGTAACAATGGTACGAATTGTTATATTCTAGAGATCACAGTTACAATTTTTTTTACTAAGTAGATTCAATCTTCAGTCTTAAGGCTGGACTAGGAACCGCCGAAGTTAAATGTTCTGATATCCTTTAAATATTTTAAAAAAAATTGCTATCTTCGTCGTCGCTTTTTGATTCAGATATAGCGGAACCATTACATTCAAGATAATTTGTGACATAAACGTCTTGGCCCTCGAAATGACCGTCGGTATCGTCAAAGTTAAGGTACTTCTCTATTTCACAGTCCTGTAAGGCTGAAAATTGTAAATAAAACATAGTTAACTTTCATGTAACAATAAAAAATCTTACATTTTTGAGACCGTAAGTACTCGTACGAGAACATTAAACTACATGTAAAGACCGTTAGTACTCGTACGAGAACATAAACTTCAGAGCTATTTATGGCTAAAGTTTTTTAATTTTTTGGAGGAAATTAACTTACTGACATATGAAATACACCAAAAATTTACTAATGAAAATCAAACAAAAATATATAATTAGACTTTCACTGAGATAAATCTGGATTACTTACCGCGGGGCATGGTGCGGCCGGTTGTGTCAGATGTCAAAGCCGCCCTGATCGCTGATTGGCCATCTACGGCTTGGTGTTAATTTTTCTAGGTTGACAGTTTCGTTCGGAAACATTCTATGCGTGTTAACTTGTTAAGCCGGTATGACATGCGGCTGTAGAATTTTGCAAATGTTATGTCCTCAAGTGAGGACCGGGGGCCCCAGGAGGATAAGTCTTATTAATCCAGAGAAACTGTAGGTAACAATTTGTAACGACTTACCTTCTTTTTTACTTCCGTGAAGTTTTGTGCAAAGTATGTTCAGCGGCACACGCATGAATCTCAGCTATTCCCTGTCTTCACCAAGAAAAAGTACTAAAATCCCTTTACCTAATGCAACCTGTCCGGTGCATTTGGTGCCGACTCGTGGACGCTTACCTTTACACGATGATTACCCTGCGCACGGCCATATACTTACTAACATGTTTCCTAACATCGCGTGCCAGTAATTAAAAGCACATATTGAGAGCTGAAAAGGACAGTCATTATAGAAACGATGAGGCAACGGCCCTTTGCATTAGATTTAGAGGCTGTTTAAATGTTGAAGGAAGATTAATTATCTGATATTTGTTTAACGAAAGGTCAAGCTACCCATACAACAGGTGTAGGAGTACGGTTTCTGTGGGCTGTAAATCGTTAGCGGCTAAATGGTTTTTTGTACAAGTATCAAAACCATTTTATTATGAACAAGGATAACATATACAAACTGGAACAAATTACCTCGCTAATCCGTAAAACCAGTACTGGGCACGTACAAATCAGCATCACACAGCCAGCACAGCACACTCGCAGCTGTTTTTCACGTACAGTAGGGGAAATATATTCAAGTACCACCTTAGAACCCTATCGCAATGACGCGACGCGTTAAACGCCAGGCTATGTCATACAAATGTCATACCTATGTCTCTTCGACTAGGTTCTGCGGTGGTACGTGTTTCAATTTCCTTAACTGTACACAGAACTAGTTTCACGGTACTCCGTGAAACATCAGGGTGCATCATTTTGTTTCCGTTTTTTGATATAATGTATGTATCGCCTGAATCTATGAAATATTTAAGTATAATAAGGTGACGGTTTAAGTCATTGATAGTAGCACAATAATTTACGAGAAGATGCAGAAACTAAAGATTATAAACGAAAGGCAATGCTGTCAACCGCTTGTAAAAATAATGCCTTACGTCTTTGTTATGTCTTTGTGGCAATAACGCGAGCTACAGATTAGCGACTCTTTTCTGTATTCCTGGTTCTAATTAGAGGATCGCTTTGGTGTGATTACTTCTCAACAGTGGACCCACAGGGTGACCCGTGGCCTGGTGGTAAATGGTCAGTTAGTGACCATCGCGGCCCATGGAAAACGAAGGCCTCAAGAGCATTGCTAATCTGTATTATTCGTTATGTTGTTGTGACTACCTACTAATTATACAATGCGGTATCTGTCATTTTTCTGAAACGAATTAAAAATCCAAGTATAGCCTTCGCTTATTCAGCCTTGATCTCACGCGGCCATATGTTATAACACACGTGGCGAAGTTACCTAATACTAAGAATTTAAAGTGTTTCATTATTTGTGATCAAGTTTTTTTAATGATATGTTAATCTCATTCACCTAACTTCAATATTCACAAGTAAAAGAATTAATCTTAAGATCTTCCAAATAGCTGGTACGAGTTTATGAGGTCATGACCTTAATTTTCAGCGCTTTTTCAATTTTAATTATTAAATTTTAGTATTTGACATAATAAATTGAACTTGAAAGATAGTCTAGACTCCAAACCAGACAGAAAATTTTCGAATATCGCCTGGTATGTGTTGCCAAAAAAGGATATAAGAGGCATATACCAGATGTCGTCTGTGTTGTAGACATAGAATAAAAATAGAATCATAATTATTAAAAAAAAGTGTAAAAAATGTTGGAAACCTTTGTAATTAATTTACAAAAATTGAACCTAGATTTGACTTGTCTTACATTAAGTGATGTGATGACATAGTAGAAGCGCTGCAAAGTTAAAATTTTCTCAGTTTTAGCTCGGGTTCTCCTGCGTTAAATACATATATCTAATATATTTTTGAAATGTGTCAGACAGGTTCGGCAAGAATAAGGACCTGCACTGACTTTAAGTTGGTTCCTAAGTATATTTATACGCACCATTTTGAGCTATTTACTATTTGAAATCATCACCCGTGGTATATTTTGTTAGTACGACTAAAAATTCAGTAGTAGATTCAGATATTTAGACTAGTGGTTTCAGACATGTAAAAGAGCCTGACCTACTTGCAAAATAAATTGTTCATTTTCATTTCCAATTATAAAACGACTTGACTTGACTTCTATTAGGTATCTACCGAATGGCCCCTTCTTCACATTTATGTTATGTTAATTTACATTAAGACAAAATTAATAAGGCATTGTGTTATATATGGCAGTAATCAAATAACGCAACGGATTATTAATGATATTCAATGTAAACCACTTTAACTATCTTCTATCCAAAAACGCATCCATATACTTAACGATAACATTGAAACGAAGGCTCCGTAAGGTCAACTATTTATATTAAATAACTTATTACGAAATGATGCATTCGAGATAATACAAAAAATGATTTCTTTTTATTCAGTTCAATAAATTCCATTGTTTCCGTAGCACGTATTTTAATGTCTCCAGTGCCTAATTAATCAATTTACAATACAGTTCATTTTTTAATATATGTTTTCTACAACAATTAACATAACAATTCAAAAATCTGTTTAATTTGATATTGAAAATGGAATCCTATTACTTAGCCGACATTTGTGCCGTTAGTAAAGTCCGCTATAAAATTATAGTCCTAATAAAACCGTTATTTAAAAGTCATATTTAAAAGCAAAGAAAAGGCTACCTACGTTAGGTTAGGCTTCCTTAATAAATTATTAGCTTTTGCCCGCGACTTCGTCGCTACGAAAGTCCGTTAGAATCGTCGTGCAGAAAAATTACAAATAGCAGTTTGCTCAAAGTGCCACTGATACCTCGTGGAACTCTTCATTTAATCCCGGATATTAATAAAATGGGACCAACTGGACGCATATTAAACAATTTTTAAAAAACCTGTTAACGGTCAAGCCAACTCTGATGTTTGTGACTATACATTAAAAGCGCGCAAAAACTTTCTTCTTCAGTTTCTTGAAATTCAATGAAAACATCTATACTGTAATGAGTTTATTTAGCGCGCTCACAGGCGTCCTAACATGGCTGCCCAACTATATAACTTATCCTTCCTTGCAGCTCTGACTAACTAGTGTCAAAATAAAGGGAGCCACATAGAGACCAATTTAAATGGGGTGGGCTGAAATTTAACTTCAGTGGGACGTAATGTCAGGGGTATAAAATACTCGATAGCACTAACAATAAGAACATAATTTAAAACAAGTTTCGCACGTCCACTCGATACGACGGTTGGCAGCTGACTGCTCCCACCACGCAACTACGGTAAACTACATCCCTTCCTTATTCTACAAAATGAAAATTCCCCATCATTAATTTGTGATCATTTAATTAGCATAATGCAACAATTATAAAATCAATCTTTTATACTATAGTAAAGTAAAGGGCCAGAGGAAGCAATAATTTTAACCTTTGAAAGTCTTTTATGCTCACTTGTTTCATCGATTTCATCGCATTGTAACATTATCGATGGTTACGATGATGTAAAATCAGCTTACTTATAGTTTTAGTTCTGCAATTTTGCAAGAGAGCGTGAGGAATCGGGTTCTTGCGAAACTTAGCTAACTAAAGATTTTTCCAGACATCCTTGGTCAAGGTTACTTTAGTCTAAGTATAAGTGCCTAAAAACATTAGTGCAATCATAATTAGTTAAACCTGCTGATTCGATCTAGGTCACAATTTATTGTAGCGGTCAAGGTCGAAATAAATGTAAAGCTCCAATCCGCTGCGTGTTGAACCATAGTATAGCAACTGATACTAAAGAAGGTATAGTTGCGGGCAAACAACTTGAGCGTAAATCGAGTGGAGGAGGTAAGTTTGCTCATACACATTTGTACTCGAAACGGCCACAGCGCAGTCAAGGTCAATGCTCAAGTTATTTGCCGGGAATTGTAGGTACCTATAGTCAGTCAACCTGGCTCGGTTTGACAGCTGCTCAGTATGTTTTTTTTCGCGTAAGGAAATGATTGTAGATATCACCAAGTTTGAGAAGAGTCCATTTTTTTTGTGAGATTTTTCCAACTACGAGTATTGTAACGGTCTTGCTTTGGGTTCAGCAGCCCGTCACGTTCACAAATATATTTTATACTGAAGTATTAATAAATCAATTATATTATCTCTTGAGATATGGCCCGCCACAATATATGCACCGGTAATACTACTTAGAATCCCCTTTGTAGGGTAACCTTTAATAGATATAATCTACTCGCACAGTAAGCACCTATAAGGCACCTACCTTAAGATATTTAGCTACTTAAATGCTATCTATAACGTTAACAATTTGTCGCTGTTTGGCTAAAGAAACATTAGGCAATTAGTCCGACGCGGTCATTTTAGTACGAACAAAAGTCTGTAGGCATGCCCATATAAGGAGGTAAACAAACCTGAAAATAAGACCATATAAGGAGTCAGACTTGCTGACGTCTACGAAGCTAATGACGCTAATGTCGCGAAAACGCCGACGCCAATGACGCTAATGAAGTTAATATGCTGACGCTAAAGAAGCCAAAGAAGCTAAAATGCTGATGCTAAAGAAGCCAAAGTAGCCAATGAAGCTGACGCCAAAGTACCTGAAGACGCTAATGACGCTAAAGTCGCAGAAACGCTGATGCTAAGGTGCTTAAAGAGGCTAATGGCGCTAATGTCGTTGATGCTAAGGTGGTTAATGATGCTAAAGAAGCCAAAGTAGCCAATGAAGCTAAAACGCTCTTCTGAGACTATAAATAGACCACAGAAGCGAGAATCGGGGCTTTTTTATTGTTGTCTTGCATACTCAGTAGACGTGCGGAGGATCTTTCATTGATTATTCATTATTAGGCATTCAAGCCGTGTGGACGTGTGCTACGTTATATACCATTATTATATTCACACCCGAATCGAACGAAACTGCGCTACGGTATTAGTGAGATCTTTTCTATTTAACTGTATTATTTGTTCAAACTAAAGTGTATTGTGTGTATTTCAGCGATCCTACAATTTGTTTCACTTGTTTGAATTTAACTTCAATTAGTGGTTAAGTAAATGTCTTGGCAAGATGAAACTTGCATTTTGCTGTTGCATTAGTGTTAACTTCATGGCTCGACCGGAGCGATCCTTTGGATGGATACCTAACATGATGACAACGAAGTCCTCTGGATTTAAAATCCAAACGGTTGGATTCCCCAAAATGTGGCCTCTTTTGGGCATGGGTTTTCATTCTTGATAAACTTTAATGATTATCATGTTTAATTTCCTGTGTGAGCTCGCCACACACGGTTTGTTGGTCCACCATGAGGATGTCTAGACAGTGAGGTTCTCATGTGGTCCAGCTTGCTGTGGACCGTTCTGATCTATATACGTACATATTCACTCGTTTGTGTAGGGGTATTCAGGGGCCCTTCTCATCTCCCAGCCCTCTCGGTTGTGTGGGGGCCCAACCCAGACGTAACACCGGGATTTAGGTATAGGTCTATAGAGGTAGTCCCGAACCTCGCATCTTATAGGGTTTTAGATTAGATAGTAATCTATTCCTTGCATCGAGGATGGGTTAGAGTTAGGGGTTTGTTCATTGCACTGAGAATTAACAACATCACACACTACACATTTAAAGTAAATTCAATGCTAGTCTTCTAGCTTTGCTTTGAACACCTTTAGCTTAGCTTAGGGAAATAGGAACCTTCTCTAAGTGTAGGCATAGGGCGTAGGTTCCTACGGGATTTCTTTTAGACGTTTATTTCACGTCTTAACTTTCAATTACTTACCATATTAACCTTTAACTATTTACCATAATATATTTTATCTTGTGTGAGCAATTCTAGCCTAAGGTGGGATTTTATTGGTTGATTCTGTAGCTTGAACAAGGTGCTATTTTACAGTAAAAATACCTAATACTACCTAAATTTGGTTGGAATTGTTAAAAAATAAAACAAAACCTTCCAATATATTTGTTCATTCTTAGCGAAGCAAAAGCAAGCTTGGTATTCCTACTACCAAACGGAGGGGAGTCCTATATTAAGGTTTGACCAAATACATTCTTTATCAATCAGATAAAGAATGTTTGTTCAAGCTATAGAAAACATAGACTTGATGTATACTGTTATTGGTAGATGAAAACCTTACCTTGGCTAGAAAGCTTATACCTTACTTAATAAAAGTAATATTGTGACTATGGTTTAAATAACATAAACTATTTAACGTCAACAGGACTAAACTTTAATATAAAGTACTATAATCAAATGAAGTATCAACATCATACTTGTGATCATACTTACTTTCATCGTACTTACTGTTTCAATAATACTATTGACTTTAACCAAGAACTTGATATTATAATGTTAATTCACTATAAGAACAAAGATTCTTATTATCCTTGTTTTAGATTGATAAAGTCAAATCTATTGAGTTTCTTGCGGCATTTCTTCTCAATAGACTCCCTTATGAAGTGCTGGTAATATTTGCTAACTACAGAGAGAGAAGCTAAATTACATTATCCTATTCGAAATAATCAAGAATAAAATCTATGAAAGAAATACTTTTGCTTTATGCATTTCTATGAAATAATATTATTATTATTCTATAACTTTGTAATCAATACTGGGTTATAAAACTGTTCCATAAATATGGCAGAACCCAAGTCTCTCTCTCTTTAAATAATAATAAAAGTGGAGGAGAGACGAAGTAATGTGACGGTCTCACTGGAAGGTGCGGGGAGTGGGCACTTCCTTTACCACAAAAACATATTTGCTAATAAAATCACTAGAATTCATTATTATGATATCAAACATCTAATTATCCTATTTCTATAATCTTTATAAATCAATCTCTAACTAAGTATCTATCGACTGATGTTATTATTGAATCTATTTCACGTTCAACGCTCGTAAGCCTCAGCAATATTTAGCCGTTACTTAAATAGGTAGATCATAGGATACTCTAAGATGTAGGATGTTCATCTGTAGCTTAATAGGTACCATTTTTACGCACTAAAAGAACCGAGGTTATTTACGGATCACAACGAAGGGTTATCACCACTAGACGAATCACTGGCCAAATCTTCAATCATCAATCTTCAATTAAATCTTCAGTTAATTTTAAGTACTAGTTTTAAGCGATTAAATCAAACAAACTCCCCATACAAACTCGTATAATTTAATAATAAAATCTCCCAATTAAAGTCTCCATATAAATTCAAAATTATAAATTCAATAGTAAAACTAAAACAATTAAAGAAATCAAAATAAAATAAATAAATAAATAAAAAATATTAGAAAAGATGATTTTATAGGTAGACCGTTACAGTATGATGAGGCCTACCCAAACGAAAAATCTCCTCAATTAGCTCACTAGCTGGCTTCGTCGAACACAGTGCCGCCACTACGTCGCCTACTGCCATGATCCTCAAACAGGCCCATGCAATGCTCATAAAAAGAAAACCCCATTACACCTTCGGCGTGGCCCCGCGGTTATTTCTTCGGATTCTTTAGAAATATTATGTCTTCGGCCTCGCGTTCCTCATCTTCTAAAAGATGGCGGCCTTTGCTCCCGCGTCTGTTTTGCGAGCTAATCTGATGGGCTGGCGGTGATCGAGTTATATTCGCTAGCCTTGCGATATTCGAATACATATTCAAATCCATACGTAAATCAATAATTGCCATCCAACATGGCAATGATGCCAGCCTTCTGGACACTCTCCCTATTGGCGGCGATTTGGGACAATTTTTTTTCCTTTAAATTTAGAATAACATTCTATTGTTATTTTTTTATGTAGAATTCCAATAAAAGACCAACCACATAATCCATGTGACATATACATAAGTATATATATGAATACATGCATGCCTGCAGCTGTTATTCTTATTTTTTTACCGAATGCATTTTTCCTACTGAATCGAGAGGAAAACGGTTTGAAAATATGCTGAGAAAAGCTGCATTTTTGCTACGCAGCTGGTGTATTAGCTAGTCGGAGTCGAGGCCAACGGGTACAACTAAACTGTCTCGATCAGCCTGCCCACTAATCACTATAACCCACTTACAGCGAATAAACCATGTATATTCTCTGAAGTAATTATAAGATAAAGTTAATAAAATGAAGTCACGTGGTAATTGACAGGATCGGAATTTTCATAAATAGGAAAAGCACTAGGGAAGCGAAATTTTTGTCGACTTTTAAAGTACCAATATCAAATTGATAAACAATTTTCTCTTTTTATAAAAATATCATACAAATGTTAAATTCCTAAAGTTATTTAGAATATTTTCCCTAAACGAAATGCAATTTTAGTAACAACGTAAAACATTGAGATAGGTCAGTGTAGGACAACTGCAACTAATTGCCCTCACACGAAAGTAACCTTAAGAGTCCGTCACGGACTTTGTAACTTATATCAATTAACATACACAGATTTCAAAAAAACATAGGGAAAAGTTTCAATTCTTGTGATATTTTTTGCAGGGCAGTTATCCCGTTTCTATCGAGGACCAAAGAAAGATAAACTACTAGAAATATCTTATACATATATTATGCTTCAATCAATCATTTATTTACCATGTTTTTGCCAGATTAAGTAAGTAACAGCACATCAAGTTACCACAAAGTTAGCGAGCGGCGCTCGGCGCCTCTAGGACCGCTGCGCCCGTGTGCAACGCACATCCCACACCATAGGTAAAGCCACCTCTGGAGCGACACGAAGGGATTAATTAACTAAACACCTGTAGATACACTATGAGTTAAGTTGCTATAGAAGTCGATGGTATATGCTATCAATCTGTATTATTTATACCTACCTACTTATTTTTATTGTTTTAATATATAAATACGAAATAGTGTCTGTTCTATTGCGCCGTTTTCAGTACTGAACGGTTTACCAAATAATTTGTCAATTTAAACAATAATACAATCTTCCCTGTTTCAACTTTTAACTTTTTAAGTACCTAAGTAGCTTTGAAGCTTTTGTCAAATCCTTGTAAATTACTAGTTCCGTTTGTTTTCAACAGTTTTAATTTGAGTGGCAATTCACACTTGCGTGGATTTGGCATAGGTGTGATTCTTGTTTTGTTAGTACACTTAAATTATTTATCATTGTTGCTTTACTATTTTTCTGCTGTTATTTCTAAATAGCGGACGTAAATAGTATAGCTTTCTATTAGTAAAATATTTTTTGGATCAATTCAGTAGTTCCACAGATTTACCCCTTACATACAAACTAATAAACAAAGTTTACCTTATTGTATTAGTGTAGATGTAGATTAGTGTAGATAACCAAACCCATTATCAGAGTACCGTTTTATTAGAAAAATTAAATGTCAAGTAGTACCTAAAGTCTATTGTTTAATGCGGAGACTGAATTGGGAGGTAATTAAAATTGATAGTGTAAAAAAATTGGTTTAAATGTCAATTTACTCTAGAACAAAAACAAATAAACTTCAGTAAGTTTTAAAAACGACAAACTTAATTTTTTTTTACAAACCAATCTGAGCTCGATCACTTACCTAGTACTTTCAAAGACAAGAAGGTGTCGTTAAGTAAATTACACCACAATTTTGATTTTGGTACTTAGAAGGGTTTTCACAATGTTTATTTTCAGGATAGGCTTTTTTGGTGGCTGTGCTTCATTATTGAATTTCCATGTGTGTGCGCGTAATAGGCTTAGCAAATATAATACGTAGCAAAGCGAATAAAATACTACGATGATTGGGATTTGCTCATTTTAACCCAGAAAAAAGAAACTGCAAGCCGTTTATAAGCCTTAATAAATACGAAAATACACTTGATAGCAGAAATTAATCTTTACTAGACGGTGAAACTGAAAGGCATAAGCACGTCGGTCAAGGAGGTCTGCGATATTCCAAGCGAATCTAAAATTAATTATCTTGCAAACAACTTATGGCCGTTCCCAATATGTAAAATACAGATAGGTTGGCCTACCAGCAGTTAAATTTTGACACATTTTCAATGGGAAATCCTCATGATAAATCTTTCAAATTTTAAATGTTGGTAGGTAAAGCTATTAGTCGTTATAGTTGTGGGCGTATTGGGGTATTTTAGGCGTTTGTAGGAACTTTTGGAGCTACCGAACGTTACCGCCGCACTACGTCCAACCGAAATCCGTGAAACTACGGCCCGAAAAATTTAAATGAAGGCGTATAGATCGGACCAGATGCGGTGCCTAAGAACCCATTCGAATAGCACTACGATTAGTTCGGATCTTATATTCTGAGATTCGGATCAGATCAAATATGATGCAGGCATAACCATTCGTACGGTTTCTGGCTATTTGTGAGTCAGAGACAGAGGGGGTATGTAAAGACCGGCAATTGATCAATGATCTTTAGAAGACGCTGGTTCTTATAGGCGGTGGTGATCACTTCCCATCAGATGTCCCGCTTGCTCATTTACCTCCTTTATTTCATAAAAAAAGTAGCCAGATAAAAAAGATGCCTAATAAAGGCTTTTGAGTCTGGCCTTACAAGCATACACGTACTTTTTGTGATTTAATATAGATAATACACATTAAGGAAACCCAAAAGAGACTTGAAGCGTAATACAGCATTAAGCGAAAATGTCGTAATAACTGACGATGTTAAGTCAGTCGCCAATTTAAGCACTTTTTTCCTCTTACAGTAACGGTTTAACAGTTACGGTGGTTTCGTTTGTTTTTACTACAGTTTACGATACTTAGCGGTATCAATTAAAGATTGCAGTTAGGTAAGGTTGAGTATTTTTATTGGCTCCGTAGTTATTGTACAGCCTAGTAAATTTTCCCCGTTAGTCAATATTGTGATCATTACTTTGCCATGATTATTTCTCTTAATTAACTGCCACATTTAGCGGTAATACTTTATGCGAAAACCGCAGCGTAAATTTGATTGGTTGAAGTCTCTTGAAAATCAACCAAGAGTACATTGTTACGAATTGATGTTGCAAAAACCGGCGTACAATCAAGTCCGAGGCAATACCGTTATTGCAACCGAATATCGTAATAAATCACATGAGGAGATTACGAGGTGTCCAGTAAGTAAGTCACATTATGGAGCTAACAGTGCTGCAAGTGAATGAACTCGTGAAATTTAGTTAAGTAGTTGAACATGCGAAGTATTCTTAGTAATTGTAATGACGAACCTGACTGGGGGGTCATTCTCATTTGTTCCGGTTAAATGCAGACTACACTGTACCTACCTGCGTGTGTTTAACAAGTATTAATGTACATGAAGGAATAAGATTAACTTCCCCTTTACTTCTCCTTCTTTTTACTGGACTGCTGCCAGAAGGGACGATTGTTTTTCGAGTATATATAGATATATTTCTTTGGCACGCTCTGCAGCCTAACAGGCTTAATGGATTTGGACGATGAGGTGTCAATGGATTAGTCTTAATTGTGCGATTTACATGCATATGGCGTTTGCAAATTATTTTCTTTCTGATCACTTCCTCATCCCGCCCGTGTTGGCTTTTTGATATGCGACAGTCACCTAGAAATCTGTGGATGTGACTGGAACTTATTTTGTTCGGTATTTTTTATTTATTACTTCTCAAAGACGTATCCTCATTGTAACCAATATCACTGGGGTAAGATCGATTGGCTGCTTAAACTGACAGGTTTAGGCTCGCCTTAGATCGCAGTTTATCGCCTGAGCCTTCGGCTTGCGCAGCAAGTACCTCTTCTGATCCATTCTGTATTCTACCGTCCTAGTGTAGGTATTTGAGTATTTGTACTGAGCTCCCCGTTATGAGTGAAGACAAATAGATCATTCTTAGCACATTGTGATTTGTTACATTCTTCAAAACAGAGGTATTGACCTTAGTTTGAAAGAAAGGCCAGCGTAGTGTGCCTTTTTCGTTATTCACCGCAGACGTTGACTTTTGCCTTTGTTGTTACATTCGCATGTTAGTTTTTGTTATTGACAGTTGCAAGCGAAATGAAACTGTACTCTCGCTTGTGAACTGTGCGGCGACAAACAAATCGTTTCGTCTTATGTGGGGCTGTATAATGTCAGTTGACAAACTTTGATGAAGTAATTATTTCGTTTAATGTAAAGATAGGCACATTTGACTAAGTGACATTCGACTATAATGGCAAATGAGTGTGTCGGACAAAACCACGATAACTAAATCTTTCGAAAAGATGAATAAAAAAAGATAAGCTGCTGAGTCTCTTGCGACGCTTCTTCTCAGCTAAATCTTCTATTTTCCGAAGCGCTGATGAAATCAGATATGTAAAAGAGCCTATGCAGCATACATGTAAATATTTTCATTGTCTTGATAGTATACGAGTATTAGGTACTTTTTATTGTGCCGTCATTTTAAGATTACAAACTTATATTTGCACTTCGCAAACTGACCCCGGCCTATGTTGATGTAAGGGGACAACAGTTTTCAAATGGCAAAGTTAAATTTGTCTATCAATCCAGTTCGTCTTTTCGTTAGAGTAATTCAAATTCAAAATCATTTATTATCAGGCAACAAAGGCCCATAGATAAATTCCTTACAAACTAACATACATAAAAATATATAGACTAAAATAACTTAATTACTAGCACGTGAAGTAATATTCGATCCTTATTTACCTCTTCAAGTGCTTAGCAACTTTTAATGGCGACTACAGTATCTCAATATATGCCGCTAAATATTTAGGGTTTACTGCCATTATAAATACTTTAAGAAGGTAAAACGTAATGATTTCGCTTGCAACGCTGTACCTCATTCTAAAACGGGGACACGTTAGATAGACGAGAAATACTTGCCTAGACTGTCGAGCCGAGACTAGCGTTTGAGTTGTTTTGCTCATAATTGGACGCTACATACGACTGTTCGGTAACCAAGCGTAGCCCCGATGCAAGAATTGCCTACATAATCGTTTTAACCTAGTTCACTATAAGACTAAACTATTATAATATAAAAATTATTCTTCTTTAAGCGAGACTTTGCACTGTCAGCAACAGAAGTCACTCGAAAAGTTAAAAAAGTCTTCTCAAGCACGTTTTCCTGACATTATAGGTAGAGTCGTGTGCAGGTCTTGTTGACAACTTTGTCACTTTTTTTGTGCTGACTGGCCTCGCGATGCAGATTATGGAGCTAGAGCATTTAAAGGATTTTAATACCTACAACTACGACAAGGTTCTTAAGTATGTTCTGAGGCTGACTGTACAAGCGTTACTCAATGGCACTAGGTCAATTAATATGTAAACTTTCTCCGGGACAATTATTTATCTACTTAATAATTTAAATATTAAGTATGTCTTCAATAGATCGTTGAATAACTAGAGATTCTACTAAAGCTATGATGCATGGATAATGATCATAATATTTATCTATAATTGTTTGAATCAGGAGTGACGCCGTAGTACCTATTTAGTGCGTTAGAAAAAAACCGGCCATGTGGGAGTCGGACTCACGCATCGAAGAGTCCGTAACGCCACACAATAATATATGCATGTGTTATGGCTTATGGATGTTCCTTAATCTTGTTTTCTTTCATTCAAATCGGGATCCTCAGCACGAGCTCTACTCATAGTTGGCCGAGTTTTATTATTTGTTTTGCACTATAATACATACATAATTATACTAAGTTTGTTTTATATATTACCTACCAATCAGTTTTACTATAGAAAAAAAAAAGTTTGATTTTTTTGTTCTTGTTGGGATTTTCGCCAGAATTTTAATATTCTGCTAAGATTTCAACCATTGTTTAGAAGATGAAGCCATTTAAAGGAAGGACAGACAAATAAAGGCGTATGCTTAATTATTTGAGGTCCCGTTGGAACCCTTTAGGTGTGGAACCTTAAAAACAAGGTTGTTCAAACATAACGAAATACCAATCGGCCTATCCAAGGACTTCTTGTTGGTGCTTAATTACTAGGTAAATACAAATAAATCATATAGACTCGTAAGCTATTTCCTTCGCGTACAGTTGGAAAATTAATGACGTTAGGTATCTCAACGCATCAAACTGATTAGATTACGCAATTTTTTTTTATTAGCGCTTAATTATGAAATCTCTGAAGCTAAATAGGGAGAAACTATTCATTAATGTTTTATTTTACAAACCGATTAGGTACCTATAAGAATATCTATAGGTAGTACAGTCAAGGGCCACAATATGGAAGTAGGGTAAAAAAGTGTACGAGTATATTGCTCTTACGAAATAGTTGTATTTGTGCAACTTTTTATGGAAAAAGCTGGCCAATCGTACTCCAAAAGTAGCTGGCTACAATGTAGCTTTACCACAAGCAAAACCTTCACCAAAGATATTATACCTATACTATATCCTAACGACTTTGTAAAGCTGTATGTCAATATTAGGATATCTTAAGTCAAGAGCATGTTTTTTAGCAAAATTAAGCGCAATAAGTTTGACAAATAGGTACTTCAATCAATGTTCAACTAAATCTATTTAAAAAAAGATAAAGGTTTAGGTTCGCCAAAAACACAAGCTGAATTTTCTACAATCGCCAGCCCACAATAGAAGTTACCTAACCAAAAACGAATCAAAGTAAAGTCTATTCCGACATTTAAAATTTGAATGTCTCAAAAAGTGTGCATCCTTTTGCAACCAAACACGACTAAGAATCATCTTGGTTAATTCAACTACCAAACCAAAAAAAAACCAGCGTTGGTATCGGTTACACCTGAAGTTACGAGGCCTCAATCGGGCAGACAGACTAAAGGCTTCATACTTGACACCGTCTATGCGATGTCTCGGGGATTAAAAAGAACTTCCAGCGATAAAGTTATATCCCTGCACTGAATTTGAACTATTTGGTAGCAAACTTGTAGATGATGAAGATAAAAAAATCTTTCACAATCTTCTTTCTTTTTCCAGATGGGTTGCAAACTGACGTTTGTGGATGACGTCCTGAACAGGTCGTTCTACAAGCTCGGCTTCGTGGTCGGCAGGAACCCTGGCTATTTCATCATAATCCCAGTCCTGCTGTCCATGCTCATGATCACCGGCTACCAGCGGATCAACTATGAAATGGATCCAGAGTACCTGTTCTCACCAGTCAGCGGCCAGGGAAAGTACGAGCGGCGGATAGTAGAGGAAAACTTTAAAGTTAACTATTCGCATAGGTTCAATGTAGGGAGGATAACTAGAGCAGGTAATAACAAAAATAAGTATTAGTTTTTAATAATATTGCGTTGGATCAGTTCGGGTTGGGGACTTTAAGTTCTCATACCACAAATTGCTTTTTAGCTGTATGACCGTTTCCAGCCGTTAACCAATTAAAAAAACTTTAATTTTAAATTGGTATTATCCAGTAAATAATTATCCAATGTGTATGACTAGTGTCATAAGAAAAGGTTCGCACATAGAAAAGAAACGTTTTAGACGACTTTTGTTTTAACAGAAGTTTTGATCGAGTTGCAAGATCTTGTTATTTTGCGAACATAGTCGTTTCCGGACTTTATCAATCATAGTTGATTCCCATATAAAAAGCAACGATTTAGCTACGATAGATAATTTTTTGGTAACAAGCGAAAAGTAGGCAGGCACAATGCGCTAGCGACGAAAGACTTAACCGATGAAAGTTCTCGAAGCCCAACAATTGAACTCAGAACATCTTAACCGATTATCCAAAATTGACCAATTGATCCGTCCTCCATCGAACTCCGTAGTAACCAATGTCAATTGTCCCACAGGAAGGTTCGGCCGGACGATAATCGTGGCCAAGGACAACAATACCAACATGCTACGGGCCGAAGTGTGGAAGGAGTTGAGACAACTGGACGAGTTAGTTCAGAATGTCACAGTGACTTTACCGACGGGAGAAACTTTTACTTACAAGGAGGAGTGTGCGAGGTGGGAGGGACAATGCTTCGTCAACGACATACTGAACCTGGATAAAATTATTGATGAGGTAAGGTACCAGAAAGTTCTTCCTTTTATTCATTTGAGGTTTTAACTCGTGAAAATGTTAAATTTTATGAAGGAATTGGTAAGGACAGATAGAAAGAACTCAAATGAGGAGCAAATGAATGTTATTGATTTTGTAGGCATACTTATATGGAGAAGCACTCTCCGTACTTGCTGAGTTGCTGAGTTTAGGTAAGCAAGAGGGAGACATAATGACACTGGCCGTTCAAACAAAAGAAAAAATAACGGTCAAAATGTAGACATGCTTCCAAATCTGTTTACGTTTTAAAAACAATCGTTATGCGTACTACCTACAATTCATACACCTGTATTGGTGTTGATTTACTTGAAAACGTCCTTCTTTGATTTATCATCTGGCTGAAACAAAGGTAGAATATTTTAAAGATTGAAATATAAAACTTATTACCTAGAATATTAACGAAATTTTTAATGGTAATCTATTTGCGCATTTAAAATCGCGTAAGTACGTATTAGACGTGATACTTTTTTATATACTTTAGTTCATACTTGCATATACACGAACAAAGAGCTCATTGACCCATAATCATTTACGATCTGTCAAAATGTGCTACAAGTTTCCGAGCAATGCAAAGTATCATTTTCAACCTCGATTGGCGAAATCATCGATCAATTCGATGGAGCTATTTGCACTCAAAAATTGATTTTAATCAACCTAATGCCAAAGTTTTTGAACTCACAAAGCGGGTTTACTAGGGCTGACCTGTTATTTAAAACAGGTTACAGTTTCCTTGTGTTACTTTTCAATCTATTATGTGTGCAAAACTGCTTACCTACATTACTTTCTCACTTGAAGTTTGCCTTTTGTTACACCTTGTACAAGTATAATTTGTGGTATTGTTTTGTTCCTGTATTTTTTGTGTCCAATAAAGATATGATTTCGTACATGCAGGACGTCTAGTATATTATATCTATGCCTACCTATATTAGGTATACATTATATAAATAATGGTTTTGTTCGCACAAACCAGACCTGAGCGAGCGTTTGGTGCATTTTTCTGTTAGGTATGCATTCTACCAAAATAGAATATGGGATTTTGCAAGCGCCAACGCCATGAGATACCAAACTTTTGCCGTGAACTGTCACATTCGATGGTCCGAAAGCCATAAAGTGCCTCAATGTCACTGAGCCTGCCTCTGTAATGAGTCGTAGAGCTAAGAGTTTCAAGCCTCAACAATGAGCATTGCATAATATAACCTAGCCGAGGTCGGGGCAATGCCGCGACTCCTGAGCCTTTGTACCACTTGACTTTAAAAACGAGATTGCCTAAGCTATATTGCCAGAAAAATAGACGAGTCAACCCATTTGGAATGGGCCTGTGCCGTCAAAAACACGGAGTTGTACAGTAGGGGAAATATATTCACGTACCACCTTAGAACCCTATCGCAATAACGCGAAGCGTTAAACGCCAGGCTATGTCATACAAATGTCATGCGTATGTCTCTTCGACTATGTTCTACGGTGGTACGTGTTTCAATTTCCTTGACTGTACTTCCAAAAAACTGATAAGAACAACGAGCATAACAGTAGCAACAATACATCCCGTAGTTTTTCAAATAATTGAAGAGATATCATCATCATCATCATCTCAGCCACAAGAAGTCCACTGTTGGACATAGGCCTCCTCCAAGGATTTCCAAAGTGGCCGGTTGGAAGCGGCATGCAACCAGCGCCTTCCTGCCACCTGTATGAGGTCATCGGACCATCTTGTGGCTGGTCGTCCTACGCTGCGCTTGCCAATACGCGGCCGCCATTCGAGAACTTTCCGACCCCATCGGCCATCGGTTCTCCGTGCTATGTGCCCTGCCCACTGCCACTTCAACTTGCTAATCCGCTGGGCTATATCGGTTACTTTCGTTCGTCTGCGGATCTGGCCGCTTACTATGGGCCTTATAAGAAAGCTCAAAGTCACGCAACGAGCTATGGAGAGGGCTATGCTTGGAGTTTCTCTGCGTGATCAAATCAGAAATGAAGAGATATGTCTTGTATCAACAAAAAGTAAAATATTCGTTGACGTGCAATTCTTCAGACAATCCAAAACTACCTAAAATAGAAACAGACGACAGACGCATTTTCTTCTTTGTACAATAGAAATTGACTCCTTATTGTACAGCAAGTGTGACTAAAAGCTTTATTGTCTGCCTGTCCGAACTATGAAATAATATAATAAGAAACTATAAAAACCGTGGCCAATTTTACATTTTAAACGAATTGTTCGGAATATATTTATTCTATTATATGATTTTACTCGGCCATGATAAATAATGATAATTCAGAAAATAGCGCAGAGTTGGGTGCATATATTCCTTCCCGGATTACTTATTTAAAGTTATAAAAGGATCGCGTTTGATAGCTAGAATTTAAAACTTCTTTATCTACACATATATCATAAATGCTCTATAATGCGTTCAGAAACCGTAGGCAATGACCAGCATTATAACAACCAATATTATTATGAGAATTTTTCTAATTTGTTTCTATATTTTGTTCAAATTCATATTTATTACATTATTTTAATGTGTACAGTCTACAGATATTTAATAGGTACCTAGCACTAATAGCTAGTAGCAATGCAGGTAATTGCCCCATGGCTTCTGAACCCATCAAAGAGTACTTATGATATGTGTGTAGATAAAGTAATGTATGCAACTGTACATAATTAGGTCTTAAAACACTCGTGTGATCCTATTATGAAACTCGCTGACGCTCGTTTCATAAAACCACACTCGTGTTTTAAGACCCCTCATTATGCAACAGTTGCATAAAATACTATTATGCATGATTATTAAAACGTACCCATGAATTCTCCTCCATGTTTTTGTACTAGCAACCCGCCCTTGGTTTGCTCAGTAGCCCTAACACTATCCCCCAACATGAATTTATCCCTCCCTGAGACTCTGCCTAACTAGTGTCATAAGGAATGCACAGAAAGATAAATGAAACTAGGTCGGCCATGTTAGGACCTGTTAAATGCTGAGTCTCTTTCGGCACATTCTTCTCAGCACAGATTCTATTAGTCTTATTGCGTGAACTGAAACGATTTAGTTATTTATTTTTATTTTCTTCAAAACTATGTACTTAGTTTGTATTTTTCAATTGTTTTTTTATATTCTGTTGTCATCTCAGTCTGCCTGTGACCATGAGACCAGAAAAAGGGTTGTAACCTCGAGGACAAAATTTCATGAGATCCTTTCATACGAATTTCTTAAAATCCATTCTTGTGTCTGTAATAAAAGAATCCTAATGTCTAAATTTTGTGTGCACTAGCACCTGTGTAATCGGCGCTACCATGATAAGTCAGACAGCCAATCAATTGTCCGTTAGGAGGTCTATCTTCATTAGATACTAATTTGAATTACAATAAAAAAGTAAACTTGCGATAGCGCAAAAAAATACTTTTTTTAAAAGTTTGTGAAGTAGGTAGGTACTTATTAGTAAACATATGACTAAGTGTGTCGATATACATATGTTTTTCGTAGACTTTCTCCCACGCTGGAAAACAAAGGGGTGACTTAAACAAATATCGAAGTATTGTTATTGTTATCAGAACTACATACACGTTTTACTCGCTAGTTGCGGTTTATTCGTGAGCCAAACCGCATTTTCAATGTACAATTTAATATTATTATTACAGCGCGTTTTGCGGAAACATAATTACCGCAATACCAACCATATAAACTTAATTCGTTTGTTTATAAAAAACTGCGCAGTTACTCGTTGTTCACGCGACGCAAGTTTTTATGCTTTTTGTTGACAATTTAATAACTACTGCATATATAAATGATAATAATTGATTTCTGTATGTCTGTGTGGAGAGAATGGTTTTATTTATCATTACTAGGAAGTGGCTTTCCCAAGGCAAACGTATAAAATTAAATTTCGTCGTCCCAATGAAGTTTCGATTGATTTCCTTTGATATTGTTACCCGGTATGAGTCAGGGCTATAAAACAATCAAACAGATCAGCTCTGTCCGAACAATAGACAGTTTACTGGTTACCGTACTTCAAACCAAAGTTATAAACGTTCTATGTGGTCTACGATTACTTGTAACGACTCTTTGTATAAATTATAGCTTGTTAGACAATACTTATTATACCTATGTTAAGCGTAACTTTGAGCAGTCTCTGCAGTTTCTATACCCTTATTTGTATAAGTTTACAAATGAGCTTGTATGCTTTTTTAATCAATTTATATTGTTTCTTTTCTTTTCAAAGCAAACGTATCAATGACTGATAAAGACGAAACATTTTAACTAAAGTAGGTTTAATGAGCGTTTATCAATAAGAGGGAGTCTCTAATATCGTATACTCACGCATCTGCACTCTCTTTGTTGTTGCAGGTGTCTATAGGCGGTGGTGATCACTTACCATCAGGTGACCCACTTGCTTGTTTGCATTCCTATGTTGTATAAAAAAAAATACCCTCAAAAAAAATTACCTATAAGAAAAGAGCCTAAAAACTACAACGCTAATACCTAATAACAAATAGAAAATTACTCCATCATCTTGAGTTAACAAATGCACTATTAACTTATTCCTCATTTATATCGCACTACCTACGACGATTTACTCAACGAGTAGAGATTGCTTTAAGGCATGAAGTTCACATTTATACATGTATATTTTTATTAGTGCCAAAAGATTGAATAAATAAGGGGATTCATTTGGTGGTTAAGTTTTAATCATAGGGTCCTGTAACACAGGGTATTCTAGCAACGAGCCCTTGGGTGAAATTTTTCTGTAAAGTTTTATTGAAATAAACCCTTTTCATTTTATTTTATTTCATAGGTGATGCAATTATTCAAAACGGGCATGGCAAGTATTTCTGTGGTCACAAACAAACCGTATAGCTACGTAGCTATATGTCTGTTAACTTCACCGGCGATGGCTAAGCATGTGTCATTGATGATTTATATTCCAAACATCCGTCGCGATTAAAATCAGCTCCGATCAATGCAATTTGTCAAAGTAGGTAGGTACTTACTGAATGTGGTTTTGCGAATTTTATTTTATTCTAAATAACGTGGAAACCGGCGATATTTAATCGTTTTTATAGATAAAATAGGTAATTTAAAAAGGTGAAATTATATTTCAATTATCTCACCTAGAAGTGAATACCTACCTATTCAAGAAGTATCCATGCAGTAGTTCCGAGTACGTACTACACTCAAAAGACGATATAACCCTAGAGGCTCTAACATGATGGTCCCAGTTAAAGTAATCTCTCTCTTCGTCCCTTTCTTATGCTCTAGTTAGACAGAGCTGCAGGGAGGGAAACTTGGGCGGTCGTGTTAGGGCAGCTGACGTCCATTTACCCCAATAACGTTATGTACAGCTAAGCCTTCATTAGCTGTTTGTACTAATCATCTTGGGCTTGTTTGTAAAACACGAATACTACTACACTTCAGGTGGAGCGAGGCGACTTGAACTTGACGTTCCCTATAATGTTCAACCCTGTGACGTGGGAGGCGCACGCGTTCCCAGTCTACTTCGGCGGCTCGAAGGTTGTAGACGACACCATAATCAGCGTGCCTGCTGTTCAGCTCATATGGTTCATCCGGGCCGATAACAAGATGCAGATACAAAGGTAAATACGTTCTTTTCTATGTTGTTTGGCCTATTTAGCTCCATAACTGAATATGTAACCAATATCCTAAGGACTGTTTTCCGTGCCACGGGTCACGAAGGTCAGACGCAGTATGGTAACTAGGACGGTAGCAGCGGTGCCTAGGTACAGGGTGCCAGTCAACCAGGATCCAGTTTTGGGTCATACATTAGTTAGCAGCATTCTTCAAGGGCGCAGTTCTAGAACCTCGCACCGGGTGCATAAAAGGCTAGTTACGACACACTGGTCATATGGCTGTCGCTCCAATGTAAAAACCAGACCTGCTAAATTTGGGATCATGGTCAAAGGTATGCCCGAATGATGAAACGGGAAAAAGCGCTTGGAGGATGTTGCTTGGCCAAAGTTGGTTTATCTACTTAGCAACTATTCTGGCGGTCTACGTACGGCTACGCATTTGTGACACTGTGTGCACAGAGCTGTTAAGGATAATCCTTCTTAAGATGCTGGACAGTTATGTTGCCGTAGAACTCACCATTGCAGCCACGAAACTGTTAATCTCTATGCTGTTGAATTAAACAAACCTATAATGTGCCTTTATTTAGCCTGAGCACCACAATGTTCTCGAGCAATCAAACTAAGTAATGTATTTCACATTAATATTTAATACCAAATCGACCAATCAGAATGCGAAATTTTGTTTCTTCAAACATTAGTTATTTTATGATAGGTACCGCATAGTCCTTTTAAAAACGAGGTTTTTTATATTATAATTAATCGTTAAGAATGTCATTAACATTTAAATTAAGAATGTCACTCAGAGACATCTCAAAATCCGCGTATAAAATAAAATTAATTTATAAGAAACACGAGAAAATTTGCGCATTAATTATTGTAATTTCCTCGCAGTACTCCTGAAAAGAACAATGGATCTATGTAATTTCTCGGCTGGAAGTTCAATAGGACTCGTGTCTCAGGGTGCCTCAACTTCGGCTCGGCTCTAACTTACTCATCCATCTATTGCTTAATTTAGTTAGTAAGTTTATTTATGTATTCAGTCAATAAATTGATTGATTAATTGGGGTCCCTATGTTCACACGTGAGATCAGTGATCATAAAGCGCTCCACGGGCTAAGTACTTACATAATAAAATGCATAAAATGTCATACTTTCCAGTCTCTACTACAATGTACTATTCCTCTAATAACGGATATCCTTGCAAAACGAATAAGAATATACGAAGAGGCATGAGTTAATGACCACACGTACACTTATCACACGCAATACGAGGAAACAATGATTGTAGGCCTAATCGTCTCTGGAAAGGAAACAAGCTCATGTGAAGGTTCCTACAGTTTTGTTAATTGCCCTAATAATGTTGTTTACACGATGTTTATGTCTTGCTCGAATGTTTTGCATTTGTTTTAAATGGCTTAGTTTCTTAGATAATAGGAACCGATCTTGACACGGTTTAGGAAATCGTTTCGAATACTAAGCACTGCGTAATGGCAATGGCAGAGCAGAATACGAATAGAAAGGTTTCGCTTGTTGGTTAAACTAATTGTGGGTCAACGTGGTGTTGTCAACAATAAGTATTTCAAAGTTTTCCGCCCCTTCACTAATGGAACATTCGGTGTGTGCAATTATGATCTGACCTTCCGTTCATAAATTGGTTACCCATATTCAATGCGGCAACATTTTTTAGGGTTTCTGCCAAAAAGGTAGGAACGGAATCCATATGGTGGGATTCAGTTCGTCTCTCGATCACATCGCCATATATTTGAGCTACCACCATTGTGGCTACCACCAATGCGATCGATTTGCAAATTATTGTCTTTTTAAACATTGCTTATCCAACTTATTGCAAGTAGTTAATAAGTAGGTATTTAATGCCATGTAGTTGTCTAATAATAGAGGTTTAGAAATCAGGTGAAATAGTTTAAAAATAAACTTAGAATGGCGGTTTTTTTTTCTTTCACGAGTTGTTCTTACATCGTGACACAAATATAATTGTGTTGATGTTCGAAATCCCCTGTGCGTATTTGGCCGATTTTTATTTAATAAAAAAATATTTAATACGCTTTTATTTATCCGCTTTTCAGGGGTGCAGCATGGGAGGATGCATTTTTGGACGCAGTTGGCGTGGCAGAAGACACAGGGCGGTTTAAACACATCTCCATAGCACGATTCGCTTCAAGAACCTTGGATCACGAGCTCGAAAAGAACACAAGAACAGTCGTCCCATTCTTCAGTTCAACTTTTATTCTCATGGGGATATTCTCAGTAGTGACATGTATGATGGCGGACTGGGTGCGCTCTAAGCCTTGGTTGGGATTACTGGGAAATATTTCGGCAGTAATGGCTACAGCTGCTGCGTTTGGTTGCGCTATATATTTGGGAATATCCTTCATTGGGATCAATTTGGCTGCTCCGTTTTTGATGATTGGTAAGACATATTAAAAACAATGCATCGTCAAGTTTTAATCAAGTATCTTCCGGTATTTGGACAATGATTAAGTATCTATTTTATACTTTCAGGTATAGGCATAGACGACACATTCGTGATGTTAGCGGCGTGGCGAAGAACCTCCCCGAAACTTCCAGTGCCAGAACGAATGGCCATCATGTTATCCGAAGCGGCAGTTTCTATCACCATCACGTCTGTCACTGACATGTTATCATTCTTCATCGGGATTTTCTCTCCATTCCCCTCTGTACAAATTTTCTGCATGTACTCGGGTAAGATTTGCATTTCGTCATACCATCTAAATGATTTTTACACGTGGATTTTTTAAGATAATAATACATGCATTTTGTGCTGATTTACAGGTCTTGCTGTCTGCTTCACGTTTGTTTGGCATCTGACGTTTTTCGCTGGGTGTGTTGCAGTATCAGGATACCGTGAAAAGCAAAATAGACACACAATTACCATGATGAAGGTTCTGCCAGAATCTAGAGCCAGGAAAGGTGCGTAAAAATTCTGATTAGAGCTTTCAAAATCATACTATTCAAGTTATAGATTTTGAAAACATAAATCAATGTTGTTTCGATTACAGAAGAGAAGTCTTGGCTGTACAGAACATTCTGCAGTGGTGGAATTGATATTGCTGATCCTGACAACCCCATCGACAACAAGGAGCACTGCATCATGGCATTTTTCCGCGACAACATGGCAAACGTCCTGAACAATAACGCCGTGAAAGTTTTAGTTATTGCAGTATTCTTGGCATATCTAGCTGGAGCTGGTTATGGTGTCACGAATCTCAAAGAGGGTCTAGAAAGGAGGAAACTGTCCAAAGTAGATTCTTACTCTGTGGAATTTTTTGATCGTGAAGATTTATACTACAGAGAATTTCCCTACAGGATTCAGGTATATGATTACATATACAAACGAACTGCCCAATGCATAAGGCACCAATGATATACAATTTTAATCATTACGACTTCATTTTCTAGGTGGTGATCAGTGGAGAATATAACTACTCGGATCCAAAAATACAAGACGAAGTAGAATTATTGACGCAAAAGTTAGAGAATACATCCTATATTTCGAACTCTCTATACACCGAATCCTGGCTCCGAACGTTTGTCAACTACGTATCGAGAAACAACGACTACTTGAATGTTACTATCGATAATGAAATTGACTTCATTCAAAACCTACGAGAGGTAAATACTTGGAGTTTGAACAATGTTAAACCTTATGCTTTAAAAATTATACACAATAAGTCCAAACATTATGATCTTTCCCCAGTTATGGCTGTTCCCTGCAAATCCGTTTTCGCTTGATGTGAAATTCAACGAAGCCGGGGATCGGATTATCGCTTCGAGATTTTTGATACAAGCCATCAACATCAGTGGCACCAATCACGAAAAGGAGATGGTAAAAGTGCTAAGAAACGTCGTAGCCCAATCACCACTCAATGCATCAGTTTTCCACCCATACTTTGTCTTCTTTGATCAGGTAAACTATTTATATTATTACGAAATATTTAATAATTTAATTAGAATCTGTATACATTTAAGATACCTGACACAATTTCTTTTGTTTTTCAGTTCGAGCTAGTAAAACCAACGTCGATCCAGAATCTATGCTATGGAGCGCTGATGATGATGATCATCTCTTTCATATTCATACCCAACATCTTGTGCTCACTGTGGGTCGCTTTCAGTATCATATCTATTGAAATCGGAGTTGTGGGATACATGGCTCTATGGGATATCAGTCTAGATTCCATTTCCATGATAAATCTAATTATGTGCATCGGTTTCTCCGTCGACTTTACAGCACACATCTGTTATGCCTACATGGCTTCTAAAGCAAAAACTTCTAATGAAAGAGTTAGTGAATGTTTATACTCACTGGGTCTACCCATAGTGCAAGGATCGTTCAGCACAATTCTCGGAGTGGTGGCACTACTTCTGGCTGATAGTTACATATTTTCAGTATTCTTCAAGATGGTATTTATGGTCATTTTCTTCGGAGCAATGCATGGGCTTTTCTTACTGCCGGTACTTCTGTCACTATTTGGGCCAGGGTCCTGCACTCAAAAGCAAGAGGATTTAAAGATGTCAAAAGTAGACCAATGTTTTCCACATCCTTATTGTATACCGCATCCCCAACTGGTATTAAATGACCAAATATTTAACGGAAAGAACATAAGCCCTAACGGAGTATACAAAACCTACGGTGACGACAAGGACCTAGGCATCGGAACGTCTGGCGAGGACACCAGCGAGAGCAGTTCTAATCAATCACAGCGACGACAAATCGGGGAAAATGACAGCGGCAGGAAATATGATCTCGGATGGAAAAGATCTACTTACGGCCAAAATGCCAGCCAGTTCCAACCTTCTGGGGAGTTAGATCCGTACGGGCTCGAGGCAGACAGAGTTTGGCAAAGACAACCGTATGAAGAGCCAGCGAGGGGCCGTGCGGCAGATAATTACAGGAGAAGCCGGCCGGTGACGAGAGACGACGACTGGGTGCGGCCAGCTCGCAAGACGAGCGATGCCGGCCCGCGGCGCGAGGGCACCTACCGGGTGATGCGCGCCCATTCCCACCACAACCTGCACCGGCCGCGCGCCCCGCGCCGGTCTAACTCGCATCACAACCTAGAACATTTAGACTATGTGGCAGAAATGCGTTTTCCCTGACAAATTGTCTAATTTCTATGTACAATTTAGATAACATAAATCAAGTGCTCAATTTATGGACCAAAGTTCCACAGTAAAGTTGAGGGTCGAAAATGTATCGAAATTAAGTGAACGTCCGAGTTTTTATTTTCGCTAAATTTTTGATCAACTACTATAACAAACTTTACTTTATAAGCTATTAAATAAATTAAAGCTTCTCGTTGTGTAAGAAGCCTTCTTAAAAACAGAAGTATTGAAAATAATTACGTGGTATTTTCTGCCAGGCTATCAGATCAGCCCACATTTAGCCACTGTTGGGTATCAAGCCTCTACTGTTTGAATTTAAGGTGTTAGTTATAAGTATCATAGAAAGAAATATGGCCAAAAAAAATTATGCGCTACCTATAGTGTATTCTATAATTATTTTAAAAACAAATCGGTCATAAAAACGTTTAATGTTACAATATTTGTTACTTTTTTCTAAAGTACGCACGTCGTCGGGACTTAGATAAACAATACCCGCCACAAAATCACCTAAGTTTGTAGGAATATAAAATCATCTTGAAAACAGCTGGCAGTTAATTGCCGTTCTAATCCAGTGTTAAGGTAACTGTTATCATCCGGATTAAACCTGTACACAGTCTAGAAAAGGCTTATCAATCCGAAGATGTTACAGTTCTTAAGATAATTTTAGGTCTAGTAAACTCTAGTTATAATATTATTATTAGGACATATGCTAGTGTGATTATTAACTGGGTGGGTGAATATAAACCGTGTACATATTATGTGTATTTAAAATAAGTGTAAATACACTTGTTTTATGGAAGCTTTAACGACCTTGTCTCGACGGATCGCTGTAAATATTAGTTTTTATAATATATCCTGTGGCCATGTTGGTTCCCTGTATAATTTTATTACTTTCTGAGAAGTATCTACTCGTCACAACTATTAAATTCCTATATTATGATATAATATATTGCATATTGTGTTTCATTGTTTAATTGCCTATTTAAAACGCTCGATCAGGATTTGACATCCTAAATAATAAAGATATTATAGTGAATGAACATTAAACTTCCGAAAAACTCATAAGCCACGAATATTTCCGAACTCTGTTGTCGCGTCTTAAAGTTAAGATACTTGGTTACGATTTTAAGCGTTACAGTACGTTACAAAATCATTTATTAAAAAGTAACAGAATAGTTAGAAAACTACAGAGAAAATTGACGAGGCAGACTATAGGCAAAGATGTTGTGTCAATTAAGTGGGTAAAATCTTTAACTTCACATTCATTTAGGCAGTAATTTAATGAATGAATAAACTTTAATTGCAGATAAATTTGGTTAAATAACAGATCTTAAACAATAATATAAGTTTCACATATTTAACCATTAATATTCGTACGTTTCAAATTTAACTGACAAAAAAACTTTGCTCATTATTAAGATAGCTTCTATAGGTATGTATAGGCAATGTCCGTGGTTTACGAGTTTTACTCATATCATAGTCGGTTCACTGTTATCGGTTATTCCTAAACAGAATAAATGTTTTGTTAGTTATGTATGCGCACGATAATGTTTTATCTAAGTACCTATAGTTAAATTATTTTATTTTTTGTTTCAATAAATTACAGTCCTTATTGTATGCTTGAATATGTAGTTATGTTAAACCTTCATGAATGAGGGTAACGCTCGAATGACTTTGTCAGGCAATATGTGTAATTTTAAATGAAAAATGTCCATAGAATACGAAATCAACAAATTACTATTAGTAAAGAAATAGGGCTAGTGGACAGTGAAAACGTAAATTACACTTTTAAGTAACCGCTAGAGATTGTAAACTAGCATGAGGAACTATAAATACGGAAATAGATAAATATGACGACTTCACTGTTTATTAGTACTATTTTGGAATAAATAAAGCTACCCCTCAGGCCCTCAACACCTGGCTGACTAAAATAAATATAAAATATTTTTTGCAGCCCTGAGTGTCATTATCATTACCTACATAACATAAATTTTATTTATCTACACATATATCATAAATGCTCTATAATGCGTTCAGAATCCGTAGGCAATGACCAGCATTATAACAACCAATATTATTATGAGAATTTTTCTAATTTGTTTCTATATTTGTTCAAATTCATTTTTTATTACATTATTTTAATGTGTACAGTCTATAGATATTTAATAGATACCTAGCACTAGTAGCTAGTAGCAATGCAGGTCATTGCCCTGTGGCTTCTGAACCCATCATAGAGTACTTATGATATGTGTGTAGATAAAGTAATGTATGCAACTGTACATAATTAGGTCTTAAAACACTCGTGTGATCCTATTATGAAACTCGCTGACGCTCGTTTCATAAAACCACACTCGTGTTTTAAGACCCCTCATTATGCAACAGTTGCATAAAATACTATAATGTGATCGCACACCGGTCACTTTGACTGAATATTGTAAATATTATTGACATGTTTTATATTGAATAAAACTAGTTTTGATAATTTATCGGTTTTTATTTCTTGTTTTAATCAAATTTAATAACTAGGCACATTATACGTCTAAATTTACCGGTAAAAATACAGTTCAAACTTTAAATAACTTAAGTCGCCACGTTATTGCCGTTCCCAAATTCAAAACAGGGATAGTTTTAAATACTTATTAACTGTTAAATTTTGACATGTTTCCTATATAAAGTGTGTCAAAATATAACAGTTGCTAAGTAAATCAATCCGTAGTTAAATATTGGTAACGGCTATTAGACGATCTAATTACCGCAATTAGAAACATTCAAGTGACAGTTTACTTCAGTCCTTAGCAACGGTTTTATATTCATACGCACTGTTACTGAAAAATCAAGTCGGTTGTCACTTGAACATGTCCAAATACGGCAATAAAGCTTCCCAGTGTAATGAACACATTTAGGAATTGGCGCTACTCAAAACTTATCAATATAGTTAATAAAAATATTCGTAAAGTTATTCTAGACTCGAAGATTATTCTTCATAAAGTACAGTGTTTACATAAAACTAAACCCCGAAAAATAAGGTTTTAAGTCAGTTCAACGTTGTAAAATGTAGTGGAAATATCCAAAGTGCAAAGTTTCGCACCGAGTACGTGAAATCCCACATTCGCAATACGTTTACATAGCCATCAATTTTATGTATTTATAAACAAAGGTCGTTATATAAAGCTACATGATATAGTTATCAGCCAAAACTTATGTAATCTCAGGTACTTATATCGTGTACCTTTTGTAACATCTGACTGCAGAATAAAATCAAATCCTTCACATCAAATTTATCAAATAAATAATTCAACAAAAATGACAGTTCGTTGTTACCACTTTGTCCGTTTGTATGTAGTTCACTTTCGCGTTGTATCACTTGATTAAAGACAATCTTGGCATTGGAATTGGTCATCTTCTTTAAAAGTAAGTCCGTGCAATCTTTAACAGACATATAATCTGCTATTTGTCGTATTGACAACTCATCCAATTGCTCACTAAGCTTAGGGACGAAATCTATTCTCTGTAATGATAAAAACAAACAATAAATAATTTGCATGAAACCACGTTAAAATTATTTTAAATTCATACATAACTATAATTACCTCTTCTAGACATGATTTTATTATATCTTCAGTAGATTTGCTACCAGACTCTTTAGTCTGCATACCTCTATGCAATGTCAATACATTATCAGTTTGTGTCGAAGACAATCTTTGTAAGACCAAAGAAGTTTGCGTTTCAGTTTCACTCGTTAAAATACTAGTTTGAACTTCGACGTGGACCCCTACAGAATCCTTATCCAAAGCAGGTTCAAAAGCTATTTCGTTGTTATTTATTTTACCTTTTTTACATAAATAATCATTTAATACTTTTTTAACCACTTGTACTTTTGGAGCCTTTATACATATTCTATTTACTTCCAGTTCTGTCAACTTAGCTAGATCACCCACTGTTTCAATCTTTCCTTCAAGCTCTTTAACAAGTAATAACTTCATTGCCGGCGATGATAGTTCCGCAGCTATGTTATGAATGGAGTCTTTACAATCAATGAGATCAGGAAAAATAGGATCTGTGTCATTTAATTCACTAGTTTTAACTATTTCGATAGCAGGAGTCTGGTCGAGAGAGCTCAATTGCGTATCGTTACTGGTCACATCGTTTTCGGTAAAACTTTCAACAGTTTTCACAAGTATAGAATCAAGTTTAAATAAATTGTCAAGCCTTTTTGGAGACTTCATGTGAGAATGGTTGCGGATTTGTCTTTCTAAGCGTTTAAGTGCAGAATTTTGTGGCGACCGCACACCGCTTGTTTCTATGTACTTCTGTACGGACACAGACGTTGACACCGGGTCATGGAAACTGACTCGTTTTCTCTGAAAGATAAACGTAAATAAAAATATTATAACCGTTATTCCTTGAGAAAAATATTTAGAGAATTCTTTTAACAAAAATAATACCAACTTTGTTAGCAGGTGATACAGTGGCTTCGTCAGCAATGTCAGCTAGTTTCCGTTTCAAAATAGGACCAGATGGACTGCAATCGGAAGGAGGCAAGACTTTCTTAAATTTGAGAAAATTTTCGCTATCTTCATTTTCATCAAAGTTGTCACTGTCAACAGCTGCGTTGTATAGCATTCGTAGGTTTTTTCTCACTGGCGTATTTATTGAATCACTTTTCTTGGGTTCAACAGTCTCGGGTCTGTCGGTGCTTATAGTCTGTACTCTGTCGGGCACACAAAGGCCCAACATTTGTGCCGCTCGACCTCCAGTACGAACTTGAGGCCTATTCTTCTTTAAAGACAAGGACGAACTCGGACTGCTGTTACTCACTGTGGTTTGAAGTCTAGGAGGCGATTGATCTCTTTTGTCAGGCGAACTTTTCTCCTCTGTAAAAATTTCCGGTGAATTGCTAATTTCCAAAGGTTCGCCATTCATTTGAATTGGACCCGAAAGTTTTACTATCAAAAAGTCACTAGTAGTTCCTGGCGTAGGCGTAGGTTCTATGGGGCTTAAAAGTTTTATTGGTGAAATTTCTAATGTGTTATTCAAAAAATCCTTTTTTCTTTGTTCATCATCTTTAGAAGGAGAAGAGGCATTGCCAGTCTTTTCACTTTGAGTTATGTCCGAAAGAGTTACTGTTCTATCATCTGCAGTAGTAGGAAGTTGACTGTCTTCATGACTAGGTTCTTTATGTACATCATTATTTTGAGATAAAGTGTATTTTTGATTAGGTACATATGTAGTGTCAACAAATTGAGAAGGATTCATGGGTTGTGTATCAGCATTCGCCAACTCTAAAGTGTCTGGTCCTGGCAACGTATCATCTGAGTATAATACAATGACAGGGTCCTCGTCGTCATTGATTAATATTACTTCACCTGAACTTGTGCTTTTATCATCTGTTGGCTGCGTGTCCATTTCCTCTGTTAAATCTTTTGTGACATTTTCTGTATCTGTTCTATTCGCAGGAATTTCAGTATCGTCCTTATTTTCTTGAGTCATCAAAGCATCTGCCGTTGTATTTATCTCTTGGGTAGGATCATCCATTCGATGTTGAGTTTCTTCAACAATCTTGTCATTACTTTCTGCACTAACAGTTTTCTTGGTGCTGTTTTTAAACGATTTAACTGAAATAGTTGTTGTTGAATCTTGAGAGCTCTCAATTATATCTTCGGAAAGATCTTGAGTACTATCAGCGCAGATGTCTTGTGTCTCGCAAACAGTAATGGACAAGTCCTTAGACATTTTATTGGACTCTTCTTTCGATAAGTCTTTACTATTTGTCTCTTTTTTAGGCCTTGATGTACTCTTACCATCTATTTTAGATTTATTTAACTTCTCAGTCAAACATTTTCTACGGCTGTTATTTGAAGTATTTGTTAAGCATTTTCTCGTGACACGCTTATCTGACTGTAATTTTAAAAAAGGGTGACCTTCTACCATATCTATTGCCAATTGTTTTTCTATAAGCGATTTCTTTTTGGTCGAAGATTTTACTTCATTAGAGTCTTTTCTTTTAAGCATCGGTTTTGGGGTTGATTGATTCTCTTTTAAAACATTTTGTTCAGGTTTTTCTATTCGCGTGTGATCTTCTCTGGGGATTTCAGCAGATGTATCAGAAACAGAACAATTGATTACTTCATCAAGTATTTCTTCGGGAACGGACGCGACTAACGGGGTTTGATCGGTAATAATATTTACTGCCTCTTTTTTGGGTGGCGATGGAACTTGAACAACCCCATTATCCGTTTGTTTAGCGTCATCTACAGCAAGGTTTTTGTCGTCAGTAATATCTTGAGATTCAGCAATGGAAGCATTTATTTCATCAACGACTGGTTTTATTTGCTCACATTTTTCAACGACAACCATAGCAATTTTGTTTGATTCTGCAACATTATCTTTACTTGTTTCAGAGAGTGTATTTATTTCTTCAGAATTATTTATCATTTCAAAAGATTGAGAATCCATATTATTAGTTGAGTTTCGTCTTTTCTTCAGTAAATACAATTCTGTATTATCAAACTTTTTTGGTTTTCGCTTAACACGAGCAGGTCTGTCAACAGAGATCTTGGATGGTGCCGAATTAACTATGTCTTTTGTTTCTTTACATTTTGTTACGGGAGTATTAAAATCATTTGAACAAATAGTCTGATTTAAAAGATCAGGTTTTTGCTTTTCTTCTTTTTGTACCGTGGATTTTTCAATCAAATTTCTAACATTCCGAAAAACTCTATCCTTTAAAGCCATGCGTGGCGTTTTAACAGATGGAGACAATTTGGGTTGCTTGTCCGTGTTTAATTTTGTGTTATCACTTTCTTGATTTTTTATTCTATTGACATCAGATTTCGGAGATTCAGAAAAAAAGTTATTTATGATTTTTGGCACGATATTGGTACCAGGAATATTTTCTAGGACAGTAGAAACATCTTCATTAGGTGGTGTACTAGCTGATCTGCTGTTTGTTGTTGACGCATCCTGCGAGTCAGTCCTCCATGACTTAAGTTTGAATTCTTCTTGTGATTGCGACAAATCTTGATACAAAGCTGGAATATCTTCCCTCTTTCTTTGGAATTTTTCTTTTTGATTTTCTGTTAATTTTCTTGGATTGAATTTCCAATTTGATTGGATAACGGCAAACTCTTCCCCATTTTCAACAACAGTGTTAACTATACTGGTTTCTTTTTTCTTTGGATTCTTTTTTGCGCTCTTTTGCACGGGGGTTGTAAACTCACTTTTACTGTGTTCAGTAGCTTTAGGATCTATATTTCGTATGATATCAACATTAATATTCTGGTTAACTACTGGCTTTTCTATAGCTGCTTTAATTCTTTCACATAGTTTTTGATCTGTGTCTTTGTCGAGTATAATTATATTCAAAATGAAATCCACAATCAAATGTACCGGTTGTGATTTACACAAAGTGCGGCATTCAAGTAGTTCGTCTACAAGAATATTCTTAACATTAGAATATTTCTCCGTTATGAAAAGAGGTTTTATGATTTCCATAGCATTTAAAATCTTCCTATCGTCAATTGTCTGAAATGATAAAAAGTTTAATATTAATGATAAATAAATGTCAACTTATTTAAGAATAATAATGTATTCATTGAAACATTTCATTCTCATTAAGTACCTATACTATTATAACATTAGTTCATAACTAACACTATACCTGATTTCTTACTTAAATTAACCCTTATCACCAACACTAGGCTAGGCCTATCGCACAGATTTGTTAATCAAGCTTAAATATTTTGGTTTAATACTTACGTTTTCTCTTGATTCCTTGTTCAAAATACTTAGAATTTTTTTCATAATTATTGCAACAATGTGAACGTTTTGACTATCGTTCCAAGACAGTTTTAACACCACGACATGAAGTGTTTCAATCAATAGCGGAAACGCATGATCTACTTGATCATAATTATTATATTCACATATGACATTCCGTAACATCCCAATTTTATGTTTTATGTGCACAACTGTTGAAGAAATAAAATAAAGTGAAATATTTGAAGCGAGAACTGTTGCCATCAGATTTATTCGCATGAAGACGCTCAAAAACTTAGGGATGTGTTTGAGCCTCTTTTCGCTAAGATATTATCTTGAATACTGTAGGAGCGCCAAGCAATAACCATACTAACTTAACGTCTGGAAATAACTACGCTAAGTAAAAAATCTAATTCACCCCCGTCATATTTCAAAACTTAAATAGTTTTCTACCACCTCGGTTAAAATCAGCTATTAGACAAAAACCGCATCGAAATCGGCTCACCAGATCCAGAGCTTTAAGGCCACAGACAGACAGAAGGCTGAAAACTTATAAATTTCTCTCTTTGC
Source organism: Ditula angustiorana (assembly GCA_963691745.1). Classification (NCBI taxonomy): domain Eukaryota; kingdom Metazoa; phylum Arthropoda; class Insecta; order Lepidoptera; family Tortricidae; genus Ditula; species Ditula angustiorana. The sequence continues at coordinate 11,192,387 of OY829475.1, forward strand.
GTTACGTCGGGGGTTAAATTAGTAAGAATGTATGCATTTTGCATTTTTTTTTGTATATTTATTTATTTTTAGAAATTACAATTAAATTGAATTTGTACTAATATAGTTTTAAGTGCTCTTTGCTAGTAATCAAATATGGATTAATTTTTCTGAAATAAATGGTTTTTTTTTATTTATTTTTTTTTGCTAAATGACGGTACTTACAAGGTTTCCATGTTAATGTGCCCTTGGTAATGGAAAGCAAGACCCAGAGAGCTAACGGACTCGCAGCAAGTCTGGTTACGTCCATTGCTGTCAAGGTAGAACAAATGTCATTGTCAATGTCTGTGACTTTCCCATTTGTTCCATTCAGAAAAGAGTAAGTAGCTGCCCACGTTTTTGCTGCTTCACCAACCTGAGAACAATTTTCTAAGTTAACTCATGGGTCATATGTAATTCCTCACCAATTACATAACTAATACCTACTAACCAAACAACCAACCACCAATTATTACCAGTTATTATTATTGCCTTAATTCAAAATAAATAGCAGATAATAAACAGTTTTTGTTGCAAATACTGTCAAAGTTGTTATGGTTCTGTCAAGAAAATATTTTATCACCCTAAAGTTCGTTCATGATACAAGTAAAATCAACAAAGTGGATCGCCCTCGCTGTGTCAATTTAATTGAAAACGAATGCGCAGCAACCCTAACGTGGCGCCGGGAGTTGCGGGAGGAAGGCGGACGCGGATGGCGCGTTCCTTTTGACGCGAGCCGCCTGGCGAATGTGTATGAAGTAATACGAACTTTTGTTCGTGTTAATAAAGTTGGAATTAGTTTAATCGCGGTCCAAAAGAGAAGTTTCTGCACGGGACACTGTTGATGTCTTATTACCTTGGTAAACAACCCAAGCTAGCTGCGGTTCCTACAGATCAGCGCGCTACAATGGACCCCGTGTCCGCCGACACACGTAATAACGTGTCGGCGAACATGTTTAAACTAGTGCTGTTAGGGCCCACAGTGTACTTTGGTACGCCTATCGAGTCAATTGAAGTAACTTTAAATTAAAGTTACGATTCCAAGTTATTCCTCGGAATCGCGCGCGGATTGTGCGATCAATAAAGATACTTACATCAACGAAGTTGTTCATGTGTTTCACTGGCCAGCGCAATAGTTTATGAAACAAATAATCTTCTTTTGGTATTGATGTTCGCAATGATTCTGTTATAGCAGTCCATAGCTCCAGTGTGATATCGTTCGCATGTAAATCATTCACCAACCAGTCTACAGTTTCATCCAATAAATGTGGACAAACGTTTGCAATGAATTCTGTAACCATCTTCATATAATTTTTCCTTGGCGTGCCTTCATTACATCTAAATTGAACAATGAAAAAAGTAGTGAAAATTACAGTTACTATCAGTCACGCCATACTTATTCCTGTAGCACTTCCGCACCACACAAAAACAGTTATAATCAGAATTTTATCCACGACATAACAACAGTCCAACAGATTTGTTGTCCTTTTGTAGCTGTTTTGTCTTGATCAACAAACTTAAATGGTGTTAACAGAACGTCATTTAGTTAGCCTACGCCATCTGTCTGTCCATCTTGCCTTCGAAGTTATACAGAATCTGTTTTATTATAGCGAATATCATATCAAATAATACAAAATAAAAATTAAACATTTTAAGGAGATTCTTTTTCAATGTATTTTGCTTTCACACTAATCATAAAACGGCAATAAATACAAGCGCTAATTCCAAATCGCATTCAGCATTAACCTTTAGAAAGCTAAAGATAGAAATATCCGCACTATGCGTTCAACGCCAATTACCGATATATACGTCAAAGTCAAAGTATAAAAATGACCTACGCAACATTCGCATAAGGTTGATATTCGTTGCTTACAAAAAAAACCTTGGCGTGTGAATGACAACTTTTGTATTTGGCGTGGCGTTTAGTAACCAGGACAGGTGATTAGGTTGGTTTGATTGTCACTGGATATATTATTGAGTTGGACTCATCTCTATTAACAGTTTTGCCGACGCTAGACGGCTATAGCTCTTATATCAATAGAGCTACTTATTGTGTCTAGGTCATCGTTGGCGAACACCTTACTGTCGGATTGAAGTTAGCAAATTAGCGCAGTGCTGGATTTATACTTTCCTTAAGTATAGGCCAACCAGTTTGTGCCGTCCCTCTCCTGCCTTATAATATCAAAACGTGACGCGAGGGCCCTCTGTAATATCCTATAGGGCCAATTAACAAATCCAAAAATGGATTAGCGACTATACTTTGCAATGAAATTTGAACCCAAACATTGGGGTTTACAGATGACATTATCTGATGGCTGAAGTGGTTGGGCCTTGATTTGTTTTGTCCTAAAGATTTATCAGGTGACAAAACTCCACATCCTGATATTGCTCCTGATCTGATCGTAACATTTATCAGATCATGTCATCTGTAGACCCTGAGCCTTTAGTATAAGTTATTCGTCACAAAAAACGAGTCGATCGCGTTTGCGTTAAGTTCGAAATTGCTGTGGAAACATTTTGTTGCAGATACGTGCCCCAAGAGGTGCTGTCTTTACTTCTACAGTAATTGAGAAGTTAACGTTAAAGAGTTCGAGGGTGTTTATTGTAACAAAAACTAACACTAGACGCTCTGATCTTGGATGCCATTTTTGAGTTTACTTACTTTTTATACACTTCAGCAAGTGTGGGGTTAATGAGAATGGTAAGGAGCTGGTGTAATGGTCCGTTTTGAATCTCTTTGATCTTCAGGAGGGGCTTTATTGCGTCTTCTTCGAACAGCGAAGTGATGAGGACATTTATTATTATCTCAGCCATTTTCGTGCTGCTGCATTCCTGTAATACAAAAGGAGTTTTTATTAAATAATGTACTATTAGAAAAGCATACAGGGAATAAATGGGCTTTAGCAAACTGTGTAATTAATCACATATACATAAGTTGAGATTAATAGCCGCATTGAATTTGGTTTAGCCAGACAAAACATGGAGGTATATGTTAAGGCAAAAAGCAAGTAAGGACAAGAAGTCCTGACTAAATGGCTGTATACTCTGTTTAGGAAAACTGAGTTTGAGCTCTTCTAGGTACAGTTGCCATCAGTTATATTGGAGCAGGCAAGGTGTTCTATAATGTCTGAACTGAACACAACTAAACACATTTGGCAATAGTCTTGGTCAGATATTTTTGAACAACTAGCCCACTCCATATATGATGGCAACTGTACCCAAAAAATTAACATTTGCCTTGTATAATTAAAATAACATGTCTTCATCAAAATACTTCAATCAAAGACATATAAGTAACCATTAAAGTCAGAACTAAGAGGTGTCATTTACCAAAAGGTAGGCACATAATGTGCCCTAAGAAGTTGATATATCTATCCCTTTCAAGTACAGACAATTTCTTTCAGTGCCCTCTTTGATGGTCAGTTAAGACTGTACGATGTTGAGACTGTACTAACTCACCTGCGCTAACTGTCTTATCATAGTCAACAGCTCATTGAAAAGATCTTTCCGGATGTTATTTTCAGGCAATTCAGCAATAGTCATCACAATTGAGTTCCATGCGCAGGATATAGGCTTTGACCCTAGTGCAACATCACGCTGTCCAGATATGTGAATTGCCATCTTCAAGGAATGCGCCCAGTCGCTCCAGTGGTTGACCAACACTTTAGTACTTATAAGTTTGCCTTTCAGTCTCTCCTCTACACCACAACCCTCACAATTCACATGACCAACCAGTTCCGCAAATGCTTTCACACAGTTCTCTTTAATTTTGGGTGAAATTAAACCAGGTATTACAGACGCCTTTTCTGTAGCACGTCTTCCAAAACAAAAATGTAAAAATGGATACAAAATTCTATCATCCATTCTGGTTTCATACTGCTTTATTAAATGCCACCAAGTGTTGAGTTTTGCCAAAGCGGTCTCTTCGACTTTAGCATTATTCAACTGTAGTGGTATGATGAGCAATTTTATCCTTTTGTCTACAAATTGCTCGTTGATCTCTGCAGAAAAACTGTCAGTTAAAGCATTCCAACACTGAAATGCTCTACATCTGTTGGCGACATCCATTTTGAATGCCTTTTCCACAACTGGCAACATCGAATTGATGGGGCTGCCAACTCCTGGCCTGTTCATAGTAATTTGATCTTTGAGTAGCTTGATAAAAACTATCCAAAGTCTATGCCAGTGCTCATTGCCATTGGATAACAGTTTTTTCATTATTGCTGGATATCTGAGTAAAATAAATTAAAGATAATCTTTATTACAATGCAGTTGATTCATTGGTAATGATAAAGATTGACTTTGATTCTTAAACTATCTTTAAATAATATTTATAATCATTATAAATCAGACAATTTCTGGACAAAAATGGGCTTTAAGTATGAGCAGCAAAACAAACTGTAGTCAGAGCAAATAAAAAGAATTTTATTGTTATACTTACAAATTTGGGCTGTAAATACTATCTAGAATACTCTGCCATTGAGCATTGTTAGAATAGTCAATTTTTACCAGTTCTTCAGTCAACATCTCAAGTACTTCCAATGGCATCATTAGTTTTGGACAGTTTATGACAAGTGATTGGCAAAAATTTATTACACATGGCAGTATTTTTGAAAACCAAACTGCCAGTCCTTTTTTAACAAATGTTGGTTTTTTGTCAGGTGACAATGTTTTCAGTAGTTTTAAAGTAATCTTCAGTGGCTGCAAGTAAGTGTAAGTATTAGTATGACAATGCTTAAAGTAATTAGTTCAGCTTCACCTACTTTTTTTAGAAAGAGGGGTTATCAATCCTTAATTATTATTGTAGAAAATTATTGACAGATATTTTGTGTATTTAAAAGTGTGAAGTATCTACAACAGGGATAAATTTCCCTGAAAATTCACTTAATTAATTCTATTATCTGAGAAGCTGTGGCCATCTTAAGGCTAACATGATTGCATACCTGAAATCTGGTATCGACTGGTATCCTCTGGTTGCAATATAAATTGAATATTTCCCAAAAATCATCACTCTCAAAAGCAAGTGAGATCAGTATATCATCAGGGTAAGCCATGAGGGTGTTGAAAGACATGGTTTGCAAAGCGTCAGCTTTAACTAATAAAGCAGAAGCCTTCAGAATGTGAAGAACTGCCTTTGCTGAAGTAAGGAGATTCAATGTTGAGTTTCCACCCTGAAAAGTATAATGTAAATCATTAAGCCCATATCAGAGCTGAAAACTGCTATATTTTCAAAATATCTTAGTAAATTTTATATGTGACATAGATATCCAATCAGGAAGTGACCCACTTGCTTGTTTGCGCTCCTTTGTAATGAGGGTATAAAAAAAAAGTGGTTAATATTAGTTTTCTTAACAGTTAGCTACATTGTTGTACTATTGAAAATAATAAACTAGAACTTCTAAATGACAATAAGACATAATTGTATAAAAAATGGCTTTTATTGTTTGTCTACTATTACAGTCCCCTTTCCGCCTTAGTTATAAATATCAAAATAACTGAGAACCAGCAGTTTTCATACAATATCCCATACAATATATTTCTTATCTTGCTGCTCCGCGAAAGGATTATTAGGAAGGGGCTTCGCGGAGTAGCTAGGTAATTTGTTCCAGTTTGTTGATCCGTAAAGTAACGCCTGAATTTATTAATAAATATATTTCTTATTTGGTTGTTTTAAAAATAAAAAGGTCAAGTTAGTAAGTAAGTCTGTAAATACTTAAGTAATAAGTAAATTATAAAGATGAAACAAATATCTGGTTTCTAACCAGTATTTGGCCTATTTGGCCATATTTTAGTATGTATAGAAACCAGATAGCAACTGAATATCTCGCTGGATACAGGTGGTTACAAAACTGGCCATCGGTAAGCCAAAATCAAGCAACAAGGGTTCCGTAATTAACAAATTTTTTTTTTTACTTTTATTGACTTCTGGATCCTTGAATGTGGACCGAACACACACTTGGCCTGATTTTATTATTTGCTGTTATACTCTACTCCTGTTTTTAATCATACCAAGTTTGATTTTTATATCTATTAGAAAATGTTCTTTTAACATAGAAAAAATACAAAACATTAAAAAACTGTTTCTTGTATAAGGATGCACCCTTACCTACTTATTTGTTGCTTTATTACTATTTGTTTAGATATCCACTATAAGCTTCATAGCCAGGGTCACTAACCACTAAGCTCCGGTTGTTTACATTTCAAAAAATTAAACATTAATTACCTGAACCTTCTTTAAGATGGTTGCAATGATATGTAGACATAGCACAGACGATTGTTTCACGCCGTCTTTTAGATCGTGAACACATAATGCTAGTATTCTGTCTATTATTTGTGTACTTAGGTTTTCATCACTTTGTAAGGCCTTCTGAATTACTTCCAGGTATTGATTACGCGACAAACCTTCAGTGAACGTATTGTCTTCTAGGAACTCAAGTGCTCTGCTGACGAAAACTTGCTGCTCCGGCATTTTTGGAACTGGAATGTTCAGTCACAACCAAAGGTTAAGTGTAAATAAAAGCAAAATTTGACGCATTCGTTCCATATGCTTCATGCCATTGATGGTTAAATATAGTTCAAGAGACTATTACCTTTGCTGTTATCTGCTGAAACTACAAAATAAAAAGGATAGAGTGCAACACGATACGTCGGCGTATCATTGTACGCCAAAGCAAGAAAAACAAACAACACAAAGAGTTTCCGTTAAAACTGATGCACTTGATCGACTGAATGACTATTTTGACGACGATATTAAATAAGATAATTCAATAATAAGAATATTTATGATTTAAATAATGCGAAATTGCAAAAAGCGTAAAACCATAAATGAAATGAACTCGATTTTGACATTTGCTAATGTACAGCTTTTCTGGCGCGAAATATTCCGATTAATCGATTTAATCGATTTCATTTGTACACAACGTACAGTACAATCGATTTTTTTAATTTTATTGCATATCTTTTTCAACCTTCATTTCATTAAATTTTGCTATTTTAATATTAATTGTTCACTTAAATTGATTAATTTACATCATGGTTGATTTTAATAAGAGTTTTCAATAAATGTATTTATACCTGCAAGATTTATAGGAACATTAAAAAATAGTATTTTATGCAACTGCTATATAATGAGAGGCCTTAAAACACGAGTGTGGTTTTATGAAACGAGCGTCAGCGAGTTTCATAATAGGATCACACGAGTGTTTTAAGGCCTAATTATATACAGTTGCATACATTACTTTATCTACACACATATCATAACTGCAAAAAACCGTAACAGCAAAAAACCAACAAACAAGTATGGCGGCAATTCGATCTATCCGTCAAGACGAACGTTTTTTTTAAATCATAGACAAAAGAATGAATTCCCTATTGTCATGTCACTCGAGATGAAATGTCGTGCGTTTAAATTAAAAAATCATACTGAATTGACGTTTCGTATCGATAACTGTCTTAATATCTGTGGATACTAGAATAGAGACCAACTTGAATTTTGACAGCTGTTCCAAATTTAAATTCGTAACGTCACGAGATATCGGTAATGTAATCACCAATAAACACAGACTACTAAGAGATACTACCCAATAAAGAACAGATTTACCTACTACCACAGACAAGAAAATTCTTAAAATAACATTGGTTGTAATAATGCTGGTCATTTTCTATGGTTTTTGAACGCGTTATTGAGAAATTATGATATGTGTGTAGATAAAACTTATTATGCGCGCTCAAGATAATAATACCTAGTAACAGACGTCCGGATTTGGCAGATGGCGACCAAATACTTACGTTGGGTACCCACCAGCGAGGCAATTCTCGCCTTATGCGAGATCTAACTCGCACGAAAACAAGTGTCAAATCCCTTGGAAATCTGTCAATTTTGACGTATCTCGCACGTGAGATGCATCTCGCATGAACCAAGAATTGGGGTGCAGTCCGACATGCTTACGAACGTTCCGATCGATAGCATGCGAGTGCCACAGCGTTACCAGATATGTCATATTGTGAATCCACCTTTACTGTTCCCTGCTTCGGTTAATCTTCTATCTAACTTAAAACTTTCAAAGACTCGATTCTTTGTATCGATTAAGCTCATGTTTTAATTTGTATTTGTGTTTTAACCAAGTTTTAACCTTAGAACTCTAAGGTTTTAACACAATTTTGTTACAAATGCCATCATTATCCGTAGAGGTGTGCCAACTCGGAATAAACACGACTCGAATAAAAATTACCGTAACTCGAGTCGAATTCGAGTTACGTGAACCCTAAATCATCTCAATCCCAATAAAAGTTTTTTGTATTTTTTTCTGGCTTATTGTAGGGTTTAGTTTCTTTTTTTTATGAAACAGGAAACAAACAAGCAAGTGAGTCATCTTATGCTAAGTGATCACCACCGCCTATAGACACCCGCAACGCCAAGAAGATTGCAGATGCGTTGCCAACCCAGAGGGCTAAGATGGAATACCTTTTGTGCCAGTAATTACACCGGCTGTCTTGCTCTCCACGCCGGATCACAACTGTGCAAGCACTGCTGCTTAGCGGCGGGATTAGCGAGCAAGATGGTTGTAGCGATCCGGACGGACCTTGAACAAGGTCCTACCACCCGTAAAGTTTATTTTGGTTCATAGTCAAGCAGCTTGTAAAATTGCAATTCGGCGGTACCTAGTTCATATCACTAAACAATGACTCTGTCCTGCTCCTTAAGAAACGTAATAAAATAAGCCAAACGTACCTAACTAGTTGATAGGTAGATACCTAACTATGGTCTTTTATTCAGTAGGTAGATAGTAGCCACGTAGGTAATGGTTATATTATAGATGAGTACTTAAGTACACTCCTCTTTTTGACTATTTGTCACTGTGGTCAGTCACTCATGTAAATAAGGCATTAAGGGAAGGTACCATTTCCGAATTATTGAGCTCTAAGTAAATAAAAATTCTATGTAATGACAACACTAAGAAAAATGAGGATAATGGCAGGACTCGAACCTGCAACATCAGACTCTAAGTAAATATTTTCGCGACTTTCAGTTGTTGCGGCATGGGCGTTTATATCCGAAGCACGACTTGCATGTGCATTGGTGCGTCGAAACGTATCAGTTTGATGTGCGTGAATATTTTAGCAAATATAATGAATATTGAATAATTCTTTAGGGTAATACATTCTTAGGTAATCACTATAAACAAAAGCTAGAATTGCAAGTAGATCCACTTAATGATTTAGTTCGAAATGAAAAGAAACATTTGTCGGATCTCTTCGGCCCTGTATCTACAGATTTATATAGGTATATTTATTTATTTATAGATATTTGGAAAATGGTCCATCGATACCATCTAGATGTTGTAAGTACTAGCATGTATCTGGTGCGGCTATCGTACCGGTACTAGCCCTTAAAGTAAAATACTAGGTATAGGTATCGGGCCCTTTAGAACCAATAAACGCACTAGATGAAAGTTGTTTTACACTAGTCGGTATGGAGTTTAATAAATCCAATGCTAACGGTTATTTACGACCCGATGCCGCAGCGAACGTATTTAAAAATGTAATTAGAAAAAAAACTGTACAACTTGTATTCCTAAGTAGGTCCATTTTTTTGGCAAAAGTGATGGTATCATGAGAAATCATACAAATTTACCCTTTTCGACGGTATTTTAGCGGTGAAAAGCCTTGGTCTTGTAGGTAAAGAGGAACGAGTAGGTATCTATTGTTTATGTGCTTCGACACTAACTAGCACAGCTTTATAATAGGAGAGATAATATTAAATTGGTGGGTGGCAGATACACAGTTTACAAAAACGGCTTTCAAAGTTTGCGTGTGAGCCCGTAGTTTGCAAACATCAGCATCTACTTAGTTGCGGATGGTTCGCATGCGTCACGCCTAGCATTCGAAGACAGGTGCCGCGCTGCGCGCGCGCATACAAGCCATAAGTTCCCCGCCTGTTGCATCGTTCGCTTGTCGAATGACCAGCGGCTCCGTGCTGAGCATAACAATCAATTCATACCAAGTAAAGCAAACCCATAACGTGCCATATGTGGCTGAAGCGTGCCTGAGTGCAGTAATGTTTGTCCCTTCTGGGTGGTGCGTGAAATTACAGTGACACAGTGTGTGAATATGCCGGGACACGCAGGGAGCCCGTACTGGGCTGCTGTGGACTTTGACAGCGAAGGTGATGAACAAGACGGAACCAACCACAGGATTTATTTAGATCCCTGGGATAACGAGGTTTACGGGGTGATTCAGGACAACCCGGACAGCCAAGGGGAAAATTTCAACTCCTTCGTCGGCGAACCAGTCAGTGCTAGTTTTTACTATGTGCCGACTAAAAACTATGACTCTGAAGAGGACATACCGGCTCCCAGAAGGAACGTGACCCCTCCTGAACAGATTATTCCCTGCGAATATGCGGTGTATGGAAGGAAAGTATCGCGGGCAGTTATGCCAGAAATGCCTATTTACAGCGAGAGACCGATGCGTGAGTATTTAACAGTTTTGTTTGTTTTTGAATTGAATGAAACTGGAACTAGAATTAAAAACACCTGGGCAATTATCAGCAGGTGTTTTAATTGTACGCATGATACTTTTAAATGAACGTCCACCCGACTTTGGTGACGCAAATACCACGTTGCTTATTTTCTATTAATGAAATAATAATTTAAGCAAAAAGTTTAAATGGATGGACGCGTTTTAATACATACGATTTAAGTGTAGTATTTATACTTATACCGTCCTTATACAAAAACTTAGCTTCAATAGAGTCACCATCAAAAGCGATGTTTACACTGCACTGGTGCATGTTTATTGTATGTGTTGGTTAGAGCGTTATAGAGTAAAAAGTAAAATAGATAAAACGTGCCTGGATATTTATGCTCCTTGTATCATGCAGTATAATATTATGCAGCAATTGTAGCCAACTATAATTTATACCTACCTCAGTGGCCCTAACAAGAATTTTAGTTTATCTCTATGTGGGTCCCTTTCGTACGACACTAGTTTAGACAGAGTCACGGACAGTGTAGCCAACCCTACAGTTTTAACTGTAGATCTACAGTTTTTTGGAAATTCTCTCAGTTTTTAGTTTAGGCCTCGAAGTCTACAGTTTTTTGATGAAATAGAAAACTCAAGAAGATTTACAAATTGAAAACGAGATAGTGGCTAGTGATACTATCTAACATGTGTCATCAGCAGCTGATGATCAGCTGCTGATCAGGTACTATTTCAATGTTATGGATGGACCTTTATAAGCTGATGTAATGAAACTTCCTCAAAAATCGCTGGTCACATTTCCTGAAGTGTTACAATACTAGCTTTTAAATATTACTAATTTTATTTGACGTAATGTATCTTTATGACTTTTGATATTTAATTTGATTAAAACATTTAAAACTTTAATGATCACATGATATTTTTTCTTTGTTTTTTAATCCCTCTCTAAATTCTCTATTTGTTACCATCATTAAATAATAAAAGATAAAGCTGTAGATTTACTGTTTTTTAATTTGATATTTGCAGTTTTCTACAGTTTTTTTCTGGCATATCTACAGTTTAGCTCTGTGCTGGGGTTGGCAACACTGGTCACGGAGAGCAAAAAATGTATTATACTTGAGCGGTCATGTTAGGACCTCACTGTGATAGGTATTATTAATATAGGGTTCATTAAGAAATTATATGTTTCAATTTAAGAGCTTACCCCATTAATCATAAACGCTTCGTAAACGTTTGTTAACTAACATGTTATATGTCTTTATCTGTCATTGTGACGTTTACCCTCCAATGAAAGGGACAAAACATTTGTTAGCTTAAAAATATTGTTAACTTTTTATGAATAAGGAGGTAAGTCCATTAAATATTATGTTGCGAGAGGTGATCACTATTATGACCTCAATCTTTATGCCGCCACCATATTTAAAATAGATGCTTATCTCCTAACCCCTACACGTATTCCACATCCAGGGGATCGCAGAAGGTCCATGTACATCGACGAGCCCGTGTACGCGCCGCACCCGATGCTGTACGAGCCACTGTACGGACACATGCTGTCCCCACCCCCCGGGTACCTGCCCCCACCTCCTCGCTCCAGGATGTCGCTCCCGCACCACCCGGAGTACATGATGGCGAATCTCGGCTACGGAAAACCTAGGAGACAATCGAGGTTTACTTTTATTTATCTTACAGACACTTCGTGAGCCTAACGATGATGTACTACCGCTTTCTAGTCGTTACTGCTTCCTCGTTTGGTTTCGTACATTGTCACCATCCACATCCATGTCAGTTTAATGGGCCATGTGAGTGATGGCTAAGAGATAGGGGCAATGAAGAACGTTCTATGTGAATTGGCCACTTATTCATCCGACGGTATGGAATGCCGAATGGTACTGGAGTAGCTGTTCATTAATTTATTTATTAGCGTAGTGTAAAACGTGCAAAATTCTAGCTCCTAGACGATAAAGTACAAAAACCAAGTCGTAATAACTATGCTCACACAGCATTTCATAGCGTTAACCGCGTAAATAAACACGGCGTTCCGCCCGGTGCCCACAAATGCCTGCTCTCAAGATGGCCGTACCACGAGACTGAAGTTTTCACGCCGACGACACGATTAATAATAGGATTTCTACATCTCACGGGAACCATCTACGGATTTCTAACTCACTCTCAAGATCTGTCCGCACGCAACTGATCATTTCCATGGCCACTGGTCTATGGGGTTTAATTAAAGTTGCAGTAGCGAAAGTTCATGACATGAGATGCACATTTGCAAGGCAGTTCAACTGAAAGATAAAGGACACTCGCAAAATCTTTGCCAGTCTAATTATTATGCAGTTATTTCACAACTTTAAGGAATTACCTAGTTCTTATATAGCGGACGCCCCGATTTCAACCGAGTGAAGTTTAAAAACGCCGTGCGCCGTGCAAATTCATGATAGGATATTAATATTTATAGTATTATGAATTAAGAACCTATTATTATTGTTAAGTTTCATCAATATCAACCAGAATGAGTAACAAAAATCCGTCCACTTTCACAAAACTTTCGCGCTTATTATATTAGTATTTAGTACCTATTGACAAAATTATTTAGAGCAGCTACAAAAAAACAATGACTTTTTAACAATTTATTTTAGTAAGAAGTTGGAGTCAGACTTTTTGTGCTAAGTTTTAAAAACGACAATCCATTAAAGTGCCTAATTACCTGCTCCAATGCAAGTTCTCATTCCCATCACCAAAGCGCGTGACGTTAACTTCCACAGAAAGCATTAGCAACAAAAACGCATATACACTGTTCGCTGTTGTGCACCATGTAAGTACAATCCATTAGGGCTGGCAACTGAAGTGACATTTGTTACTATTTTTGTTACTCTACAATACAATAACTATCAAAAACTGGCGCTACAAGCAAATTTCATCCAGACCAGAACATACGAGTTTATCTCAAGATTAATACCGTTATCAATGTGTTGTGTTAATGACCTTAAATGCATCGAACCAAGATCCTTTACGCCGGTTAATCTCTAGGTTCGCGAACATTGTCTGCAAAAATTCTTACTTTCTCAGATCTTATAATGCTGCCTCTTAGTAGTAGGTACAAATTACAGCCCTATACTCAGCGTTAGCTATTATTATAACGACGCCTCGTACATCCATCGTGTGAATGTGAGCCAGTTTTTTGCTTCCTACAAATGAAAGTAGCACCTGTGTGAATATAGCTCGTTTCTTGTTTGTTTGGCCAGAGAAACCGCCGGCATTGACCCCGCGGTGACCATTGCATCAGAAGGCGCCGTAACCACATGGTTTAAGAATATTTGCTGATTGATGTTTGGATAATCTCATTACTAAATGAGTTATTACTTATTACGAACAGAAAATGCGGAATGTACGTAACCGATTACACGATACGTTTGTTTCCTAAATTGGTGGCGAAAGTTTTGTTGTTTAAAATGGTAATATTATGTAGAGCGACTACTGTTTATCTAAATACGTGATTTATGAGATTTCGTTTTAAAAAGAGCGTGCCCGTTGAATCGGATTTCCACGAACTATGAATATCATCACAAAATCTTGCATTATTAATGCATGCCTATTTTAGTATCTTCTATTGATTTGTAATCGCGGAATATACTAGAACTTTCTCCTTTGACTGTTAATTAATGATAACTCCGCTAACTAGATATCAAGCATAATTATCAATAAGTTATGAATGTTATGATACATGTATATTCATTGAGATGTAGCAGGTCATCATTAAAATTATGATTAGTTGTCCAACACATTTTGAAAAATTAAATTATGGTAATTGTCTTACTAATGTAACAACAAATTTGAAAATTTACCCGTTGGATTTTTTTAATAGTAAATAAATAAAATAAATTTCTTAGGACAGTTAACACTAGACTCAGTCCCAAAGTAAGCAACTAAAGCTGCTTGTGTTATGGGTACTAGACAACGGATATACATACTTGTATAAATAAATTTATACTTAAATACATATAACATCCACGACTCGGGCACAAACATTCGTATTCATCATACAAACATTTGCCCCTACCGGGAATCGAACCTGGTACCTCAAGCTTTATAGTCAGGGTCACTAACCACTAGGCTATCCGGCCGTCAAAAAATAAATTAAAGCAAAAGATTACTGTTCACATATTCCTTGTATTGCTGTAGATAGTAGGTATCCAATAAATTATATTATAGGGATCTCCCTATAATTTCTGATACCTCATAGGTACCAATAAACACCAAAATCGTACTCATCTATACATATAAAAACATAACTCATCCTTTTCGCTTTGCCGTAGTCGGGTTAAAAGAGTTCCGTTGCGAACTAACTGACAGATAATGCACAGCTTAAACCCTTTGCTTAAACCACAAATAATATGAGATTTGGAACATTTGTTTTTTCAGGGGTATAAAGAAATATGCCCTAATAAAGTAAGAATTTTTCTGAATTCCGAATGGCCAAGTCACACCTGATGCGTATGCAGCTCTACGAAGCTAGCTGGAGCCGTGTTGCATACGCAGCTTGTACGCAACCGGTGTGGCCCGGCCTTACGGGTGCTAAAAGGGTATAATCCAAAATATACGCGGACGAAGACACTGGTGCTATTTAACTCCAATTTGGAGCTCGCTACCGGAGCGCTTGTAACCTATCTACCTTTTTTAATATCATTGTCTAATTATAAGACAAATGTCAAATACCTAAATTATGTACATAGGTGGCGACACGTTCATGCATGCCCGATGAAAATTTTATCGGGCGGTTAAAGGGTTAATAATATTAATTAGGTATGTAGGTAGGTATATATATTATTAATTGTGTTAATATTATTTCTATTTATGTTTTTACAGAAAAGGGAGGCAACTTGACAAACCATTCGTAAAAATGGCATCATGTATATCAGTGTTCGGGTATATGTACGGTTTATGTATGACAGATCTCTTGCGTACAATGCGGCAAAGTTTGATAGCAGCTAAGGTTAATTGCTCTTTTGTGATGAATTTAAGAAGTGCACCGGAAATAATGGATATAGGAAGCATAAGAGCAATTACTCGGCACACCCACTTTCTAGTCACGGATTACGTGAACGAGCATTGTGAGGTAAATTTAGCGGATAACTAGAAAGTCAACTCATACTGCCCAAGTGGCCATGCTCCTCATGATTGTCTTGAGTCATTGTCCAGAATGCTCGCGAATCGGTGCGAAGTCGCAACACGTAGGAAGTATTACGATTATTTACACGTCATGATCCGTTGACACGGATGAAAGATCGTAATCGTTGCGAGTGCGAAGACGGTTCGATTACGTATTCCCAATTGAACGGCCTAGTTACGCTTTGCTTATAGGAGTATCTTTTATAATAGGGCATGAGTGTGCGTCGAATTCACTTCAAATGCAGTATTTAGGTTATACAGGAAATTAAGTGACTCGAACGAACCATGTGACAAGGTATTTTTTTTTAAATTGCTCTTGTAAGCTGTTTAATTTTTAAAGGTCCCACGGACGCTTCGGAAAGCAAAGTGTAACAAAACAATTATTTGATTTGGCACTTTTAACTAACTTCAAAAAAAGGAGAAAGTTCTCAGTTTGGCTGAATATTTTTTATTTTGGTCATAATTATTATGTATCATTAACAATTGCTTAGATCACGTTTATTTTGTATTGAAGATGAAGGTCGATGATTTTATTTTATTTTTACATTTCTGTTTGGTATCTGAATATTTTAAAGAATTATTTTTATAGTAAACAAGTAATTTAAATTAATAATTAGTTTTTTATATACCTTTCAGCGCGTCCCTTTTTGATGACACTAGTTACACAGAGCCGAACGTAGGGATAAATTAGCATGAGCGGTCATATTAGAACTGCTGAAATCAACCTGTGACCTAGGTTGAATCTATCCCTCCCTGCCAAACAAGTGCTATAAGAGAGAGATGCACATACCTAGAGATAAACTCTGAACTTGACCCGTCATAAATTATATTAGAGTCACTAGTAAAGGTAAAATGAGGGAGGTGTTTCCCCGTCATACAGACATGATGGCATTCATGGGCGTACGCAGGTTCTGTCCTGGGGGGGGGGGGGGGGGGGGGCAAATCAGACGCTAGATTCGGTAATCTTCGACCGCCATCGTCGCGCACAGGTTTTTGGAAATTACACCGTGCATTTTGCCAGTGTCTATACTGCGTGGTTTATATAAAAGTTAGAGCATAAGACCCCGTTTACACTTTCATTAGTAATTAGGTGAGTTCATACATCAAACTGGAACAAATTACCTTGCTACTCCGCGAAACCTACACGAGTTCACACATGTTCTGCGCAGCTGCCCCCCCCCCTGCCTCCCCCTGGATAAGCCCATGATGGCATCTAAATAAAAAGGTTTCTGTATTATTCCATTAAACCTCTTTGTTTCCAGGCTAACGGACGCGTACGAGCACTTTGCAAACGAGAGGCTTTCTCCAGAATACGAGGATTGGGCTCGGCCGCTTCCCAAGACTGCTCCGGACAACTTCCACCTGTCTCGGTACGGCCACCTGCAAATAGACTACTCCTGCAGCTGGAACTCGCTCGACAGGCTTATTCGGAACCAGTAGACATCTTATTCGTTTCATTGGAATTTTGATGATCATTACTAATTATTATTTCATTAGAATGAAATTGTTTTAAACGGATTTTAGGTTTGATTGGCTATATCAATTTGTGATTAATTTGTGATCTTTCCAAGAAGAACAAACTAACCGCCGTACTCGAGACATTAGGGTGACAGTTAAGTCATTCCTTTAAACTATATTAAAATTCGACACTAATAATTCGATTGAAGTGTCAATTAATGTTTCTGGATAACAAAGCATTATAGTCCTTATAATCTACAGGAACGGCTTAGTATGACAGATTCCAGAATACAACTAACTTTTGGTGGCTCTACGTAGAGCTATCTAACTAATATCGTATGATAAGGATTCACCTAACTTACGGATAACTTGCTAGCTAGCTAGTATTATAATAAGAAAGACACGTAATTGACGGATAACCTAACCGGAGAAACAAATTTAAGATAAAACGTAACTTTGTGTAATGTAAGTTTTGTCACAGTAAGCGTCCCGGAGGTATTAGAGTTAACTTCTTTAAAACAATTGAAAAGTTTCTTGTGGATACGCGCCGCTAGAGGCGCTGTCTTTATTACCATAGTAATTGAATAATTCATGTGGATGACACGTCCCGAACGTTTATTGTGACAAAAACTTACAGTAATTTACCATCAAAGTTCTACATTGTCGTTTACGCATTCTCTTCCATTAAAAAAAGTTAGTTTTATTTCAATTAATTCTAATGATGTTATCAAAGAAAACAAAGTCGAAAGGTAAGAAAACTTGTTGAGAATGTAAAAAAACACTTCCTACCGTGAATAATTGTTAGTAAACGCCATGAATCAGCATAACCTGCTGTTCAAGGTGTTATTAATAAATTAATATGATTCGATACGGTGAAAGAAAGTTTGACCATTTAAAACTTATATTATATAGATGGTAAGATTTTTAAGACTAAGTAAAATAAACACGAAACAATTGTGAATATTTTCTAGGCTAAGACTTGTTTTCATTTAAGTACTCTTAAATGTAAGCATTAGTTTTGATTGTAATGTAAATCTCTCGATTAAAAAGTTAGAAAAATGTTGGTGCTTAATGTTATAAAATAAAACTATCGAAATTGTAAATGTTGATAAAAAAACGAAATACGGCCAAAGATAATAAAAGTTTTTATTTTAAAATCGCTTTTTATTTTGTATATCGCGGAAAGGCATTGGCATTCTACGTTCATGGCCAAGAACAAACTTCTTATATTAGAAAATTTCACTAATTTCGTCGATAAACAGTTATTTTCTTATCCAGCCAAGATTACTAGGCACTTTAACGGCAGTGGAGTTATTTGCTAGATTGCTATGTTTATGTTGAAATGTGGTTAACTTTCGATATTTCATTAGATTGAGTCGATATTCATCAACCGAACGATACTTACCCACGCTTTCACCCGTTTGTCCGGAAAATCGCTGGTTAATGGAGAGTGGTGATAACTTATTCCTTCCTAATTCCAATGACCCTACATGACTGGCTCAGGTTAAATTTATCCCTCCCTACGTCCATGTGAAACTATTGCCATAATAAGAGATATAAAGTCAGAGAGATAAAGTCAGATTAAACTTTGCCGGTCTGAGGCTGCTTTTCCACCAGAGATGTGCGAGGATTCGTAGCGAGGGATGTGTTTGTAAGAACCAATAGAATCACTTCATTTACCTCGCCTCGGTCAGCACAGCTCTGGTGGAAACAGCGCATTGGTTCTTTACAAACACAACCCTCGCTACGCATCCTCGCACATCTCTGGTGGAAACGCAGCCTTATGTAAGGGCCACAACAGGTATTAAGCCAATACTTTATTCCTTTTCCACAATGGATGCTACAGATGTTGACTTAAGCTATGTGTTTATCATGGGCCCTGTTGGACACCATAATAAAATAACCTATCACAGTGACCAAATATGGCAACCCAAGTCTACCTCTCTCTATCTGCCAGTTCGCCCCATTATTTACTCTACTTAGATAGAACCTCACGGAGGGACTTTAAACTTAAGCGGTGATGTTAGGGCCGTTGTCAACTTAAAGAACAGAATTCAGATTAAGTGATTATTAAATTAAAAGGAACAGAAGCCTACAGAGCGAGAGAACATTGTTATTATTAAGGCATCATTTTGTTTATATCGTTTCGCGCTCCACTGCATGAGTAATTCTCGCGTTACCTAGTTAATAAACATAGAAGACAATCGATGACGATATGTAGGCCACATTTTCGGTTTCATCGCAGTGAACGTTTTCGTGCGACTGTATGAAATATCGAACTCAGGTGACTCTAGGAAATGTCTAATGAAACAAGAAACCGTTATCTACCACAGACTAAATAGTTTGTTCAAATTTTCAACAAAGGTTTTCATAGCTTCAACAATGTCCCATCGCGATGAATCTGGCGGGCTGGATCTGGCCCCTTAATTCAGAGTTCAACGAGATTCTTCTCACATTACACTTACGAATATGTTGGACGTGACTTTAAAGGGCTCAATTTTTTTCTTGACAAATATCTCATGAAAGCGACTTCATAACTTACTGACGCTGCAAGCTGATGGAAAAGCACCCGCGCGGAACGAACTGCTTACAATTTTGATATTGAATAATAGTTGTAAGATTAGGATAGCGTAATCTCAATTAAACCGGCCAAATGCGAGTTAGGCTTCACCTCGTATTAACCACACAATAATATTTGTGTTATATATACATATTTTAACCAAATAGCCACCTATATAATCAAAATAGAAATATATACGATAGATGCTTGCAGAGTATTTTTGATGATTTTCAAAAAAATGTGCTAGTTTTTACAAAAGAGCTTGGAAGCCAAAAAGCGTTCCGGGTAGGGTAGTATGTAGCGCCATGGGCACGTGAACTTTCCTTTGTTATCTAGTTTTGACCTATGTTGAAAGTCTAAAGTCTTTGGCTCATCGGGTTTTACATTCAACTGAGTATAAAGTTGGTTATAAAATTAATAGACAAACAAACAGGTAATAATTTTAATCTAAAAACTCTTAATACCCATTGCTACTTTAGGTTGCGTCAATCACGTAATCATTCTTACTTGAGCTGAGCACGGTATGACACCGAATTACTCGGTTATGCTGAGCTTCTTTTGTACTGCTGTTAATGGAGGTCGGCTTTAAGAATCCAATAAATAAGCAATTCACGCTCCAGAGAAACTGGGTATGTACCCAAATATGCACGCTCCAAACAACTGGCCAAATGTAGGTCGATGACGTAACAATGAATGGGTAAGTAATGATTTTCATAATCGCATTTTTATTCATACAAACCACGTGCGATATGAGATAAGGCATCAGCCACAATAAAATAAATTTTGACTGGATTTAATGTTAGTTTGTTGCGTAAGATCGGATTTAATTACGCCGATTTTGTACGTTCTAAATATATTTGAGGAAGCAGAAACATTATAAGAATTTACATCCACAGTGATTATGTTAGCTGACTTCTAACTTAGTACCTTTATTGTTAGTTTAAAACTTCGCTTTTTCAGTTATAAAACACGGCACGTATACGATTAAAATGTAATCTTGCCATGCAATAATTATTAGCACTTAAACATTTAAGCTAACTAAGATTATTAAGCTAACCTAGTATATCTAGTTATTCTTAAATCCAATACTAACCTCGCCACATACCATTTTCTAAAATAAATTTCAGGCTACGTTCTAAATGTTCCTAAAATTGATATCACAGATAAAACAAACAAGCAATTTATTTCTCATAACAATTGAAATTAAGAGCATGAAACGGATTAGAAATCCAAAAATTCCTTATCATTATAAAGCTTCCTTTTCTTCGTAATGTTGAACTGACCTTTCTTCTCAACTTTTGGTGTTATAGGTGGTTTATTGCCATAGTAAGTTACTTGCAAAGTGTTAGGCTTAGGTTTCTGAGAGACACTACTCAGTTTTGTTCGTTCTTCGGGCATCGGAGTCAAATCGACTGAGCAGGAATCCTGGTACAGATCTCTATCTATTGAGTACGGTCTTTCCACTTGGGATTCAGAAGGATACGAATTCTGCGCTAAATACTGTTTAAACTGGCTTTGTTTAAGTTTCTCCTCCAATTCTTCAAGCCTCTGCGGGTGGGTGAGTAACAGCAATTATTAAGTGAAAGTGTAGGATATGTCTGTTGGATTAGGTAGATCTCGTTTTAATGGACAATATACTTTGTAGGCTACTTGAGTTTGTTCACGTAACTGAACTAGATTGTGGCGATAATTAGTACGGTTTTGATGATCTGGCGCGGTCGGAAATAGCTGAATTGTTCTGACTTTGACATGTTACGCTAGGCACTGGGGTTTTACTGAAATAGCGTCTAATCGTAGGAAACACAATTATTGCACTATAATATCATGTTAGGTAGGTCTGTACAGTATAATAAAACAATGCTGAACGGTACATAATTATGTACCTACATTGTAAAGTCGAGGAAAGTTAAGGTTTAGATAGATAGATAGATAGATAACAAACTTTATTCTTCAAAGCAATACATGAGTGAATGACAAAGAATAATAAAAATTAAAATCAAAAAGAAAATACAAAAGTTGAAAACTGCAACACGGAAACTAAAAAGGTAAACATAAGGTTTGTCGCTTTTGTTTCCATTAGCGATGTTTACATTAGCGTGACATTGCAATAGGATACAAAATAAAGTTAAACCTGTTTACCCGTCGGTATGCATCGATATTGGCGTCGGTGCGCGCCGCCTGCCTCGCCAACTGTTCTTGCAGCTGAGCGACCGTCGCCGCACTGCGCTGGATTTTCTCCTCATATTCTAATACCACCTCGTTCATCTAATTAGCCAATAGAAACATTTTTGACCCTCAGAAGCGTTCTGGGTGAAGCGCTTATTTAGAGCCGTGTGCACGGTGGGACGCTGCTTTCACGTCATGCTAGTCACTGTTGCGCTTAAGGAAACATCCGCGAGTAGCCCTAACATGACCAGCCAGTTTTAGTTTGTCTCTGCGTCCCTTTCTTATGACACTAGTTAGAGAGACGCAGGGAGAGATAAGTTAAACTTGGATCATCTTGGGCTACGGTCAAAACGGCTAGCACGATTCTCATTTTCCTCTTGTTGCTTAGGGCCTCTCATGAGAAACAGGAAAGTGTCGCGATCAGTGACGAGAATACAAAAAAAACACCCGAAACCAGCCATTCTTTAAAGATATAGCTCTAACACAACGCTATCTCTATGACGCGAAAATTGGCCTCAGGGGTTGATTCTCCAAACACAACAGCGACAAGCTGTCAATTAACTCGTCGCTGTTGTTTTACGGGGAAAGACAAAGGATGAAGCCATGCAGCCAGCCAGTTTTTTCCATAAAATACCATTTTTGCCAGCAAATCCAAAGCTGCATCGACAGGAAACTCGAAGTTATACCTTTTAAATTTCTTACTAGAGAATGACCATACGCCGTTATAGCGGGTGAAACTACGGTTTGATAGTACTGAAAACATAATCTTTCAGTACTTTCAAATCGTAGTTGCACCCTCGATAACGACGTACGAGAATGACATAGCCTGTACTCTTGTGAGCGAGAGCGTGCTTCGACGCCGAGTTCGTCGCTGTTAGAGAATTACGAAGCTGTCATACCTTATCCTTATAAGAAGCTTCCTGTTCCTTATTCTTTGCGCGCAACTCTGCGATGGCACAGGACATTTGCGCGGCTTGTGTGTCGAAGTCTTGCTGAATCTGTTGGACTAAAGCAATTGGAATGCGATCAAGCAACAGAGAAAAGTAAAGACCCAAAAAAGTTGAAAAAAGAAAAGAATATAAATGTGATAGCTATCTAAATAGTTCATAGATTCAGGCGTTACTTTGCAAAGGTTCAATATCAACAAACTGCAACAAATTACCTTGCCACGTATACTATTGTAATTTATTCCAGTTTGTGTGATAATTAGGTACACTACACATAGGTACAATACTTCCAGTTTCTTAATAACTTTCGGCCATCTTCGTACATCTCACTCGCACTTGAGTCTGACAGTAGGTATATTTGTCACTTGTGATTCTTAGGACCACGAAGAATGCCGATAGCTGTTAAGAAACTGTAATAACTGCACCATTTGACATTCCAAAAAATAATGGAGTTACTACATTGCCATAATGAACCAAAAACTTTCAGTGGTGGTTATATACACGGCTCAAACGCTCATAGGAGTATATAGGAACGGGTCTGATCATGATATAACTTCCCCCAAAAGCAATACTTTGCAAATAAAGCACAAGGACTATCTGCCTCGTGTACCACAAAAATTACAATTGCTACAATTTGACATAATTGTATAGGGTATTTCATATTCATACAAAAATTTGAGATGGCTCGTTTCTTGCTCAACGGATAGGCATATCAATCCAGAGGGGAAACACAGCCAGCATCATCGCAGGGATCAGACCTGTGAGATCTCACTTAGTTTTAGTATTAGTATAATATATATATAAGCGTTATATGTCTAAAGAAAACATAATAAATAAGTAATTTAGTTTATAAATAAAGTCTTCCCACAGACAAACTGTATGTACAGTTTCGTGGGACTTTTTTCACACGATTAAGTTTTTTTTGTTGTATATTTGATAAATTATAACAATAAATAATGTCCAGTTTAGAATTTTGAAATGTATTAATCATTTAATTTGAAATTATACCCAAAATACAATACAGATTTTGCCAAATATGTAGAATGATACTTCGTAAGTCTCTGCAAACGGTACAATAAACTTATCAAAAATCTAGAGTGGTGGTGGTCTACGTGGAAAAACTCTACCATAAATTCCCAAAAAATCTCAACGGCATCTAAACACGAGTTAACTCGATTCAAAGCACCAACTGATTTCCGACCAAGATACGGACTCAATAATACTAACTTTTTCTTTCATTAGCGATTGTTACTCCCTCAATCTGTTTCTCATGGGCCCCACGTAATTCCTGGACGGTGGCATTGTGTTTCTGCAGAGCACTTTCTTTGTCCTAGTGTAAAGTTTTCTTTTAATTAAAACAAAAATCTTGAACCATTCTATAGTAAGTATAAAATAGCTTGTGTAGAACTCTACCTACTCTACTAAACCTACAATAGCCGCTAGCGTTCAGGGCACACATAAAATCATCCGTCCCTCTCGCACACGATAGTTGGTTAGAAAGGGATAGACTCTTTGTCAGCGATAAAGTTAGCTGCAACTTACGTTAGTGGTTACCCTAAATAGTAACAAAGAGAGTCTAAGAAGTTAAAACCCACCATGGGACTATGTCAAATTGACAATGACAATGTACAGTCAAGGAATTTAATTCCCTACCCATTTCGTTGAAATGTCGTATGACATTCGCAATGCATTAAGGTCGATATGTCAAACTAACGTCTTGCTCTATAGCTCTTATGGTGACAGTTTGCTATATGCTATTGAACCTTAGGTGGGTTGGAAATTAAATTCCTTGACTGTACAGTACCTACATAATCCTCTACTTAAGACCGGAAGTATAAAAAACTCTTTGGGTTAGTCATATATACCGAATCGTCGAAGTCACATGTCACCTATCAGTTTGTTGAAATAGAGACCGAGGCCCTAAAAAAAAGTAACCCCCCCCCCTCTATCGCTCTTCCTCGGTCTCTATTTGACTAACTGACATGTGACATCGACCATTCGGTATATATGGCTATCTAGAAGAGTTTTTGTATACTACCGGGCTTAAGTAGAGGATTATGTAGATAGGTACCCTAAATTGTCACTGTCACTTTGACATAGTCCCATGGTGGGTGATTTTCTTACTAGATTCTATTACTTATTAGACTTTCTTTTTTACTTACATCTGGCAGAGTACCTAACCACTAGCATGAGTTAATAATAAAGGCCATATTTCACGGTCCGTCGTGTGCAAGTGTTGTATGATGGATTAAATAAGTATCTACGAACTTTATTGCAGCTTTATTGACCTATACTTACATTATCTACGGTAGAGTTGTGTATACATAACGTGACCATACGTCCCGGTTTGGGCGGGACAGTCCCGGTTTCAGGCAGTCTGTCCCGGTGTTCCCAGCGAAGCCAACATAGTCCCGATTTTGCAAGCAGACCCAAAGATAGTTTAAAGTTTATTTTTTCGCTCGAAATGCGTGGCTCGACACGCCACTAATGGGGACTTAGTTAGTAAGTCATGCCATGCCAACTAAAATATTTTGTGTTTAGAGCGTTAATTATTTCGTTATTCCATCTTCTATAATAAAATACTTGTAAAACACTAAAAACTTTTTTTATTATTATTTCCGCAGATGTGTCCCGGTCTGACAAAATAAATAAATGGTCACGTTATGTATACATGTAACGTATACGAGTGCCCCGAAAACCAAATTAAGTAGGTAGGTACTTTAAATTATGAATAATAATAAGAGAATTATTAATAGGCATTGATTCTCTTTGCTGCTAGTAGCGACAACAGGAGCCTCTCACTTATTTCCCAGCTACCTACAGCTATTACAAACCTTAAATAAAGTGAAAATAAATATTTATTCTTAAAAAAATCTTAAAAAATCAGCCAAAACGGTCCCTTTGCAGTTTTTAATTGCGACAATACGCCGTCTTCGATCATTGTTTTAAAGTAATTGGATAGATCAAACCTTCTCTAATCCTATAATAGCGGCGTCCTTTGTTATAATTTCGTCTTGCAACTTCTTGATGTCTCTCTTCAGATACACTAGTTGAGAGACCGTCTCCTGCAGGTTTCCTATCATTTCCCGCGACGTTGCCAGATGGTATCGGTGAGATTTCTCTGACTCACGAGCGATTTTCAGTTCTATTTCTAATTTTGCATTCGTGTCACGTAACTTTTTAATCTCTTCTTTTTCCTTTGTATATTCCTGAAAACGGTAACATTTTGTTGAAAATTGGCTCTACACCTTTTAAATTAATTTAATATAGCGAAACTCACAATTTTACATTTTGACAAACTCTGTATAATTTTTTGTAGGCGGTCATTGCATGCGATTGATTCGTCCTGTTTAATATCCATGTTGAATCATTCTCTTTTTGAATTTAACTAAAGTGAAAAATAACGTTTTTGTTTGTATTAGTATTGATTTTGTTTAAAATAGTATCCCAATAATTCAACCTGAATTAAAAGAACGCACATTTACTATTTAGTCTTAACACATTAAAGTTATAGTTTTCCCGCTCTTTTTTCGATGTCGTCGAAAGATGTTTAAGGTATAGTTTAAAACGTGTAACTTAAGGCCTTGGATGAAGGACTAAAGCATGGATATAGCCTCAGTACTTGTCAAGTGTTCATAGCCAAAGCTGTCAAAATGGTCACCTTTGTGTGCGTCAAGGAAGTAAAACCTGCAAATTAATAAGAAAAACGTAGAGTATACTACCTTAATGTAAACATTACCATAGCCAAAGGTGACCATTTTGTCTATTGGTCGTGTACAGGGTGTCAATTGAAGAGGAGTTTAGAGTATGTAGTCATCTCTTTTTGACACATTGTATTGCCATTTAAAGTAAAGAGATCAGATAATAAAATATCGCTTTCAATTTTAACGCTCCTTCTATGCTGTACTATTTCTATGCTTAAGGCTTTTAAAAATGACAAATGTGTAATGCCGGCTCCTCACGTTTGCCAACATTTGACAAACGGTGGAGCCGGCATTCGAACCCAAGGCGTGTTGCTAAATAAAAATATACACGTTGGATATTTCTATGTTCATGTAACATGCTCCCATGCATGCTTCCTTTTACGCTTTTAAAGGTTTACTACAGCATTTACCGTCATCAAACTTTTTCACATTAGACATGGCTGTATGAAATAAGATCCCTTTAGCTTACTAGAAGGAGAAAAAGTTAAAAAAGTTGTAGTGTTGCTAACTCAGTAATTTTAGGCTAATTTATTAAATTTTAGGTGGATTGGCTTGAGAAAATTCATTCTTTTTTTATTTACATCGTTAAAAACTTTAATCAACTTTAACCAATTTGAACTTGAATCAATATTTTATTGGCAAAGAAAAATCCCCAAAACATAATATCATCAAGTTCAGTGTAAATGAGCGTTTTACAAAAGAAGTACAGATTCTTTATACCAGATTCCATCTTATTTTTCTGACTAAGAAACGAAAATATAAAAGATTCCAATAGAAAACAAAATTGTTAGCTATTTTGTACAAGTAAGAAGGTGAAGTAGAATACAACTTATTGATGTAACAAACGTGATTTTAGGTAATAGATTCAGGCTTTACTTTGCAGAGGTCCATATCGACAAAAGTATTTTTTCCTATATTTTAACCACATTTTTGCCCTCCACGCACCCAGCTCAATAGCTATTTTTGAGATTCAGAGTTGGAAACACTTTTTTTTGGTTTGACATTTGATTTGAGTTGACATTGACGTAAGACTTCTAAAAGTTTGAGGTTAGATTAGAATCGTCCCAAATATCGTTCGCCCACCTTGCATTTATATTTGGTCTAAAAGTTATCTATCACTGTTTTATGTTTATTTTAAGCTCATATTAACAGAAGATCAATGAAATATTGTGTTAGTTAATGGAACTATAAGAATAGTTAAATTTTTTGACTCATAATGGCAGCTGCCTACGGAATACATTTAGGTAATAGTTCCGCATGTTTGGCTTCATTCACGAACGGGGCACCTTCTGTGATCGCGAACGATGCCGGAGACCGCGTGACACCTGCTGTTATCGCGCTCAACGGCGCAGAATGGGAGATCGGTCTACCCGCAAAATCTGGACAAGCTTCCTCGAAAGCCATAATAAAACACAATAAACGCTTAATGAACTGCGATTTCAACGAAGAAGACTTGGCTTACGTTGAATCTTCGTCGTCATGCCGCATTCAGAATGACGAAAATCTTGTGTACGAGTTCGAAACAAGTGAGACTAAACTTTACGCCAATCCAGACAACATTGCTACTAAAATTTATGCCAAGCTGTTCACTATTGCAAGCCATTCGATGCGGGATGAAGGCGACCTCAAGTTAGTACTTGCTGCTCCATTGCACTGGTCAGATGCAAGCAGGCAGCGAATGGTTAAATGTGCCGAATTGGCTGGATTTGATGTCCTTCAGGTGATGTGTGAACCGGCAGCGGCAGTCATGGCTTATAACCTTGAAGACACCGCGGAGGACATCAATGTGCTTGTATACAGACTTGGTGGCTCCTCCTGTGATGCCACTATTGTCAAAGTTTGTGGAGGTTTTATCACAGTGGAAAAAAGTATATTCCGTTCAGATCTGGGTGGCCAATGTTTGACCAAAGATTTGGCAAACTACATTGCACAGGAATTCAAGCAGAAGTGGAAGCTAGATCCTCAAGAAAGCAGGAGAGCTATGGCCAAGTTACTCAACCATGCTGACAATTGCAAACATATTTTATCCTCTATGAATTCTGCTCATGTTCACATAGAGTCATTGTTGGATGGTGTTGATTGGAACCAGAATGTGTCCAGAGCAAGATTTGAAAATATTATTTCATCAAAGATATCTTCGTACATTGAACCAGCACAGAAACTTCTAGAAGAATTTAAAGGAAAAATTAACAAAATTGTGTTGTGTGGCGGAAGTATGAAGATACCGAAACTGCAATCTGCGATTGCAAATTTGTTGCCAGATGCAGAGTTACTTTCAGGAATAAACCCAGATGAAGTGATTGCAGTGGGTTGTGCCCGTGAAGCTGGCCTGTTGTTAGATGTACCAGAAATCACCTTGAATGACATTAACACAGAAGTTGAGTTTCTAGGAAAAGATGTCTATCTTAAGTATCTTGATCAAACAGTTAAAATTTTCAAAGAAGGATCCCCTCCCTTTGCACAAAATGTATGTAATGTAGATGTGGGATCAGAGGTAAAATCTGTCAATTTTACATTGCATGAAAATCCTGAGGAAGAACAGTTTGCTTCTGAAACCTTTGATGTGGAAAAGTTGTGTAAACCCTTTACGCTAAAAGCTACATTACAACATTCGAAAATTGTTTTACAAGTTGAATAATTTGTTCCAGAAACTTTCTGTAATTTAATTTAATAAATCAGATATTTTATGCAAATCATTGTTTGTATTATTTGTACAAGTGCATGACGTTGAAAACGTGCGCAGAACTTCAGAAAGCTTACTGGCAAAATTATTAATTGAATTATTTGTTATTGCTATTCAAACAAATATACCTTAATAACCCTTCCGACCATGGGCGTAGCCAGCAGTGTTTTGGGGGTTCACCCCCCCCCCCCGAAAAGTTCAGATATTAACATTCATAGAATTAAAATAAGAATAGGCGTGCGGCATATCTCATTGATTACTAACTATTACCTACATTAAAATATACGGTGGTTTGCATTCCCTCGTCACCGTGTATTTTATGCACTTTTAGTCGTTTTATTTCTTGAAACCCCCACCCCCCCATACTGACACCTGGCTACGCCCGTGCTTCGTTCTTCCCACATCTCAAATATAATTTTAGTCCTATAAATAAGTCTATGCCACAAATCCTACACCAAACTGTTCGAGCTACATTAAAATCTTTTATTTTGGAGCATGGACTACTATTTACACAACTTACATGGCAACACCTATCAGTCTGTCATCTGTCAATTTACAATCAACAAAACCCAGTGTTTTTATTTAAAAATGAAAATGTAAATACATAATTATAACTTATTTAAATAGATAAAAGCTAGTGTGATATCACCAAAATGATTAACTGTTATTTATTTATTGTTACTATAACCGTGCTGCATATTTTACCCAACGTGGAAAGTGCATTGAAACCCGAAGACATTCGTAATCATTTGGGTACCAAAACTCCCTATAGATTTAAATACAATAAGAATGATTCCAAAATCAAATTTCCCGGTAAGATCATTTAAGGAGAAACCGAATTTATGAATGAAAATTAAAATTTTTATACCCATCTCATTCGTTTTCCAGGATGCAAAGATACTAAAATATGGATGGTAATACGCCATGGAACAAGGTTACCAAGCGCCAAAGATATAGAACAAATGCATTCTATTTTAAAACCACTATCATATAAAATATTATTGGGCCATAAGTATGGAAAAGGTTGGTAGAAGTAATTTCTCTTGCTTTTCAACAATTTCTTGCATGTACAACTTTTGTGTTTATCTTCTCCAAATTGTAGATGAAGAGTGTTTATACCAGTTCCTAATTAGTCATGACTAGACTATGATCAAAAGATGTTCATTCCTTTCTTGAATACAGGCTACTTGACTTTGCGACGTTCCTCCCTCCTATCTACATGAATTATAATAAATAAATATCTCAGGACAATTCACACCAATTGACCTAGTCCCAAGCTAAGTAAACCTTGTGTTATGGGCACTAGACAACGGATATACATACTTAAATAGATAGATACATACTTAAATACATATAACATCCAAGACTCGGTACAAATATTCATATTCATCATACAAACATTTGCCCTTCCCGGGAATCGAACCCGGACCCTCTAGCTTCATAGTCAGGGTCACTAACCACTAGGCTATCTGGTCATCCGGTCATCAACATATTTTACTCGCAATATTCTTGAGCACCCTCCCAAATCTGCTGGTTCTAGGCAGCAGCATTTTGGCAACTCCAGGGCTGTAGAATAGGTGCAATGGTTTGTTGATTACGGGTCTGTTTTACTACTCAATGACGAGTTCATGGTATTTTATTCAACAGACTAGTGGACGCCCGCGACTTCATTCACGTGGAATTAGTAGCCCATGACCATCAGGGATAGCTTAGCTTTCTATCGGTGAAAGTATTAATTCCAGAGATTACCCCCTACATACATACAAACAAACAAAGTTTACCTCATTATTATATTAATAATTAATAATAAGTATAAATTCTTAGTTTCTGATTCTAGAACAATCTTATAACTTTTTTCCATACAAACTTCACCTCTCCATTTTTCCCCCTTCTTCCCCTTTTTTTGTAATTTTTTATAGCCAAGTCCTATTCTGGACTTATTTAAATAGATCTGTGAAAATTCCATCCAAATCTGTTTCGCAGTTTTTATGTGATGCGCGTACAAACATTTTGTCTCAAAAATTTTATTATATGTAGAGATATGTGTGATGCTGTCTCTGTTTAGTGTATAGACACAAACAGAGACATGATATCGGGAACTTATCTGGAACAGAACCTAAGTCTTCTCGGGAGACCTATGTTCATAGATGAACAAAAGAAGTTGCAGGGCTAAAATGATCATTCAGATGATGGTGAATATTCTTCTCAGTATTCTGTAAATTGTTCAAGGTCAATTAACGCAGGAGCAGCTAATAGGGCTCGAAGACTGGTCTTGCCATCTGGACCCACTGAATGAGAAGAATCTCGTACCAGAAGGTGGCAGTGAAATGGTCCACCTTGCCAAAAGGATGCAGAACAGATTTCCTAATATTATTAAGCGTAAATACAATAAAGATGCATATTTGGTAAGTTCATATTGCAACACTTTGTTTATTTATTTGTTACTAGCTTTTGCCCGCGACTTCGTCCGCGTAGACTTGTTAAATTGAATCAAACAAACATGCAATCTACAATATTTCCTTGACAAATTCTGGTAAAAGTCATGGTGGCATATTAATCACTTATTGCTGTCCTGTGAGAACTATGCATTTTTACAGGATGAAAGTATCCTATGTGTTAATTTAGGTTATAAACTATGTGTGTGCCAAATTTCATCCAAATCCATTTACTAGTTTTTACATGAAAGAGTAACAAACATCCATCCATACTTACAAACTTTCGCGTTTTTATAATATTAGTAGGATTCAGAATAGCTAAAATTAATGTTTGGATCTTGCGTCTTGCCAGATGAGTGACATTTTTGATTGTATTCTTATTGTATTTATCATTTAAACAAAAATCTGTTTTTCCAGATACGATATACACCCACGGAGAGGGCACAGGAAAGTGCTAAACACTTCACTATTGGCCTGTTTGATTCAAAGATAGCGCAAAATGTGTCTATGTCAAAATCATCTAAAGGAGATTCTGTTCTTAGAGTATGAACAAGTTATTGCGATTGTCAAAATTTTCTGTTACATTTTTTCTAATTCTGCTAAATGCATGACCAAATAACAGGACTTGCAAATGTTGGATTTATATTCTGTGATTAGAAAAGGGAATACAATTTTATTGACTAGCTTTTCTTCTCCTGCATTGGTATCACACTAGAGTTTATCAATTAGACATTAAGCATCTGTCATTTTTGGACGGACATACTGATTAGAAAAGGATATATGCTATTTGTCCACAAAAGCTAGTGTGCTAATCCGATTCGAATCCCGGAATCCCGGCGCATATCCATATTAACAAAATAATTGAGGTCATTGGCACCGTGTTGCACGGACAGTGCCGATCACTGGTTATGATTCAGATTAAAAATAATGTGTTTAAATTGATAATATAATCTTTTCTCGCAGTAAGTTTAAATATTTGACTGAAAAAATACACCCCTTTCTAATCTGTTTGTAACACTTATGCAGTTCTTGTCTGAGTGTTATTCCACATAGAAAGCATGAATTTAAATCCATATTACCTCATAACAGATACCCTACCCCAGAAAGAGTGTGTATCAGTTCTGAGGTGACATATTAACCTTTTCAACATCGATGTTACTTCTTGGCCACGAATTTGTCATTTTTTATGCATTGGTCATGTATTGATGACGATGGTGTGAGCTTTTCATTGGCTGTCCGGACTGGAGTGCGGTCAGCACTGGAGAGGTTAAATCTTGAGTGTGCCTAAGTTTGGTGATTTGAAATGATTGATATGGGCCTTCTGAATCTATTAATTGAAGCATGTATTTTACTCCCCACTGTATGCTTTCCTTACTAAGTTGCAATTTTCCAGTTTTACAAGTACTGTGACAAGTGGCAAAAGCGAGTAAAGAAAAATCCCCGTACATATGCTGAGCAAGAGAAATTGCGCCAAAGCACCTTAATGAAAGAGACTTTGGACTCTATATCACAAAGATTGGGTCTAAATGACAGTATTAGTTTAGGTTTGTAGTAGTAAAGTATAAGTTACTTACCTTGCTATGTGTTTTGCTGTCTTCAACCATTTTTACTAAACTTTTCGATACAGATTTTTAAATTTTACACTACAGTTGAAGTAAGTCTGATTTTGTTCACTTTTCAGTTGAAGCAAATCTAATATACAAGGCCTGTGCCTTCGAAACAGCATGGTCAAAGCACTATGTTGCACCGTGGTGTTGTGCATTTGATACTGAAACTATAAAGGTGAGTAGAATGATTAAAATAAACTAATATTTTAGTATAGTGTAGTTAGTTCTTGTTAGTGGAGTAAACGCCATTCATTACTCTTTCTTCGTTTTCCTTAGAAGTTTTGGACGGAAAGACATTTTGATATCTATAAAAATGTATTTCTGTTTTTTGTTACAGGTTTTAGAGTATTATCATGATCTGAAACATTATTGGATGGATGGTTACGGGGATGAACTAACTTATCAAACAGCCTGCTCGTCTGTGAAACACATGTTTGAAAGTTTGACGTAAGATTTACATACTGAATAGCTTTAAGACTGACTTGCATCAAAAAGATAAACGTTTAAGACGCTTAATCACGTCAGATTCATACAAGACCTGGCAATTTAATGTCTTGTTTAACTTTTACCTAAAATGAGAAATTCTCTTGGAGTCGCGGATTCACATGGGCGGTGGTACGTCTAGACCAACCCCTATACAAGTTCTACAACTTGACATAATTGTAAAGATTCTCATACAAAAATGTGAGAAATATGTTAAATTGTAGTACTTTTAGTTTTGTGGTGCAGGCCCCAGGATGTCCGGAAATTGGTCGAATATTTGTATTGATTTGAAAACCCGCCTACAGCTTAATGTTTTTGTATCCTCTGTTCACGTCTTTGTTACGGCTATTGAATCGGTACTGGAGTGCGATTTTTGAATCTCACGGTGACTAAAGCTCATCAAAATGGCCGAATCTCTATGAAAAACTGCATCAAAAATTGCATCACTGAGACAGGCAACCCACAGTTTTCTAGATGTCTTTTTGACTGTCAAAGTTTAATTTCAATCTCGGTGCGTTCATTTCTTACGACATAAAATAAAGGAAACCGCACGAAGGGTTAAATTAACGTTTCTAACGCAAAGGCGTCGGTAGATGTCGTGAATACCACACCACCGACCATAGGTAAAGTCGTCCAACTACACAATATAATTGCGATGTACTTGCATATGCTTTAGGCTTAAAATGCGTTTGACATTATGACGACATAGCGTGTCATTTGCAACTATTTTGCATCTTTGGCGTTGAGAAGTTTAAACTTGAGAATATATTTCAGGTCCAAAACTGCGCCAAACGCGACATTCCTGTTCGCTCATTCTGGAACTCTGCTGAAGATACTGGCTCATATGAATCTGTACAAACCCGAAACACCACTAAGAGGAGACTTTATTCCGAAAGACAATGTTTGGAGGATGTCCGACATTGATTGTTTCGCTTCTAACTTGGCTTTTGTGTTGTTTGAGTAAGTATATTTTAACATAAAACTACCGTTAGACTCGGACATATTAATAAAACGGATCATGAGCCCCCGTGTCGTCGTCGCGCCACCGCCGTGGGGGCTCATGATTAAGGACCACGGACTGGTCCGAAACATGTCGGGCATTTCTCGACGTAAAAATACGTGAGTGATCCGTTTCATTAATAAATATATATTAATTTATTAACGACTAGCGACTCGCCCTGGCTTCGCACAAGTACAATTACCATTTATTTTACATAAAAAC
Source organism: Ditula angustiorana (assembly GCA_963691745.1). Taxonomy (NCBI): domain Eukaryota; kingdom Metazoa; phylum Arthropoda; class Insecta; order Lepidoptera; family Tortricidae; genus Ditula; species Ditula angustiorana. The sequence continues at coordinate 11,227,321 of OY829475.1, forward strand.
CTTGTATTAAAAATCTCTAAATGACTGTGAAAACCGTATCAAAATCCGTTTAGAAGGTGTAAGCGGCCAAAGTTATGAAGACAGGCAGAGTCGAATAAACAGCCGAAGGCCAGTTACAATTTTATTATATGTATACACATAGATATTAAACGCTATTTCCGTTTACTAAGTTTAAGGGAGAGCCACACCGGATACGTGTGCAGCACGGCTCCAGGACACACCGGGTGTAACTTATGGAATTATATGTTGAAATGCCACATTGGTTACGTTGCGTGCACGTAAGGCAGCTCTAAAAAGCGAGCTGAAACCGTGTGGCACACGCATTCAGTGTGCCTGGGCCTTTATTCGTGTAAATATGACTAACTAATTGCAGGGCGATTCCACTCCGCACTGTAGGTACGCTCGACTGCCATTCCTATGGCATAGGCAAATCGCAGTAGGCTGTCGGCTTGCCGCGCGCTCGCTCGGTCGCCCCTGCCGTGTCAGTGTCATTGAAAACGAATGCCGCGCAACCCTAGCGTGTCGCCGGGAGTAGCGGGGGGAAGGGGCAGCGCGTTCCTTTTGACTCGTGCCGCCTGGCGCAAAGTGTATGAAGTAATACGAACTTTTTGATCGTGTTAATAAAGTTGGAATTCGTTTAATCACGGTCGTAAAAGAGAAGTTTACTATTATTTATGCTGTGGTAATTGTTTTAACAGATGCAAGGATGGCGATCACCTTCTAACTTTGCATCAGGAGCGAATCGTCAAGCTGCCAATGTGCGAAAAGGAGCTCTGTTCGCTGGAGCGTCTCAGGGAGAGCTTTCACGACACCATTCACAATTGCGACCACCATGCCATTTGCAATGACAGCAGAAGTGACGAGTTGTGAAACAAGCCTTAGACCTTTTTAATTTTAATGACACAAATTAACTACCTACTCAAAAGAAAATAGGGTCCACTGGACTTTTCTCAGTAAAATAGAAATATAAAAATTCGACTGATCCCAAGCATATCTATGTAGTAAGTAGTGGTTTATTAATTGTTTACACATCAAATTAACGAAATATAATCCTACTTTCAAACCGTACATTGTTAGAAATACATACTTTATTCCACATTTAAATTTTACGCAGAACAGCCAAGTGGCCCTATTTTGTTATCGAGTAGTCTAGGATTTTTAATTTATCCAACTAAGAACACAACCGATGGTATAGGCAACGCAACGGCAGTTGCGGTCACGCACACTGCTGCATGTCCTGTGTGTACCGAAGAATTTTCGAAGAACGTTCGAATTTTCAAATTTTTGTTTTGTTTTGTATGGCGCTGTGTAGTTGCGTGTGTAATCATTCACTCCAACTCTCGTTGCGTTACCTATTCTCTATACCATGTATCTAGTACCCTTACCATGAGTTGACGGTGACAGCACACGCTAGCGATGGCGTAAACGATTTGTATGGAGAATTGTACAGCGCCTCTAGCTGTCCCTTATAGAACTAAAGATCGCTAGTATGAGTCCAACGGTAAATTACTTATCGAAAACTAAGCGCTTGGTTGCCGTAGAACATCGATACCATGAGTCACAAATTTTACTAATGTCACCGAAAAATACTGTATCGACTATAATTAACTTTCACTAGCAAATTGGAGCACGTTTATTCGCTATCAACTGTAGTAACGTATTATGACTTTTCGATAGAACTCATGGTAGCGGTACTGGACGGTCAGATTGCGTTTTGGGACATAGAGACATTAGATCGATTTTACTTTGTATACAAATACGGAAGGCGTTGTTGCCTTTGCCATTCTGACATTTCATTAGTGTAAAAAGAGGTTAAAATCACTGAAAAAACAAAAGGTGTCTGTTGTGTGGTCAAAAGGTAACGACTAGGGTACATACACTTTATGATTTCTTTAATTGGGCCAAAAATAGGCTATCTATACTATAGACCCTTAAGGCCGGATGCGTATACAGCACTGCTCCAGTTCACTCTGTAGAGCTGCGCTGCGTGCACGCAACGCAAGCGGCATCTCAAATCTCTACATATAATTTCATACATTACAACCGGCCTGTGCACGCGCGTCTCCAGAATCGTGCTGCATTCGCATCCAGTGTGGCGCGGCCTTTAACTGTCGTCCATAGAAAAGCATTTGCAAATCTAATTCTGACTTTGACCCAGATTTACCTTTTTCAGGTTTAACTAAACTAAATGCTGTGACATAAAATAAAATGTCAGTGTATAAAAAAAAAGAAAATGCCTGCCAGGTATTTCGTGTAGCTACTCGAATTATGTGGAGTAAAAAAGGTAGAACTCAGCAAATTAGCGTAATTACTTCTAAAATGGCATTAATGTTTGGTTTATGTAAAAGAAGATACATTTAAGTGCCTAATTATGAAGCAAAACGTACCTCAATTACGTAGGTGGGGGTTAGGGCCCGCAGTTACAGTGATTTATAATTACACTGACCGCCGTGACCGCTGGTCGGTCGATGTGTGCGCTTTAATTCTTACTGTCAAGTAAACTGTTGCTTAAGCTTTTGGTATTTTTGCATAATGTTCAAAATGTTTAATAAAACATGATGTTTTTTTTGTTGTCTTTTTTCTATTCTACTCCATTAGATAGATTAAATAATTTCTTAAGTTACATTTCGAAAGTTACATTACATTTAAAATTCATGGTAAAATGCATTACACATTTAGATTTCGCTACGCTTCTATATCGCATAGTCGGTCGAGTTGAGGCTTAGATTTTAATTCAAGTACCTACCTTTCTTCATAAGGTCTTAATATTAACGATCGTAAGCATCGACTTCTATAAAAATACGACTTTAGGTGTAGTTCATTGCGTTGTTTCAGACTTTCTTATGAATTTGTTTCACTGCCCTTGCTACATATTTAAGTACCTTTCTTCATAAGGTTTTAATATTAACGATCGTAAGCATCGACTTCTATAAAAATACGACTTTAGGTGTAGTTCATTGCGTTGTTTCAGACTTTCTTATGAATTTGTTTCACTGCCCTTGCTACATATTTACTGTGCCAATTGTCAGAATTGGACACGAAACTAAGCACCAAGAGAACTTACGCCATTCCCGTCAACTAAGTAAATACATAGGCACTCATTGTATGTAGTCTGTTCACGGAGCTGTTATCGATTCAGTTGCCGACTGTTTCAAATACCAATCGTCTGCTACTTAGCAACGTCTGAACTTTAAAGCTCATCAACTATTAAGTACTCGCTTGTTGGAACTTTAAGACGGGTGGAAGCCATTTAACAGTCTTTTGAAAAGTGCCAGGAAATCCTGCTTGTAACTTATAAGCAGAGGAATAGAAAGACCGTTTAGGTGTATCGCTTGTACGAAAAAAATAGGTGGGTGGGTGTACGCATCTACCACAGACTGCTGATAGTTTCCTGCCAATTCGCCTCGTGAAGCGCCGTGCGTTATAGAAAGGTACAGATGCAGAAATTAATTCATAATAAATTATGAGTTTGGTATTGTTTTTATAAATTAAAAGTACCTAACACAATTGAAAATAATAATTTCAAGAGATAGATAGTTTGTTTAACATACTTAGCTACTTTTATCGGTAAAAAAATTCGTTCACTATGTAGGTAGTAAGTAGGTATCTATACTACATTATTCATTTACCTCAGGTAAAGTATAGGGTGCCCAGTACGGCTTCCTTCGGTATGACAATGATTATCTTATAGACGTCGGTTACACGCTAATTCTGGCGTCAGTTCAGTCCATCATTCCGGTATAGTTTTGACTGATGCCAGAATGATGACAAATGGACACGGTTACGATCAGTTCAGACTAACACGACACGAGACAGGTTACACGATAATTTTCTCGTCATCCTGACCAGAATGATGGACTGAACTGACGACAGAATGAGCGCGTAACCGACCTCTTAGAGCTTCTGGTGAGTGGTTGCAAATTTTGAACTAACGTAGGTAAGTACAGTCGCCATCAAATATATTGGAGCGGGCAAGTTGCTCAAAAGCATCTTAACACGACTATTGCCAAAGCGTTATCTTCAGATGGCGACTGTACCATACATACTGCTTTGATTTGTTACCCCTGAATCACCGTTCATTCAGCAAAATCCCCCTCAACCCCTCTTGCTCCGCAAGCAATAGGCCAAACAACCGGCCGCGGTTCTATTGGTTACTTACTCAAAAAATTACCCCATACTTAACTAAAACATGTCTTATTCCTTTCATAAGAAGCTGAAGGGAAAAGAATGAGAGATAAGTATAGACGAAGCATATGTTAACTAACGTATGTTTAATAAGCGTTTATAAATGAAATGTACAGGCAAATAAGTATGGTAGGTACCATAAACAAACTAACACATAATTCGTTTTCTAACTTTTCAAGTAAAAACTTTTAGATGGTCCTCTACACGATGTTCCTAGATATATTACGACGACATAAAAAAGTGGCGCTACGCTCGCATCGTAAATAAGGATTTTGTTACCGAGTCTGAATAGTGGCCTAGTTAACGACCTTACTCAGAGGTCCCAGCAACACTCGCTTTTCACGCCGACGTAAAGCATCTCACATCCCTTTCTAACCACGAGGCTTGGGTGAGACGGATGGATGCTTTATCGCCAGGATAAAGGACATAGAGCAATAGATGTTCGCCAAGACTAAGGGCACATCAGAGCACCTAGTACGAATATTAGTGAATATTCGTACTAGGTGCTCGTTGTAACTCAGAGCGTCTTCTAACTAGTCCTGTAGGAATCCAAGGAGCAAGCTTGGCATGAATAAGGTACGCATTTCCTCGTGTTCACCAAGGCCTCCTGCTACCAAAAGGTACAGTAAGAAAGTAGCTACCACGCGTCCCGCTAAGAACGCGATTAGAGCGAGACCCGCGTCAACGTTTACTTATTACGTTGGCGTCGCCAGAAGAGAGCAATATGAGGCAGTTGCCTTGTCCACTCTAGGCGATCTCTTAATTGACGGGACGCCAGCGGTGCAACAACGGATGGGTGGGGGCACCATAATTTCATACACTGGTAAATAAAAGTGCACCTATCTCGAACCTTCTTGATACGCGCTAACTCTTATATCTTAGGTTTATACTGTCTAATCGTCTTAGCAATCCCAATGTTTCTCTTTTCCAAGCCTTCATAGCTCAATGAGAAGGCAAGCAATAAAGAAAAATATCGATTGCTCCGACGATGAGGGAGTATAGTTTAAGATTAAGAGAGTTACCAGAAGTACAGCTGTCCAGGTAGAGCAGTAGCGCCCACTTAAAGATTGCCATGCTTCTTATTATATCATCGAAGCATTTATCGAAGCGCTTGCCGCGCAGCTGGCCACTTAGCCTTAGCTTATTATGTCCTAGACAAGACACGGAGTAGGGCTACTTTGTATCTGGCAATCTTGTCAGGTTAAGGGTGCCATAAATAATTCTCTTTATTACGTAATATAACCGCCGTAACTGCGGAAAAATTACGGTCACAATAAATTACCTTTTTCGGGGTTTGCATGCGTTAATCGCTTACACAGCGCTTTTCATTAGCTAATAAGGATAGATCAAAATACAGTTAGGGGGGTTATCATACGATAATTTTGTCTTGCTTTCTTTTCTGCCTTAAGCTTCAAAGCCCTAATGCGCTAGCTTTTGCCGCGGATGTAGAGCATTTATGTTATGTCCCTTCCCTCTTTAACCAGTTAGCGTGTGCGAAAGGGACTAATGTTTTATTTTCGCGATAAACGCTAGTGCGCTACTAGTTAGTACTGGTACGATTTTTAATTTGTCAGAAGTTGTGAACTGTCGAATTAACTTTTCAAATAAAAGAAAAATAGAAAATAAAACTTTAGGACCACTAGGTTGCAAAGTTGAGCATTTTAGTAAAAAAGCTGTGACTTGTTAAGCTTTTTAGAATATTAAGGGATGAATTTAAAACTTAACTTGGTTAAATCTTAACGACATCTCTGTATGTAGTTAGTTACCCTAGAAATAAACATGATTCGCCCAGTTTCAAGTTTACGATACTAATGCCTATGGTGTTTTAGGTATACTAGGTAGCTGCCCGCGCCCTCTTACAGTACGTATCTCTCTAATCAGTCGGCCAGTTTACAATACGTATCTCTCTAATCTGTGAGCCAGATTTCATAGGTTTTCAATCTGTTATATTTATAAGTATCGAGATGTTGCTCGCCTTACAAAGCAGCAAGCATGTCTCTAAGGTCGAAAGAGACGGATCTCGTGGGATTTCACAATCACAGTTCATTCCCTATGTTTCTTCCCTTAAGGGTTGATTTTATAAAATTGGTGGACCACATGAAATTATGCTTTTTCGGGCCCTTAATTTTTTAGTACACCTGGTTGTTTACTAAATGTTTTTCTGGGCAACAAACTGCACATTTGATGAGAGAAACATGTCATCCTAATTTCATGTTACTAGTATTGGTAGTACCGGCACTACAGTGATAAGTCAGACAGTTAATACTATGTTTTAGGTTACTTTTCATACTGTAAGTACAGTCAAGGAATTCAATTTCCAACCCACCTAAGGTTCAATAGCATATAGCAAACTGTCACCATAAGAGCTATAGAGCAAGACGTTAGTTTGACATATCGACCTTAATGCATTGCGAATGTCAGACGGCATTTCAACGAAATGGGTAGGGAATTAAATTCCTTGATTGTACATAATAATCCTACACCTACACAGAGGAAAGTATTCGTTTCTGTTAGTAAGGTATCTATAAATTTAATATAAACACGCAATTTATTACTTACAACATCATAATTTAGCATATTTGGGTCAGGAAATTTTAAATCTTTTGTAAAATTTACACCATAAAAATCTTTCTGAACATTATACGTCCGACACTTTATGACTCGTTAAATTAATACACTACTAAATTGAGCCATTCTGTTGCATAATATTAGGATTAAGACTTATTTTAGCTCGTTATAAACATAAATATGCTTAAAATATCGCGCTATACCCCAGTGTTAACAAGTAATAGTTACTTATCTTTTTGCGATATAGCAGTCGTACCTAATACTTTCAAGACCGTAAATTTCTAAGTCATTATCATATCAGCCGGAAGACGCTCATTGATGGCCATAGGCCTTCCAAGTGGAAATCCTTGCTACACGACGGTCATTCTTGTGCTACTCGCATCAATAAGAATAGAATAGAATAGAATTCATTTATTTCAGGCTGCATAGGCCCAGAGATAAATATTTATTATACAAATCTACTTAATAACTTAATTACTAGCACGTGAAGTCTGCAAGGTGAGCACTTTCGCGGTGTCAGTTAACCGGCCACGGAACCGCCGGAATATGACACCTTTCGGCCAAAACTCTTCTTTTGTGAAGGTCAACAGCTGGTCAGTCGGAACTCTCACCACAAATGAATTAAAATTCACGTGATGGCGGGACTCCAACCGCTCGACCCTCAGAGTGAGCTTGGTCTTCACTCGCACATATTCCACGATTTCCTCGACCTTCGTGGAGTGATGCAGACGGGACACGTACAGCTGCAATGGTTTATCAATGGTTTCCAGCAATCTTAACCAGATCCACATCGTGGGATGTCGACCATTTTTACCAACACTTCGTTTTTAGGCTCGTGACTTTTACTGACAACTTTTCCTACCCAACGGCCATCGATTCTACGAGCAATTTTTTTCTTCTGCTTTCAAAGTAACCATGGTAAATAAAACAAAATATTAAAATCGAACATATCTTTCCAATATTTGAACCATTTTACGCTAACTTTGCCGTCAAATACATGCATAATGCAGGCGTGGCAAGGCAGGCAATCCGGCTCGAAGGACCAACATTTCACTACGTATAACGTATGAAATCGTGTTTTGAATTATGAAATAAAAATGCTATTGCTGTTGAAAACAAAGTGACTTGCTTAGAATAAAAATTGAAACTATTCCACACGCTTTGAATTACACGACTAGAACAGTTTGCTGTGAGTTATTATCATATAATTTCTAGACAATAGGAACCCAGTGAAATGCGCTGTAAAGTGAGACATTGTTTGTTTGAGTGCGGTATGGACTGTTGTCCACACTAAGCCCGTAACATTGTAAATTTATTCGATATATTCGATTTATACCCGGAATTTAAGGAGATATCTAGTAGATAGGTACTTTCCAGTTAAAGTTTTTAAGGGGAAATGCAGATGACTTATCTCCGAAGAAACGCTCTACACATCCAACTTTTTCCTGCCTAGATTTTGGCTCTAGAAAATACGATGTTTTTACAGTCTCCATAATTTTCATTCTAAGGTTATCAATTCGACCCGCATGTATGTATGTAATAATATAATATGTTTTATTATTGCTCCAAAATTGGGTGGGCTGTGTAATATACCTGGCAACATTTTGCTAAGGCGTTCAATTTAAAAACTCAGCAACTTAAGGGCCCAAGTGCAGAGAGTACTCCGGAATAACAGTGAACTTTATCCGCAAGTCAGCATGAATAAGCAACAAGTTTATATGGGTTGCTTTCGCGCGAGTTTTTGTTTCAAGTTTGCAAGTTGTTGCTAAAACGTGAAAGTTATATTGGAGCACATTGTTTGTACAAAGCTTACGTGATAACTCAGCTGTGATACGTGTAAAATAAAATAACATTGTTGTTAGAAGAAGAATATGGCTATTTGCTTGAGCTATTTACGGTTTCGCTGAGCTTTTCTTCGGTGTATCTTACTAGAAACAATGTAGATGCAATAGCAATAAGTGTAGTAAAAGCAAGCTTCTAAAACCGACAACGGAAAAAATAATTAATTAATATATCACTTTCTGAATCTTTGCCGTATTTATCTTTACCTATATTTTCTTTACATAGGTAGTACTTGTATAAAACATAGTTGTTATCCGTTCAGGTCTGTCCTTAATCATTAGTGTATGTTCGGTCGCCTTCTCCTTCTAAGCCACGCAATGGATTTTGATACGGTTTTCACTGTTATTTAGTGATTTTTTTCCGGAAGGTTTTTCGTAAGTACAATACCTTTTATTTGTACCCGTGCGAAGCCTAATAATTTAAAATATACATAATTTAAAAACGTATCTTAAAACCTCAATTTTGATGTCTTTCTTACGCGATTTGATTACTTGATTTTTTTGATCGCATGTTCTTTTCACTTTATTTTCTTGTATCGAGTGTCACACACAGACGAATCTAACGATAGCTTTACCGAAGTTCGTATAAACCCATTTGGGTAAACGAGGTATCGTCAGATCGAACAAAGACCGAGACATACCTATACATTAAAAGGCAAACATATAACCTTCCTTATTGGTTTCGCCGTAGTTGGGTAAAAAGGTACAACTGTATCTCCTGAACCATGTGCTGGACAAAAGCGTTTCGATTTTGTTTCGCCAAAGAAGTATTTTTTTTACCTCTTACTAGGTAATCAAATCAATTAATTATTTCTTTTTTTAATCAAACGGATTACGTGTGAAGCCATAATAACTTCGCTTTCAATCTGAATTTACCAATTTCATTCTAAGAAAACTTGTCACTAATCAAAATTCGCGTTGAAGAATAAAACAAAATATTTCGTTTACTTACCTAAATGGAAAGTGCCGAGTTTTTAAATGTCATCGTAATAAATATATATAGGTATAGGTATTCATACGTACATTTGACCTTTACAGGGCGACGGTATGAATATTTTGACGCGAAAAGTAATATAATGTTTGAATCTCATAATCTGCCTACACTTGTTTTGAATTTTGAAATAAGGCCTTGGTCTATATTGTTGAAACACCAAAGTGTGTGGGTAATATGTTAAGTTTAAAGACAATTTGTACTAGAATGACTATCGTCTTTTAGAAACCCAAAAGACCTGGAGTGCGATTTTTGAATCTCACCGGGTGACTAAAGCTCGCCAAAATGGCCGTGTTTCCTAGAATTGCGGCCATTTTGGTGAGCTTTAGTCACCTGGTGAGATTCAAAAATTGCATTTGAATCTTACCGGGTAACTAAAGCTCATCAAAATAGCCGTTTTTCATAGACATTCGGCCATTTTGGTGAGCTCTAGAAACCTGGTCAGATTCAAAAATTGCACCCCAGGGCCCAATTTCATAAACGCGACAAGCGTAAGGTGACAGTGGCGATTCGATAAACATTGTTTGCCCACTATGTTGTTAAGTCTGTAAGTCGTTATTTATTGACACGGTAATGTAGGTACGGCGAATCGTCACTGTCACCTGTCGTCTGTCGCGTTTATGAAATTGGGGCCTGATCTGAGCCAAGTAAATCTAGATATCGCCTTGAAATAGCTCGCGGAGTATTCTGTTAACAAAAAAACGTCTGGTAAAAAAAGAACTACTAAAATTGATTGAGGGATCTTTGAATGTCATTGTTGAAATTACTAGTATATTGGAAGAAATCGTGACCATTAAATAGAAAAGCCGGCCAAGAGAGAAGGATTTGCGCACCATCACACAATATCTTTGTGTTATGTATTTATCAAAACAACCCGTAAAAGATGAAAAAAAACCGAACCGCAAAATATAGTTTGTTTGTAAGGGATTTCTGTTGATTTCTAGAAAACAGCGTTAATTAGAAAAATCCTTAAAATGTTCTATAGTAGGCACTTTTTTAAAAAAATGTTAATAATAAAACATTTTAATTTTCTTTTATATAATTTTTCAGTATTGTTCTAAATTGACGTGGCATTAAGAAAAACATTTATGTTATGTATAATATCACTATCTGCCACTAACTTGTTTAAACCTTTTTAAAAATTTTTGAAAGTTAATTGTTGAAAAAATGTATTGAACTTCGTTTATGTTCATTAAATTTATGTTCAAATAATCATAAAAACCAAACCAAAACATTAAAATATACAATCTTAACAGTAGTTTGTTTTTATTTTTTCGGGTCTCAGTCCTTTAACTTATGTATAATTCTGACCCAACATAAGCGTAGGGTAGATAATTTTTAGGCAAATACGTATTCTATTGTGTATGCCATCCGCATCGATGCCGGCATGAACCTAACCCAAATACTGCTAAAATATGATATGCATTTGAAAAAATGTAAACATATCTTTAAGGCGTTCGTTTATTTGCAATGTCTTAAGCTTTGACTCTTCTGATCACTTGTGGCTTAGTTCGTTTCTCGCTTACTGAGCTAGTTAGAGGAAGATGGATTGACGAAAAAAAGGTCAAATGAGACTCAGATTCGCGCACCGAGTGTTCCGTATAAAAGTGATATATGATAAGCACCGAACATTGCTGTAACGAAGAGATAAACTGCACGGATTTAGGGACAAACCTAACTTTTCCGTTAGAAAACCGTTGTCCCCACACATCGGTCAGTTTATCAACTAAGAATAAATTTAAGTAATAGGTAATATCAACAAATAGAAAAATCTTAAGTATCTAACAGGAATTGAACCTGCAGCCTCTGCATTCTATGCCGCGTATTACAATTTTTTTTTATTTATTAATTTGAATGTGTTGCATTGAAAAAAATATTGAAATAAATAATTAAGTTTAAAATCGCTAAAAGTGTATTTTTTGTGGTGTAACTACAAACGGTTTTCGGACTTCTCCTTTATTTTAGTATGAGAGATTGCTTCTTGCCAAATTTTATGCATTATAGTAGATGGTCTACAAAAACTACCCTAATAGGGTTTTGATTCCCTTGCGAGTGTCAAAATATGCGGCATAAACGCCCGCATCTTTTGATTGCGTTGACTTAGAAGTTAAATTTTTGCACAATTTCACGGCATTGCAGACTTGAGTAATTAGTATTAATTTCATCTTGATATCTCTAAGCGTTTCCCAGAGAAAGGGTTTCGGCAGACAGACAGACGGACAACGAAGTGATCCATGAGGGTTTCCTTTTGAGACACGAAATGCTAAAAGGTAGAAGTTGAACGTTATATAAAGCTTAAATAGGATTGATTTATTCTAACAAATATATAAAGGTTTTCTGAAGCACCTTAATCCTAAGTGAAAAAGTCAATAGACGCCTTGCATAACCTATACTAAAGTACGCCTTACTGAATACGCATACTATTCGTAATAATACGCACGATCCAATTCTCTATACAGCGTGTTTTATTTATAGGGACAGTTGGTGAATGGTCCGAAACCATTGGCCTTCGTGTCATGACCGACCAAGTTAATTTTATCTGAGTTTTCTTATTTTTTTTCAGTTTCCTTTCTTTTGACACAGACAGAGACACAGGGAGGGGTAAATTAAATCCGAGCCGGTCATGTTAGGCCGTGGCATAGGAGATATAGGGAAACTATCTTGGCAACCATTAGGTTTTTTTATTTTCGTATATAGCATGTCTTGGGCAAGCGTAAACTGTCCATCAAAAAAAAGTAAAATTTTGCATTGTTTTAGAATGTGAATTGACTCTATTTTTGTGTAAGGATTGTTTCACTATATTGGAGGACAAAATTCAGGAAAGTTGATTACATTTAGTGAAAAAATCTCTGAGTTTAAGTTGTATACTGCGGATTTGTCTAACTAGCGCTAACTAGTGTCATTAGAAAGGGACACACTTTGAAATGAATTTAAGGTAAAAAAAAGCTTTTATGGAAAAATAAGCCCTTTTGGAAACACACTCCTCAACTAAACTTGACCAGCCATGTGTTGCCATCAGGCAATGCAATTATATATCTACTAAATCATAGTCGATTCATACTTCACGATCAAAAGTGTTCCATAATTTACTATCCCAAAAAGTTTTTACAATAAAAGACCCAGTGGTTCCTAACACAGTTTTTCTGTATCTCTTAGGATTTCAGATTTCACCAAATTGTTTTGGCAGTAGTTTACTTCCAGGAGCTACAAGAATTTCAACGCACCCGAGTTCCCGCGTGCGAATATTTTCGAGTCATACGATAAACAGTGGCCCTAACATGACTGGTCAAGTTTAGTTTATCTCTATCTGCGTCCCTTTCTTATGACACTAGTTAGACAGAGACACAGGAAGGGGTTAAACTAAAGCTGGGCTGTCATGTTCGGGCCGCCTGAGAGGCATACAGTAGGACGCTTCTTATACCTAAACGCCGTTTTTGTTCGAAGTAAAACTTCTGTAATGTACTTGTAGTATTATTTATTCTGTTTTGGTTAAAACAACACGCTGTGTAACCTAAGAGACTTTTCCCGAGCTAGGAATAATGCCCTAATAAAATCTCCCCAAGGCACAATAGCAATAAATAAACCTTTATCGAGACATCGCTATCGGTAAAATGTGATGCAAGGAGAGAACAGAACTGCTAGCAGGGGTATTCATTTTCTCTCTCCTCGCTTAGTGCGTCTCTCTCTTACTGGGCTATTAAAAAAGAGACGCACTGTACGACAACTTGAATCGCGGTGGATCGTGCGAGCCCCACAGAACAAAACTTGAAGCCCTATTCTCATGGTTGAAAATCGTAACTTGTTGAATCAACGACACTGCTTTTTAGGGTTCCGTTGTCAAACTATGTAGGTACCCTTATACATAGTTCTGCCACGTCCGTCTGTCTGACTGTATGTCACAGTCACGTTTCTCTAAGTATTATTTAAATTCCTAAAAAGATTCTTAAACAAAAAATATACAAATAATAAAAAGATTTTTTATTTAATTTACGACACAGAATAAGATATCAAAATAGCGACCCACCCTAGCTTTGCGCGGGTGTAATTTACTAATAATAGTATTTTATGTAACTGCTATATAATGAGAGGCCTTAAAACACGAGTGTGGTTTTATGAAACGAGCGTCAGCGAGTTTCATAATAGGATCACACGAGTGTTTTAAGGTCTAATTATATACAGTTGCATACATTACTTTATCTACACACATATCATAACTGCAAAAAACCGTAACAGCAAAAAACCAAAAACGAATGACAACTAATGGCCGCCATGTATATTAAAAAGGTACTCTGTGATTCGATCTATCCGTCAAGACGAACGTTTTTTTTAAACCATAGACGAACGAATATAGTCCCTATTGTCATATCACTCGAGATCAACTGTCGTGCGTTTAAATTAAAAAAACATACTGAGTTGACGTTTCGTATCGATAACTGTTTTAATATCTGTGGATACTAGAATAGAGACCAACTTGAATTTTGACAGCTGTTCCAAATTTAAATTCATAACGTCACGAGCAGTCACGAGATATCGGTAATGTGATGACCAATAAAGAACAGATTTACCTACTACCACAGACAAGAAAATTCTTATAATAACATTGGTTGTAATAATGCTGGTCATTTCCTAGGGTTTTTGAACACGTTATTTAGCCTTTATGATATGTGTGTAGATAAACTTAATTTATCTACACACATATCATAATTGTTAAATAACGCGTTCAAAAACCATAGAAAATGACCAGCATTATTACAACCAATGTTATTATAAGAATTGTCTTGTCTGTGGTAGTAGGTAAATCTGTTCTTTATTGGGTAGTATCTCTTAGTAGTCTGTGTTTATTGGTGATCACATTACCGATATCTCGTGACGTTATGAATTTAAATTTGGAACAGCTGTCAAAATTCAAGTTGGTCTCTATTCTAGTATCCACAGATATTAAAACAGTTATCGATACGAAACATCAACTCAGTATGATTTTTTAATTTAAACGCACGACATTTGATCTCGAGTGACATGACAATAAGGACTCCATTCGTTTGTCTATGATTTAAAAAAACGTTCGTCTTGACGGATAAATCGAATTGCCGCCATACTTGTTTGTTGGTTTTTTGCTGTTACGGTTTTTTGCAGTTATGATATGTGTGTAGATAAAGTAATGTATGCAACTATATATAATTAGGCCCTAAAACACTCGTGTGATCCTATTATGAAACTCGCTGACGCTCGTTTCATAAAACCACACTCGTGTTTTAAGGCCTCTCATTATATAGCAGTTGCATAAAATACTATAAGATGTCCATACATAAAAAGTTTCCGTTAAAAATAGTGATAATGTGTGAAATGACAGTGATATAAAATTATATGCGTGGTTTAGGAGTAGGCGGTTGAAGGTATGAGGACAGATAGGAACGGATACTGACTTAAAATAATTAATAGATTCAGGCGTTACTTTGCGGAGGTCCATATCAACAAACTGGAACAAATTACCTTGCTACTCCGCGAAACCAGTGCCGGGCTCGTGCAAAATAGCTGCGTCTCGTCTGGTTTCGCGGAGTAGCAAGGTAATTTGTTCCAGTTTGTTGATACTGACTTTGTTTTAAACTATGTCAAGATAACCAATTTTAGATTTCAGACATTAAAATTCGAAAAAATATCTGAAATAACAGCATGTAAGAAGAAAAAAAACAGACAAAATAAGCACACGCAACTTTAAATGAAATCTAGCTACGTAGAAAAAGCTTGAGAAAAGAATTTTTATCTGTCGTCGTATGGCCACAGAACTCTTTGTTGAGCATGGCTCATTATGTATACCTACATTATGATTACGTGTATCATATTATAAGTACATGTGATTATACAAATGTGATAACATTAGCTCTAATAAAAATAAAAATGAAGGTCTAACTAAACATATTACTACGTCCGATAGCTAGAGGAAGATGCCCGTACCTACTCTGCAGAGACAGAAAATAAGATGTTTACTAAATTGGAAACATTTATATGCATCGTTTCGTCAAAGACGTCAAGGTTTTCGTCCGTGTCCTTTCAAAAAAGATAGCTAACATTGACATAGTATAGCATAGAAGTTTTAAAATTGAAAGTCAAATTATAATAGCTGATCTTTTCACTTTAAATGGCAATACAATGTGCCAAAAAGAGACGATTACATAGGTACTCTAAACCTCCTCTTCAAAGGACATTCCGTACACACATAAATTGTCAAAATGGTCTCCTTTGGTGTACATTAAGGTAGTATAATCTAGGTTTTCCTTTATAATTTAAAGATTTTATTACCGTGACGCACACCAAAGGTAATTTTACAGTTTCTGGTGTACCCTTGACATGGACTGAGGCTACATCAATGCTTTATTTAGCTAAAGTCGAAACAGATAACTCTTGTACGCAATTGACAACGCTGTACCCTAGCCAAGTGCCAGTAGGTAAGTACAGTGGCGTCAGCCGCTCGCAGGCAAGTCGACTCGCTGGGGACAATAGGTAGGTAAATGGAAAACTTTCCAAAGAGCTTTGCTGTTTAACGGGCGTGTTTCTCTTTCAAGTCATTGACTTTAATGACGGCTGGGGAATTTCATTAGAGAATGAGGCGAAACGCAGCGGTACGCTGGTCTCCCTCGATTGTTTAACAAGAGGGAAATTTTCTCAAATTTTGGATGTTGCGATCGTCCTTATAGGTATAATTTAGTACTTAGTATAATTTCGGCCTAGGCCTACCCTGGAACCTTCTAAACTACTGTTTAAGTATGTTCAAACTTTGCATCGTTAGTGTTAATTTATAGTGCAGAGCTTGAGTCGTGATTTAGACCTTCAATTAAATGATACTGGCCTTATTTATTTTCTATTTTTACCTGACTACCGCCACAAAGGAGTATTACGTTTTAACGCTGCATTTTTAGCTAGTTTAACAATACCATTAATGATAATATTTTTTTAATTCGCTTGTTTCTAGATGATGGACGATTTAAATAAAAAACTTGTTTTTCTAATTCCGGCGTTGACAAGGCATTTCTAATTTCTGACCTTACTATGTTAGGGAATTAAGAGTGCCAAAAACATATCTTATGTTTAACTAAAAGTTGTTGGTTTTGGAACTACTAACATAATTCTGTTCATAGTTAAGAGCGTAACCTATCCATTTGATATACATGTTGTAGGAAGTTAGCCACTGGCCCGTTTACCCTAAAGCTTTCACTAAATACAGTCAGCAGATGAAGTCGCTGAACACCTCGAAAGGTCAAAAAATCTACACAAGTCTTTACTCCCATGGCAATAGAGTTGTGTATAGATCTTTTTGACATCTTTGACTGTGTAGATATATCTGCCGTTGACTGTACAAGCGAAATGGGTAAACTATTTTCAGGAAAGAACTTAAAAGAACGCTCCAGTGGTTTGGTTAGCGTCGGGCGGGCGGTAAAACTAAGCTCTGGAAACTTTCAGATCTGATGCCGATATTTACTTGGTCGTGATTAATAGCGGCATTGTCTTGGGCGGTCTTTAGTCAAGACTGACTGGGTTTACGGGGTTTTAACGGCCGGAGCCGGCGGCGCGAGGGATTATGCAGCGTTGATTCCTGTTGCTCTGCAGTTTGACAGCGCGCGTTTGACGGAGCGCGCACGCATCGAAGCTACCGGGTCTCCTTTGACGCGCGGAAAAGTTTTGACGCCTTAAGTGCAGTGACGGTGCTTTATTGCTGTGCCTAGAGTTTAAATCGATGGTTTGTTTAAACCGCAACGAGTGCTCAACATTTTTGAGCAATACTGGTTCATAGTTTTTCTGTTTATAGGGAATAAAATGGATTGAAATTAGCAGGGTAATAAATATGGAATTGACGGTCTGTTGTTATGAGTAGTAGAAACAACACAATGAATTTAAAATTAAACAACGACGTACGGCAACCCGTAAGAAGACTAAAGGTTAGAAAACATCCATCAACTATCAAGGTATGTTTTTTCAGCTTTAATTACTATTTTAATCTAAAATAGTTTTCATTTTAGTAATAATTAAAACTTTCAACTGTTAAAAATTAAACTTCGCGTTCATTACGAGGACTTTATGATCACAGGCTAGCACCAAGTCTAGAACAAAGCTTTGTCCATTTCAACTGCAAAACTATCCCAATTAGCCATTCGTTAAAACACTTTGTAGAAGTTAATGACCAGTTTGTTAAATGCATGTAGCCATGTACGCATGAACTTTACGTAAAACGAATAATTATATAAATTACAAATTTGCACCACAATTCCCGCATAATTTTACCAAAGCCACCATATTTGTTCGACTAATCGTCAATCCGCACACCAAATGCATTTCCAGCCTGTCAGGGGCGTAACTAGGGTGGGGCAGGCAGGGCATGTGCCCTGGGCGCCAAATAAGGGGGGGGGGGGGGGCGCAAAAAACGAAATTTACTAACTAACTACCTATTAAAAAAAATATACATGGCCAAATAAAAGTCTTTTGAGGATCATTTAATCCTTATTGTAGATACATTTATTCCAGACGGGAACATATTTGTGATATGTTGTTTGTTTTAGATACATTACGTTACAAAATAAGTAAATTAATAAAAAAAAAATATTTACAAAGGGAAAGGGGCGCAGTTTGAATGCGAGCCCTGGGCGCCATTTTACGTCGCTACGCCCGTGCAGCCTGTAAAGTACAAACAACGAATTCATTATTAGATATTCTGTTGCTGAAATGGCATATTGATTCCCAAATGTACCTCATCGATACCCATTAGCTAAAACAAATGGACCGACAGCGTTGATCTCTGAACATTGAGCGGAAGGTGGAGGCAGCGTGGCACCGTGATTCAATCACAGCGTTGATTGACTGGTTAGGCTCAAGAGACCAGAGGAACATTCTAATCTAATAATGTCCTAATGGAATTCACAGAAATAACAGCGTTAAGTAGAACCTGATTGAGCTTAGCTAAAATAATAGAGGTACTTTGTCGGCTTTTGCGGCTGATGAATGATATCACTCTACAATAAGAGTACGGAACGAACGCGATTAGAACAATTTTAGGTACACCATCTAGGTAATTGATAAGAATTAATAAGTAGTATGACCTTTTCTAACATGTCTATTTGCTTTCAAAGCGAATAAAAAGTATAATAATTAAATTAAAATTGTAAAGACAACACAAAGAAAAATTAGGGTAATGGCAGGACTTGAACCTGCAACATCAGCATTCCGTGCCTTGCGTTTGCCAGTTTCGTCACACTGCCTTTGCCATACCCTGCGAATTTTTCAATGTGCTTCGTCTTACGGTCATTACATTATTGATTTTAAGGGTACAACTACCCTCGGTGTCATCTATATGAAACTTTTTAACAAGTTATCATATTCAACTGGGTACCTTTACAGCTACCGACAGCTGACGAGAGATGGCGCCGTTTTTGTTATTAAATTTTTGTAATCGAAATTTCTTTCGATTTTATTTTTAAATGTTTTAACATTTTAATTTAATAATTTGAATGTTAAAACATTTAAAAATAAAATCGAAAGAAATTTCGATTACAAAAATTTAAGTATAATAATTCTTAAACTATAATATACTCGTATACGGAAGAAATAACTGTCATACCCAATCATAGTGTAACTACAAAAGCGAAATATATACGCTACGGAGATACATACAGCGCTATATCTGTGTTGGAGTGGTATATAATGTTACCACTACCTTACACCTCTCATATTTGATTGAAAAGCTACTTAAAATATAATACGTAAAAGCTACCATCCACTTTATGTAAGTCGCGTACATCTGTAATAGTTATCGAACATCCGTGCACCGGTTTACAGTAATAACGCCTTTAAATACCCATCCCTATGCCAATGGAATGGGTGATATGAACTGAATAATAGCGTAAGAAGAGCCAAGAACCCTATTAAACTGTTACCTGATCACTACTCCATTATCCAATGCACTGGATGACGTTCGAGTAGAGCGGAAATTTTAATGAGAATGACAACAATTTTTAAGCAGCGATGTGGGGGGCATGCGATAAAAACGGTACGCATACGATGCGTCACTGCGGTTCCGTACTGTCTCCGTATTTTAAGCAGCGGTTTGGTCGAACCTTTAAACTGACTGTCTATTAAAGATGGAACGGATGAAAAAATTCTACGTGCTCTAAAGGCATAAAACTTCATACCTACTTAGTGTCTATGTATTACATACTCCCTTTAAAAAAATGACACCTTTCCTCAGTTCCGTTTATTATTAACTTAAGTGGGTTTAACTTTACGTCCTTTCTTATTGCATTAGGGGATTCATTTCAAGGCTTAGAACCATCTTTAGAACAAATACAAGATAGAATACATAAAAGTTTTGAGTTTTAACGGTTATTGCAAGATTGCAAACCAAAGGGAATGGCATGATTTTTTTAAGTTTCCGGAACTACCATTCGTTTGTAAAATACTTCATAACAAGCGTATCTATAACTTGAGTTTATTTATAAAAGTACGTCATCAAATATAAATATGACAATAAGAGGGAGTAATGTAAAGGTCATCGAACGTACTATTAAGTCGTGCTATGCTTTGGGAAATCAAGCAATTGCCTTTAAATTAGGTAAATAAGTTTCGAAATTGTTTTTTGGTTTGTTCGTTGTTTGAGTTTGAACTTGGGTACCTAGTATGCTTAAGTATCTATTTTTTTTTTAATTAAAAAATCAGATAAAAAAAGTAACGCCTGAATCTATTAATTAATCAGATAGAGAATGTGAGTCGAATTTGCGCGCGGGTCCCGTACCACAATACAATATATTATACATATATTTATCAGAATCTTGTGAAACTGACAAATTTAACGGTCCTCTATTGCTTTATTATTGAAACTAAATAAGACAACAAATATAATTGTACTCTACTTAATGAGTTCTTAACAATGAGACTTGATCAAAGTAGTAATTTCAAGGCAAAAAACATTTTTATACCTATCTCATCTCACTCCTCATCACCATCACACATCTCAATTTTGACCTTCCATTTAGTGTTGTATCACAGAAAATATAAAAATAGGTTTTTTTGTAAAAAGTTTTACAATATTAAAAAGTATTTGAAATATCAAACCGATAGAATTAAAATTAAAAGTTACAAGACAAAACAAACATTTGAAAATCGAACGAAATTCTCCGGTACGTATATGACATGCAAGTGCGGGAGCTCAACTCTTGTTGCGTTGCCTTTAGCATAAAAACTTCGTAACCTTCAAAATCTTCTTACTAAAAAAATCACTTACTCACTCATCAAAATTGTATTAAATCATGAATAGGTAACATAAACATTTAAACATTGCGAGCGACTTAGTCATTTTGTTTTTAAAGTATGTAATGACTTCGCGGTTCACGTTTTAGTACGTTCTATTAAAGTTAAAGTTTACTCTGGGGAGTATTTATTGACCTAACAAATCGTTGTGGTACAGTGGTATAGAACTAAGATTATTCCAAGGAGCATGCCAAATCGATTTCCCTGTAATAATCAATGGGAATGTTTATTAAGTATTCAGATATCGGGGGACGGGTAAATCGTGGTAAATAATTTTATACTTACTCAGGTTGAATTAAAAATCTTCACCGCCGCCGGCTCAGTGACCTTATCGCTCAATTGCATAAATCCAGCAACTTGATACTGAAATATTTAATGCAAACCAAAAATTGAATTTGTATGACGTTCTAGACCTTCAAAGTTACGTTGATGTCACACAATCACTACAAACTTTACTTAACTTTCTAGGAAGAGCGTCGCCGTACCGGCCGCTACATCGCTATCCTCGTGGGCATCCTCCTCCTGCTCCTGGCGATCTACCACGCGTGGGTCCGGCGCATCCCCGTAGTCGCCAGCCTGGTCGTCCCTGCACTCATCATGTTCATCTACGTGGGCTGGGTGCTATTCTCCGCGAATAGAGAGAAACACAGGGTGAGTAATAATGTCATATGGCAAGAGCGTAGTGACACCTACCGCTACATCGCCATCCTCCTGAGCAGCATCTGTGTCTAATTCCTGGTGATGTACTACGCGTAGGCCCAGCGCTCAGCCTGGTCCTACCTGCCCTCATCATGTTCATCTATGTGGGCTGTGTGCTATTCTCCTCGAATAGAGAGAAACATAGGGTAAGTAATAACGTCATATATCAAGAGCGTAGTGACAGGTACCGCTACATAGTCATCCTCCTGAGCAGCATCTGTCTTTAACTCCTGGCGATGTACTACGCATGGGACCAGCACTTATCCTGGTCATCTCTGCCCCATCATGTTCACCTATGTGTGCTGTGTGCTATTCTCCGCCAATAGAGAGAAACATAGGGTGAGTAAAAGTTTCATACAGCAAGAGCGTAGTAACACCTGCCGCTACATCGTCA
This sequence comes from Ditula angustiorana, assembly GCA_963691745.1. NCBI lineage: Eukaryota > Metazoa > Arthropoda > Insecta > Lepidoptera > Tortricidae > Ditula > Ditula angustiorana. The sequence continues at coordinate 11,249,288 of OY829475.1, forward strand.
TCCTCCTGAGCAGCATCTGACTCTAATTCCTGGTGATGTACTACGCGTAGGCCCAGCGCTCAGCCTGGTCACACCTGCCCTCATCATGTTCATCTATGTGGGCTGTGTGCTATTTTCCGCGAACAGAGAGAAACACAGGGTAAGTAATAGCGTCATATAGCAAGAGCGTAGTGACACCTACCGCTACATCGTCATCCCCCTGAGCAGCATCTGTCTCTAATTCCTGGTGATGTACTACGCGTAGGCCCAGCGCTCAGCCTGGTCATACCTGCCCTCATCATGTTCATCTATGTGGGCTGGGTGCTATTCTCCGCGAATAGAGAGAAACATAGGGTGAGTAAAAGTGTCTTATAGCAAGAGCGTTGTCCACCTGCCGCTACATCATCATCCTCCTGACCAGCATCTGTCTCTAACTCCTGGCGATGTACTACGCCTGGGTCCAGCACTTATCCTTGTCATCTCTGCCCACATCATGTTCACCTATGTGGGCTGTGTGCTATTCTCCTGGAATAGAGAGAAACACAGGGTAAGTAATAGCGTCATATAGTAAAAGCGTAGTGACATCTACCGCTACATCGTCATCTTCTTGAGCAGCATCTATCTCTAACGCCCGGCGATCTACTACGAGTGGACCCAGCACTTATCCTTGTCATCTCTGCCCCCATCATGTTCACTTATGTGGGTTGTGTGAAATTCTTCGTAAATAGAGAGAAACATATAGTAAGTTATCGTGCGAGTTGCATAGGAGCGTTCGCTGCACCGGCCACCACATCGCTATTTTCAAGGACATCTGTCTCTTGCTCCTGACTAGTGACCACAAGTGAGCCCCGTGTACTTCCGTGGCCACCGAGTTATTTATTCCTGTCTTCATCCTGTTCAGTTATGTGGAACGGTTGCTCTTCGTCGCCAATGGAAATAACTGATGTAAGTGGATATGACTTAAATAGGACAGTAGTTTAACTCTAAGCCAACGATTCATGCAATGGAAAACTATGAGTTTTGTACAGATATGTCATAGAAATAGGATTTAAAGTACTTATAGATGTAAATAGAAATTAAGTTTAAACAAAGCAACCATCCACACAAAAAGATTCTTATACAATACTTAGCCTGGTATCTAAACAACATCTTCACTTAATGAGAGAAATAACGCTAAAGTCCTATTTGCAGCCATTTAGGTCTCCGATCAATGACCTACTGAAACCTGATGTCGAACAGGTGCTATATTTAAATCATTTTTCTGTGTAACGTCACATAAATCAAGGACGTTTAATGTTGTGTGTAGTAGTTTCAGCTTCTGCTGTTAAAAATAGTTACCTACATATTTTTTATTACCTATGTATGTGTTTTGTTTTTGAACGATATCAGCGGTCCCAACATAACTGACACAGGTTCAAGTTATTCTTCAAGACACTACTAGTTAGATAGAGAGGAGGGAGGGTAGACTGAGGAATAAATTTATAGTGTCAGCCATGTTAAGGCCGGGTTGCTGCCTTAAATTAGGCCTAGCTATTAAAACCGTTAATTTAATTCAACAAGCGTGCGGACTCGCACACACACACATTATATAGGTCTGACAATTTTGAAATAATATTTTTTAATAATGCGAACGTTCATACTAGTGAAGGCTTAATTGAGGCCTTAAGGGATGAATTCCCCAACATACGATCTTAATGAATGTACATATTATTTGATAACCACATGTTACATGCCAAATATCAGTTTTGTAGGATTTGCAGTTTTCGAGATTACGTGATGTGATGAGTGAGCAACAGTGCATCCAGCACGAATGTTCTTGATACGCATTAATTCGCTACGTAACTCAGTGCACCTCTCTCCTACTGGGCCAGTTAGAACGAGACACGCTGAGTTACGTAACGAATAAACGTGTATCGAAAAGATTCATGCTAGGTGCACTGGTATTTCGCCTTTCGTTAGATTTACTTAAATAACGCGACGAATAAAACCCGGAGTGGTCGTTGTTTTGTTGGTCCGCCTTCGCTGTATTTAAATATACCCTAGTGTATTCCAGGAAAAAAAAGCGATTTGGGTACGTAAGACTCGTTCAGCATATTCGAAGAATGTTTTATGAAAGAAAAATTAGTTTCGGAGGCGTACGAAATACATTTCAGTTAACTGGAAGTAGATAAACAAAATGTCGGCTTCCTACGACAAATTCGAGTCATGTGATACGCCTACTGACATTTTGAGAGGAGCAAGCTGAATAAACACAGAGGATATTTTATGATTTGAATTGCTATTTCTACTACTTCTCTACTCAACTCAAAAATATATTAATCCTGTCTTTTTATTATAAAGTAGACATAGTAAAAGGGCTGGCCGAAATTTAAGCACCTAAAAAGATAGTCCATTTATGAACAAAGATTGCTAAAGATCCTGTTAGGGATTTTTTCTTTTTTTTGTAACCGACCAACTCATAGGTTCTTGTTCAACTTTGACCTAAGTTGTATACGTATTTTTGTAAAGGTTTCCGCCCACTAGATCGTACTATACTAGGACCGTAACCATTCCGACATATGCAAAAAAATATTCTTTTTATGAATAACAATGAGTTGCCACCCACTACACCGGCACGTAACCGGACCAGACCGCCACAGACAAACGCGACGCACTACATGCAGGTCCAGACACGGAACGTTGCTAGGCCAGTGCTTGCAGGTGGCGGCCAGCGTTTGTATAGCGTACTAAAGGAACTGCAGGGCATAAATTTACCCGCTAGCGGTGTGTCACCCCGTTTAGTACGGGTATGGCGGCGTACAAACACGTGTGTGCCCATGAGTACAGGGGTCTATTGTTGTGTCTATATGCTGGGCCGGTTACGGTCATAGTACCTTTACTCCGGTTTGGTCGACAGAAACCTTTAAAACTTGCGTTGGCCGATCAGAAATGTTTGGTTCCAACTCAAAGTTTTATATAAATCGGACCTTATCAAAAAGTGGCCCTAATCCGAGTTTCTTTGTAGTCAGATTACCCAGACTACTTTGTCTCTATTTCTCCTTCACATTCTAATTCGAAACCGCATAGTTTACGATCTTGTGCGCCATCTGACAGTAATCAAACTATGTAAATCAACCAATGGTAATATTGTAAACGCGCGGCATTGTTTAGCTCAATCAAATTGTTAATTAAACCGAGGCAACATCAAAGTTGTAGTATAGGCGGTCGGCGCGGCGTCTACAAACATTCCAGCTGATTCACAGGCCGTCTGCTCGCGAAACGCCAACGTAAACACGTGCGTTAACGTAAGCGCCATCGATGGATGTTCGCTTGACAGCCTGTTTATAAAACTGGATTATAATGTGCGTTTACGAACCGCCGATGTCGGGAACTGTTCGCGGCACGCGGAAATTGAGCCACAGGAACTTCATTACCGGTGATGGATGATTCAAAACACGTCAAATACGGTAACAGCCAATAGAATTGAACTTGAAAGGGGTAATAGGCCTCTTAATAGTGCCTTTGACAGCTGCCAGAGCTTCCTTTTTATTTCTACCAGGGATCTGTTTCTCGGAGCTACAACGTTACTCGTAACTTTACACGTTATTCTGTGGTACATTTTGTGGCTTTTATTGACATTGTTTTTAGGATTCAATGCCTTAATGACGCCGGGGGGACCCTATGACTGAGTCTTTGCCGTCCATCTGTCTGTTCGTCCATCCAAGCGACCGATTATTAAAGAGCTCTATATTAAGAACCGCAATATGTACCTAGTCAGTTTACTTTTTACAAAATATGACAAAAGTAATGGCACCTAACATATACAAAAAAGGAGATATGTATATTCAGTCGCATTGAGAACCTTCTCCTTATTTGAAGTTGGTTAAAAAATAATCCAATACTTTTTCTTACCTAGAATTATCCCGACTGACTTGCGATTGTGTCCTTATTCACAGGGAGGAGTTGTCCTTCGTTTGTTCACTTCACAGTAACCATATATTATTTTCCGCATTAATTAAGCTAAGAATTAAAAAAATATTTTAAACGAGTGTCAAAAATAATAAGGAAATTAAACATAGACCAATTAAGGGACGTTGTTATAGATCGTTCGCAAATAAAACTGGGTTCCAAGACTGCATTTGAGGTTTTATTCCTACAGGACCGAAATGTTAAATGCGATCCTGAGTTAAGCTGCTGTACTTAACAACATCTATAACTACAGGCCTTAGTATGTTTTGTTATTTTATCGTCTTCGATTTCCGTCGAATGATATTATACATTCTGCAATAAATCTACATCATGTAAAATTGTAAAGCAATGATTTTTATATAGAAAAGAAACAAAAGCGAGCATGCAGAATGCTTTCTGAATTAAATTATAAATAGACTCTTTTATAATATTTTTTTATGTTTTCGCGACTTGTAGACACTGAAATAAAACAATTTGAACGGTTTATATCGCGTGTATTTTAACGAATCTAATTCTCGATGTTTCGAGCCCTTTTCAAGTCTTATGTTCACGGGCAGACTGATAAAAAACTTAGAATACAAACTACCCAATTAAAAAAAATTAAGAAACTAAATATGAAATCGTTACTCTTTTAGTTTATAATTTAAATTATCATCCATCAGCATAAGTCGCTGATCCACTGCTTTTAGATCCCCCTGGGGCTCGGGATTCTTCACTTCCCTGCGGTTTGAGTTGTGTGTACTGTGGCCAATCCAGAATGTCAGGATGATTATTATGACGCAGGTATTCTGAACTGTGTCGTCGTAACACGCGTCTTCGTAACCAGGTCACATGAAGCATCGCTAATTGCATATTTGCTTTGTTATTTCAAATTTTATTACCGTCTGTTTGTTTATTTACGAACTTAAAGGGGTTTTAAAACGCTTGTTACTGTTTAATAGCCGCTAATGAAATTTCACAATGGCAAAGAAACAACAGAATCTGTTCATAAATATTTAAGAGAACGATAATGACTCAGCAGTTCCATTCAGTCGCTTTCATAAAAAGTTAGTGCGTAGTAAACATTTATATCGATAGATTTCGGGTTCATCCGAGTTTGTTTCGTGCCCCTAACAATGCCTGTGCGTGTAGTTCTGCAAACTAACCTCGTAAGGCCCACATCAAATTTCATTCTATGAATTTTGAACCATATCGTTTGAGACAGTGAGTTCAAAGTCAGTTTGACATTTGTCCTATATTTAGGACTTGGGGCCTTACGAGGCTAAAGAAAAATAAGGTAACCGTCCCAGTGCTTGTGATGCGTATGGCATTGTTTTTAATCAGTAGTTGACATCATTGTCTCTCGCCTTTATTCCTATGTTTTGATATCTACCCATCAATTATTGAACCGTCATCTTATACTCATCATTCTCTTAGCGCTTCCTCTCGTTTCTAAGGTCGGAGTACGCTTTGACCATAATCTCAAGTTTGGCAGGTCAGGTATTGGCATTACATTGGAGCGACTGCCGTGTGGCCTCCGTAACCCTTGTAACAGGGAAACCAGACCGATAGATGGGTACACACTCATTTACATGAATATGCAGGTTTCCTGACGATTTTGTCCCGAGGTTACTACAGGTTACTAAGGTGCTTAGGTAGGTAATGTACATAAGTTAGAAAAATTTCTTAGGATACATGACGACAGCTGGGATCGAACTCGGTACTTCACGATCACGAGTCTACCCCTAGCCACTAGCGCACCAACGCCCTTAGTCAGACCGTAACCTTACCTACCTTACCTACATATTTACCTACCTACCTATATGTACTTCTATTTTTAACGAAACATTTCGCAGTTTCTGATAATATGTTTGAGGAAGTATAAAGTCATGAGCGCTATTTAAATTTCATATCAAGGTTATACTAACAAAGTCAAGTGCGCGATTAAACGTATGGTTTTGTTTAAATTTCAGGTGAATTATTATTTATAGCAGGCGGACATGGATGTTTGCATACTTTTTTAAAGCTACTTCTGAATATTTCTTTGCTGATCGACTTCTTCTTGAACGGCCATCAACCTGCCTACCATCTAGAGGAGCTGTAGAGAGCATCTGTGGATTACACCGTAGATCCGTAAAAATAGGACAAAAAGTGTACCACCGCACAATATTTTTGTAACATACATTATTTAGAAAAATAACTGGCGAAAAGAAAACCGAACCACAAAACTGAAGGTTTTTCGATTTCTATATGTATACATTCTGTGCTAGTATTATATATTTTTTTAAGACCTCAATTAAGTAGGTAGAGAGTTTTTCGTTTCATTTGGTATAAATGTGGGTACCTACGTGGGTAAGTACTTAAACATACTTAAAGTTATGCTCAATTTCAAATAGCTAGCTGCATCATTATTTTATGAAACAGGCTGATTTTACGCAAAGACTAACGGACGAAATCTCACTATGAGGATTTCATTTTAAGCTTTGTGGTAAGGAACCCTAAAATAAATAGGATAAAATGAGGTTTTTTAATTTGTCTATATTCGTATATTGAACTTAATTTGGCAAGCTTAGGTTTGCCAGTGTCACTATTTTATTTTTATTTATACGCAACTTACAACTACCAACAAATAATTCTGATTTGTCTAAAAGTTGACTGGTAGAGAATGCGCTAAGGCATTAAGGTCACTCTTTACGTTTCAATGTGTTTTATTTGTGTAAAAACATCAAATAAATAAACACGTGTAGGCAGCTATGAAATATCACGTACAAAATGTATTGACCAAAACATACACAGCTTTCCACATTAAAAAATATAAGTAGGTACCTTATAAAGACCCTCTGTGTTGATCAAATATAACTTTGTAAGGATCTGTCGTTACAGGTACTTTAAAAATTACTTAAAACTCTTATGAAAATACATTGAAAGGTTGCAAAAGTTACTTCAGTGGACAAAGAACCGTTTATTCATTATTTTCTAGCTCCGGGGGATATTCAAAAGTCGCTTGAGATAAGCATCGCAGTGACTCTAACGTGACCGGTAAAGTTTAGCTTGTCTGAGTTCTATGTGCATCCCTTTCGTATGACACGAGTTTGACATAGACATAGGGATAAATTACACCTGGGCCGGTTTTGTAATGGCCACTGGCCCTTGGTCACCTTGGTGTTCAGTCAGCGTTAAATATACCAGAGCGGGCAAGGTGTCAAAAATATCTGAATTCGACTCTATCGTCAAATACGCTCGGGCGTGTTCAGATATTTTTGACTACCTACTAAAAATGATGTTAAGAACTTATTTAGCTACTGCTACTGCTCCTTGTGGAACTTTTTGTCTCTTTTAATTCTGCAGCGGCGAAAAGCGCTAGTATATCGCTACTCCAGACTTCTTTCGCGTTGGAATTCAAGCAAAGGAGGACGGCACTGTACTTGTACATTTCAACACTGTGCCTCCTCCAGACACTAGGATACTCGCTTGCCCCCCCCCCCCCTTTTTGCTCTCTTGCACAGCTTTACCGCCGATCCTGTGAATTGTGGACAAAATTCGACACCGCTGGGTGCGTTAGGTAGCGCCGTGAACAGTAGGCGGCGCAAGTTTATGTTCACATCACAATGACACTATTTGTTTGGTTTCCTATTAAATAAAGGATTTAACTTGTTAAATCCTGTATTTATTAGGAAATGTTACTAATACTTATACATGTCACGTGTAAGATATTTTGGTGTTTGTTGTTCAATCACACGTGAACAGCTGGACGGGTTGTGATGAAATGGCCATCAGATAGACCAATAGTGGATTTAGACATGTTTTTATACAACATAGGAAGGCCAACGGGCAAGTAGCTCACCTGATGGTAAGAGATCACCACCGCCCATTAGCACCCGCAAAAATAAAGGAATTGCAGATGCGTTGCCAACCCAGACGGCTAAGATGAAATACCTCTTGCACCGGCTGTCTTGCTCTCAATGCTGCAACACAACAGTGCAAGCACTGCTGCTTAGGGGCAGGATTAGCGAGCAAGATGGTGGCAGCGATGCGGACGGACCTTGCATAAAGTCCTACTACCTGCAAAATAAATACATAAAGGTATATCCCGGGGCAAAGCATATAGTTTCCGCAGGCCGCCAGCCCGAAAGCGGAGGTCAGTGATACTTCGTGGCAGTCATGACTTTATATTTTTATCTGTGGGTTTTATCGTTCATCTAACCCAAATGCCTCTACCTATAGGTGCCTTAAATATGGTTGCCTATGCCTTTTAGTTGGCCTAGCTCCAGGTGGCGGTGCTAATAGCCCGACGAGCAGCTAACGACCCGTTGCGGTCGCCCGCAGCGTCCAGATCGAATCACCAGGCCGTTTCAATTACCTAGAGTTACGTATATTCTACGTTTAAATCAGGCTAACAACAAGAGACAGATATATTTCATGTGGGTAGTAACCGTTAATTGGTAACATTATCGTGAGTAGAAAAATGTGGGTCAAATGTTACGGGTTAAATTAACAAAGCATTAAAGAATTGGCTAGTTCTCATGTCTGAAGGTCGTACGCTGAAGTATCGGCGATTCGTAGTTTAGCGTTAAACAAAAGTAAAAAAAAACATATATTGAAGAAAGAAAAGCAGCAAAATTATGCATACAGGCACAATAATGTTTAGTGATGATGATTAAGAATAAATATCCATAGTTAAATCGTCCCTGTTCTGGTTCCAGTATTTATTCAAAAAAACTTTAGAATCCGAATCATTTCACAGCATATTTAACATTTTGGCAATGTATAGTCGACCAAGAAATTGCTTGTCCACTTTTGAACCTTATCCCTTTTATAATACGGGCGAAAAGTGGTCAAGCAATTTCTTGGTCGACTATACTCGAAGAATCTTATTCATTTAAGCATGCGCTACTCTTTTTCCTACAGATGGATAGTATCACCGGTAGATACATTGCAAAATAACCGGCCCAGATTTATCCCTCCCTGCATTTTTGTCAAACTAGTCAAACTCAAACTCAAAGTCAAAATATCTTTATTTAGATCCAGTTAGGCTTACATGGAGCACTTATGAATGTAAGAAAATTTACCACCTGTTCAAGACCGGTTTGGAAAAATCCTCTGATGAGAAGATACCGGCAAGAAACCCAGCGAGGTGTAATTTTTTAAATAGATCAAAATTGCAATGTTATTTTACATTTTAAAAATATATAAATATTTAACACAGTAGGTGTACACTATTTGGAGCCAGGGATCGCCAATGCAAGTCGGGATCATTTCCAAACATCCTTGTCCAAGATATAGTCATTGATTTTGTATTACGCCTGAGGTATTAATTTACTCAGTGTCACAAGAAAGGGACACACATAGAGATAAACTCAGATAAAGTAAACTTGACCGGTCGTGTTAGGGCCACAGTATTCCTGAAAGAGACGATTAGCTTTTTTTAAGTCCAATATGCCCTTTGTTAACTAAAGCAGTCTTTTTTAAAGTCAGTTCTTTTTTTTAATTGAGGAAGGTTGTAAACGAAACTTGAAAGTTTTTTATGCAAAAGTGCGATTTTAAAATAAATAAGTGCTGCTAGCAAAGTGATGCAAATATATCATGTTATTTTGGTGTTATCTATTTTAAAAAGGCTATTTATTTATTTAATTGTGGCATTTTTGCAAAAAAAAGCAGAATTAAAATCGTTTATAGCTATTCTCATTTTAAAAAACGAGGTATGGATTGATGTTAAAGATATGTTCAGCCTTTTTTACCTTAATCCATTGCAATGAGGTGAAAAATTGTAAACATGTCTTTGACGGCGACCGAGTGAGGACACAAAAATACGTCCCTTATTTGTAACGCAAATGTCAAATATAATCATAATACAAGAAAATCAGTCGGTTGGTAAATTTGTTGAGAAAGCTTCATTACGCATGATTCATTACCCTCCCAGCAGGACGCGAGTGTAATGAACGTTCTTTCTGCGCAAAACAGTGAAACGATAGCATTCCTCGGCTTTGTGAACTGAACAACTTTAATTAATATTAACCGTAAAATCTTTTAGTGAAACAGACGAAGATTTTTCAAGTTCTTTTAAATTTAAGTATAATCACAGTAGCCGAGAGGATTGATTTACAGCCTCTCGAGTAGAGGGATATTTAGACCCGGGCTAGCTGGCTACTCAGAATTTCGGCGAATTAATTTGCGGACATTAGAGGTTCCATTTGTTTTTTGTTAAAACAGAAACATCTGAAACCACAGGTATAAATACCTACCTAAACAAAATCGTTATTGTGAGTAAGAAGTTGATCTACAAAATAATGTATGACAATGATATGGCCAGAAGCATTTTGGTAACATCTTCGTGTCTCTTTTGTGTAGGTAAAAAGTTCTTGGCCTTTCAATTATAAGAAATAGAATGAAGATAGGTATATGGTTGTTAGTAACGTGTTTAAATCATATGTAGGTACCTAAATCTAAAGAAAGTATTTGAAATAATACTCTAAAAACAAAACACGTGAATTATTAAACGCCTTTTGTCTGAAAAGTACTAACATTCCTTTTGCGTCGTAAATTTTCAGTAATAATTCTATGAAACCCATTTTACCTATACTTTTCATAATTTTCAAACTTACAAAACTAACAGCGGTGTTCTATCATGTTTAAAGAGAGTAAAATCGGGTTCCCATATCGTCTTATAAACGCGACAGATATTATGTCTATTCAGTACGTCTTTAGAGCTAAATTATAGAAAGGGCATTTATAATATTTAACTTGCATATAGTAAATACACAACAAAATACGAACAACTGTCCCCACGAGAAAGAAATCCTGGAAAGTGGACAGCTTCAGTTAAAAACCAAGTATAAGTGAAACGTCTGGCATGCGATACATTTGGTAAATGTCCTTAGCTTCAGACTTTGTGATAGGACACCGTCTTTGAGCGGTCAAATTGGTCTACTAACGTTATAAAACCAGCTTTGAGCAATGCAGATTTTTTAAATCTCTTCTTACGAGTAGACGTAGATTATATTCATTAATTTATTTATCTCACTGAACTAGACCCATAGCTACCACTTTTACTTACGTGGCTATCCTTTTGTACTGAAACCATAATCAAAAGTTCTTTTCTATTTAAATTGAATAAAGCTTGGATTGCATTACTTTACATCGAGTACCGTGTAGATTTGAGCATTTACAAATTACAATTGATCAAAATCAAAATAGTCAAACGGAAGGAATGCTTGAAAGACTTAATTTTGACAGTGATAAAATAAGATCAGAGGGATCATTGATTCTGCATGTCTCTTTATGTTCTTCGCTTCGCTCAGGGGCGATACTAATCCGCACATCAGCCGCGAGCCGCGGATATTGCTCTCAGACTGTTGTTACACTTTGACTACAAGCACCAGAATGCACGTAAAACGTAACGCATTTTGAAGCGTATCGACTCCATGGTTTGTTGTTTGTTTATCTTGTTTGTAGGGCAATTGTCGTTGAAAGATATTCTATTACACACAAATCGCTGGCAGTAACTCTTAAGTTTTACTGTCGTCTATTCTTAGATTGTTGTTTGAAAGTTTAGGTTAATGGATTCGGAAGAGTTAAATAACCAACGTCGGATTTTTACGCGGGCCACCTAAGCGTTCGAAAACTCAATGAGAAGAAAATCTTTTGTTTTGAATTAAGACAGGATACGTTTTACTATCTACTATATCATAGGTGCATTAAAACTGTGATAGTACAAAGAAAATGTTATTACCTAACATTTTAGCATAGTGCATGTTTCTGGCATAAATTCAACACAGGCCGATGAATGAACCGAGTTTGGCTGAAACACAGGCCAGACAGCTGGGGGATTACTGTAAAAAATCTGAAACATATTATTTTGCCTAGACTCTGCTTTAAATTGTGAGTCAATAAAGAACAGAACTCTTCCTTATATTAGTATGGTTCTCTGGCACTTACCGATAGATAATTATAGAATTAAAATTTGGTGTGCATTCGATATTCGAGTACGAATTGAGCTATTTTAATGTGGATTTTATTTTATTTTGATTCGACAAGATTACAATGTCATACAGTATTATTATTAGAGTAGCGTTTCCCTTCGAGTTTTGTATTAGCGTTACGTGTGCGTCTCTTTTGTTCACGTAAAACATTGACACGAAACACGATGCCTCTTGCATTATAAAATTTTCCCAACCCTTGAAATACTAGTCAAAAAGGTGCTTTACATTATAAATATCCGGGTGGTAGGACCTTGTGCAAGGTCCGTCCGGATCGCTACCACCATCTTGCTCGCTAATCTTGCCGCTAAGCAGCAGTGCTTTGCACTGTTGTGTTCCAGCGTGGAGAGCAAGACAGCCGGTTTATTCACTGGCACAAGAGGTATTCCATCTTAGCACTCTGGGTTGGCAACGCATCTGCAATCTTCTTGGTGTTGCGGGTGTCTAAAGGCGGTGGTGATCACTTACCATCAGGTGACCCACTTGCTTGTTTGCCTTCCTATTTCATAAAAAAAAAACTTACAAGTAACTCTTAAGAGTTCGATGCTCATTGCTTTTTTTGGGTGTTAGTTAGATGCCCAGTAGTAAGAAGTTCAGTTAAGACTATTCTGTATCCAGAGCTCTCCGTACAAATGGTGATAACTTTTCCACCCTCTAAACAATTAGCTATAGCATGATGTTTAATTGTCCTTTTGTTATGCCTTAGAACTAGGTTAGTAGGCTTTGATATTTTTTGATATTTCTTATACTATAGATTTTTTTTGGCATTTTGTTTGTAAGTGTTGTCTGAAACTTCTAAAATTCAAATGTAATTAATCCATGAAGAATATTAACAAATCAAACCTACAAAATTAATTTTAAGGCATAACAACCGCATAAAGAATCATGGCCATTGTACCATTTGTTAAGCTTAAGAGAGTGAAAAACTTGTAAGGAGAGCGCCTTTTTGCGGTTTGGTACATAATCTTCTTAACGTGTATGATTGAACCAGTTCTTAATATATAGCCCTCGCAACCCGCAAATTATACAAGCGTGGGTGTATTGACTTTATTATGAGCCGGTAATCAGAAATGTTAATTCAATCGTCATTTCACTAACGAACCTGAACATTTCTATTAATGATCTGCAAACTGGAGTAATGTGCGATTCGCCGTATTTTGCCGAAATGTCAAGCTTCTATTGCTTGCAATAAACCTGATTGTTAAACTCTTACGAGCTTAAAACAGAATACAAGTTAGTATACTACCGTTATTTTAATACTAGAGTGGATTTATGAGGAAAATTACGCTGGTTGAGAAAGGCAAAAAACCCTTATATAAGTATGTTCATTTTAGTTTCTATCATTTTCACCCCAATCTAAATAAAAATCGTTTTGAATTATGCTCTACTTTTAAAATAAAATTTCGGCGATTTAGTAAAAATAAAAATAAATGTTCTATTATTTATCTACACACATATCGTTACTGCTCTATTATGCGTTCAAAAACCGTAGGAAATGACCAGCATTATTACAACCAATGTTATAATAAGAATTTTCTTTTTAAATGGTCATCACATTACCGATATCTCTAACGTTAAGAATTTAAATTTGGAACATTTGTCAAAATTCAAGTGGGTCTCTATTTTAGTATCCATAGATATTAAAACAGTATCGATACGAAACGCACGACATTTGATCTCGAGTAACATGAGAATAGGGACTTCATTCGTTTGTCTATAAATCTAAAAACGTTCGGTTTGACGTATGGATCGAATTGCCGCCATTACTGTTGTCATTCGTTTGTTGGTTTTTTGCTGTTGCGGTTTTTTGCAGTTATGATGTATGTGTAAATAAAGTAATGTATGCAACTGTATATAATTAGGTCTTAAAACACGAGTGTGATCCTATTATGAAACTCGCTGACGCTCGTTTCATATAACCACACTCGTGTTTTAAGGCCTGTCATTATATAGCAGTTGCATAAACTACTATTATAACCTATAATAAATTATTAAGAACCGATATATCCTGATCGAAAACCATTAAACAGAATATTCTTCTGTTTCAGCTCATTGATTTGGAAGCAGCCATCCACGCAGCGGCCTTAAAAGAGAGAGATGAAGCAAGAGCTGCTGATCAGAAGATTAAGGAGGGCCACTCTAGCGGTCTGAGCACTCCGCGACCGCAGTCTCCGAATGGATCTATACACAGGGACCTAACCAGGGTTCCTTCAAACTTAAGTAGGAAAAGTAACATCATCGAAGAACCAAGCCACCGTTTCATCAAGCCGATAATCCTAGTAAATGATAGACCACCCGATGACACTGATGACAAATGGACACACATAGTCGACATGATATCGCAGTGTGACAAGTTCAAAGAAATTAAAGGCAGGAAGAAATTCAAGCGAAAATTTTGCAGAAGTAAAAGGAACGCTACATTTAAAAGATCTTATTCAATTGCGTAACCGTTGATAGGTTTCAAATTATGATTAAGAAAATTAAATGTAGCACTTGTGAGTAATGCCATGTTAACGACGAACTACTTTCATGTTTAATTTTTTTTATATTAATGTTACAAGATCACTACGCTTATGATATAATTATTTTATTTATCATATTTAAAGTACAAAAATCAAAGCATATTACAGTATGTATAAAGTTATGATATGCACAGGATGAAGCTTGTAACAGGAGCAAATAATAAAAATATAGACATTGTAAGTTATTGGTAATCGTGTACAGAGAATTATAGTTTTAAAGGCACGAGTGGATCGAAAGATAACAATGACACAGTATTGGCATGGTGACATATGTATTATAATATTGTTTTTGAACGAGTGCCATCCTTATTGTAGGGTCCTTATATTTTGTATACAGCTTAAGTTTTTAAAATAAAATTCATAGAATTCTAATTCGTGGACTGATTGAACCACATATCTATATATTGTCACATTTATGTCAACAAACGGTCAATGCTTAGAATGATGCGTAAACGTTTTCCTCGCAAACTAAGAAACTTAGTAATATCTTAAAACGATGTATTCCATAACCATCAATACTCTGAAATCCTGTTTATCAATTGATGAACTAAACAGTGCACATAGCATGAATATTCTCGAAACACGTTAACTCGCCACGTAACTCGGTGAGTCTCTTTCTAACTAGATCAGTAGGAGAGAGATGCACTGAGTTACGTAGCGAGTTAACGCCTATCGAGAAGAAGCTAACGTGCTAGGTGCACTGATATTTGTTAGTTAGAAGAGGATTTTTTTCTAGCGACCCGCTCCGCCTTCGGTCAGGTGCATTTTACTAACAAAATCTTTATTATAAATTATAATGTATTGTACATCAAAACCTTCCGTAAAACAAATTCTAAATCACAATGAAAATCGTAGCAAAATCCATTGCGTGGTTAAGAAGTAACCCCGAATATACGATGAGGACAAACAAGAACGGATATAGCGACTTTCTTTTATTCTGCACATAATATAAAAATAAAGAAGATGTGTGTTCAAAATGTAAGTTTTAATACTTCGATTGTTTTATAGAAAGAGCGATTGTAACATACAAACAGAAAGAAATGTTCTTAGTTTTAATAACTTAACTCTATAAATTGGTTTTAACTTCTTTAATAGTACCGTTAAAACTAATTTGACATCTGTGTCATTTTAACCGATCGATACCTAAATAATTAGGGTAATATTTGTATAAACATCGGCAAACAGATGTTTGGTCTCTCTTATTTTATACATACATATTTTTGTTTACCGATTCAACCCATTCGTGCCTTTTCAAATAAAACTATTTATACCACTAATCCCTACTACAACTTGATAGGTTTATGAATAATAATAATTTATATTATTGTTGAATAACACCTTGATCTTGACAGTAATATCGATATAATTTTTTCCCGCTAAAATATTTTGCTTCACTTCACTTTAGTTATTGTGCCCCGACTTAGCACACTTCAAATTCTTGATGGATGCACTCTATTAATTAGTACTACCTATGTACAATAGGGGAAATATATTTACGTACCACCTTAGAACCCTATCGCAATGACGCGACGCATTAAACGCCAGGCTATGTTATACAAATGTCATGCGTATGTCTCTCCGACTAAGTTCTATGGTGGTACGTGTTTCAATTTCCTTGACTGTAACATAAAATAGTAATTTTTGCAATTCTATATTTTTATTGGCATATCATACAGAACTAAAAAGGACTTTTTACGTATTGACTGTTAAAACGCTTAACAGATCTACCATTGAATAGGTATCACTCCTATTCATTTAATATTAGTTATGTATTAGTCTATTCATCAAAACATGTAGCTAATGCGTGTTATTGTAACAAAAAGGTTAATAATTAATTAAGAATTACGCCGTTATCAAGTTCGCCAGCATATCTGTCCGGAACATCTGCAGCTCTGAACAAAACCACGTAGCCTCGCGATAAATATATTATGTACCTCCCGGCCCAGTTATGGTTTATGTAGTTGATTAAATTAATATAACTTCTGCCTTGTTGGCCTTCGGAGAAAATAGGCGTATCTATTCTGATAGTTAAATGCTAACTCCGCTTATTTGTCGATTGTGGATGCTACAGTTTAAATTGGATAAGATAATTAATTGCCACTGCGTTTATACAACGCGTCCCTAATCTACGGACAAAAATAATACTGCAGCATTAGATTTGTTAGAAATCTGTTTTTTGCCTTTAATAAAAAAACAACTGAGTCATAGAATTCCTGAAAAGTACAACACGCGTGCTTATTCTTTGTCCACGGGTTAGGGAAACGTAGGTTACTTAAATACATTTTTTATTATTACGAAAGAAGGTTGAATAGTAAAAGTAAACACTGCATTAAGCGGCAACTTGTTTTTTCTTCGCTTCATGGTTCCTTTTTATTAATTTCTGAACACCGATGCTCAAAAATCTTTTTCGCGTATTTAATCTAAAAGTGATTTGGTCCATTCACACATTGTTTATGAACAGAAACCATCAAAACCTACTAATCACGATTGTTGTAAAAAAGGAGGTTTGATTTAATGCAAGCATAACCTATAAAGAGAGACAACGGGGCAAACCTAGAAGAAGTTATATTGATCAAGTGAAGGAGAATATTTGTGTCGTGTCGTACAGAGAAATCAAAAAGCGGGCAATCGATAGGGAAGTTTGAAAAGCGCTGCACTAACAAGACTAAAAGTCTTTGAAGAGATAACCTATAAAAATCAATGTCATAGTTACTTTGTCTTCAGCAATTCAGTTATTAAATTTGTTTAAGCTAGCTGGCAGGTAATTTTTTGTTGAATAAAAGGGGGAACTGGACATAATTGAATCACGTCGAAGGTCCTTTAATTATCTTAATCTTCAAGTTTTTCCCGCGAATTAATTTGAGGTTAATAGAGTTTGCGAAATATAGCAGAAAATATCTAAAGGTATAAAGTTCTATGAAACCTTAAAATATGACGAGACAAAATTCTATCTAGACTAATTACCGAAAAAAACGCTTGATCGTTTACTTTGGAAGTATGACGCGTCCTTATCCAGGCAAAATTTACCAAAATTGTGGAACTGGGTAAAACTAATTACCTATACCACTAAGTTTATAATTTTATGATAATCAACAAATGTACAGGAAAGTGTAGTTTAGAAATTAATGACAAATTGTAATAGATATTTTTTGGAGTGATACGAATGACTACATATCGTAATTTGTATGCTCAAAGAAATGCCTAAAGTATCTACCCATTTTTTTTAAATTCAAATGGTTATACTTTTTTTTCTTAAATACTATTTAGAATTATTTTAGAATATTCTTAAATGCACCAATAAACCTTTGCCAGACTTTTAAAAGTACAGATAGATATTACAAAAGATCTTAAAAGTGCCAATTTTAATGCCATTTTATTGTCGTCTTGGTCGTGGCGTTACATTAACGCCCACCTTGACTCTGCCTTTATTGTGTCACTCGACAAAAGCGTCAACACGAAAATAAAATTCAAATGTTTTGTGATAAACATTGATACAATAGAGACTGTTAGTAGGCACTCAATAAATGAAAGCGGAACCAAGAACAATGCTTTCATTTGGATTGAAATAAACAAAGGATTTGATTGTTATAGAAGTGAGGAAGTACAAATTGAAATAACAAAGAAAAATAACAGTCGATTATTGTAGTGCCACGCTGCACGTAGTTCTTACAGGCTGAAGTTTTGTCCGCGCTCAATGAAGCCTAAGGGGCCATTTACATGGGGCGAGTTCTCGTATGCGAGTTGCACTTCATTGCTGGGTTTGATCGAGCGATCGATCCCATCATACCTCGGTAGCCCGCAATGCAATACAACTTGTAGCACCCCAGACACGCTCACTCCATCCCAGTGGCCCTAACATGACCGGCTAAGTTTAGTTTAACTCTATGTGCGTCCCTTTCTTATGACACTAGTTTGACAGAGACGCTGGACAAACAAATAAGAGCTGTCGTGTTAGAGCCAATGAGGTATGTTAAGAACGGCGTTTTCTTGAATAAAAAGGAAATGATAGTTCTTATACTATATAGCTTAATAAAAATTCCTGCAGATAGACCTAACAAATCATTTGAAAAGAGAATTCAGTTTCGAAAAATCTCTATTACCTATAAGTTTAGTCGTGTTACGTTAAACAGAGGCGACACTAAAAACTGATACTTTTTCACAAATTGTATTACTTTCCGTCGAATATCGAGCGTGTAGGTAAGTAAGCCTCCTGATTCTACTATAACAATTTCAACTCTTTTATTTTATGTTTTTATTATTGGGTATCGGCAAACAGGCGCAATGCTATAAGCTGGTTGAATGGCAAATCATTTGAAGATCTCCAAGTGTCAGTGTGCCAGTGTCTCTGCTATCCATTTACAGGACGTCTTTCCTTTTCAACCTCTTCTCAATAAGACTCTTCAAGAGTAGAGTTGCCACAATTTCAACTGATGATTAAATCCTTTGAAAAATATGTAAGTAATAGCGATGAAATTAACATGTGAAGACATTTAAGGTAAATGTTAGTATATTTTTATAGAGTTAAATAAGGTCGGTAAGAACCCCTGTCAAGTTGTGTCTGCTAGATAGCTGAGCCGGTGCCAAGTTACGAGTAATCTTGGCTAATTATTTCCGGACTGACGTGTGGTGTCTGCACCGTCGGAATTTCTGATTGCAGGTGAACAGGTGATTGTGTTGTATCATAAATAAAAGCGTAATCTACCAACAAAACACTGCTTTTAATTAAAAATATCCGAAAAAGGAATCCATATATCAAAAATCTTTCTTTTAACAGTATAATAACTAGACCCCGTTATCAGAGGTGCAATTTGGTAGCTTGACGGTTTTAGGGATTATAAAAACTGTCTGTCATATTATTGGGAACAGAAGGGACACAATTAATTTCTTGCACCACCTGCTCAACCTAGTATTTTTTTCCTGTCTCCCATACCAAATGGTTGTCTGGAAGGGATTGCTTTTAAGAGATACGACCGCCAATTGTTTACTTTGTAAATTGTTTTTTAATTAATGTTAACTAGTTTCCGTGTGGTTTTCAATAAAGAGTATTAGTCTTGTCTTGTCTTCTCGTCTTGAGAGCACTTGTTTAATAAAGCCACTACAATATTTGTTGCGATGTTTTATTTATTTTGCAATAGGAAACAGAACAATAAGCTAATATTTCGTTGCCCAGCCTTTCTTGTATTTGTTTCATCTGACTTGAATCCCTACCTACGTTCAAACAAACGACACTCGACGGCTTGTTAATCTTGTTATGTCTCAAATTTGCATTTTACATTCACGTTAATTGAGAGTGAACCCACTAAATGCCAAATAAAAACAACTAAGTATATTAGCTTATTTGGTTCATATGGGAAATAGACTTCCTGCCTGATTTTGAAGAAAAGCAGTGTAAAATTTAATAAAGGGAACTTATTCGAAACCTATATTTATGAAATGAAGGTACAGCTACGTTTTTGTACGTTACCGTATACAGGAGTTGGTCACTCCTTTTGGTCCAATACTTATTAATGTTTAATTTCAATGACCTTAGTCATCATTCAAAAATATTTTTGACGCATGGAAAATATTTATTTATTTTAATTTACCTTTAAAAGGATACGTAGATGACTGCCAATCGCACAACGTTGGTACGTTGGAGGTATTTTGTAATACAGTAACATTTTCGGTGTAAAAAGCTTTGCAAATTTCATCGTAATAATTAAGTTGAACACTGCTGAACATGCTATTTTCGTTTTCAAAATTCAATTTTCCTTTGAAGCGCGGCTGCATCGGATTTTAAAGGAAATAATGATCAAATATCACTTTAGTGATAGCGTTCTTGAAATTCAACTTAAAATAAAAAAGTATGATTCATTCAACCCAATAACCTGCAAAAATGGACGGATATACATAGTTGTGTATATAGTTGTAAGTAATATTAGTATCTAGTTGTTAGTATTGCACCACCAACGATTACTTCTGCTTTACAAATAAATATTGATTCTGATTCTGATTCTGATTCTTTGACAAAAGACAGATGGAATTGCCTTAGCATTGAGTGTACAGTCAACTAATTTGATTCATAGACCTAGAACCTTTCCACAGTAAACGCATAATGACTTCTGAATAAATGTCGTAATATTTCAGCGATGGCACATTGCGACAACGTTGTAGTGCCCTATGAATCAAATTAGCCGACTGTACCTTTTGTACGCTTATATTTTGTGCAATAAAGATAATTATCTACTTAATAAATACGACCGGAGAATTGAGACCTTCTGCTTTTTTTTAAGTCTGTTAAAAATAAGAAGACTAACACAACATCGCTAGAAATCGTTAGGGGTGAACATGAAAATCCGTTCCAATATCTGCCGCTGCGGCGGGACTTGCGCTTTAGAAATGATTTCGGCTTTCCTGAGGAGATAATCTGAAAGCACATTTTGCTTTTAAATTCCATATTCTATTTTCGTCACAGTATTCTTGCAACCATTAGGGACGTTTTCGGTGAATAGTAGTAGGTAGTCATTTTGCTTCTTATATAATTTTGGAGTTTTAGTAACATTGCTCCAGAAGCTTAGCGGTATTAGTAAGTGTGACATGCTCAAACGCTCTTGACAGAGGAGACTTTTTGCATATACCTTTGACATTCTGTCCGCTGTTATAACAACTGACAATCCTGTGGCCCTAACATGACTGGCCAAGTTTAGTTTGACTCTATCTACATCCCTTTTTTATGACACTAGTTAGACAAAGACGCAGGGAGGGGTTAAACTAGACCTAGGCTGTCATGTTAGGGCCGCTGTTATGTATGAACACTTTATTAAAAACTCTAGTTACTTTATGTAATAGAGTAGACTGAAGCGCCGCGTAATCAATCTTAACTGTTTCCAAGTGTCGGCCTTCATCTCTTTCAGTACTTCAAAGCGTCAGAAACAAAAGGTCCGCATAATGTACGCTAACGCCGAGAAGCCATGCCGTAACCCGTATCATCCGCGTTTTATCGCAGCTGGCGTTAATATTTAAAAGGCGTGATATTTCTAAAGGCCCGAAGCGGGTATCCGTATAATCGTATAACACCACAGCACAGAGAATGATGGATTAATTCATGACGCCCGCGTAGCCCGAACACGTTTATGATTCCCAGAGAATTCCGTGTCGTTCATGTCAGTCGTATCATAATGAAAGATGAAAGCCTGGGGTATACGCGATAATAAAAAGATAAATTGTTCCGAGAACCTAATTTGTAGGTTCGTGCTCTGATACTCGAGAAGAGAAATATATCAAATTGTGTTGCGGTATGGTAACGACGGATTACCGTTTGCGTGTTCTGGCGCAGTATATCTCTTTAACGGAAAGAGATATCATAATGAGATAATCAACTGTTTGTTTGTCAAAACCAGAACAATATTATCTATACGTACTATGCGAGTGAGATGCCTCCTGTAATAAGACGCGACATATGACTACCATTATATTCTAATACTACCTCTGTTATTACATTCGCTAATCTGCATGCCCAAACGTAGCTACGCCTCGAGGGTGAACGTTATTATTAACGTTATACGCCAAAACATTGGGTTAAAACTATTAACTTTATGTTGTTACCCTTATTTTCTAAAGCATCATAACAATTTGTTCTTAAATACCTACTTGGAAACTTTGAAATAAACAGCTGGATTGTCGCAGAATTCGCACAGAATAAAAATCCAGTAGCACCCAACTCGATAAAGGGCTCTTTGACATTGAAACATTAAACTTCGCAAATTGCTGCGTAGGTGCGGCTTTTAATCCTCAATTAAAATGCTAACGGAGTCAGTCAAGAGTACCTACTTTTTCAAGTTTCATCTGCAATGATGATCAAACTTGGGGATAAGTAGGATATATATTTTGCAACGTTTATGTATGAACCTTAGTATTTACACATAGTAGTAGCGTAATAGTAGTTCGTCTGGAATACAGGAACATCCTAGTTCAGGAATGTGTGTGTTATTTATTCTCTTTTATTATGTTCAGACTATAACGTTTTTAGTAAAGTTTTTTTTATTTACTTATATATAATTAAGTACCTATTAGTTTGAGCTTTGCAAAAGAGTCTTTTAGTACCTTCAAAAGCTGAATGAAGTTCATATATGCTCTTATATTTGGGGGTCCAATGAGGGTCCCTCAGGGATCCATCTGCTACGCAAGCCAGCCCCTTAGGCACCGATGTCTTGCTACTTATTTGAATTCCTGGCGCACTTTGTCTTACAGACGTTCCTCAGGCCTCGATATTGGCAAACCAGCCGCTGCGAACTCAGATTGTGTTTAGAATAACAATATTTACATTCATTATATTAAACGGAAACATTTACCCAGTTTTGCTTTGACAGGTGCGTCAATAAGGGCACCGATAAAAATAATATGGCCCTGTTTTCGATACTTTACGCTTGTCCTCGGGAAAAATTAAATGAGAAGCAGTGAAATTCGACTCGGCCACTTTGTTTTTCTTTTGACTTAAAAAAGTGGTTAACAAACCTTTCTCGTTCAAATTTTGTTATAATTTATTCTGAAAATTTTGAATGCGGCCGGCAGGTTTAACGTTAAAGATGACGGGCTTTCCTTCGAATTCGTAATAAAGGAGGGGAAAAATGTAGGCACTTATTCAGATGCCTTTCAGATTCCATTTGAATTTGCATGAAACTGTTTTCAAATTCTCAAGTTCAGTGCGATCACTTCGGTTATGTTTTCTTCTCGGTCGTCATTCACAACCGTCAGTACGTTATATAAAAGATAAGTTGTCTCGTTACAAGCTTTTGTTTGGCTTCGGTTTTGTTTTTGTCACTCAGTTAATAAGATATACCAATAAAGTGATCTCGCCAAGTAGAACAAGTACGGCCGTCCATTTTTCGATCAATTTTGAACCTTCTGTATCTTTTTAAGAAAGGAGTGAAATTCCTGGAAATTATGTTGCAAAGAGTAAATAATAAATACAAGTGTATTTGAAAAGTTAGGTAAGGAGGTTTCCAAATTCCCGAATTCTAACTATTACGGCTAAAAAAAATACATGCCTTTAAAATTTTACTATTTCATGCCTCAATCACTGTACTCAGCGGTAAAATGGGGAAAAATATATGCATAAGTAATTGCGACTAATAGGGATCATGCATTACTTGGTCAGCTCGTTATTTTTACTCCTACAAATATGATCAAACGATAGCGCGTTTTTATCACACAACAGTGGCAATATCTAATTAATAAATTCAGGCGTTTCTTTGCGGAGGTCCATATCAACAAACTGGAACAAATTACCTTGCTACTCCGCGAAACCAAAGTTCGTTCTAAAGAAAGAAATTCGAAAGAAATTGGTTTCGCGGAGTAGCAAGGTAATTTGTTCCAGTTTCTTTTAGTGGCAACATCAATTACAAAAAACAAAGGACTACAGTTCAATTTATTATTTCAACGTAAAATGGCGTTAGGAGTAATTACCGATATTTTTCCATGATATAAATGATTCGATTTAACGATAATTTGCGTTGGTTTACCAATGATTAAACAATATGTCAATTAGAGTTGAATTTGAAATTAATTTGATGTAAAATATGGTTTTTAGATGTTTAACCATTAATAAACGATACTGACACATCACTATTACAATTGCCGCTGAGTGGCGTTGGTATACCAACTCTCTATTTTATCTTTGAGCGAAAAAGGTGCATAAAACAAAAAAGCCTCGAAACTACTGTTAAAAGTTCTGAGATTTTTTATAGTTGCAAGTCGTGCCGTCTAATTTTATTCAATTTTACTACTTAAAATATTTCTTTAGCTTGGCAATCAAGAGCATGAGGATTTATAATGAGTAAGCCAGACTTAGCAATATTAAAGATCTGAGTACTTTTCACTTTTTAATATTCGAGACTTACGTATTTTTACACGAATGTTTTTAATGTGATATTATTAATATACTCGTATGTATTTTTTTTTTATTTAAGCTTATTCCCCAAAACAAATCATTTATTGACGGCCTTGATTCCTTACGAAATCTGTTGTTATTACCTTCATCATATCCTACGTTTCATGTCCATACATATTATGTATGAAAAATAAAATAAAGCTTTATGTACAGTCAAGGAATTAAATTTCCATCCCACCTAAGGTTCAACAGCATATAGCAAACTGTCACCATAAGAGCTATAGAGCAAGACGTTAGTTTGACATATCGACCTTAATGCATTGCGAATGTCAGAAGACATTTCAACAAAATGGGTAGGGAATTAAATTCCTTGACTGTACTGATTGTACGACTACTCTATCTACTCTATCACTATATCAATTTTGGACTTTCAATCAGCACTTTGCCTACCTAGTTTGTTTACATACTAAAAGTGTTTAGGAATTTCTTCAGCTTTTTCAGACGGGCGCTGTTAAGCCAACAATCTTATTGTAAACGCGCGGAGAAAAGAATTTTCAATAAAATGAAAAGTCCATCAACAGGCAAATAAAAATAAAAATGTAGTTAATACAGAAATTCATGGAACAACAAATTTTATAATAAATAAATAACTTAGGAAAATTCATTCCAATTGACCTATACTCAGAAATAAAATCGGAGATTAAAAGTTGGGTGTACCGATGACATTATCTGATCCCTAAAGTAGTTAGGCCTTGATCTGTTCTAGAGATTTATCAGTTGACAAGCCTCCACACCTCATGATATTGTTTCTGATCTACTTGTAACATTTGTCAGATCATGTCATTTGTGCATCCTTACTTTGATCTCGGTCTTTGTTGCTAACTATAGTCTTAAACTAGGCAAAGCTAAAGCTTATATCTACTATAGTGATCTGCTAGACAATGTACCTTATTGATAAACATACTTGTACCTACATACATTGGTAAAAGTTAATATTATGTAACTAAAGACAAATTAATATAATAATATTATACCAATATGGGTACAAATATTCATATTCTAATAAAGGAGAATGGGCATTTTTGTATGGGCGCTGTCCCAACCCTTGTATACAATAGTGAGTAGTATGGACGTGTAGTACTCGGTGTAAGGATCATCATAGGCCATGTTTCGAAGACCAGGTGTCTGCAGGGGTGACGTAGGACGCAAAAATAAAAAAATATTTTTTCAATAAAACTTAAGTGTAACACACCCTAATGTATGCGATGTTGCCATTTTGTTGACTAAAAAGTCATAACGAAATGTGTCACGTCAAACTGAAATAAGGCTTTGTCATTTAAGTCATCAACATGATCGAAAATAAATAACCATTATGACCTAACGTGTCAAAAGTTAAAGTAGTACGTTGCCAGCTCGTCCTAGGTCGCCCGTCCGTGGTTTACCTTAAGAATTGTAATTAATAATTGTTTTGTATGAAAAAAAGAGAAAAATAAAACAACTAATTAGACCTATGCTCACATTACGGTTTTTACTTCTAGTGGCCTCAGTAATGCGTGGTTAAAATCTTTCGGCAATATCTCGAACACGATTTTACAGATTCTTTTCATTCAACTGCTAGTACAAAGTGAGGTATAAAATGGGCTGTAGCTTTTTCCCTGCAAACATCTCGGTTTTGCTGTCATATAAAAAAATTAAGCTCTTATAGAGAGCTTTCAAATAAAATATAGCACAACTGTATACAGCACTTGGGACAATTTGCCCATTCTCCTTTAACTAAATGCTAAATTATAGTGACACCACAAAGGAAAAATTGGGTAATGGCGAGAATTAGGGTATGGTCCTGCTATTACCCTAATTTTTCTTCGTGATGTCATCATATAGCATTTAAATTTATTTGAATTAAAAAAAAATCTAAAGTAAATTTCGATTACACAAAAATTAATAAGTACTCATTTTACAATTTGTCCGTTGCGGGAATCGAACCTACATGCTTTAACTTCCTACTAAGGGCACATAATAAATAATAGTACTAACGTACAGACACTTCTCTTTTTCGACCACGATTAAACGAATTCCAATTTTATTAACACGCACAAAAAGTTCGTATTTCTTCATACAAATTCGCCAGGCGGCTCGCGTCAAAAGGAACGCGCCGCCTGCGTCCGCCTTCCCCCCGCAACTCCCGGCGACACATTAGGGTTGTGGCGTATTCGTTTTCAATTACATGACTGACACTGTAGGCAACGCGGCCGAGCGTACCTACAGTGCGGAGTGGAACCTGCTAAGCGTGAACCCCCCTGCTAAGGGTGTTTAACCACTATAGGTTATCCGGTCATGAAATAATAGTTGATTATAACCCAATCGACGGAATCATCACCGTTCACAGATTTCTGCATTACCGCAATGCCACGAGCGCGCATCAAGCCGCCAGCGAGAAATGCGGTTTTCACTTCAAATACAATCAACTGACGCGGCCCTGTAATTTGCTACAGCCGCTGGATCCAACGAGAGACGCAAAATAGATTTATCTCTCAACTCGACCGCCTCGCCGTCCAAATCAAGTTTGAGAAGTTTGATTTTAGGTTGCTGTGGGTTCTTTTAGCTTTATTTCAAAGCATTCATAAATACAATACAATACTAACACTTTATGAATCACCACACAGAAACCACATGAAAAGTACAATCTATGTACAGTCAAAAAATTTTATTCCCTACCCATTTCGCTGAAATGTCGTCAGACATTCGCAATGCATTAAGGTCGATATGTCAAACTAACGTCTTGCTCTAGTTAGCTCTTATGGTGACAGTTTGCTATACGATATTGAACCTTAGGTGGGTTGGAAATTAAATTCCTTGACTGTACATCCAATTTAGATCCTAAGTCAAATATTATTGTACGTCCGAAATGGGCAAACTGTTGGAACTTTTTTATGTATAAATGCAACGTGTGATCAAATGTACACAGTTTTAACAATAAATAAATGATTATAATTATTAATATGATTATGATCTTCTTTTTTACGTAGTATAAAACAAAGTCCTCATATCTTTGCCCGCTTACTCCTTCGTGCTCCTTCTAAGCCACGCAACGAATTTTGGAGCTGTCATTCAGAGTTCTTTTTAACGAAAGCTTTCATTTACATTACATCCTAATTGTTCGTGTACAAGCCGGTTGGGTCGCTATATAGTTACATAGTATGTAACCTTTCCTTCTGGAAGCAGTCGTGTAAAAACACGACGCTATCCGTTCCTGTCTGCCCTAATCGAATCCTCCGCTGCTATAGTATTTTATGCAACTGCTATATAATGAGAGGCCTTAAAACACGAGTGTGGTTTTATGAAACGAGCGTCAGCGAGTTTCATAATAGGATCACACGAGTGTTTTAAGGCCTAATTATATACAGTTGCATACATTACTTTATCTACACACATATCATAACTGCAAAAAACCGTAACAGCAAAAAACCAACAAACAAGTATGGCGGCAATTCGATCTATCCGTCAAGACGAACGTTTTTTTTTAATCATAGACAAAAGAATGAAGTCCCTATTGTCATGTCACTCGAGATCAAATGTCGTGCGTTTAAATTAAAAAATCACACTGAATTGACGTTTCGTATCGATAACTGTTTTAATATCTGTGGATACTAGAATAGAGACCAACTTGAATTTTGACAGCTGTTCCAAATTTAAATTCATAACGTCACGAGATATCGGTAATGTAATCACCAATAAACACAGACTACTAAGAGATACTACTCAATAATAGTATTTTATGCAACTGCTATATAATGAGAGGCCTTAAAACACGAGTGTGGTTTTATGAAACGAGCGTCAGCGAGTTTCATAATAGGATCACACGAGTGTTTTAAGGCCTAATTATATACAGTTGCATACATTACTTTATCTACACACATATCATAACTGCAAAAAACCGTAACAGCAAAAAACCAACAAACAAGTATGGCGGCAAATCGATCTATCCGTCAAGACGAACGTTTTTTTTAAATCATAGACAAAAGAATGAAGCCCCTATTGTCATGTCACTCGAGATCAAATGTCGTGCGTTTAAATTAAAAAATCATACTGAATTGACGTTTCGTATCGATAACTGTTTTAATATCTGTGGATACTAGAATAGAGACCAACTTGAATTTTGACAGCTGTTCCAAATTTAAATTCATAACGTCACGAGATATCGGTAATGTAATCACCAATAAACACAGACTACTAAGAGATACTACCCAATAAAGAACAGATTTACCTACTACCACAGACAAGAAAATTCTTATAATAACATTGGTTGTAATAATGCTGGTCATTTTCTATGGTTTTTGAACGCGTTATTGAGAAATTATGATATGTGTGTAGATAAAGAAAGATTTATCTACACACATATCATAAGTGCTAAATAACGCGTTCAAAAACCATAGAAAATGACCAGCATTATTACAACCAATGTTATTATAAGAATTTTCTTGTCTGTGGTAGTAGGTAAATCTGTTCTTTATTGGGTAGTATCTCTTAGTAGTCAGTGTTTATTGGTGATCACATTACCGATATCTCATGACGTTATGAATTTAAATTTGGAACAGCTGTCAAAATTCAAATTGGTCTCTATTCTAGTATCCACAGATATTAAAACAGTTATCGATACGAAACGTCAACTCAGTATGTTTTTTTAATTTAAACGCACGACATTTGATATCGAGTGACATGACAATAGGGAGTCTATTCGCTTGTCTATGGTTTCAAAAAAACGTTCGTCTTGGCGGAAATATCGGATGGCCGCCATGACTGTTAGTTGGTTTTTTACTGTTACGGTTTTTTGCAGTTATGATATGTGTGTAGATAAAGTAATGTATGCAACTGTATATAATTAGGCCTTAAAACACTCGTGTGATCCTATTATGAAACTCGCTGACGCTCGTTTCATAAAACCACACTCCTGTTTTAAGGCCTCTCATTATATAGCAGTTGCATAAAATACTATTACCTACTACCACAGACAAGAAAATTCTTAAAATAACATTGGTTGTAATAATGCTGGTCATTTTCTATGGTTTTTGAACGCGTTATTGAGAAATTATGATATGTGTGTAGATAAACTCCTTTAAAACCCTGCAAAGGTTTTTGATACGGCTTTTACTGTAATTTACAAAAGATTTTTTTGTACAATACATTCTAGATAAGTATTTGTTCGTAGCGACCCGTCCCAGCTTTGCATGGTTACACTTTACTAATGAAAACTTAATTAGAATGTATTGTTAGCTTTAAGATGAATTAAATAAATCACTCAAAGCCAAAATCAGAACAAATTTATTTAACCAAATTTACACAATAAAATGTTGTTTAGTATTTAGTGGTGGTAGTGTGTAGTTGAGTCTGTGTGATATATGTTGTTTCGTGTGGAAGCGGGAGAGGGTGGGCTTTTGCATGAACATATATATGTCGCACAGACGCAGCTAACTTGCACGAGCACGGCACTGGTTTCGCGGAGTAGCAAGGTAATTTGTTCCATTTTGTTTAAATATTGAACATTATGCTCAGTAGTTGAAGCAGTTTATTTGATTAATTTAATGAAGGGAATTGATTGTGTTACGGGCGAGAAAAATTATACAGTCAATTTCAAAGGGAACTCTATAACAAATGGGGAAAGTGGCACTTTATTCTATCATAGAACGTTTATTAACTTCGTGTTCAGGCGCTGGTAAATAAAAGTAACTGAAGCGAATACCCGGCAGTTAATCGATCCTTTGACTGTCTATTGTATAAAAAGTGTAATTATTGAACAAAAGGTATCTCAGCCGGGTAATTATTAGGGCGTTACAATTGCTTTCTTTATCGTCCATTAAGTAAGAAATGGATTTTCAACGGTAGAGTTTCTAGCAGATTCGACCAGTGGCCTCAACTTACCGCTCAAGTTTCGTTTATTTTTCTTTTCGTCCTTATGACACTACTCGTAGTTAGATAGCTCCACAGGGAGGGATAAATAAAATAGAGCGGTTATGTTAGCGCAGCTGAAAGAGCTCCAAACTGTATTTAGTAAGACTGATGATGATGGAGAAACCATGTTAGGTATCTGCGTACAACTTTTTGAATATGTCTTTCCACAATAAATGCCATTATGCCACGGCGAGGACTCATTGCGACTGGATTCTTTATAATGACCCAAAATTCTATTTGGTCGACCTTTGTTGTTGTTACTGAAGTGAAAAATACTTTTCAAATAATTTCGAAAAGTTAAATACCTAGAATATGCCTGAACCCATTTCAATAAAATTTTGTTTTAAACGAGATCCCTGACAAATCAGATATCGAATAAAAAACACATTTGAATTGTATTTTGCATTCGACATCATTCTAGTAAAGGAAGTGGAAAGCGTAGCGTTTGGTGTAGGGCATGCAATCCCGTTTATATTCTCTAAGATATAACCAGTTACAACCAAATAACCGAGTTTGCATTCTACTTTGGTGTACTGTGTTCGCTGGCTGGAGAGAATGACCCGCGGCGGTGGTCCGTGCGTGTCTGGGGTGCTGCTGGAATAAAAGCATAATTAAGTATTACGTTGTTTTAGCCGCGGTCCGAGATGGACTCTAATGAAAGTCCTCCCATGCCAGACAATTTAATAAAAATTATTCACGCTCATGCAATAAAGTTATAATTCCAAGTTGCACTGACATAGCGAAGTACTTACTTTGCGAACACTTTTTAGCTTACTAAAACTTTCAAAGGGCGTCAGGGAAGGACAAAGCAATAAAAAACAAGGCAATGCAGAAAATTAAGTGTTTTTTTTTTGTTTACATTGTTTTAGGCTACTGTGTGTAGTAACTAAAAACAAAGGTATATACAGTGCTTCCTCACTAAATACATATATATGTATATCACGTCTCTTTATACGGGCAGGAGATTTATTCTTTTCGGCTCTAGGCAGTGTGCCCGAGAAGCACTCAGGCAGGAAGCAAATCCTTTCGCCATTGAAAACTGTATCCCGCAGGGGACGCAGACTAAATATTTCTGAGCCGAATATTGCACTGTCATTCTCTGTGAAATAAAATATAACTGAATGTCTTTGGTTATAATTCAATATACGAAAGATATACGAATACGTGAAATATGGCTCGGACCATAAGTTCGCATTCAATACGGTCAAGATTTGTTTTCTTAAGGTTGTAAAACTTGTAAAGATATTAAAATTTGATTTGGACTAACACTTCACGTTCATTGTATTTGTATGCCACCCTATTTTTACCCGACTACGGCAAATCCAAAAGGAAGGGATGTTTTTAGCAGTCTATGTATGTTTGTATTTACGTATGTTCCATTGTAGTGCCTAAACGACTAAGCCGATTTTGATGAATGAGGTATCATTCTATTTATAATAAGTAGGGAAACATCTGTAACTCAAACAACAGGTTCATATTTTAGTTTGTCTTGTACTCATATTATAAACATTAAATAAAATAGATCAAAAATATGGGACGAATACATGCATGTGATCTTGGTTAGCTGCCAAGTCATTTCGTACAAGCAAAGCTTTAGTCTGATTGGAATTTGTATTCCTTTATAACGGCGCTTTTGTTTTATAGGAATAATAAAGACCGATTAAAACGACGTTTTCGTGTTACTTTTTTTGTTTAATTTTGTTTAAAGCACGGTGGCAATGATAACTGTTAATTTTAATTAATTGATTTATAATTCGTCCAGGCTATCCTAGTATTTGTCAATTAAAAAGGCTACTCATACACAAATAAACCTTCATAAACAAATCTATATAAATAAAAATGAATCGTTGTTCGTTACTCTGATTAAAACTCGAGAACGGCTGGGCCGATTGAGCTGATTTTGGTTTTAAAATGTTTGTCGTAGTCCAGGGTAGGTCTAAACGGTGAGCAAATATGCCTCCAATAATTAGGCGGTACGAAGTTCGTCGGGTCAGCTAGTAAGTAAATAAAAATCTTGGGACAATTTTACCAATTGACTTAGTCCCGAACTAAGCAAAGCATGTACCGTGGGCACTAGACAATGGATATGCATATTTATACGTATACGACTTAAATGAGTACAGATATCTATATTCTTCATAAAAATATTTGCATTCTCACGAGAATCAAACCAGGAACCTCTAGCTTTGTAGCTACGGTCACTAAACACTAGGCTGTCCGCCGGTCTCTAACATAATATCGACACAGTAGAGTGATCAACATTATGAACCGGCTATTCATTCATTAATTCTGCTGAGTACTACAAAGTGTACACTAAAATACACATAAAATAACGTGCTATTTGTTGTACAGTCTAACTCAGCGCGTCGTCAATCCTTTAATCGGATTAGGGATTACCATTAATTAGAATACAGCATCCAAAAGCGGCGCAAGCGACGACACCCGAGCGATTTAACGTCGACCACGACTAAGCAGCTACTACTTTTTATGCGTTTCTTTCATACTGTAGTTGTATAAAAAGGGTACACTGCACGAAACGCGAAGAACTGACCAGAGTCCGTGAGTGAGAGAGGCTGTGCTTGAAAAATTCAAAGGCAATTCACAACAAGTTGAAAAACAACTTCATATTTTCATTTTACCTTGTTGCTATGTTCTTAAATCAGAAATGTATGATAATTATCAAAATGAAATAAAAAATCGAATCTTATCTTATCTATACATAAGAATAAAGCATACTTCTTGGCTTAAGACACTATTTATTTGATTCTAAACAACCGCTGTCGTAAATTATTTTAACAGTGAACGAGATCGGTAGATACATCGAGAGCGAGAGACTATGTAGAATAATCGAGACCTAGTAAAATAATAAAAACGAAAAATAAAACACGTTTCGAAATCCCTATGCATTTCTCGTACGTATGGTAGCTAAGCTACGAGTAAACTTTATGAGCAAATGTATAAAAAAACTGTATAATTCCAAATTCAAATAATGAAGAAGTTGATGAAGTAATACTACTACGCCATTGTGTTATCAACTGCCAAGAAAATCCGCTACATTTGATTAAGCAGCCTCCGGCTAAGAAACGTTAACATTTCTTGCTCCCGAGCCGGAAATCAAAATAACATCATTGACTGAATTGTTTGTGTTATTCCAAATAATATGAATATACTTCAATATTCCAAGGTAACAGAATGATTTTGTAAACTGTGGTTCCTCTGTTCGTAGCGGATTTTCGCTATAAAGTGAAAAACTTCTGCTACGAGCGTAGCGCGTAGCTCCTCGTAAAATGCAAATGAAATGATTCAATACGAAAAGCTTAGCATAGGGTTAGGAATTCATCTAATTTATTGTATTATAACAACTAGGCACATACCTACTCCTCAGTTGTGAGTGAGTAATTTTCTGCATGACCTCTTTATTTTATGACTAATATATATTCATATATGGCTATTACTAAAGATCTACATATTATATGTATTAAAATGTAAGAGAATGAGAATGAAGAAGGTAAATAATTTCAGACCTGTTGCTATAATACCTTATAGCAACAGCTTGCGACTTGCTTATGACTTATATTTTTGTGTTGCGCACACAGGTGAGATTAATTTTCTATATAAACGTAGTTTTCGTTTTCTTTCTAGAAATTTGGCAATAGGCGAATGGTTTTTAGATAATTTAGACATATCCTTCACACGCGTGCTTCTAGATTGACTTTTGCGATAATAGGTATTATTTAAATCACCTTTGCTCTTAATAGTTCAATATGCTTGAAGCTTGCTGTGCTATTTGTTGATATCTAATTTTCTTTCATTATTATTCTTATTATTGTTCTGTTATCTTGTATTTAAAAGACAAGAAAAAAGGGCTAGGCTGCTGAGTATCTTGCGGCGCTTCTTCTCAGCATATTTTTTTATTCTTCAAAGCGCTGGTAGACTCAGACATGTAAAAGCGCCTGTGGGGCCTACTTGCGAAAAAAATTCAATAGTGAATGCAAATTCTATAAAATTTAATGAGAACGCATAAAAAAAGAGCTCCAGGTTGAGAAGGGTCAATTGCTGACATTTGACTGAAAAGCGTTTATCAAATAACACTTTTCAAATAAAAACCCAATCCTATTCAAGAGCGGCTTGAAATCAATCTCAATTTTATTTAATTTCATTTATTAAAGCAACTTCTATTTACAGATTCAGTAGTATTTTCAACGATATCAAAGTTTTACCGCATAATTCCTTTGATGCTCAGAAAAAAAAAATGCTAAGTGTTTCGTATGAAATTAA
Organism: Ditula angustiorana; assembly: GCA_963691745.1. Taxonomy (NCBI): domain Eukaryota; kingdom Metazoa; phylum Arthropoda; class Insecta; order Lepidoptera; family Tortricidae; genus Ditula; species Ditula angustiorana. Next base: position 11,283,784 of record OY829475.1, read on the forward strand.
ATTAAATTAAAAACTTTATTTAAACAAAAAGTATTCTAAACGTTGTTAGTATCATTGAAAGTGAAAAATAGGGCTTAGTAGAGAATAATATACTTACATAAAACTTTTAATATAAATAAAGTACTGTACTGTATAAATGTTAAGCAGTATTTTTACTGTTTAATCCTGGAACAAAATGATGCAAACTTTCCTAATAGCCGTAAGCAAGCCGTTACGAAACATAAAATGAGACATTACAGGGACCGTGTTCAACACCGACGACATTATTACCGTCTCCTTTCGCCATTTAAAAACATCCAAAATTAGCGTAAGCTTTAAATTATTAAATACCACTTAAGTTATGAAAATTAAAATCATACCTTCATTTTGCAAATAAGTCGCATAACTTCTTTTACAAATCTGACTCTACCAGTGCTTTGGAAAATGAAAATTCTGAGGAGAACCGCCGCAAGAATTTAGCAGATTATCTTCTTTCTCAGTATGAAGTTACAGTGAGTATGTTGGCTTTACTATATTTCGAGAAAGTAAATACAAGATTAAACAAACATAATATAATTAAAGTAAAATGATCTGAACCTAAGAACCTAAACGTACCTACAAATATCCCCAACCTCGCTGCCATTAGGCAGTGTGTCCATAAGGCTTGCTGCATTTCCTCGTTATATCGCTAATACATTTGGTACCACGCTTGGTCACTGGGGCAGGGGAGGGAGTTTAAAAATTGTAAGATATGGTTCACGTAGTATAGGTACATTCCCCAACATAAAAGTTTGTAACAAATTATTGTTGATAATCGTTCAATTAGCAAGAAAAAAAAGATTTAATTTGTAAAAAACTTATGTTTCCTATCGTCGAATTCATGTCTACGTTACAATGACGGTGCCACGAGTCAAAGGGTAACTGTTTACGGAAAGCGGTTACGGAAATTGTGTACGAATATACATAGCGAATTCAATGAAGGGTCAAATGAGCACTTGTATGTACAAAAGGACAAAAAGCTTTGAGAGATGTACAGCGTAATTCTGCGAGGGAAGCATTGATGCCCATGAATCCCAAAATGGCCACAGATTTGTATGGGACCTATGGCAATGGTAAATCGGACCCATCCAATGACAAGGGTCCTTTAATTACGAGCCAGGTAAATAAATAGACAGAAACAAAGGGCTGCCAGTCCATCGGCGTAAATGACGGCAACGCCAAATGAAAACCTAAAGTGCGAAGGGATTACATTAAATTTGTATTCATATCTTTATGAATATTAAAACAACGGGTATGAGTGTTTTGTTTGATTGTTTCAACTCTTAATTATTGTTACCTAATAATATCAACTTTCACATTTTGTTAATATGAAAATGAAAATTGTATTTTCCAAGTTGGCCATATAGGCTCTTTTACATGTCTGAATCTACTAGCGCTTCGGAAAATGAAAGATTCTGCTGAGAAGAAGCGCCGCAAGAAACTCAGCAGTTTTTTTTTTCAGTTAAAGTATTTTAATGATTTGCCTTAATGACCATTAAATTGTAAGTAACCCAATTTAAAAAGCAGGTTCTATACAATCAAAGATCCTTTCAAATTGGTTCGAGATATAAAATATAATTCGGGATTAATGATAGGATACCCTCTTAGAAAAAGAAACAAACTCACTTACTTAGGACTTTAGTTGTCTTTATTCATTCGTTTATTTCATTACAAAGCGTTCCGGAAATGAATGGAACGTAAGAGGCTGAATTATTGAAACAAGCAATCCGACGAGTTCATTAGGAACCCCACTGGCTCTGCGGAAGGGATAAGACAGGATTTCGCCAAATTAGACTTTTGTATTTGTTGTGTTTCAAACTCCTGGACACTCTGTTTTGGTAAACCGCCTACTCAGCCTCCGCCTTTGCAAAAGGTTCATTATTTACTAAAATTGTCCTACAGCGGTGTAAATCTGGTGAATTTAGGTGACAGTTCTTAATCACGCCAAGTTACTTTAACATTATCATATTAATGAATATTCTTTTTGTAAATTCTTTCCATTCCTCTACCGTAGGAGCCCTCTCTTGGGCCGCTTGTACAACCTATGTATGTACACAGTAAGTAGAATATGGTTATAAACAGTAAATAGCAATTCAAAATATTAACTTTCCACTCCAGAGTGCATAATGGCCGCGGGGTGGTCCATGCCGTAGTGTTAAATTCTGGGCAAATGTATTCAGGTTTTTTCAATATGTTTTTATTTGCTCAGAGCTGCTGGTAAACAAATTAAATTCTAAATTCCCTAAATAATATATACAACAGTACGAATCTGGATTTCCCGCGTTCCTTACCCAAAAGTTAAGATGAATTAGTTACACATACTTTGTATACCTACAGATACTCGCCTTGATTTTTTTCAAATAAATATGATATGAACTGCTTTCTCAGGTATCGGTGTGATATTCATAGTAAATTTACAGTGGCTACTTCACTACAGCTAAGAAACGCTGGGCAGACGTCTATAAAAGGGAGAAGATTTATTCACATGAAAGGCCAAGGTTAGGTGCGTTAATGTATGCCTACATTCATTAAACTTAAGACGTATTGGTTGTTTATACTTCGTTGGGCAGAAATATTCTCGGATGAGCGGCTTCTTTCATAAATATGATATGAACTGCTTTCTCAGGTATCGGTGTGATATTCATAGTAAATTTACAGTGGCTACTTCACTACAGCTAAGAAACGCTGGGCAGACGTCTATAAAAGGGAGAAGATTTATTCACATGAAAGGCCAAGGTTAGGTGCGTTAATGTATGCCTACATTCATTAAACTTAAGACGTATTGGTTGTTTATACTTCGTTGGGCAGAAATATTCTCGGATGAGCGGCTTCTTTCATGCAGGCTGCGACGCAGCCGCCGATGTCTCTATACCATTATGATGTGACGTATAGGAACCTTTGTACAGTGAGTAGCAGAGGTAGCTGAACACTCAAAAAGGTCAAAAAGGTCTACACAAATCCTTAGTCTTTTTGACACTATAGATACATTTGCTGCCGATTGTACTTCGATTGAATAAAGGTGTGAAACAACTTTGGAAGTGCTTATAAACATGGTTTTTGATCTTTTATGGATTAATACGTTTCGTTTACTACAGTCTCATGCAGCGGCCCTAACGTAACCGCCAAAGTTTAGTTTGTACCTCCTTGCAACTCTTTCTAATTAGTAATATAAGATAAGGACGCACATAGAGTTGAACTAAACTTGGTCGGTCCTGACATGACCGCAATAAATAATATAAGTTTTCCATTGTGGTAATTTAGGGTATATTGTTTGAGCTTGGCATTTTTTTGCAGGTTTTAAAATGGTTGTTATAAATTTTCATTATTAGTTATGTACCTATAGTCGTAAGACATAGTTAGTATATTTTGCAAATTAACTCCAAGAACTATTTTAATGAGGCAAAATGCTATACAGTAAAACATATACTTACTACACTAGTCACTAGTCATATTGTAAGATCTTGCTCTGTCTCGGCGGCACAAAGGCTCCTTTGTGCTCCCACTAATACGTATTAAACATGTAACGTAGCGCTGCTTCCTCCACCTTATTAATAGGACAATGGTCAGATATACAATAGAGATGCTATTTTTATTTGAATACGTTTGTGGTCATATCATCTTATTGCTTATCAGTCGTTTACAATTCGATAAACCAATCAGGAGCTCAAAAAAGATAGATAACACCTTTCATATGAAAATCAAGTGGTACGTTCTGTGATGTTTCCAATGTTTAGTCTATTGAAAAAATATTTCAACGCTTCCATTCGTCTCACGCACTTCTACCTTAAAATGATCAATTTACTTCGCCCCAGTTTCCGCGTCTTTGACTGGCTCGCGGCGCGGCGGCTTAGTTCGTACTTTATTAAGGCACAAAGGTAAATACAATTTACCCTTATAAAGTATCTTTAAATAAAAGGGAGAAGCAAAACAAAGCCGAAAGTTTGTAAAGCCCTTAAAAGTTAAAAATGCTTACGAAAATATTTTAATGCTTTCACATTATTGACCTACTTTGCTTTACAACAATGTTGCAATAAGCTGGGCAGAGATAGCTGATTGCTAATAAGCTACATAAACATTAGCTTTATGGTTTCCGTGAAAGCATCACTGCATTAACGTAAATAATTGTCCACTTCATTTTGCGGAGTGAAGGCTCTTCAGCGGGAATTGCCTTCGCCGGCGGAGCGGGGGCGATTTATGACGTTCATAAACTTGAAAACGTTCTTACAATTGTTTTACGCATACAGAAAACCGCTTTGATTTGTCACGTAGGCACAATTGAATGGAAACGACGAGTCATCAGAGCCGGCGGTAGAAGTTATTGGAATCGGAAGATTGCGGATGAGATTCTGATGAGTTGCAGATTGGATAGGGGAAGGGTGTTCGAGGTTGTCGGGTTGAACGGTGAGTGTGTAGAGATGATCGGAGGAAAGAGGTGTCGGCGGCCGCTCGGCTGCAGGCCGCGGCAGGGAGGGGCGGATCGATCGGGGCTGCGCAACAAGTGCCCGCCGGCGGCCGCGGGCCCGCGCGGGCCGCACACACGCCTCGGCCGGAGGCGCTAACACCATGTCCAACCTCTTAAACAGTCAGTCGATTTAAGATTGTTTTAGAAATCATTTGGCATCTTATTTGGATATTATGCACGAAGTTTTTTGCTTTTGAGTAAAGCTCCTATAAATTTAATGTACCTACGAGTATTAAGTAGGTAAGAATTGGTACAAAAGTAATAAGATGTCTCAAATATTATTTTTTATATTAGATGTTTTTAATTGATTGAACTAGGTTTTGTTAGGAATGAAACAGTGTTTTACTTACCCATTTTATCAGCTTAAATGAATTGAAGATCACACGGAAATTGTTCAAGTCACAATTGATATTTTAAGCAGATTATTATTTTATACAGTACTATGGAATTAACATAAAATTACAGCAATAAGATAATTTCTTAAAAAGAGTGACTTGTATTATTCTTTACGTATTGTCTTCAATTGGGATTAGAGCATTATAAATTCATGCTATTTATACACACCGTTGCTTTTTTGAGATGGAAGAAAAGTTTTCTTTTTTAAATAAATAGGCTCGCAATTGCCTACAATCGTACCTATTGGTACCTAGTGGTGCCTAGGATGAACCACGCTTGACCAGGAAGTGCCCAACAGTTTGGACTTATATATTGCTCGGTTATATTTAGCAGTCAGGTAACATACATGCACAGAATTCCACTCTTCAGTTGTCGACATGAAGCATCAAACATTCTTGATACTATAAAGTTTTACCACCAAAAGCACAAAGCCGAGAGTCGAGGGCGCCCCAAATAACAGTGTAAGTTTTAGTTCAGCAATGTCCCTTTTTCTAATCGGCGATGTAAAGACGAAGCTGCGTCGTAGTTGTAAACTGTCCTAGCAAGTCGGCCACTATCGCCGAACTTTTCCTGTTCAACTCGCAAAGAGATAAAACGAAGCTCCGGAATTTGTAACATTCGCTTGATATGTCGTTTAAAGCTGGAAAGCTGGGTAGTTACTACATTGTCTCTCGGATATGCTTTTTTTCTTTTCTGAAACTGGGTCCTATGACTGTTATTATTGAGTACTAGAACGTTATCGGAAGTTATTTTATGATATTGGTTTAAATCACATCTGCATAAATCAAACAAACCAGACTAATTGCAGGGAAATACGGCCTTATAATCAAGTAAATGGCTATACCGTTAATGCTTGGTTAGTTGTTTTGTGAACATTAAATTAATATAAAACGCATGCTTTACTTTGTAAAGAAAGGAAAACGAGCACGTGGGTTGGAAAGGCAACACAATGGGAAGTGATCACCTCTGCCCATGGGAACAGGCGAGCCCAGAAGAATTGCTGACCCATTTCCGACCTTAAGGTTCTACCCCCGTGTGGGTCGCCCTCGCACACTTACCTCAAGTAGTCAATGAAATTGTAGTACTACCCCGGTATTTTTTGCAATTTAGAAAGGAACACAAGCAAGTGGGTGACCTGATGGTAAGTGATCACCACCGTCCATAGACACCCGCAACACCAAGGATATCACAGATGCGTTGCCAACCCAGAGGGTTAAGATGGAATACCTCTTGAACCAGTAATTTCACCGTCTGTCTGGCTCGCCACGCGTCGGATCACAACAGTGCAAGCACTTTTGCTTAGCGGCTGGATTAGCGAGCAACCTTATGCCATATTGCTTAATTTTCGAATTCCCGATGACTTTTGTTAACCTCAACTCCTGTGCACTTTGTTTACGAATTTATTTCAGCACACTTCATTGAGAAGTACGATAGGGTCTCGATCATTCAAACAAATCAAAATGTATACTCTGCTCGGATTATGCAATATATTTGGATATATTGATACTTTGCCACTTTGTCTTTCTAAATCACTATATTGGTATAGTGATTTAGAAATACAAAGTGGCAATGAATAAGTGTAGCACCAAAATGTTTACTGGGAGCCGTGCGTAGCACTGCGGATTGGTGAAATAGAAACTAGATTGGAATTTAGCGGTTGCACGGGGTCATTTGTATTAAAGCGGCGTTTGAATTTGCTAGAGTTCAGGTAATTGAAGCCCTGTGTATCTATCTTGAGTGTCTACTCTATGTTGGCAGCCTACTACATTGCTTAAGTTAACAGCAAAGCCTATGTCAATATCAAGAAGTACATGCGGTAGAGTCATACTGTAAGAAGTTGCAGATTACCAGCGTGTCAAGGCTTGCTACTGCTTTTAGTATAGCGAGTAATGACATCAGAAGGCCGAAGGTGGGGCATCTAAAGACAGGCAACTAAGATCAGTGATTTTCTTAGAGTTGTCAGTTCCCTTGAGCGGCGAATGATTACTTTCCATCACATAACCCGCCTGTTCGTTTTCCTCTCTTTTCAAAAAAAAAAGCGAGAGCACTTTAATCCGAAGTAATTGAGAGGTGGAGCATCGGTAAAATATATCTATAATATATATATAATATATATAAAACTAGCATGCAATTTAGGTCGGGTTCACGACAGGTTTCACCCGAGGACCCCGGCACAGCCGGCAGCCGACATGCCGTGTATGCAGAGATATTTTACGTTGAATTTAATGCTAGTTAACAAAAACGTTTTTCTGGAAAACCCTTTGTTCATTACAGTAGAGTAACGTAGTGTCCGAGTCATGCTATATCCAAATTACAAAAAAAAACTGTTACTTAATGAGTTGTATTTACATTTTCTATGTTTGTATCCTATTCTATATTCATAATTCCAAAAACCACTTTCGAAATCGCAGGTAAATATTAGTGTTGTCAATTTTCGAGAATTTCAAATTGTAATTTTCATATGTAGTATTAATGAGCTCCAAAACATTCGTTTTAAATTAATTCCGTCCGCGGTTAATTAACGAAACTTGCAACTCGATGTGGCTTACAAAAATCCTACCACTTTGATTTATATTGTAATTTTTGTTTTAAGTTACAAGTAAAAAAGATTTAGCTCGTCTTTATTCTACGGGGTTGAATATATTTTTAACCCTCACCGAAATAAACTCACCGAAAATAGCGACTTATGGTGATGAGTCGGCGATGTACGTAGATAGAAAGGGTTTAGGATTTTAAATATCAAGTGCCAATTAAATGTATTTTTCCATAAGTAACTTTTTCTTCGTGAAAACACCAACCAAGCTTTGCGGGTGGTAAGACCTAGTGCAAGGTCCGTCCGGATCGCTCCTAGCATCTCTCTCTTCAATCCAGCCGCTAAACAGCAGTGCTTGCAGTGTTGTATTCCGGCGTGGACAGCAAGACAGCCGGTGAAATTACTGCCACAAGAGGAATTCCATCTTTACCATTTCGGTTGACAACGCATCTGCAATTTCATTGGTTTTGCGAGTGTCTATGGGCGATGGTTATCATTTACCATAAGATGACCCACTTGCTCGTTTTCCTTTCTATAAAAAACAGCGTTAATCTAACGCACTGCGGTTGTGCTAAATGTCTGTATGTTTATGCCAAAACCCGCCCACTGCGGACGCGTGCCACTCGACTGCAAAGTTTTAAAATGCTTTAATATGAGGAAACTTGGTATTCAACAGCGCGCATACTAGGTATGCTGTTCCCACATGAACCAACACAGACGCCCACATCAAACATTTTACGATCGTTTCGCTTCTGTACATTTAGATCTTTACCTGAAAACGGTTCGTAAAGAGCCAAAACAGCCAGAGAATGTGCTTAGAGGTGGTGATTAATAGTAGTTGGTGTGATGTATGGGTTTCGTGTGAAAGTGAAAATAAGGCGGGTTTTTGCATGAAACAAATGTTTACGAATTGTCATGTTTGACATCCCATAACTTAACACAAATATTCTTTATAATAAGAGTACAAATATAGCAAAAAGAAACATGCGTCCTAAAGCGTTAAGGAGACAATGAATAAAGCAAACTTCTCAAATTCACAAACAATTGTGACCTGTTCATTCATATTGGAGTTCATTACTAAAGAGTCTTGGCTGTTATATGTATTTAAGTATATATTTATCTATATAAGTATGTATATCCGTTGTCTAGTACTCAAAACACAAGCAGCTTTAGTGTTTTAATTTGAGACGAGGTCAATTCGTGTTAATTGTCCTAAAATATATTTACATATTTAAATTTACTGATTGGTCCGATGCACATACAATTTGGTATTATAATTAAAGCTAAAAAATAAGGATTTTTGGAAAAAATATGTATTCCATTTCAGAATGCAAACTTATAAAAATATGGATCTTGGTTTGTTGTAAAAATAGGTTTCAATACATTTTGTTTTTTGACTTGTTTATGTGGGCTCTTTAATAACCGAAAGTACTATTTCAAGAAAGACATCTTGTACAAATGATGCACAGACACAGCTGTTTTGGACGAGTGTTAGAGTTAACATTGTTTTGTTTTGTATCGGAGTAATATGTTTTAATTTACTTACTTACCATGTTTCATGGTTCCAATGAGACACTGGTTTCAGAGTGGAGTCTCCAACGAAGAATATACTTGTCTTACTAACATATACTTACTTTTTTTGCAAATGTATTTTCTTAAACATACATTTTTTTCAACTTTTAAGTTCAATTCAAGGTTAGAATATCATTTCGTTCCTAATAAACCGACTAGTTGCAGATTAAAACTATGAAATATATAAACGTATATTGAGGTACAATATTAATGTTTATTTAAAGACAATGTTATAACATTCTGTGTCATTAACCTAAATAGTTGTATTAAAATACCTGGTTCAGAAGTATTAATTGTCAACGCAGAATAAACGTTTTGTATTATACAAGGGCTCTACACATTTCAAATCCTCAGTGCTAAATAAGATCATATTGTATTTAATACAGCGTACAATACTATTTCTCATAAACATCAATATTCACTTGTAATTTCCTAGCGGAACAAATAACCATAATATTATGTTTCTTTTAATTGTACGTGAAACTAATATGACAATTGAAGCAAAGAAAGTTAACAAATGGTAAAATTTAAGAAACTATACAGATTGTTGCCACAATGGCTAAACTACGATTACATACTTACTTAGCACATACTGAATACTCTCAAGAAACACAACTTATAATATAACTATGTCATAAAACTTGCGATTGGGACAAAGAAATATAACTAATTGATACTAAATCTGCCAACTAAGGAACCCTATTTCTTAAAAAAGGCACATTCATAAACTTGAAATACTTTAAGTTAACTTTATAAATTCTCTGACATGAATTTAAAGTAAACTATTTTGAGATATTTTTATGAAACTCAATAGTTAAGGCTTAACTTTATTATTAGTAAATTTATTTTAATGTAATACGAGGTAGATTATATGCTAGAAGGGACAGATAGTTCTTAAAGTAATGTTTTGTTCCTAACTGGTAGAAAACTTTGGAGGTTACCTAAGTATTGCATTCAAGTGTCAGTTTTTTTATTGGGTTTTGATTGCTTTAATATTAAAATGATTACGACACTCAGAAAACGTCACAAAACCCACATTGCGTTAAAATATGATCGACTGAAGTAACTAACTTCGATATAAAACCACACTAACTATTTCATATATAACAGATAGATTATCTCACTTAGATAATGACCGCTTGATGTGAGTTGGATTAACTCTGTGTGCGTCCTTTTTTAATGACATTCGTTAGACAGAGGCGCAGGAAAGGAAATAATACTTTAGCGGTCATGATAGGGCGCAGTATCCCGAGACAAGTGGTGCGCGAATAATGTTCTAAAATCGTTTATATTTCACTGATTTTTTTATTAAGCAATTATGTTAAATATTGTGCTGAACCCCCGTATCAATTAGCTGTAATGTTCAACTAAACATTTACAAAGTCGATATATTACGAAAGTCACAAGTTAAAACCATTAATTTGAGGTTAGCGAAGTATCACCATTAGTCAGGAAAGTTATTAAAACAAGCCTAATTTATACGACAGCCACAAATCCCAAATCCCGCAAAATCCTTTCGCATCGAGTGAAAAGTCCAGTAAGCTGCATACTTAAAAAACCGTTAGCGACTGTAAATACTTATTTCAAAAAGTATATTCTTACCTATTACTGGTTGACTTGTAACGCCTACTCACGATATACTTTGTACCAAACAAAAGATATACATTCTATGTTAAAAAGTTTTAACATAATTAATTAGTTCAGTTAGTTTATAAATTAAAACATCACTAATTTATCCTAGTAACTTAATTAAATTGGACATCAGATTGATTTATAGTAGAAATATTTAACTGTTGTAGTAGCTCAAAAGAAATGACTGACGCTACGTTGACAATTTGGCCCTCAAGACAGTTAAGTATGTAGAAGTAAGTAAATAACTACAACACTCAGCTCCGTTTCAATTTATCCAGGTACTGATAACACCGTGTTTTTTTAATTGCGTTAACTTTGAAATATTTCTAGTTACATTCACAGAAACTACCACTGGTTATTCTTCTGGTCTTCCGTTAAATTAATAAAAAATGTTTTTTTCTTTCATAGAAAATAAATAAATATTTAATCGACGGATTACTTGTAAATGATGTCTTTTTTTATGTTAGGCAAACGTTACCTACCGGCTGTAAAGTACGACAGTATTTGAACTAAGTACATAATTGTCATATTGACGTGACATATAAAAGAAAGGGTAACGAACTAATTTCTTTAACCTTCTTGTGGTGAATTTAAAACTCTTTAGTTATAAAATTTAAAAAACAAAAATGGCTATAGATTCAAAACATTTTACACTGGTTTAACGTGCATAACAAATATTAAATCCTTAAATACCATTTATCTACACACATATCATAAAGGCTAAATAACGCGTTCAAAAACCCTAGGAAATGACCAGCATTATTACAACCAATGTTATTATAAGAATTTTCTTGTCTGTGGTAGTAGGTAAATCTGTTCTTATTGCTCATCACATTACCGATATCTCGCGACTGCTCGTGACGTTATGAATTTAAATTTGGAACAGCTGTCAAAATTCAAGTTGGTCAATTCTAGTATCCACAGATATTAAAACAGTTATCGATACGAAACGTCAACTCAGTATGTTTTTTTAATTTAAACGCACGACATTTGATCTCGAGTGATATGATAATAGGTTCTTCATTCGTTCGTCTATGGTTTAAAAAAAACGTTCGTCTTGACGGATAGATCAAATCACAGAGTATCTTTTTAATATACATGGCCGCCATTAGTTGTCATTCGGTTTTGGTTTTTTGCTGTTACGGTTTTTTGCAGTTATGATATGTGTGTAGATAAAGTAATGTATGCAACTGTATATAATTAGGCCTTAAAACACTCGTGTGATCCTATTATGAAACTCGCTGACGCTCGTTTCATAAAACCACACTCGTGTTTTAAGGCCACTCATTATATAGCAGTTGCATAAAATACTATTAAACAGTACGAGTTCACATACCCGTGTTTTAGACAAATTATATCTTTTCAACCTGAAGAAGCCCTTAAACTATTGCAAAAAAACACGGTTAATACCACTGTACGAAATTATGCGAAGGAATGATTAGTTTTAAATCTGACAGGAAGGAAACGTTTGGTAACACGTGTACAGTAATAACGACCTAACGATCACTGGCAAAATAATTGGTGCCGAGCTTTGTAATTAGTTGAGTCTGTGCCCCAGTAAAAAACATTCGGCGCTGTGTAGCGCTAATATTTCCCGCGTGGCGCTGCAGGGAATTAAAAAGGATTGCAAAAACCCAGACTCCATTCACGCCTGTATGAGAGCACGTGATTACTGCGACCGCTAGCAGTCTTTATTCCGGCAAATATTAAAATTACTGTACGTATATTTTTCCTTTAGAATTCTCTGCAAAAGACCAATACGAACTACTTACTATTCACGATAAGAAACCACACCTACCTAGGACACATCTGAAATTCCAGAAAATACATTCAGTCGATTTTTTTTCTCTATGGAGGCCAGAGACGCCTCGAATTTTATCAATTAACATAGTTCTGTAGCCTACGTTCAACTTACAGTTTAATCCAGTCATATATACCTTCATCCTTACTTACCATGTATTTTCTCTACGTCCATTGCTCTGAAATATATCTAAATCTTATATAAAATCTGCTCTCAGCATTGGCGTTATATTATATTATAGTTTTAGATAAATCATAGGTTTCTTTATTACTACATGGATAAATTTTAATGGACAGTAATATATTTCGGAATATAAATGGAAATTGTTCAAAACTGATAGTCCTAATTTTCCAAGAAACGCTGGTTGATTACTTATTAAACGATGATAATCAACCAACAATTTTGGCAGTAATAGTAGGTACGTAATACAAGTTATTACTTATTTTGGTACAGTCGCGTCATAAATATCTCAAGTTAATTTAAAAACATTTTAGTACTACATGATCTTCTATTTCTAACTTTTGACACATGACATGCTCCGTAATGTAGTTTAAAATTGGTTATTAAATGTAGCCATTAATAAAAGCACAAGGTTTTAGGGTTTAATAACATTCAAGAAACACATAAACAAAATTTTAAGCCCTAATTCAAACAGTTTACGCTTTATTCTTGCATTAGGCTGTCAAAAGTGATTTATTAAAAATCGTGTAAAACTGGAAAACACAGGATCTGTGCAAATCGCTATAGCTACAGTTTTCCAATTTATTCGGAAACCCTTCTACCGCTTGTTATCTTTAAGTTATTTATTGCGGGCGTAAATCCTTGACAAAGCACCTATCCGCAGATTATTTATTAATAGAGTTTAGAAATTTTGTCGGTTAAATGAATTGCTCAAGTTGCAATTTATCGGCATGTTTTCAACTGGAATGTATTGGTAATATATTGGATGCGTTATTGTGTTTCATTCGAATGATATTGTTTCTTTTCATTGAAAATTACACAATAAATTAAAAATTATGTCATTCATCTTTTTATAGACAAAAATGCTTCTACTAGAAATCCTATTGTGTACGAGAGATCTAAATAGATTAAATGCATGAAATTTATAAATATTAGGATTGGAAATATTAGAAATATTGTATAAATTAAAAAAATCGAAAAACATGCAAGTTATCTCGAAGTATTAACAGCTGGCAAATTTCCTTCAGGTTCCTGTTTCTGAATACCGTCACCGCGTAACGACGGAATCGTAATTATAAATGTGACAAAAGCTGAAAGCATAATAGTTCAAAGGATTGAACTTTCGCTGTTAAACAAAACTTTGAGACGATCTCTCATGGGAATGGAAATGAAATTCACGATTAGGCAATAATAGAACTTTAGATGAGGAGCGAACTCGGAGACAACGGCGAGTTTATGAGTCAGGAGTATGAAAATGGAACAAATGCATTTTGCATATTTTTAAGTGCGACTTGATAAATCTTGTCACCTAAGTTTGTACTTTTAAATTTGAGCGATTTCAAACAAAAACTGCTGCAGAACTACCGTTTTAGAGCATTTCTATTACAACTTATTTGGTTAACAAGCATTTAGAAGATGTTAATTGGTAGCCAAGTTGATGTTTAGACAGTGTTGTTTTAAACACTTAATTTGCCTAACCTAACACTGAACAAGTTATAAAACATTTTTTTCTTTAAAGATATTAACAACGCTACTGTACGCGACGTGTATTGAAATTGGAAACTTATACTAGGATTCTTACATTTAAGAGATGATGCAAGAGTTGCGTTTGCTATTGGCGTGTCGTTCCCTTATCTGCTGTAGGTGCGCAAGCTGCGCGGGCGAGGGGACGTGAGGCGCGGGGGGCGTGCCCGGCGCGCCGTGCGGGCCAGTGGGCAGCGACTGGCGCCTGCGCCGGCGCAGTGCAGGTGACAGGTTATATTTAACCTTCGCCTGCACCAATAGTTCCTTGAAGATCTGAGATACGTTCGTGTTGTCCTTTGCTGAAGCTTCCACGAAACCGTTTTCCCAGTCCACTGTGACCACGGATTCAGTTGTGTGGAAGTCTACCTGTTAATAAAAATAGTTTTGGATAAGAAATTAATATTATAATAGGGTCAAGATTAATGATTATTAATGCACTGCATTCTATTGACTGGTCTTTTTGTGACCACATAAGACATGTTAATAAGTTTTTTGTTGTAACGATATGTTTAAACTCTCGTTGAAATCAGTTGCATTTTAATCTTAATTAGTTTAGTTAGTTATCTTAGTTAGTTTCCAGGTGCTACTGGGTGGGGAATAAACGGAAAGCCCCTGGGCAATGGCAAAATCAAACGTATCGCCTAGCAAATAGCGAATTTGATATGGGCCTCCTTTCCGTTCTTTTCCCAATTGTAGATAGTCTTTGAAAATATTTGAGACAAACATTTACAGCAGTAGTATAAATTATAATAGTTCACCATAATTTCCCAGGAAGTCAATAGCACACGTTCTTAATATCAAAAGACATTGTCAAAAGGCAAAGGTATTTCAACACGTGGAAATTGATTCATAATTAGCACGTCACTGTCACAGCCACGCACCGCGGCTTAATGAGCTGCCGCGAGATTTATCGCTCTTGAAGTTTTATGAGCCAAGTTCCCGCAAGGTGCGTGGAGTGTCGTCGGCGCTCGGGAAGACAAATGAGAGCAACAGATGCCTATCTCAAGCGGATACGGGGAGATATTATTCACCGCCTCCATTCCGTTGTAGATAAAAAACAGAAACATGTGTATATAGTTAGAGAAGCTTTTAAAACGTGATTCAAAGTTAGCGTGCAACGTGTGGAAAATGCTGGGTAGCTTATAGCTACACTTTTGACATACCTACCTACTATAAAAATATCTACTGTGTAAACAAACCAAAGTTAAATAACCAATCTTCGATCTACTGACAGATACTGTGCTCCTATTGTTGACAAAACACTAGTACAAAAGTTATATAACGCCTTTCTATTACTGCAACAGACATATTCGAAGTGACCTCTAACAAATATTCCAGGACACATGACTTTCTTTTATAATAATGTATACACGAACTTTAATCGAAATCTGTTGAAAACTTTCGGGGTAGCCAGCGGATCTGTTCCACCTCAAAATTGAGCACAAGCAATTTCGGGTCTTGGGATTAAAGTTGTGTCTTTACAGTTCGCAAGCTCCAAAGTGTTCAGGATTACCTGGCCCCTATGTACAAAGCGAGAAGTTACGATTTTGTTTGTTTTGCAGGTCAACTCTTCATTCAACAGGAAACTACCTTATGAATCAGCATAATAGCTAAGATGTTATATTGCATAAAAAAGTTTTTAAAATATTATAACTCTTCTGAGAGAAGGATTTATCTATCTACCCGCTCTGCAAAGTAGAAATCAGAAGCATATAAGTGGATTGTGAAGTGCATCGTATTAATTTGTAAGCTATTTTCAAATTAGGAAATAGGTTCGGTATTATAATAATATTTTTATTAAATTATTGAAGTTAACCAGAGAAAGACAATAAACAATGGACGAACGTGTTCGGACGGAGGATACATCGGTCAAATACGTAAACGATAATAAGATAGAAAGGGAAATGGATAAAAAATATATAAAGGATGAATCGAGAAGTGTAGACCAGAAGAATGGCAAGGCAGACATGGGTCTTCACGCGCAGAAGAGGTAATCCTCGCTTCTTCGTTAGGTGGATGATATCAGGCATCATGTGGCCCATAGCTGGATGCAATTGACATGATTGAGGCAAAAACGTAGGGGAGACCTCCGAGTATGTCCAGAACTGAATCAACTAAGGACTGTAATGGTAATGATAATGATGAATTTACAGATATTAACAGAAGTAGCTGAACACTTGAAGAAGATAATCAGATCTACGAGTACTTAAGCTCTCTTCAATAGAGTGATGAGTAAATTATTAAAATCGAATGCTACTAATAAAATTCTGCTACTGATTGTACATGTACACTTGGCTATTCGAATTTCTATATAAACTAGAAGCGCATAGCTGTGCCGGAAAGTATATATTGTGTTACAAATGTTGCTACGGATGCCGGCAACATTATCCGCGCTGGCAGTCCACGTAGTGGAATTCTATGAACGCTGCTGTTTGTTGTTGTTTGAAACATTTTTTTACAAGCATTTTTTTATTTAGCTTCGTTCAAACGTAATTAACTTTCTATAAATAGAAAATCTAGAAAGTCGTTTTCAATTCACTTCTTATTATACGATGAGCTTGAAATCGTGCATATGTAAGTATGAAAACTAAATGAAAACGGAATATTAGATTGCAATTGTCAAAAAAGGTTGTTCCAAAAATGTAAGGTCTGAAAAGCTTATTAAGTCCACTATATATTTTTTACTTACAATTATCCAGTGGTAGGTCACATTATATAAATATTTATAATCAATTACTGGTTGCAGTAAGTACGAATAGGTCAGCTCGACAGGGGTAGTACCAAACTTTCATAGAATTCCGGAGTGAAATAGTAACTTGCCAAAACAATTTGTACAATAAGTGAGAGATCCGGAGGCCCACCGTTAATCTAAGGTGGGCAAAGGATCGGCGATTCTCTTAGGATTGCTGGTTCCCATTGCCGGCAGGGATCACTTCCCATCAGGTGACAGGCACGCTCGTTTACAACCCAATTAAAAAAAAATGTGTGCCACTGATTGGTCGCAAAAGGAGTTTCAATGGTTACACGATCACGATGGACACGCAAAGTCCACGTCCGCATAGCATCCGAACTTTCTGCTCGTACACATGTCAAGTGGCCGTCCTACTAAATATAACACGAGTTGACTCACACGTATATGCTAAGTTAATTACCCAGGCCAATCATCGAAAAAGGTAAAATTTCAAAGCTCAACTCCTTCTTTATGTGCGTGTTAAAAAACCTAAGAGGATATTTATCAATTTTGTTTGAAATGTTTGAAATTGTTTAAAAATAAAAGGAACGCTCCTTGAGGCGACTGGATCAATGTAATCTCGTCATTATAATAATATTTTAGATGGTTCAACGTTGCTGAGCCAGTTATATTGACAGTTTATCTAAAGAAACTTAAGTTAGTTAAAATCCCAGCCCTTAGTAGAGTAGGCAAACGTATCTCATTCAAATATTTTCTCTTAAAGTATTACTCAGATAAAATTCTATTCAAGGCAGTAGCTTATTTTCATCTTGAGTCGCTAACGAATTTGCTTAGCTTAAATCTTTTTCGTAAAGAAATCCTACACAGAAGCGTTTTCATAAAACAGTCAATTCTTGAAAGTCAAGGCAAAAACAAGGTACCTTGCTAAGCGGATCACAAAATTAATGTTGATTTTTGTCTCGAATGGGATGTCAACAGTTCTCAGATTCGAAATGAGAAATATCACATAAACAGTCTACCTACAACATTATTATCTGGTAAACAAGTTTACTTCAATAGTTCTTCTTTTAATAAATTGATTCAATAGAACTAACGTTCCTATCTTATTCTGTTTAATTTGTAAGTACACAGCCAATAGCAATTCCACTGCTAAAGTGACTCTATTTTAACTTTACAATACAATAATTTTATTCGAATAATTTATCTCAAGAACAATTAAAATGAATAGGCTACATAAAAACGAAATATAAATTTAACATTAATACTAAAGTTATTATTAAAATATGGTTAAAAGAAGACCCCCTTGGATGGTCCCGAAGATATTGTCAGCATTACACCTCTCTGTATAGCTGGAATTCCCAAACTTTTTGTGATCGTAAATCACTTGCGATTTTTTTCTTGTGTTTGTTAGACCCCTTTGACTTCTTGAAAAGTGGATCAGTTCTTCTCCGGTCATTATATTTTTTTCAAAAGAACATCGTTCTTTAGAAAATACTGAGAATACTTTGGAAGAAAAACAACAACAATACAAAATGATTTTATAAGTTAGGTACTTAGGATGAGGGCATCACGAGTCATTGGTATGTTTCGTCAGAAAAAGTGTATAGACCCTAATTTCTTTTTTCATTGGCATGGACCCCTGGAAGTTGAAATCGACAACTTTATGAATCAGTGCCGTAGATGCCGCCGAGATGAATATTAAAATCACTAAGAATCAAGATTAAGTCGATTAATCATCTAATTGTTAAAATCATGTTTCATTTTTGCGCTGTACCAGCAACAACGACCGAGAATAACCGAGAACGTAAAAGAAACACATCCACCTATCTCTCGGACAGCGCGTCCCTATATCCGAGTCGTCGCAACGTCCGCTGGCGACGGAAATTCAATCTCGCCCACGCCACCAACAAACTGCAGGTTACCACCAGAGCACCTATCACATTTTTTTACGTCACGCTGTACCTCGCTACGTAACTCAGTGCATCTCTTTCCTACTGGGTTATTCAGAGAGAGACGCCCTGAGCTACGGCGCGTCATATAGATTAGATATACACTAGTACCACACATCCGATAGCTAAAATACCGGGCAACAGGTGGTGACAAAAATTGACTTAGATGTTATCCCTCGACGAAAAACCAAAACTAATAATGGCAGTTTAGAGGCGCATCTTTTTCACGAAGATTATTAAAGGACATTTTATAACTTGTCAGCCACAAACCAAAGGGTAATCTGGTGATTACGCCATTTCCTTGATTGTAGGTAGACTAACCCACTAGTGGGCAAAGAGCTCCCCTGCTGTCTTCCACAAGTTTTAAAACTTGATTATTAATATGTTACAGTAACTTTTTATCCAATGTTTGTAAAATTTAGCTATTAAGGCTTAAAAGTAGGGACTCGTAAACGGGTGTGATGTGAATAGAAAAAAATAAAAAACGAATGTTACGTGTTAGATTAATACGTTTTAAGTTTATGTACTAAGTCCCTAAGTATATGTATAGATCTGTGGAGTAATGGAGAAAATATGGTAATTAGATCTGAGTGTATGAACGCTTCAGCTTACAAATCAGTTGAATACACGCTAACGACTTTGATATTTTCTTAGGTTTGTTAAATACGTTAGTAACTCAATGAATATAATAAAATAAAATAAAAGAGCAAACTCCAATCGCAAAATTACTAGGACTCGTCGTCATGAATACGGATAAAACTTTATTACTTCTAGACCTAAAGGTCTGCAGAAAAGTATTGAAAGACATCTTTGCGGTCACGTACAACACGTAGACGGATCTACGTGCGGTTAGCAACGCTGATTTTGTTGCCTTGCTTTATCCACATCGGTATTTATGAGCAATTAAATTAGGACGGTCCGTTTACCCGGATTAGATCTGATCCTAAAACAACTCAAAATCCATGTTGAATTAACGTTGGTTTTAATCAATACAGGGATAATTCGTTACCATATGGAGTTAATCCGTCGTACCTACCTGTGTATTTTGAGTGCTTAGTTATTCGAAGCGTAACATCGTCGAAGGCTGACTTTATCGAATTAAACATAACAGTACTTAAGTGGAACCTACCTACCGGTATATAGCGTCTGTGTTGGAGTGAAACTTCATTAATCAATTACGAACATAATTTAATAGTTTGCTTTGTTCCGTCACAACGCAAACAATAAGTAATATTGGTGCGCCAAATATCGCTACAAAAATGATTGACTCGGATCAATGTTTGTTAGGTATCGTAAGTATATGAGCGGAGTTAGAGTTGCCTTCAGGGCTCTCGAGACGCGTGACATTCGACTTGTTTGCTCTTCGCGCACCACTTTGTTGCTCAACTAATCTCGCTTGTTACCTATGTCGTCGCAAGAGCCGCTTTATATTTACCTTCCTTTCCAAAACATGAAAGGGATCCATCGTGACTTGTATTTTGTACATGGAAAGTGTTATTTTTAGCCTATTCTACCATGGCTACTCCATGAACTTATAGTACGATAAAATACAAGAAAATCCTAAGTTTACACGAAATGGATAATCAAATGAAATGAAAAAGTTGCGAGAATAAACTGTCCTGGTCTCGCATTAGAACCGACCAACTCTTACTTTGTACTTGTTTCCAAAGAAGCATCTTTATTTCACCTAATTCGAACACTTGTGGTTTATCTCACCAACAAGCACAAATTGCGCAGTAGAAAGCACGAGCCCGGCCGATGAAATGAGTTTTGTTTTGTACACGTTGCATAAATCATTGCGTTAAATTAATTTACGAAGGGCGAGGTATCGGAAAAACAATTCGGAGCGGACAAATTCATCACCATTTTTGTAAGAACACATTAATTGGCAAAACGAAATTGGAAAATGCGGAATTAAATTAAAAATATTGTGATTTAAAAACTTTAGCAAAAATCATGATGAGATGATACTAACTTCTATTAAAAACATAAATTTGCTTAACGATTGTAAGCGGGTTTTTAATACCAAGATCAGTATTTAGTGGTGATTTCAGTCTTCCCGTGACCTGCAAAAGGTCAAAAAGTCAGAACGTAAATTATGATTTAATTACGCACGATGCTATTAATTCTACTTAAGTAGTTTTATTTCTTACCTGTCTTGCTCCGGTTTCTGCCAAGTCGACCTTGTTCCCGACAACTACAATGGGTACAGCTGTGCTTGCCTTGGTCTCGTGAATTTGGTCTCGAAGCGTCCTTACTTCAGCGAAGCTCTCATTGTCCGTGATATCGTATACTAGGATAAAGGCATCTGCTGATTGCATGGATAAAGCCCTCATGGCAGGGAACTCATAGGCTCCTGATGTGTCTAAGATATCCAGGGTCAATCTAACGCCGGCCACATTGAAGTCGCCATGGTGCATCTCCTCGATAGTTCGCTTGTACTTAGTCGAGAAGGTATTGTAGAGGAATTGTGTTATGAGCGACGATTTTCCAACTTTAGCGGCTCCTAGCACAACTATTTTGTGACGCACCGCGTTGTTCGTGAGGTTGGCACTACTAGAAACTGTTTCTTCGGTTCGCTCGGTCCTGCAACAAGAGAAATAAGTGAAGTAAAAAGTATGTTTTTTTAAACCCATTTTATTAAAACGATACTACTACTTGTTGTTATAATTTCAATGTAAACATTTTCATTAAAAAAAAAACTAATTTTAATATCCCATTCCGATAAGACGTTAGTAATTTTGGTATGAGGCTCGATAGGGTGTAAGCAATAATTTCTCTTCAATTTATACAAAAAAGGTTTTTTTTGATGATGCTGTCACATACGCATCCATAAAATACATTAGTCTTTTTAAAGGTGTGCTTGTTTTGCGGGGTTTTTTATGAATGCCCTGTTGTTTTCTATTTAAGGTACGTGATCCCAACAAAGTTGTCTTATTCTCATGTAGTAAAACGGGACTTATTTGCGCAATTACATGATTTATTAACCTCGAAGATTAGGTCGTATTGCAACGGCTGTAGTCAACGAGGGGGCTGAAATTAAGGGTTTCGTGACTACTTTCACTGTAGTTTCGCCTCACGAATTTTCTAAATAACCCGCACTTGGTCATGAATCTTTTGTCTCAGCAGCACATCACTGCACTGACACACAAAATCGATAGTGTAGATATATCTCGACGTTTGCATTGTTGATCGTTCCATGAAGATAAAAGCTTGTATTCGTCGTCCAGGTAATTTTTGATTATAACTACTCGCACTATTCTAGAATAGTAACTATGTTCTCTGAAAGGATCTTGAGGTGATAGAACTCGGTCCAATACAACCCAAAACGTTGAGGGTAATAATATATGTAATTGCTCGAATGAGTCCCGTTTCACTGTATAAATAGAATTGCAAATCAGTTACCTTTATTTGTATTAATTACAAATATCTTTCATTATTACTACGCCCAAGTTTTTTTGTAAACAGCCAGTTCAGAGACTTCATTATTCTAATGTGAGTTTGTATTGGGGTGAATCAAATACGAAAATATATTTTGGCCCAACTGAGCGTAGGCACAACATGTATGGATTTCTTGAGAAAACATCGAAACGGCCTACGCTCTGCAAACACATACAGCTCCGATGACACGGGCTAGGGACGGAGAAAATTACGCAATAAATACGGCAAAGTGTGTGACACATTTGTAAAGTGAACGATTATAATGCAAATCAGTCGTGCGTTACGAGAAATATGGCGGCGTCCTTCGATAAAACCTCGCGAAAAGGGCGACTAATGTATTCCTGCCGTCGATAAACAATGAGGGTACCCGGTTTCTTATCTAGCCGGGGCGGGTCGCGAAATTAACGCGTTGACAAACTATTCGGCTAACAACGTCATTATTGCTAGAGAGCATTTGTTTCATGGCTTTATTAACGGGTGCAAGGTTGTACTAAACTTAGAAGACTTTGAGGGTCGCAGTTTTAAGCTGAACTCAAGTTCCAGTGCTATACTATACTAGTACGAAACTCGAACTTGAGTTCGGTTTAAAACTACGACCCTAAATTCAGTACAACCAAATTAAATTTAAAAAGTAATATTTTAATTGAACAGATCTGCTTATCTTTTTAAAATGTTTTATCTCACTTATTTGGAGCTTTTATTTAAATTGGAATCGTTATTTAATGGTTTTTTAGTCGTTGTTAAACTTCTTGCTGTAAATTGTTGTCTCTGAGGATGTTTGTTCATTCAATTTCCTGTATTCCCTACAGCATTTGGGTAATTCAATCTTTTCGTTAATTTTAAGACTTTACTACCTTGGCATCCAGTTTCTCTAGTCCATTAGGAATTAAATCGATGAACTTTAATATTTATATAATAAATAATTTTGTATTTTCCGAGATGACGTGCAAAGCGATGGCAGCGACGTTGTGATCCCTTGCACGGCCACGGTATGAGCAAAGCAATCATGACGTGTAAAGATCCGGTACGTATAATATTTATAATGTAAAAGTATATGAGGATGTTTCATTTTTAGATGTTCGTCATTCGAGAAAGCTGAAACAGCTGGATGGTTTTGAATAACACTTTCGCCAACGGTAAACGGCTATAGAAGTTATAACAATAGAAACACCCTATTGTGTTTGGGTAACCGGCGGCGAAAGCTTTAATAATAAACACTTAGTTCAACGAGGACAAAGTCACGGGCAACACGTAGTATAGTTCTAAACATAAATCTAAATGATGTATGTTTTAAGACACAATTCAAAATGAATCGCTGAAACTTGCAGATTTTAATTTCGGCGACATTTTTTTTCTTGCTTACTTAACTGCTGTAGTTCTCGGGCCACGTTTAGATAAGTACTTAGTTAACTCTTACTAAAGGAAGGGTAAACAAAATGGATTATATTAATTGTATGAAGCATTCGACTTATGAAATTATGCTTCAACTGCAAATGTGATTTTGTAATCGCTGAAAACCTTTTAGTATGTGATATAGCTACACATTTTGGCTTTTCCTATACTTGTCGCACGCTTAGTATTAAAGTGACTCAATTCTGAATTTGATATTTCCCAAAATTAAACCCTATGTCTTTTAATTAAGGTGATATTTTGGGACGTGTATTATTCAGAAATGGGTCACTTTAATACTAAGCGTGCGTTGTGTTGTGAAACCCTAACTTTCATGATACTACTGCTATTTCCTAAGTTTCATGATTTAAGCCAACAAGAAGAAGAAAGTCCCCACAGATTTTTAATAAACATATTTGCTAGTATACACGGATATGTGACATAAACGATCGCATTATTTGTTTGTGTTGACTTAAAAACTTGAATATTTAATATTTACCTCTAAGGCAATGTGTATACATTTAGTATTTGATGTTAATTTCAACTTGATGCTTTTACCTGTTCCTTAAGCAAACATTCTAGAGACATGGGCAGAAAAGTAGAGTTTTGCATCGGAATTCGTTAACGGGTAATAATAATGCTTAATACCAAAAAATTGCAGGTGAAGCTTAACCTAAGGCCAAAAGTATATTTTCAATAATTATTTTCAGGGACCATATACATCCCTATATCCAATTTCTGTGACCTGGGGACCCTATACATCTCCTGATCATTCTTAACTAGTGCCAGTTCGTTTCATCATTTTGCTTAAAGCTTGCTGTGCTATTCATTGTTATCTTTTTTTTGTGTATGTGTGTATGTCATGTACTATTGTGATAATTATGTATATTGCACTGTAATCTGTTTCGAAAAGAGAAGAAAAAATTAAATGAAACTGCTGAGTTTCTTGCGGCGTTTCTTCTCAGTAGTATCTTCCATTTTCCGAAGCGCTGGTAGAGTCAGACATGTAAAAGAGCCTATATGGCCTCCTTGCAAAATAAATGTTTCATTTTCATTCTCATTTTCATTAATTTATTTATTTATTTATTTAAACTTTATTGCACAAAAATTACAAAATGTACAAAAGGCGGACTTAATGCCTTAAGGCATTCTCTGCCAGTCAACCTTTGGGCATAAACAGAAAGGTTGTGGGCGGTGCGGATAGAGAACGAGTAATAGAAACACAATGACAAAATGCTACTACGTACATACAAAGCCTATAATACAATACATAGATATAAAGATATACACATATTAATATGTATATTAATGTAGTTTATGTATAGTGTACATATTAATATGTACACTATACATAAACTACATTAATAGTATCAGTGACCCGGAGTTAATTTCCTTAGAAAATATAAAAGAAACTATTTGAAAACTTAATTCCTTAAATGGATTTCAATTAGACCTGACTAACGAACAATGAACAATTCCTATTATCTCCTAGTTAACATTTCCATTTTGCGGCTCTACTGCTCGTGCCAATTGTTGCGGCTACATTACAATGGCACAATCTGCACGCAGGTTGCACGCAAATTGAAACGTTGTTACTGCCAATAGTGCAGAGGGTGATTCTCTAAGCTTAACAGCGACGAGCTCGACGACGACGAGAGCTTCCACTGCAACCGCGACGAGCAGCGTCTGTCTTGCTCTAACGCGCTAGCTCGAGTGAACGAGACAAGGCGCTGCCTACAGATATGAAGCCAGTTGTTATCATAGTCAGCCAACAAACTGGAACAAATTACCTTGCTACTCCGCGAAACCAGTGCCGTGCTCGTGCACATTAGCTGCGTCTGTGCGACATATATATGTTCATACACAAACCCACCCTCCTCCGTTATCTGATCCAGATAATGCCTCGTACAGAGGCGAAACGCGCGTCGATCGTGTTGTTTAGTGTTTAGTGGTGGTGGTGTGTAGTTGAGTCTGTGTGATATACGTTGTTTCGTGTGGAAGAGAAGGAGGGATATATGTCGCACAGACGCAGCTAAGTTCACGAGCACGGCACTGGTTTTGCGGAAAAGCAAGGTCCTCCGTACTAACGTACATAAACTTGTCTTTTTCGACCACCATTAAACGAATTCCAACTTTATGATCAGACAAAAAAAGTTCGTATACATTCGCCAGGCGGCATGTGTCAAAAGGAAGGCGCCGCCCGCGCCCGCCTTCCACCCGCAATGCCCTGGCACACCGCTAGGGTTGGGCTGCTTACTGTAATACTATCTCATGCGACACAGAGTGAACGGACACGCGCGCGGCGGGCCGGCAACCTACTGCGATTAATCTATGCCATGGGTGGTGCGGCGAGCGCACCTACAGTGCGGAGTGGAACCCCCCTGGCTAGACAATCACTCTCCTGGAAGCGTTGTACGTCTAAAAGCCTCGTATTTGCATGACCGCCACAATGTCTATGCTAACAAACAAATAGCTGGAGTACAGTTAACGTCAAAAATATTTTTTTTATGAAAAAGGAAGGAAAACAAGCTAGTGGATCACCTGATGGTAAGTGATCACCATCGCCTATAGACACCCGTAACACCAAGGAGATTGCAGATGCGTTGCCAACCCAGAGGGCTAAGATGGAATACCTCTTGTGCCAGTAATTACACCGGCTGTCTTGCTTTCCACGCCGGAACACAACAGTGCAAGCACTGTTGCTTAACGGCAGGATTAGCGAGCAAGATGGTGGTAGCAATCTGGACGGACCTTGCACAAGGTCCTACCATCCGCACATTTTGATGCATACCTACTAGCACTTGACACAACCCAGTTAACTTTGTCGCATTATGCCACAATAACACGCACCGTTATTTCACAACCTTTACTTCTTTAGGTCTTTTATAAAGCAATTTTTCACTGACGATACCAACAACGTTTCAAAGAAATAATTACAAAACTACTAATATGTTTGCTTAACTCGATGTTCAAATTAGTATATTATTAATATGTATGTCTTTCCCATTCACGGGACAATAGTGCCCCGGACCTTTGGGAGGCGTGCGCGGAGCCGAAGCCAACACGTAGAGGCCCTTTAGACAATTTAATGAAATGTGATGGGTACACCGGGCGGATGCTATCCCTGCCCGCATCATAGGGACACGAGTAGAGGCAGCCCCCGCCAGGCGTAAAGACTATTGTGGAAAGATGGGACCTAAACCGTACAAGACTACAGGGGGAAAACGATGGACTAATGACTGGGCTATTACGTGAGACATCCGGACGTCTGCCAAATAAAAATGTCTGAAATTTATTATTATTATTATGAAATTTTTAGTTTAAGCACGAACGTTTTATGACATTTGACAATTAATAGACAATAAAGAAATTATAATAAGAAGATCAAAGAATTTCTAAAAGATAAAATCGTGCCTTATAAAATATCGCGCACTAGTTTTTTTTTCTTGGACTTGGGCTTAGTGTTGCCCTTAGCCATAAATATGTTCGGAAAATCGGACGCGGGTAAACGAAATAATGGAATACCGGAGTAATGGAATTTGGAATAAGGTTAATCAGGGCAGGTTTTTATGGTATAAATAATATAATTTAAAAGCGGGAAATCCGTACAATACGTCTACACGGCCATATAAATAAACTAAATTTTTATATCATTTTTGAAAATAAATAAAGCTCGTAAATAATATGTTACAGGCTGTGGTTTCAGGGAAGGTTATAATAAAATATGTTTAGAAATTAATGATTCCATAAATAGAGAACGTTCATGTAGCTGGCTGGCATCGCACTAGTTACGTTTAGTCAGCGTTTAGTTGTTACTAACGTAAAAAAAACACAAACATGAGCTTATCTGTCGTCTTGTAAAAATATAATTAATTTGTAGCTTGATTCATGCTCGCCGACATTAAAATTACGTCCGTGCGACTAAAGCCATCGGGTGTAGTTTCACAAGCCATGAGTCAGTTTCAGTGCATATTGATCGGGACGATATTTGCCGACTGATAACACGGTGGGTGACATGTGTGCCCAGGACACGATACGCAAGTATCTGCGGTTATCGAGACTAGATTATAGTTGTCAACTTAATTGTGTAGACTCTACAGCAAGAACTGTTTGTAGTTTTTGTCTCTGTATTATTTTGATGTCAAATAGAACGATGTATATGTTTCATGAAACGTTATTTAAAAAAAAATATTGTATTTGTGGTAACACTCCCCCCTTTTTCTCTTGCCTACAACCTCGAAAGGACATAAATCAAGCTCTGTACACAATCATAACAATAACAATCTTTTATTTAAAATAATACATGGCGCAGCCGGTAGGATAACCGTTATTTTTAAGGCATCACGAAACTCTAGTAAAAAATGAATGTTTTGAGGCAATTTACACCTACTGACAATATAAACACGAACTCAAATATATTATAACACCAAAGAGTGCTCGGGTACAAACATTAATTATTCAATCATACAAACATTTTCCTCTTGCGGGAATCAAATCCAGAACTTCTCGTTTTATTGTCAGGGTCTAACCATATACTTAGATTCTATCCAGTCGTCATAATGTACTGAATATATAAATTCTAAGAGCGAGAAGAAACGCGTTGTTCAAAGCTATTAGGTAGCTATACAAGGATCAGACTGAGGTAAATCTGTCGACTGTAATTTATAATGAATTTTAAATTTGCTTTAAAGCCCTTTTTATGGTTATAAGAATAATGAACAAGCTGATGAAACCCATAAAAGACGTAATACGAGTATGCACCTTCATCCCGATACATTTTTTTTAGGTGAGCTCGGTCGAATTTAATGAGGTTTTTATTCTTTATTATTACATCCTGTAAACATGCCCAAGGGGTAAGTTGGCAACATCTCAAAGGTAATTAAACATCTTAAAATACAAAATTCACTCTTTATTTATTCAGGGTGTTAGTAAAGTCAGGGAGCGAAGTTTGTGACTTCATTATTCTCTTACGCGAATCGTTTTAATTAAATTTTGCTTGTCTAAATCATTTGAGTCTTATCGATCGGCAACATTAATTTGAATTTTGGTGACTCAGCTCATTTACAAAATGGTGGCGCAATGGTGCTTACAAAATGGTGACGCAAGTCGAATTCATTTGTTTTAATGCTGTTGTAATATGACGGTTATTACCTATAGTTGGGAAGTTAACGGAAGGCCCTTGCACAGAAACAAAATCAAACGTATTGCGTAGTGAAAAGCGACTTTGATACGTGCCTTAAACTCATTCTCCAACTGCACCACACTACTTCCATTAGTTTAGTTTACCACTTCTGAAGGAGTGAGAAAAAATAATGGCAGAATTAAAAGCGAGCGTGAAGAAAAGCGTTGTTAATTATGAGAGCTGATTATTGTCTGAATGTGTTTTTCTATTTGCTGAAGTGTTATAATATGATCCGGAGAGGAAAGGAGAGGTTTCCTTTTGTAGCCAGCTCCGAAAAGGCCGGTTCACAATAACCACTTTACGAGCGCCGCTTTATCTGCCAGCGGGCGGCACCATATCAATTTTATTGACCTATTGTAAAAGTAATCGACGTATATCACCAAGGTGTATTTTCCATTTATCTATATACATATAAAAGAGTTCCGTTACTGACTGACAAAGCAGAAACTAAACCGATGAAAATAGAAACATGAAACTTCGAGCATGTTTTCCTAAGTATGTGTGTGTGGAAGTAAAAAAGATTTTTTTGAAAACTCCACCTTTAAGGATGTTAAAAAGTGGGATGAAGTTAAGTATGCAATCAAAAATCTAGACGAACGAAGTCGTGAGATTAGTTGTCATATGTATTTTGTATGTATTAGGTATTCTGATTCTGCCTATCTCAGAGTAAATATTAAAGAAGTAGCTCATCACATTACTATTTTCAAATAGATCGCTAGTTTTTTTAACTCGTAGCCAGTTCGCTGGCATTATTTTTGTTATAAGTATATTGTAAATCCTTCAGATTGGACGGTGAAAAAAGTAAAATACATTCGTTTTATTTTCTGCCGTTTGCGGTACCACAAAATGAAGCTATTTACCAAACGATTCAGCCGGCGACGACACAGTATTGGCAATTAATCATTCATAAACGACGTTATTGCGATATATACAGCAACACGAGTAGAATATATTTATGTATATTATGCAGAAATGAACACAGAACCAATCGCGTACAGTACGTATACAGTTTGTATACAGTTCAGAATTTTCATTCAGCGTAACTTTTTCCGCGGCTTAGCTCGCATGCAATAACTTTCCCGCATTTTCTAGAGAAATCTTCCATTTTCCCGTAATAAAATGTACCCGATCCTGCTCTAAGCTATAAACCAGTGTGATTCAATAGTTGGGACGTGATAAATCAAACAAATAATCTAATTTTCTTTTATATTTAAGTGAAAAAAGGGTCAGAATTTCATTCTACTAGCTGAAAGTTACTTATAAAAGACGCTTTATTTTTAAAAACTATATCTATACGAAGAGTATCTATTGCCCACAATATCATCTGCGTACGATTCGTTTATCACCGTCCCGTGGGAACAATGCGTTTTCCCGGGATACAAAGGCTTCTATCTGATCCATGTCTGTCCAGCCGTTAACGTATGATTGATGAGAAAATATCAAAAAATCTCTACATACTTTCGCATATATAAGTAAGACGTTTTCTAACTCTATCCGGATACATAAAGATTGAAAAGGACTATATTAGGTTAGGAAATGCAGCTTTAAACCAGTTACAATGTATGCATTTATCAAAAGTGATATACGAATAGGATACAAATTTCAACCTTATTTTTGTATTTGTAACCATTACTATACTAACACTACGGTACTTCCTTTTTTATTTCAAATATACAAAAACACTGTAACTGGAACCAGAAGTTTTTTTAGAAGTTAACTAACTGTAACGTCTCATTTCTACTGACCCAAAAACATTTAACTTATCTAAAATACGGAGTATCCCAGTATCTTAAGACATTTTTGATGTATATGTACAAGTCGCAAAAACTTTCTAAGGTTTATAAAAGGTTTGATTAGAACTACTAAGATAAGATAAGATTTTTTAAGATCTTTGTACTTGTCCTAAGTAAAGACCATGTTACAAGCAGACCGACTGGTCGGCGCCAGTTATTTTCCTCCCAATGCACCCAACGGCCCTTCCCTTTTCAGAGCAGCCCCTATCACCACAATAAGCAATGACATAACATTTATTTTCTACAACGAATTCACCCACTTAATGCTTCTACACAACAACACGCATTTTTCATTATCTACTTTTTGCCTAAATACAATTAGGATTTAAGACCGCTATTAATTTAACGCAGACGTGATAAATGAAGAAATTAACAGCAAATCTTACGTTATTAATTGACGACCCAATTGATGTGGCTGTTTCGGTAATTCGCCAAAACAAAACGAAGCGTGGTGGTTCATTTACACATTGCTTAAGTCGTAAAGTTCAAACTATGGACGATTGCGGCAAAGTTTGAAAATGTTTGTTCATGTTGTGAGCCTGATTCGCATGTAGCTAGATTAAACTTGTTAGCAAGTTGCCAATAAAGCAACAACTAATTCGTCTTTCCTTGAGAGTTACTAATTAGTGTACTTTATTGTGCCGTACATATTTACGAGCGAGGAGCAAATAATACCTACAGTCTGTTATCCTATATTTAGTTAATAAAGTGATATTTAAACATTCAGCTACTCATTCTGAGTGTAATAATAATATAACTTTATAACGAGAGCCAGTTGGTAATTCCGATGGCACGTTAAATTAGAAACAATGGTAAAAACGGTGTCATTAGACCATCACTCTCGCGTTACGCACCGCTATAAAGCGTCACATATGGGTTTTCAGCACAAACTGGTCGTTAAAATTGTCATTGCTAGCTGGTTCAACACAGCACGTGATATATAAGACTATATGATGTTTACACCAGAATTTAGGGTCGGCATTTGAATGAGCGCGTTTTAAAAAGTTAGTACATAAATGTTTTACGGGCATTTAAGAATTTTAATGCGCTATTTGAAATCTGCTGAACCTTCGGAGAAGTGCTAAGTTTGCGAACTTTACTATTCTAGTAATAGTATTATTAGTATTTCAAATACTCTATACAGCAATTTTCATGTGACTTTTTAATTATATTGATTAGAAATCATGGTTCGATATTTCATTTTAAATTCAAATTGTTAGTCATCTCTCATCTACTTGTTCTCATTAATATGTATTTATTCATTATACATGTAGTGTAAGTAATAAGTAAAATTATAGTAAGTAAGTACAATTTAAAATATTTAACTCTTAGTTTGACAAAATTGAAAAATATACCATTAAAGCCTTTTTGAATTTTTTGTGCGTTAAAATGTTTACAACATGAAAAAAGTTCACCATGAAATATTTTCGATGTGGTATTACACATATTAACGGTTAAAGCTCCTAAACCAATAGATTTTGTAAAATTCAAAAAGTCCAAATCAGACCAATTTTCAGTAACTCTGTGCAGTTTTTAATATTACTAACCGAAATTTGATCTAACATACCATTATAAATCCCAGCCTATGACATGTTAGTATTTCGATTGACGAAAAATATCAACAGAGACAACGGATCTCATGCAGACATTTGTCAGCACCAGTGACTTGAACATAACTAGCCCAGTTTTAATTTATCCCTCCCTGCATCTCTATAAAACTAGTATCATAAGAAAGGGATGCACATAGAGATAAACACAGATAAGCTCGGTCAATCATGTCAGGACCACAGTTAAAAGCAACAATTTTGATACTCAACAAAAAACAACTTACAG
Organism: Ditula angustiorana; assembly: GCA_963691745.1. Taxonomy (NCBI): domain Eukaryota; kingdom Metazoa; phylum Arthropoda; class Insecta; order Lepidoptera; family Tortricidae; genus Ditula; species Ditula angustiorana. The sequence continues at coordinate 11,316,181 of OY829475.1, forward strand.
GTTCTTACGGTCAAACGGAGCAGAAAAGAAACGTCTCACAAATTGTTACATCTCGTCTGATTTCAGTACAAAGGTAGTGAAGTGACCTTTCCTGTAGCGAACTGACGCGGCTAAGTAGCCACTGTCCGGGGCGCAGGCAGCGAGGCGGTCGCGCGCTCCGTGGATTGACACAAAGCCGGTCATAGATTGAAATATACTCCCGTTCAGGGTTGAAAACTAAGCACTCTGATTTTTAGAAATCTTTATTTTTACCTTCTTTTCTTTACATACTATAAAACAAAGTTGCTATCCGTTCCAATCTGTCTTCATATTTTCGGCTTATTTCTTCTAAACCACGCAACGGATTTTGATACGGTTTCCACTGTCATTTAGAAAAACAAACAATACCTCAGGACAACTTACACCAATTGACCTAGTCCCAAACTACGCAAAGCTTGTACTATGGGTACTAGACAACGGATATACATACTTATATAGATAAATACATACTTGCATACATTTAACATCCAAGACTCGGGTACAAACATTCAGATAACCAAATAAAAAGGAAATGAAATGAAATGTTTCTAATTATTATCCGTATGACGCCGGGGTGGGTCGCTAATATAGTCCAAAAGTAAGTCGCTATACGCCTCACACCTTTGCTCTTACTCTTTCTTAACCATGCAACTGATTTTGGTACGGTTTTCACTGTCGTTTAGAGATTTTTTTGCGGAAAGTTTTTATGTCCGCTTCTAATCGTTCCCGTGTAAAGCTAGGGCGGATCGCTAGTAAAAATATTAAAATTAAAACTTAAGATGACTTTTAAGATAAAAACGTGAGTAGCGAAAAAAATCAATAAAAGATATCTTTAGAGAGATTTCTTAAAGTGGAACAAACAACATTTCGCATTAAGAGCGGTAATGATCGGAACATATTTCCTGATTTGTATTGTAGGATTCACGTTAAACGTTATTCATTTTAATAGTGTTACGTCTCCAACTGCTTCATAAAGAAAATGAGTACGAAATAAATATGATATAACGAGCAGCGTACGAGTATCTCTGCCACCACATGCTAATCATGCTAATGCATGCTAATAATAAAGGCCTTTTTATTCTAAAGATGAAAAAACTTTTTCACTTATCATGATGATTGTAACCAAGGGTTTATTTTGTTTGATATGGGTACACTGATGAGCAAAAATACTGTTGAATTGTTTGAAATAAAAAAGTGCAAAGTGAGTCCGAATGGCGCAAACGGTTCTGTATCACCATTTATGTTTATTTTTGAGGGATTTGTGATGTCGAATATATTTTGCTAGACTTGTGCCAGATTGTAAAATTATTTTATTTTTAAGCTGTACCTACTAACTATGCAGATGAGGAGCATTTGTCATTATTATTCCAAAATTACAAAGCATAAAAACAGTTAAAATTAAAAATGTGTAGATGAAACCTCTTAATATATTCCCATTTGACGTAATAGCCTTAGGTAGGATATTATGTCATTTCTTTTAAAAAGGTTCTACTTTGGCCTATGAAACAAACTGGTTGACTACACGCCGCAGAAAGCACGACCAAATTGAATGATGTTTTACTGGAGTATCCACTACGGCTGCTATGTAATATCGCCTTTGATTTCTATATGCATCGGTATTGCCGTCTTGGTCTCAAGTATGCATTCATCGCCTGACCTTCAGCTACTGAAGAGCGGAGAGAACTAACTTTAGCCTATAACTATTATAAAACTTCCATAAGTTTTTCTTCTAATGAAACGTTTGATTTCAAAGACGCCAAGCCATTTTTCTTTTTAGTCTGTTTCTTCATTTCAATTCAAATCTTATGTTGACTGACTGACTGAAATGACTGCTTACGTTCAACACTATTAACACGACACACATAGTACAGTCAGCGTCAAATATACCAGAGCGGGCAAGGTGGTCAAAAATATCTGAACACGCCCGAGGGTATTTGACAATAGAGTCGAGTTCAGATATTTTTGACACCTTGCCCGCTCTGGTATATTTGACGCTGACTGTACATGTTGGGTGTAGAATTGTTTGCCCTCTCTATTGTTTTCCCACTTCCCTGCAAATGGCGTACCTAGACAAGGTGCCAACTATTGGTGTCGACGTTAATAGAAATGATAGAATATAGTAGGGTAAACAGTTTCATTGGCACCCAGGGTACATGTCATGTCATCGGTGTACCGACTATTCATAGACGTGTTTACCCTGTACGGGGCTTGACATTGACAATTAAAACATTTTGATTCTTTCGCCACCTTACGCCAAGTCCATAAAGACTATTATTCCATACCTACTTGTCTTATATTGTAAACAAAATCCTCAGCGTTATAAATAAACAGTTATCAATGATAGGACACAAAAATACAAACGAATAAAACAAAAATAAAAAAAAATACAATAAAATCATTTTATTGCAAACGGTGTCTATATTAGTGGTAAGTACATTATTATCTGAAAAAGTATGTTAGTATTAGATGCAAAAGAAAGACAGTTTAGTTTAAAAAAAATTTAATTGAATTGAGAATCAATTTATGTTTAAGTCGGTTAACATTAAAAAATGTGTTTATTCATTCACAGTGGTTCCTCTATAGGATGGAAATTTTTAGAGCTAGTAAGATTAGTTCCCATGAGGTATATTCTTTTATAATTTTAGAGAAACCAAAATATCATCATCTGATTAAACCCACTATTTTATCGACCTGACGTTGTTTTATCATAACCTACCTAATATTAATACTAAGCTCAATGAAGTCAATAGTAAAACCACAGTGTTCAAGAACATACGATAGTTTGTGTTAAAATTTTGTATATTTTATAAATACGTAGGTATCATCCCTACACAGAATGTACGTTAGGCTGGTGAGCCATCATTACTTCGTCAGGTAGAAAATGGCACATTGTGTGGCCTCATATTATTGTCGGGGGCAAGTCGTGCGGAACGATAATGGAAGGGGTTGAGGACGCCATTAAAAAAAGTTAAGCTCAATAGTTGCCAACATCCTTTGACCTTTGGGACCTAAAGTGAATTTTGCTGACAAGGTTCTCTTTTTGTAAATCTAGCACAAGAAGTGAATAGAAGACTCTTAACAAAGGAACCTTTTTTTAAATATAAAATAGGAAAGAAAACGAGCAAGTGGGTCGCCTGGAGGTAAGTTATCACCACCGTACATATACATCCACAACACGAAGGAGATTGCAGCTGGGTTTCCAACCTAGAGGGTTAAGATGGAATATTTCTTGTGTCAGTAATTTCACCGGCTGTTTTGCTCTCCACGTCGAAACACAACAGTGCAAGCTCCATAATGCAAACCCGGTTACTTTCTCTTAGGAATAACCGGTTATAACCGGTTTTTCTTCGATAAAATAACCGGGTTTGCTTAACGAGCAAGATGGTGGCAGGAATAAGGACGGTCCTTGCACAAAGTCGTACTACCCGCGAACCTTAACTTTATATTAGTATTTAAGCTTCGTCCTTGATGAAATATATTGTTAAAACAAATACAAATACTCTCATATGAATAAATACAATATAACAACATTCACGAACTACAACAATAGACGGTCTTATAACTTTAACACCTACAAAAACAGATGTTACGACCACTCTATTTTAGTGAAATTTTCACACGACCCACTGCGACTTCATACGTCGCTCAATGTGTCTTGTTCTATTTGTACCAATACGAAAGAGACGTACGACGAAGGAGCGACAAGCGAGAAAATAAACGTAAATGCTAGCTTGGAGGTTTATTCTTCGCACGTGTTTACTTTATTGTATTTTTTATTATGCCGTAATAATTCAATTTTTTGTAAATAAATAAATAAATACGAATAACTTTAGTTAAATATACCTTTGTTACCTTGAATATACTTATAATTAAATTACTGATATATCATGTTTAAATTTGACGTTTAAATGCAGACCAAGATAACATTATAAATATTACAATTGTTAGATATGAGTAACAGCTATGTATTATCTTCAAATAGCTCAGGTGATCCGGAGTTATTGCATTAAGCTTCTTTCTTCAAGCGGTAAAAGAAACGAAAGTTTAAACATATACATAGTCGCTTACACAAAAAAACTGTCAAACTAATGATTAATGCATTAGTTACAGTAACTTGATAGTTACAATAACCATGAATCCCCCGTGAAAATGTATACTCGCTAATAACTATTTTTGCTAAAGCGAGCGTAGCACTGCTACGCGGTATCTGTGCTTTTCGTAGCCACTTCTACGGTGTCATGACGATGACGATCAAACTGGGTACAGTCAGAAGCTTAACTCTTAAGAATCTTGTCGTAGTAACGTATGATGTGAGAGTTGCTCAAGTATGTCACATAACTGACTGAGACAAGGTACTAAAATGTTCAGCTACTTTTGAAGCTGACCGTACCGACTCATCCTGAGTGGTTGAAAATTACCTAATAAATATGTGACTCTTGCACTATTTTATAGCTTCTTTAAATTTGCTAGATTGTTTTATACATGCTTTTATTGATGGTGCTATATAATTTTACTACCAGCAATACTACCAGGGGATCTTCAAACAATTACTGAATTTTTAGTCAATCCAATCGATCGCCAATTTAAACTGGAAAGAATTACACAACGATCACTACTAATACATCTCTTCTTGTATTTCTTTGTACAATAATGACAGCAGGTGTAGTCGTCTAGACTTCTGTCTGAAACCTCAGACATCTGCCCCGTATTTAATATGTTAACACTACGTGAAAAAAAAGTGTCAATGGCGTATCACAACGACCAGGGCTTATCTATGTCTGCAAATGGTTTTATAAGACCGGTGAACTGCTTGTCGTCCTGGCGTACAAACAATTTCTTAGTAAAACGCAATATATTTGTTCTTGTATTGATGACAAAAAATGTTTTCTTACATTCAGTTCTACTACGACGGCGTTACAACAGAACAGACGGCGTAAACTTAGTAATAAAATCACGATGGCTTCCTTTGTACACGGACCCCTTAAAACTACCTACATACAGTCACATAAATAAAGAAAAAAATATACAAGATGCAGGGTGATGTGATAGTTATACGAACAGCCCTCCGTCCGTACTAAGAAAGATTATTCAATACTCGTTATTGCATTGTTATTACAATTATATATTGATCTCAAATTTTATAAACTAGCGACCTGTCCCGGCTTCGCACAGGTACCTAGGTAATATACCTATAATATACATAAAAACTTTCTCAAGAAAATTCTCTAAATAGCAGTGAAAACAGTATTAAAATTTGTTGCGTGGTTTAAAAGGAATAAGCGGCCGAAGATTTGAGGACAGACATGAACAGATAGTGACTTTATTTTATATTATGTATGTACCTAAAGAAAAGCTAAACATTCCAACTATTTTACGCTTTAATTCTAAATGATTGGTTAGTCCGTCTGCGTCAGCCTCGTGTTTCTCTAAGCATCGGCAGACATAGAGTCATCACTATATCTCGCTCACTCGTAGTAGCGCGCTAGAGCAAGACAAAACGCTACTCCGCCGTCGAGCCCAGCGTTGTAGCGCTTAGAGAATTGCCTCCTAGCTCAGTCGGTCAGTAAGAAAGAGGGCTAGCCGACAGTTCCGTCCCCGGAGGGTCCGAGCGGAACCCCGTTGTTGTTGATAACGCTGTCCATCCATCAGTCTGTCCGACCATCTGTCAAAGATTTGGATCTTATGAACGATATTAAATACTGACTTGGCATTGTCGTATTTTTAGTATCCAATAAGTCTCTCTATAAAAGAGTTTCGTTACTTATTGAGTTACGCACAGTCGAGAAATTTGAAACATGTGTTCCTTAAGAAATGTAAAGGTACGAGTACATTAAGAAAGAATTTCAAAGAAATTCTACCATTAAGGGGATAAAAACTTGTGTGGTACCAAAAACTACGCGGATGAAGTCGCAGGCAAAACCAGTAATTGTATGATATGATTTGGCGGGTGGTAGGACCTTTTGTAAGGTCCGTCCAGATCGTTATCACAATCTTACTCGCTAATCCTGCCGTTAAGCAACAGTGCTTGCACTGTTGTATGCCGGCGTGGAGAGCAAGACAGCCGGTGCAATTACTTGTACAAGAAGTATTCCATCTTAGCCCTCTGGGTTGGCAACGCATCTGCAGTGTCTTTTGCGTTGCGGGTGTCTATCGGCGGTGGTGATCACTCACCATCAGGTGAATCACTTGCTTGTTTTCCTTCCTATGTCATAAAAAAAATTATATAATATATCGTTTCTCCTTAAATATAATGACAGAATTTTTGGTATCAACTTTGAACTACGATATCTATAAACGGTCCATCAATAATAAATGCAAAAAATTTAAATTGAAATCATCTACTTCACCTAACATTCAGGCGCAGAGGACAACTCAAATTAAACAACGCATGTGACCTATATTTTGTATGTTGACCAAAAAAGGAAACATTTAAGCGCGGCGTCCACGACTCGACAGTATCAGAAAGAGCATCGATTCAACGCAGCCAACTTCTGATTCGAACAAGTTTTGGCCGGGCTTGGCTATAAAAAGGCACGCACTGCAATCACAACTTCACAGGGTGCGCCGGTTTGGACCTCTGCCAATTCACTGAGCTTAACCTAAAACGCCTAGCCGGGTCAATGACCTAAATATACTTATAGGAGACTTGCAGTGTCTGTGTAACTTTGACTGTAATAGTAAACTTGCACACAATAAATATGCGTAGGATAGTTCTTACGAATTTCAAGAGTTCATTTTTAGCATTCCAGTCCATATGGGAAAGTTTGTAAAATAAATTTTATGATACTTCTTATTTAGATAAAAAAAAAATAAAGTAAAAAAATATACAAACCTGACTAAACAGTATTAATGAGGCTGGGTTTTATAAAGGTCTCTTAGATCGAATAACGAATGCCAAAAGGCATACCGAGTTTTTGAAGTTTAGTCTGACATTAACGGACATCTTACGGACTTTTGAAAACTGGGCCTAAGAAACTTGAAGTTACCTACAAATATATGCAAAGACCTATTCATAAACTTATACTGACCAGTGAAATACACTGCTGATATGATTAAATTTGTATCACTTTTCATTTAAAACTCTTAGCGAGTGGATATAATTTATCATTTTATTTAATTATTTTTCCAGTTTCAAAAAGCTTTTTGAAGATCGTTGCCAAGTTTCTAAACGTTACGAAAATACTTTGACTTAAAACTAAAAGCATTGGCTGCACAAAAAATGTCTCTATGCAGCGAGTACTCGTACAACTAACTATCTAGTGCGTTTAACTTCGGCTACTGGAGCAAGTATGTTTGTAGCGAGTTGCTTCATATTAATAGCTACTAAAACAGAATCAATAGGCTCGTTGAGAGGGGCCCTGTCGCATGATTAATGCAATTGTTACACTAGTGGCTACTTGTAAACCGCAGCGTTAGTTGAATATCCACAATATCAATCGCGGTGCTTTTATTCGCAACACAAGTACATAACAAACGCAGTATGAGTAGTTTGTCACATAATGAGTGCTTTTTCACAGCGATTGAACAGTCAGGACTAGTTGCGTATTGCTTTCGTTGTAGTTAAATATAACGTCATATATGTACTTCGTTATGTTTCCAGTACATAACTGAAAAAGAGCTTCCCGAACGCCAGTCTTATTTCACAGAATAGTTTTAACAAGTTGTTTTACCTTTTATTAATTCTTGATAAACTTCTTATATCCTTTTATAAGCCTGATGCAAGATAAAAGGAGCCTTTGCTATTCGCACTTTACGAAGGTGGGTGGGAAAGCCAGTTTTACCCACGCAACACAGTTACTGAAATTAGGCGTATTTTTTCCGCGGTCTGCTGAGAGCCACGCAACGAGTAAGTAGAGCGTAAATTGCAAGTGGGCTTAACTCAATTATTTAAATATTTTAATTCAATTCCTAATACGTGAAAATATTTCCTTAAGAAATTGAAGCTAAATATTTTATCAGTTCGCCTACGGTAGTACGTTATTTATTATATATCTGGGACAAATTTTCTATATGGTTTCTGTATTCGGTCATGAAAATGCTGCAAAAATAGCATAGACCATTTCACAATATAGACTAATAAGTTCTGACCTGCTGTAGGGTAAGTGCTTTCATTACTAGAATAAATCCAAGTAAACATCACAATAATGTAACCCCTCAGCTGTTTTCTTTAAACAAGTTTGTTTTTGCAAGAGGCCTGAAAACTATAATGTTTTTTTGGTGTGTCACTTTGTTTTTAAGGTTCCGTATCTCAAAATGAAAAAAAGACCACTTATAGGATCATTTCGTTGTCTGTCTGTGAAAAGGAATAATAAAGGAAAAAAATCGAGCCAAACAACCGGGGTTCGAATCCCATACCGCTTATAATGCAAAAATGCTTTTTAATTGTTTGTGAGGGTTTTCCAGATTTTTCCTGTATTTTCTGGTAAGTTTGTAAGAAACCCTCGGTACGTGAGCGTGAGTCCGACTTAACCGGTTTTTATTATATTTCTAAGAGCATCACGAGTTATTGACTTATGTTTCGTCGGAAAAAAAGCGTATAAACCCCTCTATACGTCTCATAGACCCGTACATTTCGTTTTTTGCTGCCATGCACTTCTTTAAAATTGAAATCGACCCCTTGGGTTCGGTAAAGACCAGTTTGGGAATCACTGGCTTCAAAATCATTGTTCATGCAAACAGCGCACAGTGCATTCACGTCCGAAATGACCAAATTTCGTATTACCATACAGAGTCGGGGACTAAATGTGGTTTATGTAGGTACATATAAAGTTTCTTCAAATAGATACTAAACCGCTTAGTGGAATTGAATTAAGCTTGATATAGGATTTCAAGAAGGTTAATAAATAATGAGCACACATAACAAGGTCGTGTTGACTTGCCTCGGTCTCGACAAGTTACGAACGTACCGACGAAAGGATATTAGAACTCATTCGTAAATTTTATTTATTTTTACAACTTTCGGGATTTTTTTACATTTTCGTTACGTGACGGTCACAAAGGTTATACGTTCAAATCTTTCACGGACGTGCTGCTTTATAATGGCTCTATGCAGCACTGCGGTGTCTGAGATTTCCCTTAGGAACAACAAGTTCCCGAGATGAAAGTAGTGTATTATGCTCTGTCACACTAGAATGTACTTACACGTAAATTGTTGCTTATTAAAAACAATGTATCTAATTCCATTATAAAAAACTGTTTCAGACTTCGTTCGTCTATTATTTTATTTTTATCAACAAAGCTTTTTGTTTTACAAAAAACAAAGGGCTATTATTAGTTTACACGTTAATATTCTGATTTGAAACAATACCCTGACAGCGAAGCAACGGCTGTGACCTCCACCGGTGTCGGCCGAAGCCCTGAGGCCTTTAAAAAAACATTAATTCCGGATGAATGGGCAATAATCAAAAGTCGCTGAAAGGAGGTGCGTCGTTGGCGGTTTTATTTACACATAAAAGGTTAGTTCGTAAAGCCACTGACGCATTAGCTCACGCGAACTAAAGCCTCCGCTGCACACTAACTAACTAAGAATGATGAAGCAAATAGTGTTAAAAAAAAACTTTACACCACTTTCGTGGCATGAAATCGTGGCGTTACTGATGCACTTTGCCTTAAAAAAAAACAAGTATACCGTTTTTTTTAGCATGAGGAAGAACTTGGCAGAACAACATGTTAGATATTTTATCATGCACAATTTGCCTGTGATGAACTCTTTGAATCGTCCTTATTCTCGTATTATTCAGATTTTTAAACATTGTAACGTAATTTTGTAATACTCTATGAAATACTGCATCATAAAAAACCTAGAAAAGCAGAGGTTTAAAAGTAACAGTGCGTATTACTGGGGCATAATGCGACAAACTGAAAAGTCCGCGACAGCTGTCCAGTGCTAAAGATATTGCGATTGCTAAATTAGTCGATGGCTAAGTATTTGGGTTACCGCAAAGTAACCTAAATACTAATACTTGTTTGTTGTTGAATAAGGTTTGCGATCACTGCTTCCTTGTTTATGGTACTTCTCATGCTAAAAAACGAAACATAGCATTTTCTGAGAAAACAGGTTCAAGTACGTGACATAAACGACACTTTGCGTGTGCGATCGTTGAGTGTGTGTGATTCCTGGAGGCTCATAAATAAATACATTTCTACCCAACGATGATATCATTCTAGGCTGAGAGGCACTTCAAATGCGTGATAGTGGTGAATGCTACGAGCAGGTACAAAGCTGTTTGGCTTGCATTACTCATGCTCCTAGTGTAACAGTGAGTCGCTAAAAATACACGCTGCGCTTAGTTTTGCATACTATTTCCACGTACAGCCCCTTTCACCATGCCGAGCAAAATGCTTGTACATACGCCTTTGCCTATTTGTAAATTTTGAACAAAGCTGACTGATTGGTTCTGACATTCTAGACCTTTGTATACCTGTGCTTACATTACAAAATAAACATTTTAGCCCGAAATATTATGAAATATAGAATACAATATGCTTTATTGAATACCATATTACAATTTAACAGAATCACAGATAAATCTTAAATATCTGTCTGCTTTAAGTAAATGTGAATTTATTTCAAATAATCTAGTGGGATTTATACTGGGACAGTTTACACCAATTGACTTAGTTCCAAATTAAGCAAATAAAGCTGCTAGTATTATGGGTTCTAGACAACGCATATAATAAATACTTAAGTACTTACTTACTGATGCTGATACGGATTAACGTATTCTTAAGTACACCCATGACTCGAGAAATGCTCGTACAAACATTGATATTCATCTTACATCTGCTCCCAGCGGGTTTACAACCGACACCCTCTAGCTACGCATTCAAGCCCACTACCACGATTATCCGGCCGTCAAATTTGACACTCGACACCACTACTTAGGAATTTGATGCATGAAGAACATTCACATTATACCTGTATTCTTAGCAAAAAAGCAGGTGCGACTTACTTCGCAGAGCTACAAGAATACCGACCTACCACTCCACTGGGGCTGGCCCAATGGAGTTGCCGCGTGTACGAATGAATACGAGTAATACGATAGACATAGAGGCATACAGTTGTTCGAAGTAAAACTTCTGCTCTTTCTATCTTTATGTATTCTGGGGCAAGAGTGAGTATTCCACAACAGCCTACTACCACAGTACATAAATAAAGCAGTACCGAAACTAGGCCTTTTTGGTGAGATAGATACCTATGCTCCGGTGGAGCGTTAGGGTTGTCCTCTTAAATTTTCGCGCACTGTCTCGGGCACACGCAATAACGATAAACGCAAAGCGCGTCCACTCGTTTCGACGCGGCACCCACGACAGACAGCACCGCAAAAACCGCTTAGCGGCCGTGTTTAGCGTGCGTCTGTGTGAGTGCGCCGGTTTCGAGCGTTTGTACGTAGATTCCTTACTGATCATGTCTATACTGTTCTTCTACTAATATGACCGCTTGAGCTTCATTTATTCTTCCCTGCGTCTGTCTAACTTATAGTCTTAAGAAAATGTTGCAGAGAGAGAGAAAGAGAGATAAATTAAATTTGTCCAGTCACGTAAGGGACACTGCATTAGCTTTTAGGGAAAAGGTAGCCATTTTATCGTTGCTATACATTCTAAGATCATGTATTCCGACGCTCTTAGCAAGATTACTCTCATTCTTAATCGGTACCTCAAGGTAATCTGTTGACTTAGCGTCTTTTACCTGTTGAATGGTATCCGGCGAGTTATCTTTTCTTTTTGTTATCTTTATCTTCTTTATTTTCTTTACATAGTATTAAACAAAGTAGCTATCCGCTTCTGCCTGTCTTTATATCTTTGGTCGCTTAGTCCTTCTAAACCAAGCATGGATTATGATACGGGTTTCACTCTCATTTAGAGATTTTTCTCAATTTTTTTAAATGTAAATTATATCTTAATTGTATCCATGTATTTGTTCGAATAATTAAGAGAACCGTGAACTCAGCCCGAAAAAGCGCTCCCCATACAAACGGCGATAACGTTTTTCACCCTCTAAACCTTAACGTATGGCAATGTTTTTTTGGTATGTTGTCATTATGCCTTAGAACTAGGTCTGTTTGATTTGATTTTTTAAATATTTTTCATAGATTTGACAATGTTTGCATTTTAGAAATTTCATAAAAAACAAAGAAGCGTTAATATTTTTGACACTATTAAGAATATTTAAAAAGTCAAAACATACAAATCTAGTTCATGGGCAGAATGGCAACATACAAAAAAATCATGGCTATAGGTTAAGGTTTGGAGGGTGGAAATCGTTATCGCCGTTTGTATGGAGAGTGCTGGGTTCACACTCATTTTAAGAAAAAATAAATTGACACTAACTTGACATGTAACTTTCATGAAATGAATGGCATAAGGATGATTAATGTGTACGTGATAACTTCAGCAGAAACGTGGAATTTAAATAACTTACTCTTACTGAAAATGCATTAATATGATATCTCAAGTAAAGTTTAATGATATCACGGGTATTAGGAAAAGCTGTGATTGGTCAGGAATTGTGGAATTGGCGAATTAGGAACTGTGTTTACATTACTGTCAGTTTGTGCTTATTTGTATGACATAACATATCACAGGATGCTACGAAAAGTGTTAACCGACATTTAAAAAAGGTATAATTTCATTATTTTAATATATTGATAAGATGAAGATAACTAATAAATTAATACTAACAAAAAGTATGCTGTAGTACTAAACTTGACTTGCCCTTCAGCGGGTTTGAAGGTTTGGTCCTCGTAGGTTGACATACTGTATATTTATCTTTATATGTACGTTTACACGTGGTCTAGTACGGTAGGCCTTAGAAGTAGCTGAACATTTTAGTACCTTATCGCTGTCAGGAATGTGTCAAAATCGAGCAACTTTCATATTACACGTTACTACAACAAGGTTCCTAAGTGTTAAGCTACTTCTGCGGCCCTAACATGACAGACCAGGTTTAGTTTAACCCCTTCCTATGTCTCTGTCTAACTAGTGTCATAAGAAAGAGATTCGGATAGAGATAAACTAACCTTGGCCAGTCATGTTAGGGCCACTGAGGCCGACTGTACCCATAGTACAGGCGTTGCTTAGTTTGGGACTAGGTAAATTGGTGTTAATTATCCCACGATACTATATTTTTATAACAAAGGGGGGTTTAGTTTTGTACGTAATCTTCGTGGGTAAAATCACAGGGAAAAGCTAGAAATGAATAAAAGGAACTTAGGTATGCTGGCTCAGCATAAATTCAGGGTGTCGATTGGCGCTTGTAAATCGTGTGTCATGTGTCTTTTCAGAAAATGCTGATAGTTCGAACGTGTCGAAAACTATTTCTGATAAAATACGATACGCAGGTATCCGACGTGACCTTTATCAAGCTTTAGTTTACGGTCGTGTTCCACGTGTCACGTATCCTCAGAGCCAGTTTGCGATAATTTGAAGCCTAATGCCGATACTCTGGAACTCCTTTTTTTTACTGTTTTGTGATAATTATTTTGTGAGAGATCCAGTTCAGTTCAGTTTATTCATTGGTAAAACAATGATTTTACACGTCAATACAATATAGCAAAAGACAATAAGGTACAATAAAATTTAAGTCAAATGAAAACAGTTGATATACCTACTAAATCCCTTAAAAAAGTTCGCTTTTGTATATGTTAAATAATTTTTATTGTAAATTGTTGCTTTAGAAATTATGTGCGTTTTTTGTTAGCCTCGGATATCAAGACGGTATCCAATCTCCCGATGGATGTTTAAATAAATAAACTAAATAAATATCTTGGGACAATTTACACCAATTAATGTAGGCCCAAACAACGGATTTGCTATCCAAAACTCAGGTAGAAGCATAGAAATATTTTCCCCTCACCGGAATTGAATCTAGAACCTCTAGCTCCATTCCCGGGTTATCCGGCCGTTCAGTTGTAATTAAATATGACAAGTAAAAAAAGTTGACAAATAATGATTAATGGACAAGACATTAATAAACGCATGCTTCTCAGAAGATGTCATTATCTAAGGCGAATTCAATAGTCCTATTGCATGAATTAAAATGGTTACATAGTTTCATTTAATTTTTTTGCAATGTATTTTTCCGTAATGTTTTTTGTGCTTTTTCGTCATTGGGAATCATCTTGACTGCAATATACGCGTTATAAACTGTGCAAGTTGTTTTATTTTAAGTCAAAATACATTTAAAAATTTAAGAATAATACTTGTATGAATATTCTTATTTTATTTTTCAAAATATCCCTTTTCTAACGTAACCAAGGGCCGTCGGATAACTTATCAACCAACTTTTTCGATTTTGGGTAAAATAATATATTTTATCTACACACATATCATAAAGGCTAAATAACGCGTTCAAAAACCCTAGGAAATGACCAGCATTATTACAACCAATGTTATTATAAGAATTTTCTTGTCTGTGGTAGTAGGTAAATCTGTTCTTTATTGGTCATCACATTACCGATATCTCGTGACTGCTCGTGACGTTATGAATTTAAATTTGGAACAGCTGTCAAAATTCAAGTTGGTCTCTATTCTTGTATCCACAGATATTAAAACAGTTATCGATACGAAATGTCAACTCAGTATGTTTTTTTAATTTAAACGCACGACAGTTGATCTCGAGTGATATGACAATAGGGACTATATTCGTTCGTCTATGGTTTAAAAAAAACGTTCGTCTTGACGGATAGATCGAATGACAGAGTACCTTTTTAATATACATGGCGGCCATTAGTTGTCATTCGTTTTTGGATTTTTGCAGTTATGATATGTGTGTAGATAAAGTAATGTATGCAACTGTATATAATTAGGCCTTAAAACACTCGTGTGATCCTATTATGAAACTCGCTGACGCTCGTTTCATAAAACCACACTCGTGTTTTAAGGCCTCTCATTATATAGCAGTTGCATAAAATACTATTATATTTGATCGTTCATGCGGTGATAGTAGATTATTTTATCAGTCAGCAATTACTGTTGTGTCGTACACTGCGGCATTAATTTCATAGGCGTGTCTTATCCTTAATCTTTTTGGTTCAGAAATGTTAGGTACTGTTATTAATGCGATGCAGAGCAGAAGTAATAACATAAATTATTACTCTAATTGGTGAAATCTTTAAAAAAATTGTTTAGGCAGGTACAGTGACTATGATTCGGATGAATCCAAATACAAAACCCAAGTTTATTGCCGACCTTACCCAACTTTATAGCAGTCCTAATTCTATGCGGTGAAACCTGTCATTTTGCAACAGAAATTAAATATAAAAAAACAATAACGAATAATTGAGCTCTTTTGTTAAGAAATAAATTTACCTTTTCAAACGCTTCACTTGTTTAACGTGGACTACGTTAAACAAGTGAAGCGTTTGAAAAGGTAGAAAATTACGTGTTTTTGTTGAACGGCGATGTAGAATTGTAGAAAATTGCCGGATAACGAGCCTGCCTCAAAGATGAGCTTCACAATGCCCCGGCGCCCGCTGCCGGATCATACGCAATCAAATATGAATCTGCTTCTAGTTTCCAACTTAACTTCCCCATGTGTATTCGCCATTAATCTTTTCAATATGCTTCTTTTGTTTTCGTATACAATGCAGATATGCGAGCACGCACGTAGCAGCGATCCACGCCGCGGAAGTAGAGGCTATTTATTATCACGACGTGAAAAATGATAACACTGACTATGCGGGAATGGGCGGATAAAATATTAACAAGGGACTAGAAGTTTTATTCACAAACAACAACAACAACGTCGAAGGGATTACGCTACAAGCGTGTAGTGTATGAGCTACAAGGAATTATCAAAGAAATAGCTCAGTTTCTTAAGCGCCCTAACTTTTATCTCACTTTAGACAATATCGCGCGTCGACAGCGGTCTAACAAAGCATCTACGCTCCCGCTACGAGATGATGCGCTCGTAGAGCTCTACGACACTCGTAGCATATTTACATAAACAAATTTGAAAAAGAAATACCTGTGGGGCCTCCTCTCTTCTTCGTGTTCCTCTTTCAAGAAAGACGGTTGCAAGCTGAACCTACGTCGGAATTGGTGTCGACCCTTCATGTTGGAGTTGTCACTTAGCACATGTTTGTTAGCGCACTGAATGTTTTGTATGGAGTGGCGCGTAAGTTGCGAGGCGAGCGGCGAGCGGAGCGACGTGCGCGGCGCCGAGCGGTCGGGCGGCGAGTGCGGTCCGTGCGCCGGGCCGCGCCGTGCCGTGCCGTGTCGGCAGATCCAAGCTAGGTATAACATTATACGTACGTGCCCGCCGAAAGATGCGCAACAGCCATAAAACAAAAAGTTAAAGATGAAAATGCGCAGCGCTACGCACTCTATTACTATAATGTACTTACAAAAGTTTTTCCAGCTGCCTATGTGGCATTTTATTATAATAACTAGAGTCAGCTGCTAGTTATTTTACTTTTTTAACTAGCGCAACAGATTTAGAGGAAATGTTGTCTGTTTGTATTTTAATACTTATTTTTAGGTTTTCGTACCAAATAATTTAAAAATAACCGTTATGGTGCTAGTCTCTTCGTCCGTGCATCTGTTCGTGTGTCTGTCGGTCTGTCACTGCGACGTATTTCAGTAACCACCAACACGCTATTGGTTTTGATTGTTCAGCATAGTTTATATTGTTTTCGAATAATTAAAAAAAAATGACACGAAAAATAAATTAATCCTTTAGTTACAAATAAACTTAGTTTTGCTGTTGGCTTTCTCCTTTTGTGGATTGGTTTGGGATAATATATAACCTATAAGATAAGGAATCCATTGTGTTGAGTCCGAGTCAGGGGAAAAGGCCCAGTTATAAAGACACTTTTGTCCTAAACTTCCCATTTTCATACAACAACATGCACATTTTCCACAAACTGTAACGGTAACATTTTCGAAAAATTTAAGTTTCGGAAAAATGCTTGTATATTATTTGAGAAATAAAACTTGAATACTCCGCGAATCTCGTCCAAATTTTACAGACGCCAATTTAAAAGTATCTGACTGTTGGTAGGTGGTTTGTCTGGCTTTCGCTTTCTTTGCCACCGTGTTTCGACCAGCACAAGAGTGGCTTCCATTGCCACAGAGAAGACTACATTTTACGTTATGGTTTACCTACTAACCAAGTTTAACGTCGGTCGGTTATCAAATTGCAACCTTCACGTCCGTGCAAAGTCCGGGGTCCATAAGTGAGATGTTTAATAATTAATACCTATGGCAGGCACGGTTACTCAGAGCTACTCTAGTTTGTGTGCATATTCTTCCACTATCCGTACTTGAGTATATAGAATAAATTGCGGGTAATAAACCTACATCTCAAGGGATTACGGAAAATTACATTTGAAACTGTCGGCCAGTTTCCAGGGACACTCCATCCCAACGTAATACGTCACGTCACTACAAGTCTCTCGGTATTAGGAGTCTTAAAAATAAACGGACATCCGAAAGCAAAGTTGTAAACGTTTCACCGGCACACAAGGAAAAACTTTTACCCTTCGCCTTCTCTTATCCCACGGGAACTCTGCTTTTGCCATGAATAAAAGTAAACAAAGTTCATTCTCAGGACATAAAGTATCTGGGTTCAATATTTCATGACGACTGGTAGGATCATCGGGGCTGAAAGCAAATGAAACCGAGAGACTAAAAAATTAAGTCTCTCAATTTTCTTTATCAATTTTCAGTAGGCAGCCAATTGTAACAAAAAGGAAACAAAATGCGGATTAGCATGACAAGTGAACCTATCAGTTGGACCCTGAATAAATAAGTAAACGACAATTTGCGTTATACGCGTCTACCGCGAGAGAATCTCTGAGAAATAACCCGGGGGTATTTTTATGAAAGGATAATATGCAAATGTTGATGTTTTTGTAAGGAAGTGTTTGCAGAGCTTACTACCGAGGGGTCGAAACTCCGCAGCTTAAGTTTTAGTCAAACAGTCCAAAGTGTCACACTTTGATAGATCGACTTTGTTGAATGTACTTACAGCGAGCATTAAATACGAGTCTATCGGATTAGTCTTGAATATTTGAAAATGTTTTATTGCTTCTATAAAGGTTTATATTCACGAACATTTTAAATATAAAACAAGATACTTACTTATGTAGATTTAAACACACTCAACATTAAACTTAATGGTTATTAACATGTTGAACTTCGTTTGAGGCGAATGCCTAAAGTTCAATGCTAAACAGCAATTCTCATGTAACGGAATTCCAGGACATTAAACATGCCGTTATTAATTGCGCGTAAACAAAACCACTGAAAGCGAGCGAGGGCGCGGGCGAGCCGTGGGCAGCCGGCACCAGGCGGCGCACCAATAACAAAACCCATTCGGTGGAAAATATATAAAATTGAATTTAATGTCTGGCAAGACTAGGTACAACTCCTAAACAAGATTTTCCTCATATACATTTTTCCTTTATCCCGCAGAAGCAATGCGTAAAGTGAGTAATAGTCTAGTTTACTCATATCAAATTTGGCGCAATAATTAAATATTTCCGGCAGTGTTTGACTTATGAAACTGAAATATATCGATTTCAGATAATTTAAGTTCACGATGGTAAAATAATTTAAATTGAAAAATTGAATTTTTCATTTTATTTTTTAAACGCATTAAACCCTTTCGGACATGTTGTGATTTCATTAATCTTGTAAACAACTAATGTCAATGACAGTGTTGCCATTGCTACGGCAATTGCCGTGTTCTACGGTAATTTGACATTATTAAAAGGAAATCTACGGCCTACGGCAGCAAATCTATTACCGTAGCAAAGTCTACGGCAATTTTGAAAAGTCGTATTTTGGTTAGGTTCCAAGCCAGAAAACGCAAAAAAAAACAATGCGTATCTTTGACACGGAAATCCCCGTTTGTTGTTTCATAACTAGCCACAAATTTAGCTTTACAGTAGCGCGCTACTATCGCGCTTGTATCATGTTATTTGTAGGTACTGAAATTCTATAGTTTTTTCTCCGCTGCTATCCGTAAAAAAGTAAAAGTAAATAATTAAAAATAATTCAATACAATTCTAAAACAAACATATTTTATTTAATTTATTTGCTACAGCAGCCGAAAATAGCTTTTCCTTTAAAACACGGCAATTTTCCTTATCGAACTCGGCAGTAAAAAAATTGTCGCTGGCAACACTGGTCCATGATGTGTCAGACGGACGTTTTATAACCTATGCTCGTCGTTAATATTTCTGGTGGTTGTGATCGTGATCTTGTTATTTTAGAAGTAAAAATCTCGTCTACGTTTTGCTATTCCTATTTTGCCATTTAATCTATAAAACAATCATGGATTCATGAAAGCGGAAAGTACAAATTTGCCAAGAATCGACGCACTAATGGTCGGTAATTTTTTTGCTTTGAACTCCGACTTTTGTTCCGCCGCTGAGGAATGTCAAGACTTCTATGTAAGTACAGTGTACATACAACAATGATAATTACTATACTTTTCGCGTAAACTAGTGGAAGCCATGGTTTTTAATCAAAAAAATGCGATTTCTAAAACTGTGAATGTTGGATAAAATGTCAAATGATTGTTTACAAGACGTATGAAGTCACAGCGCAGATAATATACAGACTAATATGGCGGACGCCGTTTTCTCCTGTTTATGAAAAGTTAACTTTTAAAATAAAGTTTTGCGGTTTTGTAGGTCCCAAAAAAATATGGTAGTATTTTTTTTGATCTAATAGAACAATGAACAATTATATTAGGGCTACTTTGAAAATGAGTCAAATAGCCTATTAAATATAATAATATATCTTTTGTATTTTTTGCTTTTGTTTTTTTTTGCAAATAAGAAAAATATCGCTCAGTGTTTTTTAAAGCAATTGTTTACTAATTTTCAAAGCTAAGGACCATTACATCGGTCATGGCGTGTAGGATAATAAAACGTAAACTCCAAACTGCGCAAACATACAATGTATTACGTATGCTGAAACACAGTGTAGTTAATGAGGCTTTAACTTAGTTGCTTTAAACTGAACGCTGCTCACGTGGTTTGTTTTAACTTATATCTTTAACGCAAATAAATTATGTATTCTACTTCGACACAAGTGAAAGCACCCTACAAGACAAACAATGCTTGATTCAAGTACGAACATAATGTATCAATTTCTTTCATGGTTAGTTAAAATTAAAAGTGTAATTTTCTTTTAGTATCTTAGAAAACATGGATTTTTAAGAATTACAAATGAATAGAGAGTAGCATTAGCAATAATAAAATGTATGCTCGTAAGACGTTTTTTTTTTCATTTAACTGCCATTATGAGAATGCTAATTCAATATTTATTTATTCTGTGAGTCAATCTCAAATGGAAAGAATGATTATATGAGTAAGTGATAGTATAGATGTATCACAAAATGAATATTCTGGTGGCCATCATAGATTGTTGCTCTCGAAAATATAAATATTGGATGTCAAAATATTATGGCGATAACTGGTTCGTTTCCATGCATACTGATGCTTAAGCACCGTTGACTCTTTTGTTAAATTAAATGTTATTTCAGCGTAGCATAAAAGCTAGTCCATTCTGAATAGGTTCTGTATTCAATATTTATAATACCGTGCAGGTGGCACGTTTCTGCTCTAGACTGATTGAATGTTTGCATTATGCTCCTAAAAAGTTTTTTTTTTAAATTATGCGAGAAATACTTGTTATAAATATTAGTATAAATTATATTATATTTCCTCAAGAAAATATGAAACGCTTGCTTACCTTTTTTATAAAGAATGGGCTTGCATTTGACGGACAAACATTGCAAGTTCTCACCTGCGGCCCTAACATGACAGCCCACGCAACGCATCTGCACTCTCTTTGTTGTTGCAGGTGTCTATAGGCGGTGGTGATCACTTTACCATCAGGTGATCTACTTGCTTGTTTGCCTTCCTAATTTATAAAAAAAAAATAAGACCAGGTTATAAAATTCAAGAGCGACAAACGTAAACAAGGAGTTAGTAGCTTTTTGCATACTAGTCAATGAGCGATTTCTCTTTGTACGAATGTAAGAAATATTAACAATACAAGTCTACAAGATTGTAGGTGTGGGACCTGCTAACGTCTGGTTTACCTAATTTATAATCTACTAACTTACTTTTGAAAATACAACAATTGAGTCATAGCCAGTCATGGTACTTTTTATTATAGTTTTTTCATACTCGTACATATTCAAAATCAAAAAATTGCTGACAATGAGTGAACAACTGTGAAAGAGTCACGATGTTGTAATATTTATACCAAACAAACCAAACAAATATATTTTTACTTATATTATTATTCTCCCTTCGCCTGCGTAAATATACATTACAATTTCAAATATAAGAATATGACGAATGTCGTTTACACAAGAAATATTACTGAAGCTCATATTGCATCGAATAACTTCAGCAGTGTTAAATTGTCACACATTTTCTGAGCAAGTATGAATGTCTACCTGAAAACGGATGATCTTGCTAAATTGAATGAGGTTATGCGCAATGAAACGTTTAGATTTTGACTAGTATCAACAGTTTGTGTATATATTATGTTTGCATAAAATGTGATACATAAAATTGCTCCATGTGGTGCATATTTGCATAGTTTATATCATCATGGATTTCCAAAGTGACCGGTTGGAAGTGGCATGCAATCAGCGCCTTCCTGCCACCTGTATGAGGTCATCGGACCATCTTGTGGTCATAATCTATATGCTTTACTAATAGTGTAGGATTAGAAAAAAATATCAGGAGCCACGCAATAAAATATGCTGTCGGATTATTGATGATTTCTTGGTCTTTCAATTATACAATACAGCTGTATGATGAACATGAATGTTGTATCATGTATTGATCCTAATTAAATATGTATTTCCGTCGTCTAGTGCCCATACTCGTAGTAGGTACTAGCTTTAGTTAGTTCGGGTCTAGAACTTACTTGTGGAATGTCCCAAGATGTTATATACATTTTTTTTATTATTAATGATATATTAATGCTTTATTATTTAAATATGATACACATTTAGTAGTATATTCTCAAAATCAAGAAATATAGGAGAATATTTTAAATTTAAAAAACTCCACCCGCTCACGTAATCCCATTGCTAATTTCGATCGATCGGATGATGTAAACGGAATTTTGTTTTTCATTTCATCGGACCCACAAGAATAATCCTCCTAAGTATAATCGGATAAATAAAACTGAACGGAATACCAGCAGCGATGATTATTCATATTCGCAAATTAGTTTATTAGAACTCCTAAATACCGTTTACCCTCACCAAAAAAGCTATCAGTAGCCATGACCGAGCTTATTTGGGGAGCGCCTTTGCAAACGTAGGTAGGGAAAATGCGGGATCCGGGGAATCGCGGGATTGCAAATTAGCCCGGGGAGGCGCAGGTGCCCGGGGATCGACGCCGTTGCTCAACAAGTAACCGTGTGCATTGAATTTTCAGTGACTAGGAAGGAATTTATTCTTTCAGCAAGGTTTAATGAGCGTTTTAATTTAAAGTTTTACTAGAACCGCGTGACCATCATCAATCGGACAATTTATGTCAAATGACGCATGTTTCGTAACATAACCAACAGCTTAGACAGTATCTAAATTTACCTTTACGTTTCGGTTAACCGGGCAACTCTTTTTGAAAACGCTCTAATACAGTTATTTATTCTGTGCTGTGTACTGCATTAATCCATCGAATTGAAGAATTCATTAAAACATTTCTTATATTTACGAGCGAAGAAACGTTGTGATTTTTACTTTTTAGGGTTCTATAGAACCGTTGAAAAAACAAAACTCTTTTATTTCATCCCATCCACCCTGGCGTCTTTTTGTCAGATATTTACACGTTATGTTTAGTAAATATTAGGTGAATACTAAATACTCCATTAAGACATACGCCGTTGTTCTAAGTCGCGAGGCATGTACGAACACCAAAGGATGTTATTCCCTTTCAGTCACTAGGCGTTTATAAGATCGATTGCAGTTGTGGTAGTTCTTACATTGATGCCTCTTTACCACATAATATATGTCAGCACTGTTGAATCAACTTTCAGCGTCCGCGTTGCCAAAAGATACGACTAAGGGACTCCAAGAATCGAGCCTATTCCTCTCTCAGTCTTGCAACTCGCTTGCGATGCTTCTGTTACTGCAAGTGTCAACAGGCTGCGGTGATTGCTTACCATCACGTGACCCGTTTGCTCGTTTTCCCTTTGTATTATGTATTTAAAAAAGGCAGTCAATACCCCAACACCATTTTCACCACTAATCTATTGTCATTTGTTAGTGATTAAACCGCAAAGCCAGAATAAAAAAAAGAGTAATGACACCGGGGAATTGAGACAAGCCTGATAGATATAAATTATTCCTAATGGCAGTCCTATCGTTCAAGATTTCCCATTTTGTCCCATTTTATTCGTCGTAGTTTTAAGAAACGATTCGGTTCTTTTAGAATCCGAAACCTTTTAGATTGTCGTTTCGCGTTTAAATTGTTCTTTTAAAGTCTTTGCGATTGACTGAAAATATTTTAGAACTTTATACATGAATACCTACCACGGTTTGTCGGTACTTAAATTAATTCCATACAGGATTAGACTCATTCCATAATTAATTTTAGATTGCAAATACCATTAAAAATAACCTACTACAATAAGCTATTCGATTATTTTTATTTCAGTATCAACTAAGTATCACTGGGCCGTTATTAGTGGAATCTTTTCCGTGTTTCTTTATTTGAGTTTACTTAAACTTAATTGAGAACACTTTACACTGATTTAACGTGTATAACCGCTTAAATTAAATTGTTGAATTTCTTAAAAACAATACGAGTTACGTTATTAGAGTTTTCAGTGAGATTAACTTCATTTAATCTAAAGTTGCGGACGCCGTATTGGGTCTAGGCTTATTTAGCGCAACATTTTAGTTTTAAAATCTACTAATTAAATTTTACTTCTCAAACACGAATGGTCAAGTTGGGAAAATTATCATAAGTGATTTTTCTGAGAAATTGTTATTTTGGTAAGTTGATTCCGCACATTAGTAATATTTTATTTAAAAACAAACCGTTAGTTTATCACTCATAGTGTCCACTCAAACATACTCCATTCCAAAACAGATAGAACTCCACTAAAACCTCCACTTTTCTTTTATTTTTTTAGTTTCAAATTAAACAAATAACCTGGATTTATTTTAAAGAACCTTAACCTGGATTTAAAAGATGAATCCTTTTTTGATCCTTTAATAACATGAGATGCAGTACAGGTAAGATAAACTGCGTCGCTAGAGGAGAAAAGTGGTTGAGAGGGACCAAATAAAAGAAAAGCGAGTCACGTCTTTTAATTCCCGAAAAAGACAAAGAGACGACTGTTGCATATAAATCGTGGTGAACTGTAGACATTTGAACAACGCAGTACCGTACGATCAGTTTAAGGATTGTGTCGTTTTAGTCGACAAAGATCGATTTTAATAATATGCATTGGTTCTTTGAATCGTTAAGCGACACTTTAAATTCCATATAGACAGCAATTTTTATTTACATTTTTTTTACTGTGCCATTTCCGACGGCAACCAAAAATTTTTCTTAAACCCGCTGTACTTCATTTTAAAGATAATTAATGTCTCTAAATATAAAATTTTCGTGAAATACAATAAAAATTCTGCTTTCATCACAAAAGAAAAAGTAGATATGTTTTTAAAAGAAGAAAAATGATTTTAGAGATACATAGGTACCTTCATAACAGTACAGACGTGTAAGCCAATTTACTCGAAGAGGCTTCTTCTTCCGAGAAGCGTCATAATCATAAATCATAAGCAAAATACGTGGAATCAGACATCTCTTGAGACGAGACCACACTCTTCACCAGAAGCGCGAACATCTCGGGATCAGGAATCTTATTAAACGGGACGACGTTTATATTATTAAACTAGTTTTAACCACCTATTTCGTCCGGAACGGTTTCAGTATGAAAATGCTAGTTAGTATGTTTAGAGTTAAGTTTTTCTTATTCTGCTCCGTCCTTTCAGCAATCTCATTCCAAATTTAATTAATTGTGAATATTATTAAATTTCGTGTTTTACTTTGCTGGAAAAAGATATTTCTGCATCCGACCTGCTCGCTTTAAGTAAACTTTAAATAGTTAGAATGTATATGTATATGTGGATTTTGAATATTTTAGAGTCATGCTCAATTTAGTTTCCCAAAGTAGCTAAGGTAATTTGTTCCAGTTTCATCCTCAATTTACGTTTATGATAGCAAATAACACTAACTTCAAACGTGATCATTTTAGCACTAGAGAGGAATTAACATTTCAAACTAGAACCTTTCTCAACCATGTCCAAACTTAGCTGTCTGTGCCTACATTCAGGAAATTTAAACAAGGTCTAATGACTACTCCGAATGACCCTGCCGTCTTCGGGACGGACAAAAACCGGGTCACACTGACGGGAAAATTACGTGAATTTATATTCCAATCATTTTGTATGCAGATCTATGGTTCAATAGCTATTATCCCAACTTCCTCCTTGTAACTTTCGATTAAAGCTATATTTACTAGACTGCAGCGAAGCGAAAAATAGGGTTATGTTTTTCACCTTTATGCGTACGTACTCGTATGTATGTTTCGGTCATTTTTCGTCGTAAAGACAATGAATGGATCCATTATTTAAAACCGTTTTACTATTCATAGATTTTAAACATGTTTTATGAAAAACATTAAAACCGTAATCGATTTTTCTTAACTCGCTATTAATGCACTTGCTTAACCACTGTATTTTGTGAAGGATATAATACTATATCCTGGAATATATTGTCAATCCGACTTAGATGTAAGGTATGCTGTGGCGTCTCGGTTCACCCAATGTAGGGTGCGAATTCCGAGCTCCGACCGCTTCTTTGAAATCTCAATGAAGAAATTCCAACATGTTGTTTTCAATCGAGGTTTTCATTGCTATTTGTTGTTGGCGCGAAAACTCTTTACAGGAATTTAAATTGATTGTATATTTAAAGTACTATATAATGACAACATAAAGAAAAATTAGGGTAATTTAATAATTGAAATGTTAAAACATTTAAAAATAAAAACCGATAGAAAATTCGGTTACAAAAATTTGATTGTATATTTGTTTAAACTTTGTTTTGCAGGTCAAGATTCACCTTGAGTCGCCGAGTCACACGTTTTCTACTATATTTAACTAAAGAAAATATCAAATTTTTAGTAACTTAGCTCTAATATCAGTACAATAAATTGTTTGCTATTTAAATTTAGTTCAGTGTATTACAATTTTCGTGTTGTTATCAATAAAATGTTTGTATAAAACCATCGCTTTATCATGTTCTGACCAACGTAAAGATACCAGTAAGGGGATTAAGTCAAACATCAATCCTATTTTTAGTTTTTAGTTGGTGAGATGTCTTTTGTTACTTATTCGAATATACCCTGTAGCGATATTTTGCGCATCAAATCCATTCAAGGGCACATTGTGTGTGGCCGCTTTAAGTTGTCCCTGTAAGTCCCGCCGGTCTACTAAGAGAATACCAAATTTCCATAATTATAGTTTAAAGCTTGTTTGAACGAACCTGACATTAAACTTTTCATCGTAGTTGTTTGGTTGTTCAGAATTTAAAAGCTTTCCTAAAAGCCTATTGTGTAGGTGTTTAGTTACTTTTGGATATTATAACTTAAACGTTTTGTACAAAAATCGTCATATTTACTTGTTACTCTTTTCCATATTGTACTGTAGTCTTTGACTGAATTGTTCTTTGCGTAAAATTTTCGCACAAATATTTATTTCTTTATTTCTTTAATGGCGGCCACGAGGCTTGTGCCAATGTAAGAGTAAAATAAAATTGTACAGTTTGGGTCAAAAGACCCCCCCACCCCCCGTCGGGTTATAAGCCATCGGCCAATGATATCCCACCATAAAGGCAAGGAAATTATTGACCGATGCCCAGGGTGCACCGGCCCAAGCACTGCTCTTCCCCCCGGAGAAGTCCATAAGGGAACCGCAGCACTTAGGCACACGAGGAGGAAACCCGACACGCACCCCACACAAATATTTTAAAACGAACTATTTAATTGACATTTCAATAAATCTGAATACGAGTGATGGTGTCAAAATAGAATTATGGTTGTGTGATTATTGTAACCTGTATTGATTGACAAGTCAGACCCATTAAGCCCGCTTTAGAATGAATTTTCGCATTTTTTAAAATCCTTATATCACGCTTGACAGATCAAAAATGATGACGTAGCATAGGTGAGCTCTTTGTTTATCCGGATACGCTAGTATATATAGGTACCGTAAGGCTTTACTGTTTCCACATCCTGTATTTTGATACTATATGTATTCACTTGATGGGAATAATCGTATGGCAATAATTTGTATGGCAAGACAATATTATGTTCACTTAAAATTTTTTTGCTATGGCAACACTGAAGTTAAGATGTCATTCGATTGTTGTGGTAAATTGAATGAACAGATTTGTAAGAAGTGTAAGCGAAAAGTAAATCTGTAATCTTCAAACTAATCGTCATCTGAATTGGTATAACAGAATTAGATCCCTTTGTACCTACTAAATTTATGGTCGATACAGTTGACTCTTCATTATGACAAGTACCTACATCCAATTAAGCAAGTCAGGAGGCCTATTCATAAGCATGATTCGGTTATATTTGTACAAGTTCCTCGCATTACCCTGAGAGGTCTTAATGTAGCTCGGCGGGTGCTAAGTGCATGCAGTTCGTGTAACGAGCGCGCGGAAAAACTTGTTTGTTTTTCTTGTGCTAACCATTTTTCACACTCACGCCTTCGCTAAACTCTTACCCCCTTTTTCATAAAAATGTACCAGCATCTTTTAAGGGGAATCGCTGCGTTAATTTATAAAATCGCAGTCATTAATTAAGTGTGGCTAAATGATAATACTTTTTAACATTCCAAGCCAGGGGCGTAGCGACGTAAAATGACGCCCAGGGCTCGCATCCAAACTGCGCCCCTTTCCCTATGTGAATCATTTTTTTATTATTTTACTAATTTTTTTATGTAATGTATCTAAAACAAAAACAAACAAAATATCACAAATATGTCCCCGTCTGGAATAAATGTGTCTACAATAAGAATTAAATGATCTTCAAAAGACTTTTATGTGGCCATGTATACGAATTTGGATTGTATTTTTTTTATAGGTAGTTAGTAATTTTAGTTTTTTGCACCCCCCTTATTTGGCACCCAGGGCACATGCCCTGCCTGCCCCACCCTAGTTACGCCCCTGTTCCAAGCCGTTTTGCGGGAATAAAGTACTGTTTCTTACGCAATTGTGTTTCGATTTTGGAACTTCAAGTTACTGATTTTGAATAAATAATGATACACTTTATTTTTAACGGATTTTCACTCATTTAATGTCCAATTATTCAAAATAAGCAGCTTAAACTTTCAGAAACAAAACTTATTGCCTTGAGAAACAGTATTTTACGGCCTTAAAACCACTTGAATTGAGAAAAAGGCACACTATTTAGCCATAATAACTAAAACACTGCGAAAATTTTGAAATACTAAAATCGCAATTTTCATACAAGCATAGTTTTGTTAAAATTTAAAATTTGACATGCTGCCATATGGTTTTTGGCTATAAACAAATAAAACAACAAAAATACTACGGACTTGAAGTTTTACGTAAAATTTTAAACTAGCTTTAATTTTTTGTGTTTAAAATTGCGATGTATCATCTCGTATTTGCAAAGTTTCATTTAAATCCGATATGTCATTTTTAAATTAAAAATGAAGTACGTTTGTAAAAAGAGTAATGCGTCTGTCGAAAGTCTGTTTTTTTAGCACTGGCAAGTTTGTGTGTTTGCATGGTGAACGTGGTGAACAGGGCAATTTATCCAATTTGGTGTTATTTGCACTCGAATTGCAGCAAATTCCGACAGTCAGTCAGTCAAACGGCATCGAAAGCTAATTTTAGCCACAGACCCGTAAGTAAGAGTACGGTCAACTTCATCTTGAACAAATCGACCAACAAATTGAATTTAAAATCGAATCGTGAGTAGGCGCCTTTACTCCACATATGCAGTCCAGGCAGACCTTAATGCGTCTTTGATTGCTGAAAAGGTCTATGCTTTCCTATGAGTGCCAATTTCTGCGGGCGACAGCTCGATGATATTTCAAGCGGTTAAGCACCTTCATACCGTCGATTAAAATATTGTCGATTTCATTTAACTAGGAGATAAATACAAATGTGCTAGAAGCAATACAGTACTGGTTTTTGCGTGCCTTTCTTCTCAAATGATTATAGAGTCTCGGAGCTGTAAGAAACTGGTATGGAGTCAAAACCTATGTGTAAACTATGTGTGTATGTGAGTGAGTGTGTATGTGTTTAGACACTTTAATGAAGCGTGAAGGGCACACCTGGTTTATGCACTCAATCGCGTCGGCCCCAGTCCAGTGGTGTGCCGATATTCTTGTAGCTCCGCGAAGTAAGCCATCCTAGATGAACATTTTCATATAAGGTGGTTAGTTTTCTCTGTAGCTGACTGTATTTGGTACATATGTACTCGCTTGAATAGTTGGAGCATGACTTTTAACATTTATTAAGAGTTTCGATGCACACTGAACAGGATTCGAACTCTCAAAAGAAACTGTTCGACACGGGCCGATACCCTTTCCAGCGGATTATTGTAGTTTTGAGGGTTCAGTTGGAAAAAGTATTATCTGACGAAGGATTTATAGTTACAGTTTACTGCGCAGCTTTCAAACTCTTTATCCTTGTAGTTTAAGTTACTTACATACAATTGGGCACACTCTGAAATTTTTATTACTTTGTTATAAATTTACGATGCGATTTCACTAAAATCTTATTAAGCTATCTTGCTATATAAATCTCCAACGACTGAAATAATTATTAATTATTAAGAGTTTAACAGCAAAACTTCATTCCAAAAAAGTGTATTATGAGTGAAATTATGTCTCCGTGGACACCGCTTTAAGAGCTCAAAGACGCAACTGAGCCGGACGTGACGCTCTTTTATTAAGAACTTCAGAGGATTTTATTCTTAAGAGTGCTTTATCAGCTAAAGTCATTTATGTCTTAAAGAACGTTGAATAGTTATCAGGAGTAACAACATACAAAATATCGTGTTTCAAGGCACTATCACCTGGCGGTTATACTGCGTTGAGTTTATCCTCTAACACCTTAGAGTTTTTGCCGTCGTGTCGGATATCTCGATCCAATCAGATTACATTAACGAGAATTCTTCGCTCAAAGTGAATGAAAGGACCACGAAAGGACCATTAAATACGCGTTTTTTTATTGTAATAGATCCAAAACAATCTATCAAAAGAAATTAGACTGATGCGACTAATACACAGCGATATGTAACTGATATCCAGCAGCCAATTTTTGTTGCTCAGTAATCGATGGCAATTTCATTTAAATGAAAATAACATGAAAAGAACAAATCTTTATAGTACTTTTATCAAAACAAGTCTTAGCTTTAAAGTAAATTTTGCTAGCGTCAAGGTAAATAATAAGTTAAAACATTTTGAAACTACTTACTTTTAGTTCCATTATAATTATCACGAGATGTATTCACAATGTAATGCCACCAAGTCAAAGAAAGCGCAACAGTTACCTTTTTATTTTGTTTTTCTTTAAGATTTTACTGTAAAGTTATCCTTTGAGATCAGCACGGCTAGCATAACGAACCACTTCTCGAGTGTCGCTTAGTAAGTCCTTTTAAAGACAAACGACAACCGAGAATCGCGTTTTTGTGCTAGCCGCGCAGACACGAGTTGCGTTGTCTTGAATAATTTATTATTGTGGTCTCCACGATCGAGTTGTAACTACGCAATCCGAACAGAGAGGTTTTCCGTGTCCTATTGCATATAATTACGATAATAAGTGCCGTCTGTATGTTCGTCACTGTTCGAGGTTCGATAATGGAAATTTTCTGTTAATGGAAAAGCGTGGTCTTGGTCTGAATTCAATAGATATTAATAACGTCAATTCCGAAAAGACCTATTATGTGCTTATTCCCAAGTAACAGGTAATGAACCAGTGACTTGGCTTGTAAAGTATTTAAGTGGATTCGTTATAAGGTTTGCACGTTTCTTTGTACGTGTCGAGGAAACCATTAAAAGTTATTGTACTTAAGTACGTTTAAGGAGTTTTAGGCTTCACGTATTTGAAATTTTAAACAAATGACCCGAACAACAGTTCAGTTTAAAAAGGAATAAACAGCAAAACCATTGATTAAGGTAAGATTTAATAAGATTCCAGCGTTTCCAGCTGAGCTTGTCCGGTTTTTGACCAAATATTTAAGTCACTAAATAGCTGACAGCTATTAGGTAAACGCGATTATTAACGTAGAGGTACGAGTATGACACTTAAAAGTTATAATTTGAAAACATCGACATTAAAAGCGAGAAATCTTTTATTGATATAAAACATTGCTAACATTTTAACAGATTTTACATCTGTAAGTTATTTAGACTTAGTATTTGTTTATTTTTAGTCCAGGCACTATTACATCCCCATGTAAATTCTTTGACCTGGGGACCCTATACATCTCCTGGTCAATCTTGACTAGTGCCAGTTCGCCCAAAGTGTATATTCGTTTTATCTATATCCAGTGTCTAATAGTACCCACAGTACAAGCTTTGCTTGTTTTTTTTATAAAATAAAAAGGCAAACAAGCAAGTAGGTCACTTAATGGTAAGTGATCACCACCGCCCATAGACACCCGCAATACAATGCAATTGCAGATGCGTTGCCAACCTAGAGGGCTAAAATGGAATACCTCTTGTGCCAGTCATTACACCGGCTGTCTTGCTCTCCACGCCGGAACACAACGGTGCAAGCACGGCTGCTTAGCGGCAGGATTAACGAGCAAGAGGTGGTAGCTATCCGGACGGACCTTGCACAAGGTCCTACCACCCGCATAAACCCGCATAAACTAGGTCAATTGTGGTTAATTGTCCCAAGATATTTATTAGTTTAATTTAGTTTAACTACTCAGGGCGTATTCTACCTACCCTATTAACATTAAACGTTCCGGTTTAATTTAGGATTTACTGGGCGTTTGTAACAGGGGCAAACGCCAGCTCTTTAGTATAAAAGTTGCAAGCCGAAAAACGCCCCTAACGACCCAAACATCACATAAATGATGGACACTTCCGCACAAATAGCAACCTTACAAGTATCACCGGTGAACGATTAGGTAATTTATCAAAGTGTCTCGTGTAAGGAGGCTCGATTATTGCTATCGGGCGCTAAGCGGAGCTCTAATTTCGCGGCCGCCATCAAAACATGATCGATCGCGCCCCCGTCCACTCCTGTTTGTTTTGCAACTTAGAAGGTTTAATTGCAGGTTAGGTTTTATACATTGTACATCACACTACCCTCTCTCTACCCTCTTCCTATCACCTACAGCACTTTCTTCTTCTTTGTGTACTCTTCATTACTGAAGGTCTTCGTGGTCGAGCTGATCAATTCCCTCCAGATTTTTCTATACTCGGTCTGTCTTAATTCTAGAGTGATTGGTAGGCCATTCTTCGCTACCACCAGTTCGATCTGTGAGTGGTATACACAATATACTTGTATCAATGTCCCTCGGCCGGGCAAAGGCCTCCGCCCATTTACTATTAAAAGATAAATTTTATCAAACATGTAAAATTGACCCTCAGGCAGGCTGATTGTGTTGTTGTCAGTTAAGCAATTTCCAGCAGCGACAAAGTTCCGTTAAAGTTAAGTACCGCCTCAATATTAACGAAATTTTATAGGTTTCAATGGGACAGAATGTAATCGTTAAAGAATGTTCAGTTAATTGTTGAACGCCTTAAGTGCTTACTCGTAATAAGGAATTTTCCGAGACAATGGTAAGAAGCTGTGATACCTTTGATATTTAGCCGAAGCTTATATGTTTGGTTTCGGATTTAGGCACAATATAGCCATCAAACGGCTTCAAGTTTAAATAATACACTTTATCGCTGAATTAAGTTTAATTGCCAATAAAATTGTAACAAACAAGTTAAGAACAGTGAGAATGCATTTTATGGTGCTATTTCGGTACATTTCTGCTTTGTAGCCAAGCTAGAACATATTAATAAAGAGCTCAACATTTTTAAAAGCACTTTTTAGTAAGTTAAAAACAAACGTGATTACAATAAAATGCGCTAAAAGGGAAGCCGACATTTTTTGCGTTTAATTTCCGTACATGTCGCCCAATCTGGGACCAAATTGGAGTGTGTTAAATCTTATTTAAGTAAAATAACCTCTGTGAATTAAAATGTAGGAAAGCGAATCTTTTTACTGGCTACCAAAAAGTATGTGATTGTCTATTGATATTCCGTAGAATAAACTCAAAAAATCGTCTAATCGACTACGGAATATCTTCGCCAATTGAGGACCGATTTCAATTATTATTTTTTATTGAATAGGTAATGTTTCAAAGATGGTCATGGGATAATTGTAAAATCAACTGAACTCCTAAATATAGAATGTAGAACTGCGAACGTTTTAGTTTCAGCCCCCAAAGATTTGAAGTGTTGTTTTAAGCGGGAAAATGACGGACAGGCTAGGTCATCGTAGCCTGTCTTGCGGCAGAAGCGCGGGTCGAATACCTCGCCATGCCAGCATTAACGATGTCATCCATAGGGCCCTTGTCAGCGTTCAAGTGCCGACCGTTCTAGAACCTAACGGCCTGGCTAGATACGATGGCAAGAGGCCCGATGGTTTGACATTGGTTCCTTGGAAGTTGGGTCGACCTTTGGTTTGGGACGCCACTTGTGTGGATACCCTGGCACCGACCGACCTATCTTCCAAGCACCAAAATAATGCTGGCTCTGCCGCAGCCTCAGCGGAAGACCTAAAACGTCGCAAGTATACCTGCCTTGGTGACAGCTATATATTCGAGGCGTTTGGAGTCGAAGGTCTGGGGCCCTGGGGGCCAAGTGCGCGCCGTTTATACAAAGACTTATCGCGCGCCTTATAGAGGCCTCCCGTGACCAGAAGGCTGGGCAATACTTTGCCCAAAGAATCAGCATTGCCATCCAACGTGGCAATGCTGCCAGCCTTCTGGGCACCCTCCCTATTGGCGGTGATTTGGGACATTTTTTTTACCTTTAAGCTTAGAATAAGATTTTATTGTTGTTTTTTTTTCTTCTTAATTTAGTGTATGAATAAATAATAATTTTTTTGGTGATAAATTGATAGATATTGCCTCCTGCTGGCTTCAACGTAGTCGAGTAAAAGCAGACATATTAAACACAAAAGACGTCCATTTTATTACCAATCACCACCAGTGCGTAAATATGAGTAAACTAAGATGGTTACCTCAGAAATGGCAATACACCTAAAATTTCGAGCTTAATAAAATGGAAGCGTTAATAATTACTAAGACGAAAACAAACCGTACTTTGTATCCCTATAAACTCCAGTAGGTAATTTAGTAAGTAGCTCTCCTTTCTGGCGGCACTTGGGTAAAAAACGGCGTTCCCGAGTGATTAGCAAACTGCGTCCGACCCGCCAGTTAAGGTCAAAGTTGGACCACGGCGGACAACGGTTGGGGTTTAGTACACCTCCCCAGATAGTCCTTTTACTTTACGCCAGACTTAAACTGGGATAATGTTTGTCTTGTTTTGTCTTCGTCTGTCGGTAAGCACCGGCTATATTTAACTTAGAACACTCCAACTCTTTGTGCTACCGAGCCGAGGAGGCTCGGCTTATACTTTTCTGTTATAAACAAGGATAATGAAGTGTGTAGGTATTCTTTCTTTGTAATCATCACCGACTCGAGGAGTTGATTCAATGCGATATCGTTGACTACAAAGTTAACATACAATTTATGTTCGCATTTTTAATCGCTTTTAAAAAGAAGGAAAACTCAATTCGACTGATTTTTTATTTTTATTTATTTGTATGTTACGCATTATATATCCGTTAATTGTGAACCGATTCCAAAGATTATTTTTCTATTTAATTGGTTATACTTTGAGTTGGTTCCATTTTAATTTGGAGAAAATATTCCAATTTTAAGAGTAAAAAATAAAGAGATGAATCGCCGTCTGCATATAAATACAAGGCTCATCATTAATTCTCTCTCTATGTATTAATTTGGTTTTTCAATCATGTATTATAAAATTATTATGCACTTTATCTGAGTAATATCATATGTATGTATAAAACCTGCTTACTTCCGTCGTTTCAACACCGCTATATGTATGTCACTCTAGTCACCTGTATCAACGTTTTTTTTCACAGCCATGTCTTTGTAACAGTTCAATGAACTGCAGTTCAACAACAGCAAGTTTTCAATATTGTTCATTATTAAACTAATTTTAAGGTATACTACAAATTTTATTTATATATTCAATGGGGTAGCAAGCATACTCGTATAT
Source organism: Ditula angustiorana (assembly GCA_963691745.1). Lineage (NCBI taxonomy): Eukaryota > Metazoa > Arthropoda > Insecta > Lepidoptera > Tortricidae > Ditula > Ditula angustiorana. The sequence continues at coordinate 11,351,555 of OY829475.1, forward strand.
CACATGACTTTGCACAAATTATGTTCAATTATTGTGCGATTGTATACATCCCCATACTCATAAAAGTTTTTCAACCTCTTTGAACTAAAATATGTTTTGTTCCGTTTACTCCAAGGTAAGCGGCTTAATGACAGATAAAGACGACACTTGTGTCACCTGCTATAGTAGCACGCTAGCGTTTAGCGCGCACGTAAACGCTTTGGTCCCTCTCGCACACGCATACTGGTTAGAACGGGACGGGCTAGGCCCCCTGACGATAACACAGTTTTATCCCGTTACATTTATGGGATGATACGAGTATGTGAGCGTTTTAAAAAACCACTACATGCCCTTTTTTTCAGAAAGAGTATTTTTTGGTTTTTCATACTCCAAATTGTTTAGATTACCGGTATTCGTCGAAACCGTTTACTATGGAAACATATTGTGCAGTACGTGTATGTCGAGGTACGCAATTGCTTCCATATATGTAAAAAAACGTGACATAGTGGAACAAAAAAAATGGAACCTTTTTTTTTCAGTCATTACTGGTAATCAATTAATAGTTTAACAAATAACATACTAGTTTTAGGATATACGTTTAATAGCACTACCAAAATGACTACACTATTAGTTAAACATGATAAGCTTGTTGTTATCCACCGTTTCAATGGAATGTCAACCTCAGGCATGCACTGAAGCTAAACAATCAGAATTTTGCTAGTGCTATAAATATTTGGAACTTTCCTTCACGCGTTTTATATAACGTCGTAACGTGGCAGCTAGAGTAAACTAGAATAAACTTTATCGTGTTATTATACAACTGGCTTAACCTAATCTTTGTCTTACAAATGGTAAAACGTATAAAGAATGAATATAAAACGACGCTGAATGAGCATAAGGCATAAACGGCTTAAAGTGGTGCCATTATTTGATACAAAATGGATAAGATTACGTTACCAAACTTTTTCTGCGTATCTATCCTTCTATCCCATCAAGGCAAAGCACTTTGTGTAAAGTTATAATAGTATGCTACAAGTAGTGCGCACTTAGTTTGCATGATTTGACTTGTTGTACGGACGTCATCATGGTTCCTTTTTGTCTGTAATAAAATTAAAAATCCAGATGTAATTTTTTTTCGAAGGTATATAAATTTGCCATAATGGATTTTTTGCGGGTAGGTACCTTAAGCTTAATGGATCCTGTACGACGATATTCTAAAAAATTGAAAAAAAAAACGGTTTCAGCAGAAAATGAATGGTTATGGCAAATGATACAATTCGAAACTTTACTTTTATGGAAGATAACGGGATCCTGGGATTATAAAACTTTTCAAACCTGCTACTGTATTATGATAGGCACACATAACTCCCTTCCAGTATATTCCTGGAGAAGAGCATTTATATTCTACTTCATATGAAGTATTCTTAACTGTTACTCGATATTTTTTTTCAACATAAAACTACTCACGTATTTTTACGTCGAGAAATGCCCGATATGTTCCGAAATGTCAACGTAAAAATACGTGAGTGATCCGTTTTATTGATATTGTTTTCATTAATAATAATAATAAATCATTTCTTTTCAGGCTATAAAGGCCCAAAGACAAATTCCTGACAGACTAACATACATAAAAAACTGTCAGAGATTTGCAAGTAACAGTCAGAGATTTAAAAATAAATTACGCAGTTTTTTTGCGGAAATTTGTAAATCGTTTGTATTTGCGTTTTAATTCGTTAGTTGCTTTAAAATCTACTCAATTTAGATTAATATTAATATCAAAATCAAACTCCACTTTCTTTATTGTTGGCATTAAATTAATTATTTCAGTTCACAGTAACGTTCAGCTGTTTGCCTTTCTGTATGTTTTTCTTGCAATTAGAGGAACGATAATTAACTTAATTGGTCTCTCATCTTAATCCTCTTACAAAGTCCAATCAATTAATACCCTTAAATAACCTGTACTAGCTACCCGCCGCGGCATCTTACGGGTACAATCGGGATGTGATGTACAACATAATAAAACACTTCCGTTAAATATCTCGAAATGACAGTGAAAACCGTTTCAAAATCCGTTGCCTGGTTTAGCAGGAGATGGTGACCAAACGAACGCATTAGGATTTAGGACAGACAGGAACGGATACCGACTTTACTTCATACTATTAAAGATGAAGAAGAAGATGTCACAAGCACTAGGTAGTACTAGTAGATAAAACGCCGCAGTCGTTTTTCATGCATTACTTGCAAACTCCTATAGCTCATCGACCTAAAGTGGGTCTCTGCCTCTCTGATCCAAGCGAACGCCTACTTTACGCGTTTTGCAATAGGATTTTTAATTTTTACAATACCTTGTAATGACCAGAATATTGAGGAAAAACGGGAATCACCAAAACTGCCGAAGAAGCTGTAAAGCAGGAAAATAAAAGCAGTGTGTTTCGGTGCAATATTTCTTTGCTTTGACGGCAGGATCAAGAGCCCGCTGCCCGTTGCACCATTAATCTAGGGACACAGGATATTGTCTGTCCTGTGGAATAATATATGATATCTTATAAATGTAAGCGGGGTTGAAAGTTATGTATCAGTGCCCATAAATTCTGTAAAGGACTTTAGTACGAGTATAAGTTGTTTCAAGTCAATACGACAAATTTTAGCTCTTAGAACGGGGTGAATAACACTGTTTGCATTTCTTTTGTTTTTGCCCCAGTGTAATATTTAACGTACCCGCGACAATTTAAAAGCTAATTATCTGAAAAACTGCTAGCCTGTGTGCCACTGAATATAACTAAGACCCATCTCAGACAATCCAAATAAGCCGACCGACAAAGACAACGTTGGGTCGGGGATGAAAAGATGCACATAGGAGTCACGAAAATATAGTTAAGGCCATTACTGCCAGCCGTAGTTTTAGTACGAGTATTGCGGTCGAATTCATCAGTCCCGTCAAATTGACAACATTATGGTTGTCGTTGAGATTCAGATTTTGTTGTTTTAGACATTGACATTATAATAACGTTAACAGGTATTTGAATGTTTTTCGGTCTTATAAATTAGAGCTGTGCGTTATGATAACCCTATGTATGTTATGATAACCCTGTTATTTCGCTCCAAAATCAGCCGGCTTTGCCAGCCCGCATTAGAAACGACGAAAATAGATCGATATCTAATTATATACCTCTATGAGATTATGAAATGCTTGCGTGTGTATTAGACCAAGCTAATTGGCGTGAAACTTTCCTCTTGTAAAAAGTTTTTACGTTATAAGGCGCCGTATCGTCAGGCGGAACCCTCGCTCCTTTGTCCGCCCTTAATTCGTCTTCGGTACAAATCTGGGTGGAGGTTAGTACGCTTTTGCAAATCGTAGCTGAAAGGGCTTTATTATTGCTTTTTTTATGAAACGTATTTCTAGTGAACACGCAATACTAAAAGTACTCGAGAAACCACTTAAAGTACGGCAAGCTCTTTTAATCACGATTAAAAGTATAATTCAATTCCTTCGACACATAAAGTTGTGAAAGTCGAGTTGAGCGAGTAATCCGAGCCGAGCGATAGTAATAAATCTTTTGATCCGTTTCCCGGGCCGACTTTTAACAACAAATTGATTAAAGCCCGCGAACCGTTCGATCTCCCGACCGCCGACCTTTTCCTTTGCGATACCCTAGGAAAACATTTATTATCGCCTCGGAGCTTTACTCTTTCGCGCCGCGGTCGCGAACAAACCGCGCTCAATACTGTTACATCCCTTTCAAGACGTTTTAACTTTGTTTTTTCACGGAATATCATTGTATTCATTGTAATACATACTCTCAGCTCCGTAGTTATAGATCGTTCTCAAGGAAGGACAGTAGCATACCTACTCAAGATCGCATTTGACATTTCGTTTACCTATATAAGAATGAACCGTCTAATACGATTATGAGAACGCGGTCGTCCGATCTATAACTAGAACCCTTGAAGACTTGGGAAGCAAAAATATACTTCTTTACAAAGTATGTCCTGTGGACGGAAGTATCTTTTCGTATTCGTAAAATATAAATCGTGGTGTGCTCGAGTTACCTGCCTCGTAAAGGGAAACAGAAACTTAAAGTTTGCGGAAAGTGAATACATTGTGACTATTAGTTCTACTTGTATACAAATATGTAGTAATTTTTTAAAGTACCTACAGTTCATCAAGTTGCTGGACTTAGGTCTGTAACTAACAAAGTATCGCTACAGAACGAGCAGAAGGCTCTTTTTAAATTTGTTATTTGCTGCACAATTTTCATACTAAAACTATAAATGAGGGGTCTAGAAACAAAACAGTAAGATCACTGATGATCATTTGTTGTGATTTTAGTAACAACTCAACTATAGAGGATATACATATTTTAAATTTAAAAAAACGTACAAAGCTGTGTCCAGAAGACATTATAAGTTTAAATCAAAGTTGAGTAGGTAGGAACCTAACAAAATGGGACAAGTCCTTATATGTATCGTGTCAGTGTCAAATGTGGTTAAGTCCATTTTACTCAAAGGAAAAGTTTTTTTTTAAATTCATACTAAAACACACCCGATGGAGTAGTCCATTTTTGTTTCTCGACCCCGGAAACATGTTCATAATTCAAACGGTAAATTCGAAACTGTAGACATAATAATCGTCATACAGTTTCCCAAAATACAGTTTCCTTGTAGGTCGCGATTGGTTCACTCACCCGCTCAATAAAGATTTATGCATTCCCTCCTACATCTTTTGCAAGCATATACGGTTCTGCGAATCTCGAGCCTTTATTGACTTTTTGTTTTATCTCTGTATAAACGTTTTATCTATTTTCGTAAGTCAATACATTTATTGTTTCACGTACTACAGATATGTTTTTTCAAAGTAATTTATACGTTTGGATTCTAATTTCATGCCCAAAATATCATTAATACCATAGGGCGAGCTCCAAACTAAAGTTGAAAATACTATTAATTTACTTATGTAATATTAAAAGTAAAATCTACGTATCATACGACAACTTGCCGATTTTTAGTCCCACGCTGGGTTTGGTTTGGTTTTCGGATTTGTCTAGATCGAATAATCGCGACGTAGCGTGGGACGTCCTCAGACTCGGTGGAGCGATGATCTTCGCAGGGCGGCTGGCAAGAGCTGGATGAGAGTGGCCGAGGATCGTGCTCAGTGGCGTGCCATGGGAGAGGCCTATGTCCAGCAGTGGACGAACATAGGCTGATGATGATGATGATGAATAATCGTGCGATTGGCCGCTGTGACCGACACGTTGGTCGTCGTCGCTGATAGGCTGATAGCGATATTTAGTTTTTCAGTATCGTTGTAACCCATTGCTCTTGAGACGCTTTTAAAACGTTAAAGTGGGTCTACCTTTATGCTTTAATAATGCATTTAGCATTGAAAACAAGATAAAGTAGAAATCGACAAATATTTTCGGGTTGTTTGGTTTTTTGACATTTAATAAATCTGTGATCGAAATATTTCTGTTGTTTTTTTTACGAAATAGGAAGGCAAACAAGCAAGTGGGTCACCTGATGGTAAGTGTACACCACCGCCTGTAGACACCCGCAACATCGAAGAGATTCCAGATGCATTGCCAACCCAGAGGATTAAGATGGAATACCTCTTTTGCCAGTATTTGCACCGGTTGTCTTGATCTCCACGCCGGAACACAACAGTGCAAGCACTGCTGCTTAGCGGCAGAATTAGCGAGCAAGAGTGCGAATACATGGCAAATACGTTGAATATAGCGAATACCGGACACGATTACAAATAGCGAAGTGTAATGCCACCTTAACAAACTACTTCACTGTGCGTTTAAGTAGAGTCACACGTTTCACATTAGAGCTTCATCACACAAAGACTTTTTGCGGTACAATTATCATAAAAAGATCGCGATCCTAAAGCAATACTATTACTTACTTGCGATGAAGTTCATTTAGAAACTAGATCACACGTCGCCGAAGTAACGTGCTACTCGTAATTTTAATGTTTTAAATTAAATTTTAAAATGCTATAAAATGTTATAAATTTAATTTGAATGTATAAAAAAAAATACAAAAAGAAAAATCGAAAAAATTTAAAAATAAATAATTTCGATTACTATAATTTAATGTTTTATAAATAAATATGTTACTATTTAGTTTATTTTTCCTATGGGCCTATGCTTTATATCCACATAATCACAATATCGTCGATGAGTTCGATTAGGACTTCCAACCCCAGGATTTTGATTCTTAGCCTACGGACAATCTCGAGATTGGAAACCCTTAGCACGCTTCTATTCCTTTCTCCTGATTATCCCCGTCAATACGGATACAAATACAAAGAGATGCACTTACTTTTTTGATGTTTCTCCTCAGCATTAGTGAGCTTATCCTTTGGTGAGCGCCCATTGGTTTATATTTCCTTTTTCCGGTGACAATGTAAAAGCTGTCTATGGCTTACAACGACGATCCGTTTGAAAAATTTACGGGTGGTAGGTCTGTCCGGATCGCTACCATCATCTTGCTCGCTAATCCTGCCGCTAAGCAGCTACTAAGAATAACTACTAGCTTGCACTGTTGTGTCCTGGCGTGGAAAGCAAGACAGCCGGTGCAATTACTGGCACAAGAGGTATTCCATCTTAGCCTTCTGGGTTGGCAACAGCCTTTTTTATTGCGGGTGTCTATGTGATCACTTACCATCAGATGACCCCTTGCTCGTTTGCTTCCTATCACCTATGTTGTATATAAAAAAAAAGCTGCGCGATTGTATCGATACAATTTCGATGAAGAATTAATGCAGTGTATGAACGTTTCACATCTCCTTTATCAATGTTTTGTGTTGTTAATCTCATAAGAGGCCACAAAAGTCGTTAAAAAGTGCGATGGCTCTTACACACGTCAGAGCAAACGTCGATATTAAGGTTGATGAGGTAGCTCCCTCCCCAAACATTCAGTTGTAGAACTTAACCCGACTTCGTCTTTAGAATTGTCCCGTCGGGGCCCAGATCCAAGGAGCAACGAGCCCTCAGGGCGCGATCTAAGACCATTGTCTAGTGCTCTAGGTATTTTGTCTTGTTTTATGCTAGCTGTTAACTGAGTACATACATAGATCTAAACCCTAAATCTTAGCTAGTTAGTTGGAACACGTTACTACACTCTGTGTATCTAAAAGGCATTTTTTATAACTTAATACTGAAATAAACGACGCACTATAATAAATGACGGTAAAATTAATACAAACGAAATAATAGTCTATACAAATACTTAAACGCACATTTAATGAAAGCCAGTTTCTTTTTGTAGGAAACTGGAAAGCGTGTTTGTCTAGTTTTTTTTTATATCGCGGTAAATTGTACAGTGAGTAAATTGGTTAGAATATAATGTTAAATGTAATATATTAATTAAACTTTTTTGTGTTTCTTTTTCTAATAATATAATTAATTAGCAAAAAACAATAGGATTTGTTAATAGGCCTCCCGCTAGATGCACCGACGATCTGGTGAGAAAGGCCCCAGCATTAGACGTCTTTCGAATCTTTTGATAGATTTCGACTGATGATAGATAAGTAACGATATTTCTGCGGCGGTAAATCTACATTATTGTCTCATTGTTAGCAACAACGCAACATAAAATAAACACATTTAATGCAAAAAAAATACTGTTTCAATTCTATGCAGGATGTGTGTTTAGTTTTAGAAGTTCTCCCATTTACAATGAAATCAGAGAACTACTGTACCTACATGATGGAAACTTGATTACAGGACGGCAACTCTCATAAATAATACAATCAAATTTGTACAAGTTGGTTTGTAAAGGCCGCAACGCTTCAGAAATAAAACAAAAGTCTCTCATTTTGTGTCGACTTAGCTAAGAATTTTTCATTCTTAGATATTGTATTAGGTACACTCAAAGGAAATTACTTATTCTTGTAAGTAGTCCTGAAGTCATCTAAATACTTTATATTTCAATATAATTGGAACAAAAAAATCCACATGCTTTAACTAATAAATATTAGGTTTTTTTATCAAGAAAGAACAAAATTAGAAAAGATAATTTGAAACCAACTTTAAGATAGTAGTAGTAGAAAATGCCAAAGATACGAGTACAATAATATGCTCTTAACTTATGAAACTGCTTCACCTTCTCATTTTAACCGCAGTCGGCTAATAAAAATTGGGTATACGTCTAGAAATTTTAGTAAAATGAATTGCTTAATTAGAGTTGTCACAATAAATCTTCTCTCATTACCGTCCCGCGCAACGCCTCGTCAGATACAAAACTGAATTTATTATAACAATTATAAATTTCTTGCCTTGCTCCTATTTCACTACGCTACCATTAGTTAGTTAAAACAAATATCTCGGGGATTTTAGGGACAAATTGGCATTTCTGAAACTAATTTTATGATTTCGATCAGGTGTTTCCACAGTATTAATATTAATTAAAAAAAGTGTAACGAACATTTTCGGTACAGAGATTAAGAAACATTTTCTTAATAATTTCTTATGTTATTGCAACCTGTAGACATTAAAATTTAGTAATTTTATACCGTTGACATCTTTGTATGCTAGTGAATATAATATGAAACCTAAACAAATAGGGCTCGCAACGTAGGGAATTATATTCGTTAAAGTATGCGAGATATAAACCATTTAAATAGATTTATTTTAATATACATTTTCTTAAAAGTGCAATTTAGTTATTCTCTGATTACTAAAACTAAACAATCTAAAATTTACAAGTAATTGAGCGGCGATAAGTCAATACAGCCTATGTGTTACGGGTCTTGCTCACATGAAACTTGCAGCGCCGGTTTTGGAGGTAATTAATCTGTTTAGGATCAACCGAAACTCAGTGAAGTCCTTAGCTACGGTTAAATTTGGAATCGGGACGGATTATAATCCCGTTACTAAACCGCTGCGGGAGCCGGGCTCACTACCTGCCCGAGTGTAAGCAGTTTCAGTAGAACCAATTACCCTATGTTCATGTCAACTTTCTAGGAAAGGGGAATGTCCATTATGTCCAACAATGGGGATAATGACGAGCATCCTTTGGTTATCATATTTATATAAAAACCAAGATTGTAAGCTATTGGAAATAAATGAAAAAAATGGCTAACTGTGATTTGGAGTCGCGCATCGAGGTTTCCGTACAAGCTTTCTTAGTTAGCACCGAACAATGCTCTAACGAAAAGAGTGAGTGACAAATTAATAGAAACGGATCACTAACGTACTTGCAGTCAAGTTATCGCTCAACATGTTTCGGACCAGTACCCTTACCATGAGTACAGTGCATCTAGCCGTAACTGTATTCGCTAGCGACGGCGTAAACGATTTGTATGGGGAATTGCACAGCGCCTCTAGCGCTCACTTAGACAACTAAAGATCGCTAGTATGAGTTCAACGGTAAATTACCTATCGAAATCTTAACGTCAGTGTCTAACGTTTTATAGCTGTTGCCGTAGAACATCGGTACCATGAGTCACAAGTTTGACATATGTCATCGAAAAATACCGTATCGACTATGGTTAAGTCTTTCACTGACAAATAGGAGCGTATTTAAACGCTATCGACTGTAGTAACGTAATATGAATTTTCGATAGAAACTCATGGTAATGGTACAGTCCGTAGTCGTTATTCATGAGCCCCGAAACGTGTCGAGCGGTAACTCGACTTCAAATAGGTGAGTGAGTGATCCGTTTCTATTAATATAACGGTAATTTTATGTTAAAAATTGAGGGACTAACTTAACTTTGCCATTAGAAATCTCTTATACATACCAAGTGGAAATATAAGTTTGTAATCGCAAAATTGTTTGTGACGTAATTAAAAAATTACGGTTTTCTGATTCTTTCCATTATTTAATACACCTTGCTTCTTCCTTAATTTCGTGGTTCTAGGTTAACAGGAGTGTATGAAATATACGGCATAGACTGCCATAACTTTTGATTGCGTTGACTTAAAAGTTTTTTTTTTCAAAGCTCTAAGAAATTGCGGGCTTGAGTATTCGATACTATTATAAATGTAACTGGATACCTCCACGCGTTCCTGAGAAAAAGGATCTTGACAGACATAAAGAGACAGACAGATGGACAACGCAGTTCCTAAGGGTTCCTTTTTTCTTTTGAGATACGGAACCCTAAAAGTAAAATAAATATTTGGGTCTATACATAGATGATGATGATCAGATGATGTGTCCAACAATGATCCGTCAGTGATTCTATTTACTCGTAGTTATCTATAAAATTAATATAATTATCTACTTGTGACGTTTTTCGATTGTGCACTCAATTCAAAGTTGATAGAGAACTGAAAATTCATACTTACCTAAAGAAAGTACAAAAAAAATAGCTGAGATGAGGGTTGCATGATGAATGCGATTCGTCTGGATTGTTCCGACGTTTGATACGACTCCCGGCAAAGAAGACAAAACCTCTCTCCAAAAATGTCAACCACACCTCAGTCCTGCAAGATCCAAATTAGTGAACGCCGTTAATAATTTATTTCTTTGGGCGACAGTCCCAAAATCGGACACTTTGAAAGTTATCCAGATAAAGTGATTTTGCGACCTGGCAGCCCTATACCCAGGATATTGGGTTGCTATTTTTTGCGTGTGAAAGCCAGACTCAATTACCTATCTATGTACAAGATAAAACCCGAAGCAAGCTAAGTCGTGGCGTAGGTAAAACCTTGCTTGCATGTTTCATGATATAGGTACAAAATGTACTGTATGTAATCTGCTATAAAAAAAATACTTGAGCAAATTGCCTTTAACGCACAGACCATAAAAACCTTATTTTGTGTAATTTTTGCAAAAATACGTCTAAAAAAGAATACCAACATAAATTATCTCTAAAACTATAGGATATAAGAGCGTGAGATGACATACAAAGATGTAACAGACATAGCACAAGGATTGAATGAACGAGTGTGAAATAATCAGTGGATTAGTACATAAGGATTTGAAAGTTTTAAATTTAGAATAAGTCCTAATTCGATAAAAGATGGAGGAAAAACGAGCTAACTTCTAATGTTTTTTTTTAATTAGAAGACATTTTAAATATTAAGGTAAGTTACTCTTCTTTCTCTCTACGTTTTCTCCGTATTGTTTAAAGGACTACCTAACCCTATCAATCATAATATCTCCACTATATTGGTATCCAATCATCGTTGGGCATATTTTATTTTATCTAGGCAAGAGCAGGAACCATATCTCCATAAAAAGGCAAGCAAAAGGGGATAACAGGCCGCAGAAAGCGAGATTACCGGAAAATTGGGACGTCGACCCGGATTCAACAGGTTCGTTAATATGCAATGGCGTTTTTACATCTCTCCGTATTTCCCTTCCGGAAAACTACGCGTTCGACATCCTACTATTTTTAAACAAAAAGGTGAAACTTTATGCCTATCTGTCGGCAGCATGAAGGTTTTTGGTCTTGTCAAGATGCACCTTAAATGTTTGTTTCTTTTATTCGACATTTTGGTGGGGTTTTTTTTATTATCGATGGGTTTTCGGGTGGGCAAAGTGATGGAAAGTGACAACGAGACCGAAGCCCTGCATTTTAGGATGCCATTACCTAAAAATATAAGCATATTTTAAATATAAGCGAATAAGCATTCGCATAGCTTCATTACGCTCCACGAGAACTGCTATCAATGGACTGGTATGTTTAGATCGAGTTTATTTATAAGTACGGGTAAGGGGTCATTGGATTAAGTCAGTAATGTCGAAATCTGTATTGATTTTAACTATTTGATATTTACTAAGGAATATTTACAAAACTTAACGTTAGACGTAGTATCGAATTCAGTGTTTAAGAGTACATGAAAATTTGTTAAAACAATTGACGCCAATATATTAACCGGTTACTTGACATGGCTTTTGGGTAGAGCTATAATTAAAAATAAGCCAAGATAAAAAAATATATATAACTATCGCAGTTTAACTCGGCTTCTACGTCAATTAAGGGTCTTTTTGGTAACTTTTTAAGGATTTTCAGATAACTTATTGATTAGCAGATAAACTAACAGCGAATTCTGTATTAGTTATTCGTCAGACAAAAGATATCCAACAATCGAAAAATTTAAGTACCCGAGAAACTGTCTAAATCCAATGTCTAAAGAACTCTCAATCTAATTATTCTTTAGAGCATCATGTCGTCATGATATTCCCAAAATTAAGCATCTTATAAAATAGTAATTAAATTATTTAACTTTAATTTAAGTTTCCTTAATTGGCTGGTGATCCTCGCGACGGTTCATTAGGTGCGCTTGATTCATTCGTTGGTTTCAGCGTCGTTTCAATTTTACTTGATTGCTTTGAATATAATTAGAGCAATTGCTTCAAAACACGGCCTCGGTAGAGAATTTTCAGAGTGGAGTCAACTTGAAGTCTTTCTAAACTGAATTAAGGGATAATAGGTATTTAAACATCCATCACTGCTGGTGAATTTTTAACGCGGATAATGTTTTAATGTTCTTCAAAAGAGGCAAGACCTTATTACTTAATGTTAAATATATTAGTACTTATAATTATATAAAAAACAGTTATACCGAGTGTACCTATAATATGTGAGGAATTAGGTGAGAAAAGGAATTACACCCCAAAGTCATGACCAAAATTCCATGTGATGTTCGGTTTTTTTCGCCATGTAGAGGTAGGTATCGGAAAAGCTGAACTATCCAGAAGCACTGGAGCTCCGTATATAAATTATGCTAATCACAATGCGAATTTGAAATATAACAAAGGAAATTGTGCGAGTCAATAGGAATCCAATTTTAAATTGCATTCTCCTATTGTAAAAGCCTTAATGTCACGAGAGCGTGTTCATCACTCATAACGCTCAGCTGCGCCTGGTAAGATTAATAAGGGTGTTCAAATCGATGCCTTTCTCCGTTGTTAGCCGCTTTTGGCGCTTTTCGCGACGCTGACGTATGGTAGGTTACTCTATTTACTTTTGTGATTGATAGGCGCTGTTTAAATGTGAAATGTGCCATGTTAGGAACTTATTACTTATTGCTGAATAAGGCTCATTTGGTAATGTACGAGTGGGAGTATCCATAAAACCTGGAAACGTTTTTGAAATGTTTACATCAGGATATTCGTCAGAGTTATGTTTTGTGAAGAGAATGGGCAATATAATAATATTGAAAAATATTACTGTATTTGTACAGTATAATTACAATTTAGCTACACAGCGTTACCAGAAACTTGTTAGTTAGTTACCTACTAGTTATTAACATCGTCTCTGGGAGACAAATGGAGAATCTGTCTCAGTAATTAATTACTAAGAGGATACGGAAACGACAAATTTTCCATGCAAACTTAGTTCTGGTTTTCCTGAATTCTAGCACTAGCGAAATGGTTCTTGGATGCGTACGAGTATGTTTTGATCTTTTTTGTAATATTTTGTGGCATGTAACAACTTTAAGCCTCAAAACTAAAAAAAAAATGTTTTCTTTGACACTTTGTGTGCAAGCAAAGAACAGAAAGAAAAGTTTTTTCACAGATGACTTAAGAGCGTTTACGAGGCACATCATTTTATAAAAATTTTGATCATTTCATACAAACGGTCCTGCGTTTAAGCGTATTGGAGGCCTTGTGCACTTTAGCATAATTGGACCAGTATAGGGATAATGGACCAAATATTGGATTAATATACTAAGAAAGTTTTTTTATTAAAATAAACTTTTCAGGGTTGTCATTAAACAAACCTTACCTAACCTAATGGATTCTATGGGATGGCTTTCAAAAACCCTTAAAAGTTAACAGCTTCAGAAGAAAAAACCTTTCAATCAAATGAACATTCGACATTTTATACATTCGATATTTTAAGTTTCGGTATTTAAATACGTTCCTCTTTGGACACTAGCCAGAGTGGCCTATGAAAAAGAGGGACCTTTAGTTCAAAATCTTCGTACCAAATAAAACTTTATTGTTAAAACATCGCAGCAGAATACATAAGTCTTAAACTGGACCAACTAGTCTATGTTCCAATGCCTATTATATGTGAAATAAAAAATCAAAAACATAACAAAAAAATGATGTTAAAGGCAATACTAAAGAGACCCTATTAAAAGATTTTGTCGCTCGTCTCGTCCGAGGTGCCCGTTGCACAGAACTTCAAGTCTCTATTCCATGTCTTCCGATTGACATAAGTGGAGCAAAAACCACTTGCTTTATCTCATTCTTACGTCTATAGCGTAATGCGTAAGAAGGAGATAGAGCAACTTGCTTACAATCGACTTTAGACGCGTTAGACGATGTCGAAACAAGGACTAGGTTACGCAACGATGTTATCTATGGATGTTTGTCGTTGTCGTTGTTTGATAATACTACGATGTATTTTTAACTAACGTTAAACTTATTTTATATAATGCTTACATAATCCTGTCCTGTAACTGATTTTTTGAACACTTCGCGAGGATACTACCTGACAGCGACGTGGTTAAGACGATACTCGTGTTATGTTATAGAATAGAATAGAATTCATTTATTTCAGGCTGCATAGGCCCAGAGATAAATACCTTAAAGACTAACATAAATATTTATTATACAAATCTACTTAATAACTTAATTACTAGCACGTGAAGTCTGTAACGTGAGCACTTTCGCGGTGTCAGTTAACCGGCCACGGAACCGCCGGAATGTGACACCTTTCGGCCAAAACTCTACTTTTGTGAAGGTCAACAGCTGGTCAGTCGGAACTCTCACCACAAATGAATTAAAATTCACATCATGGCCGGACTCCAACCGCTCGACCCTCAGAGTGAGCTTGGTCTTCACTCGCACATATTCCACGATGTCCGCGACCTTCGAACCGAAGCTTCGATGTGAACGGTGTTATGACGGTCGGATAACCCAGCAGTGTCCGTGACTTGTGTGTTATGTTTTGTGTGATGAACTTGAATGTTTGTACTAGCGTTATTTTACACAATATTTATACAGTAAATATTGTTATATAATAGTCATTTGGAAATTATAATACTTATTATGGAATTATATATACATAGTCATAAACTGACATAGGTAGTAAGTTAGTATAGTAGGTAATGTTAGGTTTAACTGAAATTAAATGTTTTTGATTAAGTAAACGTGGGTACAATAAATTCACTGTTATCGATTTAAAACTATTCGTAATGTTTTTCGTGTACACTGATTAGTGTAACATTTTTATTCGCTTATTGTTTTATTTATTTTATTCTACTTTTGTATAGTTGTGTTGTATAATACGGAATAAATAGTTTTGATTTGAGTGTAACTTTGTTATTTTTAAAAAATCTACAATATTTACCCAGGAAACTATTACATGACTAAAATCTTAAGTCCACCCATGGCGTGGCAGGGCATTACATGGCGTGACATTTGTCCCTTATGGTCGAGCAAAGCCGCAAAGTGATGAATTGCATGAACTGTGCGTCTAACAAGGCTCGCTTCTCTGTGGGATTAATTGCTGTCGAATCATGCGCTTCGTAGAGCTCTACGGCGTAGCTAGCGTAGCACTTCTACGAACCTTTGTCGTGGTACAAACTATCGTTAAATTACTTCAGTACGTGACGTTTCTTCTTGTAACAGTTAATAAGGAATATGCGCAGAAAACAAATTTGTAAGAAAATATCTAAATACTAACGGTCTTATTCATTAAAACTTTCGCGCGATTTACAAACTCTGCGTACGCAAATGTCACAAAAACGTTATTCATAAAGGCTTTTTAGCGCTATATATATTTTTTTAATGTTTGGTAACGGTTTCTCAAGTTAAAGACCTCAGGTACTAACCACGGAAACATGGGGTCGCCTTCCACAGTAATTTGTGTAGTTGATGCACATGAACAAACGCTGTGGCCCTAACATGACTGGCCCGGGTTTAACTTATCCCGCCTCCCGTCTCTGTCTAACTAGTATTGTTATATTACTGATTATTGTTATATTACTGTTTTTGTTGGATTTTCAACAGTATTTTATTTTATTTGACATGAATATTTTTATTCTTATATTCTTTTGAAATTCGGAGACTATACATCACCAAGTAATATTGTACAATTGGACCGTGGAGGCATTTTACACCTCTGCTAAGCATAGATTAAGGTAATTAATTTGTTTTTGACCCTTAGAGACGTACGAGTATACATCTCTAAGTTATTTAGACTAAGTATTTGATCAGGGACCATATACATCCCGATTCTAATACTAATACTAATACATCTCCTGGTCAATCTGTACTAGTGCCAGTTCGTTCAATATGCTTAAAGCTTGCTGTTCTATTTATTATCTTTTTTTTTCACACTTTATGTGAACTATTGTTATGATTGTGTATATTGCTCTGTAATCTTGTTTTGAAAAGAGAAAAAAAAAGATAAACTGCTGAGTTTCTTGCGGCGTTTCTTCTCAGCAGATTCTTCCATTTTCCAAAGCGCTAGTAGATTCAGACATGTAAAAGAAGGCCTACTTGCAAAATAAAATTTTCATTTTCATTTTCATAGTGTCCCAAGAAAGGGACGTCTATAGAGATGAACTCAGATAAACCGAACTTGGCTAGTCATGTTAGAGCCACTGGTGTTTGTATGGTCTTACAGTTACTGTTAGTGGCGTTAAGTAACGCACGACTGAGATGTATTGGTGAGAGAAGTTGCGGTTCAAATCAGCGGTCAGATTGTTTTTGAACACAAACTAAACTCGAAACGTCACTGGCCTCAGCATGTAATTCAACCAATAGAATTACGAGAATAGTATCAACCTTTCATCCATCGTTTTGATTAATATTTTCTAAATCAATAGATTTATGTTGAGAATATTTTTGCGTGAAATTGAGCTTTATATTTGGTTAAAAATGTAATCATTTAATTTTAGTTTTTAATTTAATGTTGATGGATGATGAATGATATAGGTATTTCGAAGTCGATGGCCGGTCAATTAACAATAACAATTAGTTACATGCGGGAGAGCCTTTACATACCCAATTTTTTGCTAAGCTTTTTTGTTGTTATTATTAGTTACATTTGACTCAACATTTTAAATTGAATTATTTTTATTTAATTTAATACATGTTTTTTTAAAAGTCATTTACTAACACATGGATCTTGTTATCTGTCTGATTAAATGAATTGAATTGACTCACGCCTTGCCTCAAGCCTTACGTATAATTTTCTAATTAATCTCTAAAGTGAACAATTTTTTGGTGTTTTCTGTCTACTTCATAATAGAATAGCAGATCAATTAGGCATTGTAAGTTAGTCTTACCTCCCAAAATATACGCGCGTTTTTGAATTAGGAGCTATGTCTGTACCATCGATTTTACCATGGCGTTTATCAATCATCCTTTACACTTCATTTTGATATTCAACATTAAGATAGAAAATAACTTCAACATTTTTTGTACATTGCAGCTACTGCAGCAAAGTTGACTTTAAGTTTATCTGTAGATTCGAATATCATCGGAGTAATCTGTTCGTGTCTCACTTAAAGATACGACTTGCTTCCTTCTTTTGTCTGTGGTGCCAAATGTCCCAATTACGTATTCAAAAAGATATGGATATTGTGGACGGTGCCAGTCTAGACTATTTAATTAAAAATTAATTTGATGCTGCGCTCCGGTATAATCGTTTGTCCTGGGCGGCTTGGGTTTACTTATTTAAACAGTTAAGAATTGGGTCACCCTTCGGCCGTTGCTACGAAATTTCACCCTCAGCTGGAAGTATGAAACACGGAAACCTTTTACAATGTCACTGCAACGCAGTTATCTTAAATTATAATAAAGCCACTTGAAGATTAACCATTGAAAGGATCTACAAAAGTTGGGACGTAACTTAGATCCTAGGCTAGTATTACTAAAACTAATAAAAAGGTTTGCTGTATCTATAACATTACATAAACTTATTCTTCCTTACCTACTGCAAATGTTATCATAATTTAATTTGTTTCCATGTGTTTCTTTTACTTGTTCCTACATTTTTAACGTTTGAACAAACTGAAATATTTAGTACTCAGTGTAATTCTGTTTTTTCTAATGAAATATCCAATGAAAAATCCGCAAGTTCTCTAATGAAAACACAGATAAAAGATGAAAGTAGTAAAAAGCCTTCACTTGTGTCTCATAAAACAGCTGGACACTTATTATAGGGTAAAAATAAGTGTCTTCTCAACAATATCTCACATGGCATTCATCATTCACAACATGTAGGGTCCCTAATTTCTCCCGACGTAATTGAATAGAGAAAATTAACGGGAATAAATGTTTAGCGAAAGTGCTCTCATTAGTGCTAAGAAGAAGGATTATGGATGGCTACCCCGATATTTCTTTTCTCTTTGTCTCTTAGTGAGTCCCTTCCTTAGATAACGAGTTAAAAAAGGACGAACTCAGTGACAAAACAAAAACAAAGTGTTGGGGTGGCTGTGATAGCGGGCAATAAAGTGACATCTGCCGCGGTGGGCTTTGTTTACTGCGCTTTTTTATGTACCTACGAAATATGTACGAGGTTTGCGTGTACGTAGTAAAATAGTCCAGGTGTCGCTGAGGCTTTCAGCAATGCCCTCTTGCTTCCTGCATTCCATGAAATGCCCTTTTTATTCACGATGGAAAGGTGACGACGGCGACTGTGTTTTCAGCTGGCTTTTCGAGTGGATAATTTATTGAATAAAAACACAGTATGTACACAACTAAACTAAACAACTGAAAACTAAAATAAAACTAAAACTTACAAATAAAACAGTTGTTCCAAATCGCTGCCTAGTGGTAGAGTGCCAAGAAGACTGGCAGCACTGCCACGTTGTATGGCAATGCTGATTCTTTGGGCAAGGAATGTTCCAGCCCTCCGGTCACCCGGCGCTTCTATTAATTTCGCCGCTACAGCTTAAAATGTATTTTTATATTTTCTCTAAGAGAAAAGAAAGCACCAATAAACGTTAGCTGGTTTGTCCGTCCACTTTATTTTATCCGATGAATATAAATTTTGGTGTAAACCAGACAATATTAACCCAATAAATAAAAAAGTTTTAAATTTTATTTGGAAGCCTATTAGATTAATTTACATTATGAAAAACGGGTTGGACTCGTGCATGTACCTACAGACGAAACTATGGGAACTAATGATCCTTGCGTTCAACGAGCACAGTAACAAGCACGTAAATTTATTGAATGCATCACACACGCCACCCTATTACGAAAAACGGTACCAAAAAAGTCGGTACAGTCAAAGCGCTCAGGCTTCATTTCCGGACGTAATGAAACAGATTACGGCGCGCACCTTTCGGGCTCCCCGTAAATTTACTTTAGCCATACAATTTGGCTGAATATATCACCTTCTATGGTGCCGCGAAGATAATTTTTATGACGACTCTAACCTTGCTATTGTTCACTTTTTGAATTAGAATAATAATAGAAGTTCCAACAAAAGCGTTGTGGATTTCACGCCATGCCTCTCTTTTGAAGTGAACAGTGACATAATGCTTGACCCAGTTGTTCTGATGAAAGTTTTCCCAGAGTTTGTTGAGATGGAGGGTGGGGAGGTCATCTTAATGAACATGTCAATCGAGAGAGTGGTTTCCTTTGTGGGGTGCATCAGACGCCGTGCATTGTCTCCACGCCGACGGCCAACGTACGAAGTGACATTTTCATTATAAATGCATTAGTTTCTCTTGCCTATTATCGAACTATAACGTTTAAGTGCTTAATTAACTCAACGGTCATCGTTATTTATCGGTATTCAAAAGGGTAAGAAGGTCGTGGGTCGCCCAAGGTATATTTACCCCGCGCTTCAAAATTCCTTTCATGTTCTATTTTCAATCGTGCGGAATGTTTGATCTTGTGAAAGTATTATTAATAACATACTATCAAAATAAAGTCACATGTATGTAATTATATGTATTATATCGCCAATTGTTTACTTTGTAAATTGTTTTTTAATTAATGTTTTTTTATCTATTTTCCGAGTGGTTTTCAATAAAGAGTAATATGTCTTGTCTTGTCTTGTCTTATATGAGCAAGTAACACGATTAAGGTAGTATATATCATAAGCAAGTACGTAATTCGGGCATACGTAGACCTACACGTAGACCGAATTAATGGTATTAAAGTCAGAATACAAGATTAGGTTATTCTGACGTACCTACACACGAGTTTTTCATACATTTTTCTTGCAGTTGAGCAGCGCATGGAAGTACAATAAGTAAATGCCGAAACTGAGGTATTCTGAATATGTAGGTATATAACGAGATGCCTCATCATTTAAGGTAAGTAATAGAATAGTGTGTAACAAGAATAAGGGTATCTGTAATAATAACATTACTAAATACCACTTGTCACGGAACCACGACATTCATTCGTGACTTCAAACTTGGGTTATGATTATTAATCATTGCATAGCATAAGTGAAAGCTAAAATTTTGGGGGCAAATAAAATCAGTTGTTTAATTTCTTGCAACAACTCAAATATTTTAAACAAAGTCAAGTTGTAAATTATTTCTTACAAACATGTGACAAATTGTTAAATTGTGGCACTTGTAAGTTTCATGGTATAGGCCCAAGTCACTGGAGCTGCTTCAAAACTAGCTCAGGTTTCATGTTGCGAACACGATGAATATTCAGCCACCGACATAAGCCTTTGCGACATCAGACCATTTGCATGCTAACTGTACTAATTGGAACAACCGAATAACCGTCGTGACGAATCGATCTGTTATGTCTATCCATAATTTCTGCGTACCCAAAACTGTTACTGAAGCCCGGTCCAATGTAACATGCACGCACTTAGCATAATTTGACGGAGTCTTTGCATATAAATATATACATTTGTTAAACACCTAAGAGAAGCTATCGCTGATTGTTGGGGCAGATCTTTAAGTTGTAGTAATGGGATGGCTAAGATCACGCAATATTATATCAATAATCCGAGCTACTAGCATGGGCATTCGTGGTATAGTTGACCAAGAAATTGCTTGACCACTTTTGAACCTTATCCCTTTTGAATACTGTCGAAAAGTGGTCAAGCAATTTCTTGGTCGACTATACACGGCACAAATTCAAACCACTAGCCAAATTGTTGGCTTTGGTGAAGGTGTGGCCCTGCCTCCTTAAGTTTGTGATGTTTTTGTATCCAGTATGAATCGTTTTTTTTTTATAATTTAAATAAAATATTTTTTTTACAAAGATGCAGTTTTGCCTTGTTGAAATATTCAACAGTCAATACGTAATTGAGGAACAAATATCCAAACATTGCTTTTATAATATTAGTCGAGTGATTCGCACTTGACAGAATGTAATGTACAATTAAGAGTTACTTAAAAATTTATAGTATTAACGTATTGCAGATAATACATAACAATAACAACGCACAAAATTGTACATATTATTATATTTTTGTTTTGGACATTGTACATAAATGATGGACTTTATCAAGCTTAACTTTGAAGGCTTTCAGAGACCGTTTGAAGTTATTTTTTTACGGAATATAATTACACAGTCAAGCTGAATTACAAGAGGTACAGTCAAGGAACTTAATTCCCTACCCATTACGTTGAAATGTCGTCTGACATTCGCAATGCATTAAGGTCGATATGTCAAACTAACGTCTTGCTCTATAGCTCTTATGGTGACAGTTTGCTATATGCTATTGAACCTTAGGTGGGTTGGAAATTTAATTCCTTGACTGTACATATGAGGACATGTTGGCGAAATAAACAAAATTATATTTTTGCCATGTCAGGGAACTCTCAGCCAGACCGACGAAAATCTAATTTCATAATCCTCCTTATCTGCAAAAGGTAACCTTTTTGCAGAACTTCAAATTCTGTAAATCTCATGACCCAGTCTAAAAAAAATCAGAGGAAGACGAAATTATATCGGACAAGGCCTAAGTCATTTATACTATATAATATAGGTACTTATGTTATATGTATTTAATCGTAATGTATAAAGGAAACATATGGTTATTAACTTAGTGCTTGATTTACAATTGATTGAATGATAGTCGGATACCTGATTTGTTTTCAGCTGCTACGCAAAATTACTAAGCCAAAATTTTTGGAACTATTGTAACTTAATTCTTTTCGACATGCCGTATAACTACCTGATTGCCGCCAGTAGGAAAGGTTATGTTTTTTATATTTGTTAACTAAGCTAGGCTAAAATGCTATGTAATGACAACACAAAGAAAAACTAGGATAATGGCAGGACTTGAACCTGCAACATCAGCATTCCGTGCCTTGCGTTTGCCAGTTTCGCCATATTATCAGCTAGGTTAGTTTTGACTAGGCTTAAGCTAGATATATCTACTTTTACAATTAGTAGGGGCAACTGCTCTTCCTGAGTTTCTTCTCATGTTTCTCTATTTCTTGCCTTCAGGTCAAGAGGTTAGAGAGAAAGCAGTGAATAGAGAAGCGTATCGATTACTCTAACGATGAGAGAGTAGAAGTCTAAGATTCAGAGAGCGTCCACTGGTAAAGCTGTCCACTGGTGGAGCAGTAGCCCCTAGATATCAACCATATTTCAACATTCACCTTTACTTCGCGTTGAAGGGTTAACAAAAATGACATTGTTATTATAATACAATTTTAAATGGGTTTTGAAAGTGAAATTACCTTTTAGGATATCCCGATGTTTTCATTTACAACAGCCGCAAGGGTGTGGAAAAGCCGTAATTATTCAGTGCTCGCTCTGCGTGTTGGTTCTATTTCGGCCGGGTGTACACTGCAGTAGCTAAAATATACTTTATCGACACACATATCATAAGTGCTCAATAACGCATTTTCCTACTACCACAGAGAAGAAAATTCTTATAATAACATTGGTTGTAATAATGCTGGTCATTTTCTATGGTTTTTGAACGCGTTATTGAGCACTTATGATAATATGTGTGTAGATAAAATACTATTATTTTATTACTCATTGTAATTAAATAAGTACAAAAGTTTTCTTAAGATATTTGACAGTGTGTGACGGAATTTTATTATTATTTTCTTATAAATAAAATAGAAGCACGGCGTTGTTATTAAGTATGTTGTTTCGGAAGTTGTACAGCGCCAAACTTAATAGTACCTGCAAATTTTTAATGCTTTTATTTTGTTTTTAACCTAGTCACGTTAGATTAAACTCAATTCAACTGTTTCTGACATTTTATTTAGTTCGTTTTTAAGATGTTAGCGGTAATAAAAATATAAATAGCACTATTTTCCAATCTCGGTGATAGATTTTAACGAAGAGTGTAGTGTTTAAGTATTTATGACTCTTGTTGTATTCGCAGTACTTGCTTACCTTATTGCAGTCTATTCGATTTTATATTTTTGGTCTCCTCTGTTCACGTCAGAAAAAATGTTTTTGTAGACAGACCATTACTGTGATTCATATGCAGCGTGTGGATGTACTTCAAACCAAATCCTAAACTCTTTTAATGCCTACTAATTTAACATTAAGAAACTGTGAAATTTAACGCTATATGTAGACATTTAATAAGGAACTATCTTAATTGCGTACATTGTCACTTAAGCCCCGCCGTTTAGATAGATAAACTAATGACTGCTCCCAATCATCAAACAACGAATAATTATACCTACCAGCAGTTAGACTTTGCCAAATTTCTCATAGAAAATTGGTGACTTAACTGTTTATTTATAGGCAAAACTTTGTTTCAATTTTAGTTACAGCCATAACACCGCATTTACCTATCCATTTAAAAAAGTTAATTTGAAAATTGACTATTTGCCTGTTCCCCTCCTCGTACGCGTTCTATCCTGTTAAGCATCTTGGATTATCTCTAAGTCCAATAGGAGTTCTTACCTCAATAAATAAATAAATTTAACGTCAAAGGATCTTAATTTCATCTCGAAAAACAGTGCCCGTGGCAGCCAAGCCTTACGAGAAAATTCCCAAAGCTTTTAATTAACTCGGCAATTCGTACCGTCGGCGTCGCAGTCGCCGCGGAGCGACTGTATACACTCGTTACGCGAATTTGATGTCAAATGAACGTAAATTTACCAATACGACCAAACGGCGAACCAGGATAATTAATCGGATGTTACACCAATTTATGTTAGCTTCAAGCTACAGTTGAATATGTGTGTCTTTTTCTTTGATTCGGATCTGATTCATCAACATTTTAAAAATCTGACCGGTGGTGTGGTCTCTACATTCAGATATTTCATATTATACTACAGCATTCATACACAAAAAATAATCATGTTAAATTCCAAATGTTAGTTAAAACAACTTAGGGCGAGACTATCTTTATATTTTCATAGTATAAAGTAAAATTGCTGTTTTTTCTGTCTGTCCAAAATTTTTATAGTGTATCTTCGGTCGCCTTCATCTTCTAAACCACCCAGTGGATTTTGATTCGGATGATCTGCAATCTCCTTGGTGTTGCGGGTATCTATGGAGAGTGGTGTCACTTACCATTAGGTGACCCACTTGCTCGTTTTCCTTCCTATATTGAATAAAGAATAATATAAAAGGTTTGTTAAATATTAAATTATGAATAAAATTTCGAAAGATGATCAGTGTGGTTTTTACCCGACTACGGCAAAGCCAAAAGGAAGGGTTATGTTTTTAGCGGTCTATTAGTAACATTATAACATACTATACATATACTGATACTAACTATATTACATTGAAGGCTACTAAAACTATAGGGTTATATTTAGCGCTTAAAGTGATTTATGCTTGGTAATATAAACGTTAGTGGAAGCCTGAGAACCCTACTTAGATAGCTTCTTAGACTCATTTTTATTAAACCATTTATAAAACCTAAATCCACTACCTGCATGAAGTGTCTATTTGCAATAATACCACATTTATGTAATATTATAACCTTCGTTCGGACATAAGCAATTAATAATGTATTATTAAGTGGTAAAACAGCGAAAGCTTAAAGTATAATAAGTCATACCGCTAGAGTTTTTTTTTTCTGTCTCCTCCAACATGGTCGGAGCCTATTTCTACATTTTTCTCCTTCATACTAGTTCCCGCGTATATGCCTCTTGCACTTTCAATACGGCTAGAGTCCAATGAACTAAATGACAAATGATTATTAAGGTAAGGTCACTTACAAGGTCTATTATCTTAATTAACTCAGAGGCAAGGCACCAGGTACTTAGACGTTTTTATTCAGAAACAGTTCTTATAGCTAACGTTCATTTATATCGTACAAATTAGATTCTGATTAGTGTAACAGGCGTACAGTCTGGAAATGAAAGGGCAGTGAAAGATGAGGCGGGGTTGGGTCAAGTGACATTTCAGTGATTTATATTACAAAGTAAAAGACATGAAAGCAAAAGTGTGAAAGTGCTATCGAAAATTACATAAAGCCCCGACTGAATTGTACCTTGAATTTTACCTCCGTTTTATAACTCAATGGAAATGCCCACAAAATACTTCAAGTCTGTTTATCTATACTTGACTTTTTTTATAAAAAAGAAAGACAAACAAGCAAGTGGTTCACTTGATGGTAAGTGATGACCACCGCCTATAGACCCCCGCAACACCAAGGAGATTGCAAATGCGTCGCCAACCCAGAGGGCTAAGATGGAATAGCTCTTGGGCTAGTAATTGCACCGGCGGTCTTGCTCTCTACGCCAGAACACAACAGTGCAAGCACTGCTGCTTAGCGACAGGATTAGTGAGCAAGATAGTGGTAGCGATTCGGACTGATCCGGTTTATCTTGTCATGACAAACAAAATTCTAACCTACATTTTCACTTTAAACAAAACAAGGCGAGGCTGTAAATAGAAGAGATGATTTAGGTATAATGTGTGACTTTATTAACACAATAAGCAATATTTTGATGACAAAAACTGAAATTCAGATTACAATGTTGTTTACTACTTAAGAGGAGAGTGAACCCAGCGCTCTCGCAGCGCTGTGAAATATTCTTAATCGTTTCAAAAATATAGACGCTTTTTTGTTTTGTATGAAACTCCTAAAATGCCAATATTATCAAATCTATGAAGAATATTAAAAAAATCAAAACATACAAACCTAGTTCCAAGGCATAATGACAACATACCAAAAAATCATTGCCATTAGTTGAGGTTTAGAGGGTGGAAAACGTTACCGCCGTTTGTAAGGGGAGTCCTTTTTCGGGCTGGGTTCACACTCCTCTTAAGACAAGGATGAAAATGGTCTACATATTTATTAGGTTTCTAACACGGTCCACTTTAAATAACTACTTTATTGCTCCGCCACTAATGTGGGCACGTGCCACCCGCAGTTATTAATTCTGAGCACTACAAAGTGCATCGGTAGCGGAGGCTGAAGATTAAAAGCAGATTATAAGTGCAGCGACACAAAGGAACTTACCGGATGCGCCGTATGATTATTTTAAAATAAAAAGCAATAAGTTTTTAGGGTTCCGTAACCAAGAGTGCAAACAATGCTCTATTAGACTTAGGCTCTGCTGCCTTTTCGTCCGTCTCTCACAGGACTACATATATCTTTTGAACCCTAATAGCTACCTGAAACCTACCTACACTTGAAATTTGGCTTATTCCATTTGTTTTCCAAATTCTAATTGGACTATTATGATGGCCTTTCCAATTTTCTCCATATTGACTTAGATTTATTTTTTGAATTTTTTTATGCTTGTACTGTGCTCTGTGACAATTTTTTGTACAGGTTCAGTGTTCTTAAATATATATTTTTGTTTATATTCTGAAAATAAAAGTGATATAATGTAACAAAATTGTTTTTATTGCCAGGGGCCTATTACATAACAAAGTACAAGCTAATACTATTAGTGGTTTTGGTTGTAACTTGTACTTTTATGTTGCATAATAAAGTACAAGATGCAAATATACAAGTATTAAAGTACAAGCTAATAATATTAGTAAATTCAACCTATAACTTGTATATTTCTGTTAGATAATAAAGCAGCAGTAATAAACTACAAGTGGCAAAATATCACTACTAATAACTAATATAATTAGTGAATTTTACTAGTTTCTGTTGCAAAATGAAGCTCAAAATAGAAATTATTAGAAGAAACTTGTAATTATTTCTACCCGCCTAAGGGGCACCATATTTTTAAAGTATTAGTTGTAGTATTCGTAGTAGTATACGTTGATCGAAAATGTACAGTTTAATGTATTCATCAGCTGACGAAGAAAAAGATGAATTGCTTCTACCAACAAGGCGACAGCGTAAAATTTACAGAAGCCAAATAAATTTCACTTATATTAAAATGCTTTGCAATGACAACACAAGTAAAAATTAGGGTAATGGCAGGATTCAAAACTTGCAACATCAGCTTTCCAACGTCATTGTCAACTTCAACTTAATATTAATAGCTTCATTAATATGAAATTATTTTAACTTAATATTAATTTTTTTTTATACAACATAGGAAGGCAAACAAGCAAGTGGGTCACCTGATGGTAAGTGATCACCACCGCCTATAGACACCTGCAACAACAAAGAGAGTGCAGATGCGTTGCCAACCCAGAGGGCTAAGATGGAATACCTCTTGTGCCAGTAATTACACCGGCTGTCTTGCTCTCCACGCCGGAACACAACAGTGCAAGCACTGCTGCTTAGCGGCAGTATTATCAATATTGTTAACAATATTGATATTTTGTGATAGGTTGCAATTGCCGCCAACAATATGTCATTATTCAAATTGGCGGCAATTATTTTATTATTGTAAAAGAAAATATTACTAGAGCAAAAGTTTTACCCATTCAGCCAAGGAATTTACCTGTGATTTGTATAATTTGCTGATAATATTAGCACCAATATTACTAGTTCGGATAACTATATTATGCAACAAAATATATTAGTACTAGTAAATTTAGGTCATGTTACTTGTAGTTTAGAAAAAATATTAGCAATTTATGCAACAGTAATATTCTTGTATTATTAGCAAAAACGAAAATTGTTATGCAACACAAATTAGTACGACTTGTATTAGTAAACTTATGAAATACTTCTGGATAACATTCTGGCACTAATAGTTTAGCTAAACCAATGATACTTGGGAGGTTTTGCTGCACTAGGTTCAGCTAAAACTATTTTCTCAAATAACATAGGTCGCGTTCTAACTAAATATTACGAAACTCGCCTGTAGGTCTGAATACCTAACTAACTACATTACGAGTATGTATATTAGCAGAGCATTGTTATGCCGAAATATGGGAATATTGATTGTTGTTTTCAATTACACTCCAAGAAGAATCCCTAGTATTGAAGATATTCGATGTTAATTTATTTAGAGAATACTCTGTTCAGAAGGAACGACATACCTCAAATTCAAGTTTTAATTGTTTCTACTATTTTTGGCGTGAATTTGATGAACGTCACCCACGTTTAATTGCGAGTCACTCCAGAAAAATTGCGTCAGGGAAAAACCTGTAAGTACTTTTAAATGCTTCGTGATAAGTTACAAAACTAACATATCATTATGTAGATCCCTCAGACGATTACAGAAAAATAACCCCCCATTAACGTCACGGGCAGCACAAGAGAACGCATGTCATGCTCTCGTCATAGTTTTTTTATTTGTTAAGGTACAACAAAATCACGAAATTCACAAAACAAACCAGGTTATTACCAGCGGTAATAGCCAGACGTCTACCGTTCTCCCATTTTTCGTTGCCTCGTTTACAACTAACAAACAACCAGTTTAATAAGACAGAATCAGATGTATTTTTTGCATCTTTCCATTTGTAATTACGATTTTACAAACAGTAATCCCGATGAGCCGACTTCCTTATACATCTCATTATAATGTCCAGGGTCCTCAACTGAGGAGGGTCTCAGAATTATCAAGATGAATGCGGTCATAAATCGCTCATGCCCGCCTAGAGCAACCTTCCCAGACGCGGCTTAACACGAAATATCTGCCCTTATCCCCGTACTGTATTTCTAGGAACTTGTTTGTTACTAACCCGGGATATTGATATGGATGTAAAGAAGAAACGCTTTGGTTTTTCACACACATATGAATAATGTTAGAATGCGCCTGCAATTATAAGCGAATATTCATGTTCCGCTGACACTGACAGCGGCTCAGTGATGTGCAAGCTGTGATGCACCGACGACAGCGCGACGTCGGTGCAAATTACAACAGAAGGCTATCCTATCCCTCTAGACCTTGTTCATGTGTTCTATGGTTATTCAGCAAATAAAATGTTCATGTATTTTTAAATCGGAAACTTACAACGACTATCTATAATAATTCAATAATAATACCTGAAATATTTAATATTTTCAGGCACAATTCTAGTTTTAACTGCTTGTGTTGTATGCAACAAAAGCAATGAAAATACCCTCAAACATGTTTGATGAATCAGACTTATGGCAGATGACAAATCATCAAAGCCTCAGAGAGCGTCTTAAAAACAAGTTGAGCTGAGATTTTCGCGGAGCAAAGAAGAAACAAAGGAATGGAATTTCGAAATTACCATGGGAACAAAAAGCCTGTGATGAGATTTTTCAAACTTTCTCTCATTACGGCATATTATGTGTCGCGGGCCGGAGTTGTTAAGAAGTGCTGAAAATTTTCGACGTACTTTTTATGAAATTAAATTGCTTCAGTCAACTTGAACCTGCACGGCACCTTTCGGGCGAGAGAACAAATCTTTGTTCAAGAGTAATTATAATCTTTAGCGGACTTTAATGAACCAACCCTTCACAAGTAATCCCGGAGTCGTTGCGTGCGCACAATCGGGATAATAATAACCGCTTTAAATGTTTTCCACATTTAAGCGTCGGGTTCCATCAAGTTTAATCATCGGTACAGTCAGCAGCATATATGTATATCTACACAGTCGAAAAGCAAATTGCACCTCTCCAAAGTAACGCCTGAATCTATTATTAATTCACTGTCGAAGAGGTTAAAATGGTCTACACAAGACTCCTTTGTTAAGAGAGTCAGAGCTGTTGTAGT
Organism: Ditula angustiorana; assembly: GCA_963691745.1. Lineage (NCBI taxonomy): Eukaryota > Metazoa > Arthropoda > Insecta > Lepidoptera > Tortricidae > Ditula > Ditula angustiorana. The sequence continues at coordinate 11,381,371 of OY829475.1, forward strand.
GTTAGGTTGTTGCGTCGGTAAATCAGTAAACAAAACAATATTTTCGGTAAACGTCTTTACGTAGTATAAAACAAAGTAAATATCAGTCTTCTTTAGTTTTTATCTTCTGTATCTTTACATACTCGTAGTATAAAACAAACTTGTTATACATTACTGTCCGTTCACGTATCTTTGGCCGCTTAGTCCTTCTAAACCACGCAACAAATTTTGATACGGTTTTCACTGTCATTTAAAGTTTTTTTTTTTACGGAAGGTTTTTATGTACATAACATCCTAATTGTAAACAAGACAGGGCGCTGCCCCAGCGTCGAACTCGCCGTTAGTGCGCTTAGAGAATCACTCTCCAGATCGTGCAATTTTTTCATTATGAACCGTAAAATATTTATAGTCTTTATCCGTCTTAATATCTAGAAAAAACCGGCCAAGTGCGAGTCGTACTCGCGCACCGAGGGTTCCGTCATCAACAACATCTAGTATCGCATTTTTGCTTTGTAAGACCAAAAAAATTTTTTTGTGTGTATTAACTGCAAATTTACGGTTTTCGGATTTATTGTTTTATTTATGCTGTTAGACCTTGCCACTTGCCAAATATCATAGTTCTAGGTCAACGGGAAGTACCCCATAGGTTTTTGAGTGCCTTGCGAATGTATGAAACATGCGGCATAAACTGCCATATCTTTTGATTCCGTTGACTTAGAATTTTGTTTTTATTTACAGCTCTAAAGGACTGCAGATTTGAGTTCTTGAGAAAAATAGTCTTGACAGACAGACAGACGGACAACGAAGTGATCCTATAAGGGTTCCGTTTTTTCCTTTTGAGGTACGGAACCCTAAAAATTAAAAAACTGTACGAGTCTAATGGTTTGACCAACCGCCTCACAAACAGAAGCGGTCGCGAGTTTTAATCGAATAATCGCTCCGTGAGCTTCTGAAAAATTATACAAATGCGAAGTTGAAAATAAAATTTACCATAAGTTCTTTGGTGCAGGAAATAGAGGTGGCCTGGAAAACCCCCTTTGGCTCCTTGGCCCTACTTTAAATTGGACACAAAGCGTGCCCCCCTCCCCCCGTGCTTTTAACATACCAAGCTGGGTACCCATCAGAGAGGAATAGCCTGGGGAGATGGGTGGGTAACTTTATTTCGATGCTAACGTCAAATAAGATAAATTAACCCGCTATAATCAAAGTTTATGAAGTTTCCCGTTTCTAAGACTCCTCGTCAGTCACTCCACCCAACACCTTGCATCAAGATTACCGTTGCGCCGGCAGAGTTTCACCTCGCCGTTAAGTGGGTCAGTTTCAACTACCGGCAATTAGTTTGCCGGAGATTTGCACGTGCTCCTAGTTAGTGTTCCTGGCTGCAAACTTATTTTTTCACTTCGATGACCGCTTGGAAATACAGTCAGTCGTTTATTTTACGATTGAAACTGGGTGGTAAATAATGAAGGTGAGAGTTTAAAAGGCGACTAGTCTCTAAGTAACCGTTGTGTGGAGTATGATTTATCTTTCGGTTAAGCATTTACAATGATGTACAACTACACTAAACTTATAGTAATAGAACTAAATTTACTTATTCATCTTGTTTACTAAACCAGCAGCTAAGCAGCAATGTTGTTTACGTTCCGGCGTGACAAGTAAGACATCCGCGCCGGTGAAATTGCTGGCACAAGAGGTATTCCATCTTATCCTGCAGCACCTGCAGCCTCCTTTGTGTTGTGGGTGTCTGGCGGTGGTGATCACTTAACAATCAGGTAACCCACTTGCTCGTTTACCTTCCTACTTCATAATAAAAAATTCCTAAAAGTAAATACCCTTCAACTTGTTGTTACAGACAGCAGCAATAGAAAACAATTCATGACTAGCACAGTTATAAGTTATCCCTCAGTACATCTCTTTTTGTAGCTCTAGTCAAACAAAGCCACACTGAGCTATAAGTCATCTCCGTGTCAATCGTGTTAGAGCTGCTGAGAACACACTCGTAATCTGACACATTAATCACTTTTTATATTACTTTATCAACTCGATTGTACGAGCTTAAAACATTTTCGTTTCTGACCAGAATGGGGATAACACATTTAATCCGCCCGTACTAATTACTTTCGGATCCACTTGTTAATCGTCAGTCGCAAACAGTAATCATTACGATGATGATTAATTGGCCTCCGACCTAATCCGCCAAGCGAAACACGTCGTGTTTAATAAAACGACCAAAAACCGAGAAAAGAACCGAGGGTTCCGTATCACTGTATAATGTACTGTCTTATGTTTCTTACCAAAGAGACCTGTCAAGAGTAAAATCAAATAAAGTCTTTGCTTAGTTGTTGATGATTTCTTAAACATTATTATTCAAAAACTACGTTTTTTTACCTGTTTTTGTGTTAATAAATGAAGCTGTTTCAAATGACCGCTCCGTAGCTTTTATTCTTTCACTGAACTACTATGTAATTGATTTAAAATTGCGGCTCAAAGAATTGCGACACAGCTATACATATAGTATTTAATATCTAGCACCAAATAATTTCAAAATCTAAAAGTTAATCACAGACTAAACGATAAATTGAAGTTTGTTGAAGACTTCTATTCTTCATTGGTAAAAATGTACAATTTACCGCGTTTATCAAAACTAAATTGAAAAATCAATCAAACTGAAATGATTTAATAATTGAATTTCAGTAAAACATTGTATTGACACACTAATCCTAAATTTTGATTCGATGCCAGTAAACTTTGCTAGCAATTACAGCGAAACAACAAGTTGCCTGGGCAGCTGGTGTTGGCAGTTAGTTGGTTGGTAGTGACTCTCACAAAAACATTAAATTTATATTAAATGTTTTTAATTTGCAATTTATGTCATTGGAGGTCGCTACCTCTGTATCATTACTTATTTTTACTATTGAATTCGGAACCTTGTGTTAGTGATATGATTACTTGTGACAGTTTACATAATCGTTGGTAAGGATTGGAAATAATAATTGTTCTACAGTGACACAATAATGATTCATGTCCGAAATTGTACCTACAAGTAAACCCTGTGGTTACCAAACATATGCAGTAGAAAAGTCGGCTGTCACCTTGATTTTATCTTTCATGGCTTTGATATTGTAAATACTAATAAGTCGTGGTTGCCCCATTCACGTGTGGTGGACGTCTATGGACGTCAAAACAATAAAAAATATTTTTTACTTATTGTTTCTGGTCCACCGCGCATAAATGGGTTAATGGTTACTGGCTTTTGCGGGTGGTAGGACTTTGTGTAAAGTCCGTCCGGATCGCTACCACCATCTTGCTTGCTAATTCTGCCGCTAAGCAGCAGTGCTTGCACTGTTGTGTTTCGGCGTGGAGAGCAAGACAGCCGGTGCAATTACAGGCCCAAGAGGCATTCCATCTTAGCCCTCTGGGTTGGCAACGCATCTGCCATCCCTTTGGTACTGTGGGTGTCTATGGGCGGTGGTGATCACTTACCATCAGGTCAACCACTTGCTCGTTTGCCTTCCTATGTTGTATAAAAAAAAATCAAGTATAATCAACCCAGGTTTATACTTCTGTGCAAAATTTACTTTGAAAAAAGCAATTAAATGACGTGTGTGAAGTTCTCAATCCGTGTGCCACTCTGACTGATGCCGGTCCCTCTGGATTCGGGAGGGAACTAATACTCAAACCCTTCTCATTGTGACAGAAAGCCTGGGAACATCCCAGCATTGGGACGTATCTGGGCTATACATGATATAAAACTGATATTTCAAGGACTCAGCGTATTGCATAGCGCAGTTTCTATTTATTCTAAAGGGCTTAGGGCGTATGTCTTTGCCCAACTTCGGTGCTCTTATATTAACGCCATTATTTTCGGCCTCCTGTTTTTAATGCGGGGACTTAAGATTGACTGGTAGGTGATTATGTCAAATTTCTTTTTCTTCTTTTCATGTTATGGCATGAAAATTTTCTAATATAAAAATTTTAGTATCAGGTACATACCGACCAAAAACCAGTGTAACAATTTACTTAAAATCTTTAATTTTCCTCGGACAAGCTGGGTAGAACAAAAGAAACGCCGAGGGTACAATAATCTGGCAAAATTGTGTTGTTTTTTCGTGTTTTTGTTTCTTTTATGATATTGAAGATTGGTAAAATTAAAGTCGAATGTCATGAAAAAGGTCACAGGAAAAGTGAGGAACATAATATAATTAAAAATAAAAATATTCCAATGTAAGACTCCCAACACGGATTTTATTAAGTCTTTTCCTGTTGTTTTGGTTTTGTTTCCGACTGTTCGGGCGTATTGTACGTAATTAATCCTACTGGAAAGATTACATGGCAACAAAGTGCAGTGCTTAAAGAGGAATTTCCTGTGCACTTGGCAGATTGTATGGACCGCTACATCTAACGAGGGATAAAAATAGCCTCACGGCAAACATGCCCGTAAAGGCTAGGTAGAGAAAAAGCTTTTTGCTGCTAAACCGATTATGTCGCGGAGCGTTTAGTGTTACAGGTTAACACTGAAAGGGAAACTAAGATAGAGCTGAGGTCGTAATTTAAGTTTTACTTGGGTTTTAAGTTTTACATTTGTTTGTATTAGTCCAGTCGATCGTGGCAAGGAAAAAAATATAAATACGATGAACAGACTGCGATTGCGATCGCTAAGAATTATGTAATTAGTAGATCGCACGGGGTGTCGACAGTGAACAGTAGATCTTGGGTCTAACCAAGTTGGATACCCCTGCTTTAGAGCGTATACAAATGCAGTTCTATTTTCACAAACAACAAAGGCTATAAATGCCTTTAAGTTGCAATTTGGTAGCTGAATTGCATACTGTCTGAATACGCCCTTAATAAAGGCCTAGCCATTACATGTGGCATTAAGAATTAAAGAACAAGCAATCACGGCTAGGGCGGCGCCGGCGTCCGGATTTGAAGCCAAACAATGGATCCACGCAGTCACGGACAACGCCATTAAGGCAAGGATCTACCGCCAGTGCTGGACGCTGAATCAAATAGTTACGTATCATTCCCTTTGATTAATATTAACGTTGTAGCGGAATTAATGTAGAGGGTGTGTGAAAAACGGGGCCGTTGAAATCGGGACTTATAGGCCTTGCTTGCAAATTACACAGAAGCAAGTTTACTCATAGTTTATTCATAATAATAATAGAAACTGGATATAACTTTTTGAACAAAAATAAGTAACGTAAGAGTTTAATTTGAACAAAAATAAGTTTAAATGTTGGTTAAAACTTTATGTACCTATTTAGCATGTATCGTAGTGTACAGTGAGTGTTTTTCTCGGTAATTTATAAAATTTCTGTAGTACGTATTGATACATAATCAATATTGAATAAAATTCTCACTTGTTGTAATAAAGACCGGCAAAGCGCGAGTCGGACTTGCAGGGTTCTGTACAAAAGACGCAAAAGAAAAGTTTCCTGCATGGGGACCCCTTTAATTTCTACTAATTATTTTATATTATTTGTCGTTTTAGCGACTATAGTAATACACACTCTGAAAATTTTGAGCGTCTACTTGTTACGGTTCAAAAGATACAGGCCTGTGACAAACGGACAAACGGACGGACGGATGAGACAGAGCTATAGAGCTCAATTTGTACCCTTCAGATATAAAACCCTAAAATGGAAATATACCAATTTTGAAATGAGGAGTTGTACGTAAAAGTGATGTAGCATTCAAGCAAATGCGTTGCTGCCCGAATTTCCGCACACTTCTGCACATCAAGGAAGTCTATCCAACTTCCCACATAACCGAAGAAACTTACCTACTGTGATCAGTGTTGATGGTACGCCACTTTTGTTTATTATTCGTGCAGTATAACAATACTAGAGTAGGAGGCAATGAAAATATAATAATTCTCTGACGCAACCTGCCTGCGGGTTACCCCTATAAATTCGGACCCTCCTTTATTTCGCTGATATAAATCTATGCGGTGTATCTTGCCCGAATATGCCCTAGTTTCTTCTACTATGGAAGTGACTTATTTATCATATGACCTTAGAATCCTAATAGAAAGGTAGTCGCACCATATTTTGACCATCCTGTGGTTACTCTTATGTTATTGTTGAAACACCCACGGGTGCGATTTACTTAAATATTTACATCTATCTACATCTACACTAATCTACATCTATACTTCTACACTAATGTCATAAATAGGTAAACTTTTCATTTGTTTGTATGTAGGGGGTAATCTCTGAAACTACTGAACCGATTTCAAAAATTCTTTCATTAATAGAAAGCTACACATACCTGACAGACATAGGCTACAAATCCCACGCGAACAAAGTCGCGGTTGTCCGCTTGTATATTTTTAATCGAATCTTAAAGGACAGAATGGTTGAAATGCGACATAAATAAAAGACGAGCATACTCGTATGTAGTATTGCATTTGCTCAAACCTTACAAATTTAATATAATATTAGGTATTATTATTATTATTTATAATTCGCATTCCACTACAGGCGGCCAACCAAATAACAAAAGAGTCCCACGATACGTTTGAACAATGCGGGCTAACAACGCCTGGCGACAACTTCACGTGGCTTCAACACAAGTAATTTTCATCTTTATCTGTACCACAAATGGTTTGTGCATTTCCACATGAAAATGCAGTTACCGCGCACACGCGGGAATGAATAGCGCGTCACACTGTTCAAAGCAAAACGACGTATGCAACGGCAAAACTTTAATATTATATGTTCAGGAGTGCAAAATAGTGATGCAATCGGTCAGCTAGGACCTTTTTCTTTCTCAGAACTTCTCAAGCTGGTAGTTTTGGATTCGCTCTCGGGATTATATGCACGCTGCAGATATGCAGCTTTTTACTTTTGGTTTATAGCAGTTATTCGGTTCTTAACGACCATACGTTTGGATTTAAATGACAGTGCTTGGGATATAAAGAGATGAGAGAATTTAAGCTCTGAACATTCCGAAGTTTAAATTATAACGTTCATTTTTTTTTTAACGAAGACTATTAAACTTACTGAATCTAGCATGGTAGCTTTTATCGATGACATGAGCATTTATCCCGTTCTAACCAGTATGCGTGTGCGAGAGGGGCCAAAGCGATTATGTGCGCGATAAACGCTAGCGTGCTACTATAGCAGTAGCTTAGTTAATACCCTACTAATCGTGTTATTACCTTTAGAGTTGTCTACATAATCAAGTTTTCTTTGTAAACTGTTGTTGTCATTCTGAGTTACATTTTTGTTTGTAAAAATTCTTAGAAAGGACTTCGGGCGGTCCGCTCCACAATTTTGTCAAAGGTCATTTGATTATAAAAAGGGCTTCGTCCCTGTTAAATGAAATAAACGCTTATTAAGTTTGGTTAATTCGAATGATGACATTGCGCCCACGCTGGCCTGTTTTCACCTTCATAATCTGATTCAGACGCAAACGGACAAGCGAGGGTATAATATTATTATGCAATGTTTTACTTCATTTCGTTAGGACAACGAGTATGGTATAATTTTTCCTTGAACATTTTCGACTACGACCGGAGTCTTTTGTATACAAAATGGGTCTAGAAAAAATTGTTTCGGTGTATTTTTTTGTTGTTTTGTTCACGTCGTCACTGTCATAGAAAAGTTAAGAGTTATTTTTTTTTTAAGAAATTAACAGGAGGCAATGACAACGCTCAGTAGGCAAAAAACCAAATTATGAAAGAAAGGTAACCGTCCCAGTGCTTGACATGCGTAGGACATTGGTTTTATCAGTAGTTGACATCATTGTCTCTCGTTTTTACTCGTATATTTTCGTACCTTCTTGTCCATTATTGGGCCACTGTCAAAGACTGGGATCGTTGCCTTATGAGACTAAAATAACTTTTTCTATCTTTTCTAAGTCTCGAAGTTTCGCTTGCGGCGTAACGTCGTGATCGCGGGTCTGTATAAAGCTGTCACTGCGTCTACGTAATATAGCACTAACTTCAAAATCGTTTACATTTTTGAAAAAAGTAACAAGTCATTGTAAAGTCCTGTTTATAACACTCATTTTAACTTTTAAGTGTTATCTTTATTGTAAGTAATGAGCGTTGGAAACAAACCAAATAGGACTTAAAACGACCAAAGTAATTATTAAATACTGTAAATGCCGTAAGAATATACAGCTTAAAAAAAACTTATCGATACAATTCTTTAGACATTTCATTTATTTATGCGCATTTTGTATGTTACCCTTTACAATTGTTTGTAGCCTATTGGGTTAGGTTTTATGTGGTAGGGAAAAAACTGTTCAACTTTCAGTGTTTTGTTACAGCTGGTTGATATGGACCTTCGCAAAGCAACGCCTGAAATCTATTAATTATTTAAAAACAAAGTTGATAAAATCTCGTCGTTCTGATTTTGAGTGTAAATCATCTCAAAGTTGGGTGAGACAAACAAAATTATTAAACATGGCCTACTTACCAAACAAAGCTTTCATAAATTCTGCAGTCATATAAATTTAATAAACGTTCCCCAGCAACTGTGTTCATTTATTCATGTATTTCTGGACTGCATAAAACTTTCCTGCGTAAAACAAATCAAAACATGCAAACGAACATTGGTAGGTAAATTTATATTTAAATTTTTGTCCGTTTTGTTTGTATTTCCATATTTTTAACATGTCAGTAGTAATCGATAGTACTGCGGAAAACAGGAAAAATAAAGTAATTTTTTTACTAATATTTGAGACTGGAAACATAAGTCGTATTTTATTTTACTTTTTCTTGATATCTGTCTGTATATATTTGTTCCTGAAGAGTATAATCTGAACAGATAGAAAAATCTATTAAAGGTTTTATGGTTTCATCAACTTCAAAAGGAACCCCTAAAAAACTATTATCAAAGTTATCACCAGCATAACAAGCCTTTATAGAAATTCACGCTCAATTGCTTATTGAGCTGAAATTCACGAAAAATTATGCGCTAGAACTATTTTGTAACTTTACCTCTCACCCAAGTGTAACTAAAAGCCGAGAGTTGAAAAACTTTTTGTTTTCCCTACCTTTTCGTATGTTTTTGCATAGTAAACATCGCACGATGAAAGGAAAAACTTCGAACGGCTTAGCAACTGAATCCTATTCCCTGTTCAGACGCACCTCACAAGGTGGAATTTCATTTTAAATCTACGCCATGTCTTTCAATATCGTCATCTTTAGACTAATATTAATAGTATTTTATCCAACTGTTGCATAATGAAGGGACTTAAAACACGAGTGTGGTTTTATGAAACGAGCGTCAGCGAGTTTCTTAATAGTATCACATGAGTGTTTAAGACCTAATTATGTACAGTTGCATACATTACTTTGTCTACACACATATCATAACTGCAAAAAACCAACAAACGAATGGCAACAGTAATGGCGGCAGTTCGATCCATTCGTCAAGCCGAACGTTTTTTTTTTTTAATCATAGACAAACGCATGAAGTCTCTATCCTCATGTCACTCGATATCAAATGTCGTGCGTTTATATTTAAAAAAAAACGTACTGGATTGACGTTTCGTGTCGATAACTGTTTTAATATCTATGGATACTAGAATAGTGACCCACTTGAATTTTGACAGCTGTTCCAAATTTAAACTCATAAAGGTACAAAAACTGGTACTGTAATGACCATTGCCGGTCAGAAATCGGTACTGTAATGACCATTACAGTACAGATTTGCCTACTACCACAGACAAGAAATTTCTCATAATAAAATATGTTGTAATAATGCTGGTCATTCCCTACAGTTTCTGAACGCATTATAGAGCACTCATGATATTATTATGTGTGTAGATAAAAACATTTTCAATTTGATATGAATATTAAAAATAGTGTCGACTTTATAGGACAAGGTGTTATTGAATTCCAGTCGCATACAAATTTCATTTCATTATTTTCAAATATCCAAAAAGGGTTATAGAACGACGAGAAATTTCGCGTACTTGCTTATGGCTCGACGAGCTTTTGTCGCTCAAAATTATTATAGTCTGAGATCCCACCGTAAAATCCTGTACCTATATTTGTTATTTGAACAAAATTTGATTTATGTAAAAGGTTTCACGTGTGGTCATACAAGTTCCGGCAAATACCGTTACCATATTTTTTTACCAGCATTTGCGGCAGTTTTAAGCAGGTAACCTTATTTTACAGTGCGGGGGAAAAAATAGCTTCAATTTGATGTAAAATTTAATTTGATACGATATTGACATATTATCAACTAGCAACCCATGAGTTGCGGCAGACTAGGAGGTGGCAACCAATTTTTTCCCACTTATTCAGATCGGTCTCTTTTCTATGGCACCTAATTTGCTATTTAAACATACGAGTGCAATTAAAAATAAAATATATATATATCAAAAGAAATCACGCAAAAGGTACTGGTGGCAAGATTTTGTTAGGCAACCCTGCGGCGTTGTATGACCCCACATGTAACTTTTTATTTAAGCCACTTTGCGATCATATAACAGATAGGTGCAGAATTTCATGGTGGGATCTTACACTACTAGCGTTATTGGCGTACTTAAGGTAACACACGGGCAATAAAGGCCGTCGAGCCATAAGGACACGAACTTACGCCTCCGTCTATCACCGTCTTTAAGATGAGTGTGAACCCAGCCACAAAACGCGCTCCCCATACAAGCGGCGATAACGTTTTCCACCCTCTAAACCTTAACCTAACGCGATTTTTCGTATGTTGTCATTATGCCCTAGAACTACATAAGTTGGTATGTTTTGATTTTTAAAATATTCTTCACAGATTTGACAATAGATATCATTTAAATTTAAGATGCAATGTCAATACAATAAAATACATTAATAACAATACATACAAATCAAATTCAAATGGGCCAATATTTTATTCTGTTTGAAGCAATAGGTTCTTTAGATTTTTTTATTATTTTCAATGTACTTAAAGTAACAATTTAGCATGTTACATAACAAACACTTAACTTAAAACTCCCAATTATGTTAATATTGATATAATTACCAACTCCCAAAACATCCGGCGCACGTAATTTATTCATAAAAATACTTGTGCGAAAATAAGCAGAATCGAAAACAATGAAATTGTCTAATGGGAAAAGTTAGGAACTTTACAATTAGATGATTTCAGTGGGCGAATGTTTGTTCATCGAGGTGAACCAGAAGCTCTCGATTGGCACAGCTTCAGTAAAGCAGTGAGATTAAACTAAAAATCCTTATAGAAAGAGTAGTTTCAAATAATTAACGTTTAGGCGTCACTTTGCGGAAATCCATATCATCAACCTGAAATAAATTACCTTGCTTCTCCGGGCAACCTACTGCTGCTTACGTTTCGCGAAGTAGCAAGGTAATTTGTTCCAATTTGAAGATTAGTTTGATCATTTCCCATACTTGTAATAATTAAAACTTAACTTACTTATTATTTTTAAGATTCTGAAGCTGGCAAACACGGAACCCAAGTTTCGGTCCGTCCGTCGATATGTCGCAAGCATTTACTCGAAGACTATAACCCTACAATGAGCATGGCCCGATATGCACTTGTCCGGTTTTAATTCTGAACATTGCGAAAGGTTTGTACGAAATTGGAATAAATTGAAAAAAAAACGTCAAATATTGAAAGTCAAAACCGAATTTGAATATAGCCACGATCACTCCACGTGTACCTATGTCAGACATACGATACGCGTATTCGTATGTAATTGGCATATTGAAAAACTTTGTCCAAACAATGAAAAACTTTACGAACCTTTTTCGATTTGAGTGGTACGGAAACATTCTAACAATCAGAACAGTTGAGCTGAGATTATAATTAAATTCTAGCTTGGGCAGAACCTTTTTACAATCGATTTGCGAAAAGTGTCCTTACAGAAAGTCGGAGTTGATGTTTTAATTAAGTTCCGTTGTCAAAACAATTTGTGCTACTAACTCGAGCTTTAAGAAAGAGACAACACAATTTCCATTTATCTGCGAACTTTGAATAAATGTTGAAAGTTCAGCAAGAAGTCTAATTAGCGAAACTCAGCTAGGTGCGATGGAAGTGATAAATAAACCCAATCCAGTCTTCAAAACTTTACAATAATTGCCTACACACTATGCATTCGCTAAGTGTTGGTCTGATACTGGTAGTAAAACCACTGCCAGGCTTGTCGTTTACAAAAACATTACAAATACATAGGTATCAAAACTACGGCTTTTTAAGATTACTTTAATTCAAAACCTATATGGTTAAAAATATAGGTTGAAATTTAAAATTTTATCGCGAAAGTCGAGTGAGTTAAAAACGAATTTCAAATTTCCTTTAAGGAACTCACATTTGTGTCAATGAATACTAGATCTCTGTTCCAAGATTAAGATAGCCTTAATGACAGCCGACCTCCGCTAGGAGATGGCACGTTCAGAAGAAGAAGAAGTCGACTTCGACGCTCTCTTTAATACCGGGACTTTGGAGTCAAAGCTATGTATACTCGTACCTACTCTTTCAACTCTATTGGACTTTGGGGTCAAATCTATGTATACCTACTCTTTTAATTCTATTTCTCGACTTTCATTAAACGGATACTCAATTTTTCTACTGTGTTCGCCACCTGATCAAAATGGTTACGACGTTCCTATCGTTATTCTAGAGAGCGGGTAGTGAACGTAAACTTGAGAAATATAGATACTGAATGTACAGTCGGCAACAAAAGTATCTGAACATAGAAAGAGTTCAAAAAGTACTACACAAGCTGTTGCCCTCTTGACAATAGAGTCATGAGCAGATCTTTTTGACCGATCAGACTGTGTACATATATCTGCTGCTTGCTGTATATACACTGCACACTGGGTATTTTTATGATAACATTTACATGGCGCGGGATGAATGGTACAATTTAGAACTCATTTTACTGAAAATGCTGAAACATGTGATAAAAATATTTTAATGTGCTATAATCAAATATCACATAGCCCAACTACATCTGACAATTAAAACAAAAACAGGTAATTTTTCTTACCTATTTTAGTTAAAAAGTAAAAAGATAGGGCAGCAAACAGTTATTATGTTTACATTTTAGTGTACATGTATACCAGAGCAGTGACTTTTTATATAGTTACAGGTAAACATCTTGAGCATAAATCGAGTGGAGCGAGTATGTTTGTGTATACAGATTTGTACTAGAAACAGCTACTGCGCAGTCAAGGTCAGTGCTCAAGTATTGATAAATTAATTTTTATACAGAACGAGTTCTGTATTTAAAGTGTAGCAACATATATAGCACTCCCGCCACAAGACAATGTAAAACTAGTACATACAATACTCACTTTACTCGGACTCCTGATAATGTGACACACTAACATGTACACTGCACAAATGGAGTTATAAATTAATAATTATAATATTGTTATAAGAGGAGTGTGAACCCAGCGCTCTCCATACAAACGGCGATAATGTTTCTTACCCTCTAAACCTTAACCTATAGCCATTGTAACAAACCCCCCCTAAGCGCTATTTCTCTGACCTAATAAGACCTAATTTGACCTAACCTAAATTTAGACCTATTAAGACCTAGGCTATACTACTGCTATAAATCTATAGGTGAATTTCTACTCCTAAGCTACGATAGAATTACAAGTATATAACTGGCTAGCGGCTTCTCTGGTGGTAAGTAAATATCGAATACCTAGTCTGAAACTCACGTCCTATGTAATGTACGCCCTAATCTATAAGTTTACTCATCCCTAGTACTATACTGACTGAATGAATATACATACGAATGATTTGGCCAAGTGATCGTCTAGTTACCCTGCGTTGTGTCCTACGGTAGTAATCCAAGCCCTTTGAAATGTATGTAAGATCGGTTCACTCGCTATGCCCTAAACTTAACCTACCTTAAGCTATTATACGTGCTATCAAATATTAATAAATACCATGTTCTAATTGCCCTATTATTTAAAACTGAATCCTATTTTGTTGGATGCTGCTTCTAAAGAATGGCTACGCCGATTCTGATGAAGTTTATAGCAAAATAATTAAATAGTAATAATGACTGTTATGTACTCTCATAAATAAAAAGATTCGACCATTGTTCTGCTTCCTATTTAATATAAACTTAGGCCGAATAACTAGCTACGTTTAGTATGTATACGGGGATAACTATGCATATCCTAGTTATGTAATGTTTGTCTACATGCTATTAAAAATAAGACATTTCGTAACTTATTCAAAGTTCTGTGGCTTTTAAACCTAAGTTATAAGTATACCAAAGTAAGAAACCCCCCAACTGACCTCCTACCCAATTCTCAAGTGGGTCTTAGGCTCACGTTAATTACGATGGTAAGTAAAGGGTAATGCCTAATTGAAACACTAATAATAACTAGTTGAAGCTATCTGTTTCGTAAGAAATAACTAGGTACAGTGGAAACGCTAACTGGCTGTCGTACGAAAACTACAAGGTTATGTGGTAATTACTGAGTTGGATAATCGTCCCTGGATAAACCGGAGTTCAATAGAACTCCGGGAGGTTCTCCTTCCACCCCTAAACCTCTGCCTTCGCCTCCTAAATACACTTCTCCGTAAAGAAATGTATTGTTAAGGAACTACGTTAAGCGCTAACCACGGCGCATCACAAAGAAAAGTTATGAGATTCTTATCACAACTCGTTAAAATAAAAATATACATTATAAGTCAGCAGACACAGTAAAATTAGTAGTTTAATACATTTAGAGTGATTTCTCTCATAAAGCTTGACCCAGTCGTAACTAGATTTAACAAACTTTAAATAATCTACATAAAGGAGCATAAGGCTATGCCAACAAGGCAATGCTTTAATGAACAAATTACATAAGTTATCCAGCGCAGGCAAACGTAAAAGCACGATACTTTCAGAGTGATTTCTCTCATAAATATTGACCCAAGTCGTAACTAGGCTTCTTTTTCAGTCAGTGACTCGAAGAATGGACATATCCAAGCGAATTGAATGGACAGTGGCCCGTGCTACTTGTAGCACAACAGTATGACTGCGAGTACTTGTACTCGTAAATAATATTAACTTCATGAGCTAAATCAATCCTTAGATCGATAGTGTTGGTAGCCTTGGCTAGAAAACTTCACTTGAAGCAGTTTTAATAAAGACATAGTTAAGTGGCCATAGCAATATGCTCGAGAGTACTTGTACTCATAAATCAGCGTTTTCATTGCTGTTAAATAATAATAGCTTTATGAACAAATCAATCCTTAGACTGATAATAATGATAATAGCCTCAGCTAGAAAAATACCCTTAAAGTAATTATATTACAAACACAGTCAAATAGTTATAACAATAAAGTCAAGAGTGGTAAAAATGGGGTAAATAACCTAGAAGTAATCTTAATGAAGACCTGGTTAAATAGTTAACACAATATAATTACGAGTGGTAAAATATGTTAAATAACCTGGAAATAATTTTAATGAAGACCTGGTTAAATAATTATCGCAATAGTAATAAGTCGAGAAATAAGGTAAATAAGTCTTAAGGTAAACGTAGGTAGAAACCAACCTTAGCTGAGCCTATAAGAAGTATATGAAAAGAATAAACCTTGTCTTAAAACCGTACTATACCCTACAAAACAGTGTATCTACCTATACCTATTCTAAAGCCCTATTCTCTGTTCTGCAAACTAGGAGATTTTCTCCACATTTACTGTTAAACGTGTAATGTGTAATGTATAGCTTTCCGGAATGACAGGAAAAACTCCTAACTTAACTAGCTGAACGAAAGAAGGTGGCTGTGGCGTAACCATGTGTCTAATAAGCCATGTGTGCGTTGCTCTCAACACCATGTCGAAACTATGGATCGGCGCGAGAGCAGAATACCTAAGGGGTGTAATATATATATAAATACCAATAAGACCGACTGCAATAAACCACATACGCAGATTTACGGGTGCCTAAGCATCGGTCCGTCCACTGGGTCCGCCCGTACCTTGTATATGTGTTTTAGGGAGCCGGGGCCTGGGCATGGCGAGGGTGCTAAAATACCCCAGCATAACGCCATGAAAAGGGTCCAGCCAGTACCCAATTTTAACCCGCCTACACAGACTCTAAAACCAGGAGCTTCGTTAACACCGCATGGTATCAACTCCTAGCCGGCACTTCGCCGCACAAGCTAAGTTCCGTGGATAGCTCGAAAACACCTCAATCCTTAACAAGTGCTTCCATTAACGCGATCCTAACCCCATTATTAAATAAAATAAATTAAACCCATAACACAAAATGAAATGCAAAACTTACGCGAGCCCAGTTACGTAATAGAACCAAACCTCACTGAATTTAAAATATTAGAAATAATAGAAATATAACGCAATCCTACCCCATTTTTAAATTAAATAAGTTAATCCCACAACACAAAATGAAATGCAAAAACTTACGCGAGCCCCTTACGGGATAGATAATTACAACCAAAACTCACTGAATTTAAAGAACACATACAATAATAGAAATATTACCCTTAACAAGTACTCTAAACCTTTGTACCCATCCCCAATACAATACACAATGAATTATACAAACAGCACAAAATAAAACGTTAAACTTACACAAATCCCCAAGAAATGACTGACGTTAAAAATAAACTTTAGTAAAGGAACACGTGAAGTATAACTACAAATTAAAAGAGATTCGACGTAAGAAAATAATTAAATACACTTGTTGAAGATCGAGCAGAGCTCTGATGACCGAAGAGTGAAGAATGGAAATGGAACCACGATGCTTGCAGCGCTCCCCTTTTATACCTTATTTCACGGACATTGCGGACTTTACGGATTTCACGGACAGCACGGAAATCGCGGAAAGCTCGGAAATCGCGGATTTTACGGATTCCACGGACAACACGGAAATTACGGAAAACACGGACTTTACGGATTTCACGGACATTGCGGACCAAGGTGTTTACTACCTTGCGTAATTTAACTTTATTGCGTTAGAATTAAGGTTGAATTTCTAATGTAGCCTGGCGCCACATAGTCCCTTTTAGAATACATTTCAATCCCACAGGTACAGCTGCTTACTACCCTCTTTAGCTCCTAACATCTGAAGTTTAAGGTTCAATTCATAACTAAGTGGCCTGCTTGCATATAAGCTCTTTTAGAATGTATTGCCTGATATGTTCACTCCGCTTGCCACTGTCATTTTATTTAACTTAGAGATCCTTAAGACTGTACTTTTAATGGTAAAGAAACCCTTTATTCTACAACATATTTCTAAAAGGTTCCGCCAACGTATTTGTAAATAATTATATTTTTTCTTTAAATAAATATAGCCCTATCTGAATCTACCAAGACCATTTATAAATAAATAAACAAATCCTATGAGTTTGTTAATTAAACGGCCAAGCAGTGGCTGGACCGTTACACCATGATTTTCTTGTATGTTCTGATTATGCCCTAGAACTAGGTTTATATCTTTTGGTTTTGGGTTTTTTATATCTTTGGGTTCACACTCCTCTTAATACATAAAGTTGCTCTTCAGTCGCATTAGCAGAGTTGAAAACAAAACACAATCGTTTGTTTAATTTTCATAGAATGCCGCGGCCGTCACCGATCTTACCGGCCAGTATTAAAATATGTGCTACAAAAGATTTACATCAGCTCTTATTCTCTTGACAAGAGTCGTGTAAGTATAGAACTTGTTAGTGTCTCGAACTGTAAAAATATATCTGCAACTGACTGTACTATGCTGCTCCGGTGATAAACAAAACATAAAGCAGCGTTTATAAAATACAGTCCAGAAACGCTTTATGTTATTTTAATCTCTATTATCGTTTTAATGTTTAATTTTGAATCTTATAGATCAAATTGAATGAGAATACGTCAACTTAATTGATGGTCAACTTGCATACCGAAAGTCCGGTAGAATATAAAAGTACTGGTAATAAGGAAGAAAAAACAAAAAAATATTTTGAAGAAGAAACAAAGTTATTGCAGCAAAGAAAATAGAAAATATGGTATAATGTATTTACGTCACGTGCTCACTATATTCTGCAAATAAATAATCATTTCATTTCATTTCTTGACTAACTTTTTAAATCGCCAATTAACCCAATAGAGCGTTTTAAATATCTGGAGCAGAATCAGAAGCATTAGCGTTACCTAATTTGAGCGAAGCCGTAAGTTTAAGGGACCATTAGCAGCGTCTCCGATTCGTCGCTACTACGATTAAAACTTTGGTTTCGTTGGCGATTGCGCTGAGATAGCACACTAATTCTTTTAAAAACTTCCTAATATCTTCGTTCAGGCCATGAACCTACTAGCCAAAGGGAGTGCGCGCTATTAACAGCATAAACGGTCCAAGTGAAAGGCACGAATCAGACCCGCTTGTCTCTTTCTAGTGTTGACATCATCAAAAACGAATTCCCCCTAACTATTCTTACTTATTATTTCTAAAGTAGGATTGCAAAATTTTTGCACCCTTATGTTGTTGTTTGTTACCCTTTTTGTTGAATATAATTTAAAATTTAAAAATATCCACATCTACTACTCCAAATAATATTATTATTCAATTTACGTTTGCGATATAATTCCTACTGTAACAACACCATACGTTGGCATTTGTGTCTTTTGTTAATGTAATTTCTTGTGGTAAAGTAGAACGAGACACAGAGCTATAGCTCCTGCCTCTCGCTCTGATCGTTTTATCTGTTAACAACGCGCAGTCCCTTTGGATAATAGGTTCATGGTTCAAGCGATGCGTGAGCGTCCCTATTGAAAAATAACATCATAAAATTTAATTTAGGCGTAGGTAGACTACATGAAAAGATACTGAAAAGGAAAATTCTTTGTTCAAACATTCCTTCGGCCGGTGTTATCTTTCTGTCGGGGCATGCTGCGCTGTTTGTAATCTTCAAAGGACCGCCTGCCATTATATTATCTGAAAGCCATCAGGGAATTACATTCTCCGCGATCCGATATTAATAATTCTAATTGACTGACTGATACTTTAAAGAGTATTAGATTCAACCGTTGTTGCTTTTGGGCATTTTAAATAAAAATATTCAGGTATGGAGAGTGTAACATTTAAACTCGCATATTTAGTGGATTGTCTTTGTTATTTATTATTTAATTTATAGATTTTTTTCTTTTCATTTTAGGTGTTTGTTTACCTCGTAAATTATTAGTAAGTTAAATTATTGGATCAATTATCCGTGTGCTGTTTTATAAAATATAAGTACCTATTGGTCTTGTCTTGTGGAGTTGCAGAGTCGGCGCCTAAGTGTAACTTGCACGGTGCGAGTAAACTGATGCGAGTAATAATAGTATTTTATGCAACTGTTGCATAATGAGTGTGGTTTTATGAAACGAGCGTTAGCGAGTTTCATAATAGGATCACACGAGTGTTTTAAGACCTAATTATGTACAGTTGCATACATTACTTTATTTACACACGTATCATAACATAAGTACTCTATGATGGGTTCAGAAGCCATAGGGCAAAGACCTGCATTGCTGCTAGCTACTAGTGCTAGGTAGCTATTAAATATCTATAGACTGTACACCTTAAAATAATGTAATAAAAAATGAATTTGAACAAATATAGAAACAAATTAGAAAAATTCTCATAATAATATTGGTTGTTATAATGCTGGTCATTGCCTACGGTTTCTGAACGCATTATAGAGCATTTATGATATATGTGTAGATAAATTGACTAATGAACCCGTCGTTATCTTGTCGGAAACAATGTTAACCTTGCAATGTAACCTAGTTAGTTTACTTCTCCACTCGCATATTATGCCAATTTTCACACTAACACCACATCCCGGCGCGGTGCTCGGAGCGACGGACATTTCTCTAGTGAACAAACTGGAAGTAATTACCTTGCTACTCCGCGAAACCAGCGCGTGCACTTGCAAGACAGCTGCGTTTGTGTGATATATATTTTTTCATGCAAAATATATCGCACAGAGGCAGCTAACTTGCACGAGCACGGCACTGGTTTCGCGGAGCAGCAAGGTAATTTGTTCCAGTTTGTTGATGACCTCCGCAAAGTATCCTCTGAATCTAGGTATTAATTATTTATCTCGTGCGGAGAAGCGTTGTAAGTGTGTGGTACCGTGCTTGTTTTCTATAAAAACTAAGAAAGACGAGATACTAAGAGATACTTGTATACAATGTTAAAGCTGCGACCCCGCGCACCGCGAGGCACAGCGCCAGTGTGAGCTTTGCCGGTACGCCAAGGCTAGTTTTTCAGTTTAATATAGCTACTGACATATATTTTTATGGAGCAAAGTGGGGTGGGCGTAGATTTATCATCAGCTTTAAGTAAAAGTGAGTAAGGTACGCGGTCAGGTTATGGAGCGAAACGGCTCGCTATTCCGAACGGACACCCAACGGTTTAAATATTTATTCAGAGCAAATTTACATTTCTCACCTCTTGTAGATTTCATTATTGAATAATTTACACCGTTTACTGGACTTTTATAATACAATGCCATTACGTTTAATGTTTAACAACTTTGTTGACTTGCATTACAGACGACCGTAGAGCAGCAATTAAGCTTCTTCTTTGTAACTTTAAAGATAAATTCGTAGATTAGAAGTTTGTCGTTGAAGTAAATTAATGTTTCAGTTTTTCAGATCTTCTTACACCCACAATGGTCACTGGATTATAATTGCTCCCTGCAATATTGCTACAACGTTAAGGCAACTTAAATGTAAAACCGAAATGATAAAAAGTAACTCTTATGCTGTGACCTGTTCGTTTGTCGCGGCTATGTTATTGATTATACATACGATTAGTTTCGTTTCTGTCGTTTATTTTATTTTACACGAAAGCAGATTAGATAAGTTAACGTTGCATGAATATAATTATTTAATAATACAAGCGCTGCTATTTTGCACGATTTAATCTACACGGGTTTACAAACTAACAAGGTAAAAATAAACTACAGCAAAATCATACCTTTATAATTATTAATGAGGCAAACTTTACTCAATAAACATCAGTCACTATACACTAGCTAATAGAAGCTACTTGCTACTTCACTCATTGCCTCGATGCTAAAATCGGGTTCAATAGAAATAGCCAATTTACCATAGTCACGTACTTTTGAACAAGTATGGTCGCATTAGCAATTTATACAATTTATCCTTGCATTTTTATTCGTTTTGAGTCGTAATATCTATAAGTATTTGTCATTTCAATAAAAACTTTCCTATGAAATTCAAGGCTATGTGTCAAATGCCAGCATATTCGTTTTCATTGACCATTTCTATCGAACCCGAGTTTACTTTCCTCCAGTTTCTTACCAAAGAATATCTAGGCATTGCTCGTCTCCAATTTTCCTCTGTGAAAGCAAAAGGAGCCAATCTCCTTAGTGTAAACGTTGTGCGTGAATAAAACATGGCGGTTAACGGCGGCGCTAACGGCCGACGCGATATCACGCGCGTCGCGTAGTGCACCAAGCACGAATCTTCTCGATACGCGTTAACTCGGGACGTAACTCAGTGCTTTGCTCTCCTACTGGGCTGGTTAGAAAGAGACGTACTGAGTTCCGTAACGAGTTAACGGGTATCGAAAAGATTCGTGCTAGGTGTAAGGTTTCGCCGCGAGAGTTAAAGGCTGAACCACACGAGTCACGTATACGTCGCGTATGCCACACGGCTCCAACTATCTTCTTAGAGCTGAGTTACACGCGTAACGCACGCGTAACGATACTAGTTGGAAATAGGGTTGCCAGGTGAGTCGCGAAAAAATACCGGGCAACCCCAAACAGGGGCGGGGGTGTAAGCTTGGTCGCAAAAAATACGAGTTTTTATAGTAACGTGAGAGCCCACAGACGCAGATACAGACAGCGAGGTCAGCGAGCGAGGAGCGCGCGCGAGTGTCATATGCCTACTTTTGTAGGCGCTTGTGACCAGTAGTACCGACTTTCCTCAAAATACCGGACATTGTTCTGTCCGGTATGACCATTTATTTTTTACCGGACAGGCCTCGAAAATACCGGACCGTACGCTTAAATACCGGACATCTGGCAACCCTAGTTGGAAATGGTCAGGCCTGGCCCTTAAGCTCTGCTAGACAGCAGGCGCCGCGCTGGAAGAGCGTGACTTTGACGTGTCTTTGGCGTGCTTATTTATATTAAAACAAGCGACCCGCCCCGGCCTTGCACGGATACAAGTAGGATGAATTGTACATAAAGACCTTCCGAAAAAAATCCCTAATAAATCATAATCCGTTGCGTGGTTTAGGAGGAGTAGGCGGACGAAGATATGAGAACAAACAAGACCGCATAGCGTGTCTGTTTATACTATGTAGAAAAGAGGTAACGTTTAACTTTTGCCCGTGACTTCGTCCGAGTAGTTTTTGGATTACATACTGACTTCCACTTCCCTTTTAGACACCTTAATGATGGAATTTCCAAAAATCATTTCTTAGTGCTCCCCTTAACTCCCTAAGGAACACATGTCCTAAATATCAGGTTTTATCTGCACCGAATTATACAGAGCATTGTTTGTCAGTCAGTCATTAGTGGAACTCCTTGATATACAGATGTACAGTCAAGGAATTTAATTCCCTACCCATTTCGTTGAAATGTCGTCTGACATTCGCAATGCATTAAGGTCGATATGTCATACTAACGTCTTGCTCTATAGCTCTTATGGTGACAGTTTGCTATATGCTATTGAACCTTAGGTGGGTTGGAAATTTAATTCCTTGACTGTATGTAAAATGTACGCTGTTTCTCTTCACACCGCACTCGGCGCGACGGAAGTATGAACGTGATGTGCTTCCTATGGTGACATTACGCTACGCCGTGTCGCAACCGCCTTGTTTAAGACCCCCTTAAAGTTGTTTTTTACCTGCCACACACTCTTAAAGTCAGATATAATAGAACAAGGCCCAATTTCATAAACGCAACAGGCGTTAGGTGACAATGATATTGGCCGTACATTACTGTGTCGACAAGTAACGCTACAGACTTACATACATAAATTCATATCGGGCAAGCAATGTATACCGAATTGTCACTATCACCTGTCCCCCGTCGCGTTTATGAAATAGGGCCCAGAATAGAAATCTTCATTGCAAACCGATAGCCCATGTTAATTTGTTAGTAACAATGTACTTAAAGAGCGAGAGGTGAACACATTCATATTATTATGTTTAAAATGCTATATAATGAATGACAACACAAAGAAAAATTAGGGTTATGGCAGGGTTCGAACCTCCCCGAAGAAAAATAGAAAAAAAATTAAAAAATAAATAATTTCGATTACAATACATTCATATGATGAATGCTAGTGGCGGAACCTATCGTAAACTATCCCCGAGAAACGGCTAATTTACTTTCTTCTTTTGTTGTAAATTTAGGAAATCTCATGTTAAGACCATCTAAAATAAATAACATTTAATCTACTTTAATCTCCTAACCAGATCTCGAAACCCGCAGACCGCTTAAATGTATATTGTATCACACTCACACCTGGAGCAGTGGGCATTAGAGCGTTTTCACACTATCCGATATGATACCGGTGCCGGACGCCGATAGCCGAAATCCGACATCGGATACCAAGTGATGTCTACACATATATTTCCGACAATATCGGTTCGATTAGATCATTCCATTGATCGACGGCACTCGACCAATCACACCGCGGGAAAAAAAGACTAATACTCCACAAAATAGTCCGATAGCTTACGGAGATGCGACATGACCACTAATAATCGGTGTCTGATACGATATCCGATACCAGAACGAATAATAGAAAGAGCAGGTATTTCATGCATTGTACTTGCTCCGATATTGTATCGGATTCCGATAATGTATCGGATGATGAGAAAACGCTCTTAAGACCTCAGAAGCCAGTGCGGAGCACGGTCACGCGTACTCCCCGGGTAGCTCATCCCACATAATTTATGTAGGTAACTATAAGGTATGATAATTTGTTACCTACGAAGGGCCTAGCAGGTTCAGACATTCGATAGTAGCTTGAATAAACCTGCCATTGCCTTTAAGAAACGAGCCCATTTCCAGAAAAGCCGGCAACTCGCTTGCTATTCTTTCGATATAGCAGGAGTCTACGTATATTTTGAACTGCAATTACTGTGACAATGGCCACAAGGTGTATCCCTGTTGTTTACTACACGAGACGAATCGTGATATTGATATCCTAAACGAAAAGTTTTTGTACGAGCTCACAGTTTCTACACAACGCTGTACTGAAAATAGTCGAACGTAGCGTTAACAGCGACATCTAGCGAAATTTCCCAAAAGCATGATAACGCCACCGACAACAAACAGCGTGCGGAAAATTGGCACTGAATCGGAAGTACAGTTTCCAAGCATTTCGTTTTACAAAAACTAGATGGCGGTATAATGCTGCTTAAACTAAATGGTATGGCACCTAAATAAGAATGAAGTTACTTTGAAACTGAATCCGAAGAAAGTTTTTTTCATATTTTGCTTTGATTTTAAATATTCGTGGATATTTAAAAAAATATAAGAAGGGGATACATTTATTTAACTAAATATATGTAAATGTAAAATAAAATTGTGAATGAAATCTATTTATTTTCAGACACCATGCATTGGTTAGTAAATTACACAAAACCTCATAACTGGTACCAATGCTGGCAAGGTAAATAATTTGGCGTTTTTAGGATTCCGTACCAAAACGGTCCCGTAAAGAGCTCTATCTTTTGATCTCTACAAGTGTTTGATATTTTAATAGGTGAACAGATGACATTTTCACAGAATATGTAACACTTTGGCGGATATGTTTAAAATAAATTAAAAGTAGGTAACAAAAGTAATATGTTACTTTATATTAATGGGTGTTATTATACTAGAAACTTCTTCTTTTTTTAGCTCTACCTGTTGTGAAAACGATAATAGATCTGATTCAGGCATCAAACTTGGTGTAATTATAGTGCAATAAAAACTGGCCAAGTGTAACTCTGGCGTTGAGGATCCCGAACTGAATTAAAGAGAACACATTATTTGATTTTGTCAGACTTCTCCATACTGTCCCATTTGGATTAGATAATCACCGACGCTGTACACGGCGATTTGTGTGGCGGTACAGAACCCTCCATACGCGCAACCATCTCACACTTTGACGGTTTTACCTTGTTTGTCGCTAAAAAGGACACACTATTCGACAAACGAGAAACGACATGTCGTGCTAGCGAACGACACGTGACATATGGGTACACTCATCACAAGCCTTTACATCACGTTAACTTTATTTATGCCACGTAAGGTAAATGTGTCATTGGTCGGACGTCCGAATAAATCAGTGGTGGTTGATGGGCCAGCCCCGTAATTCTCTAAAAACATCAGCGTCGAGTTCGACTTCGAGACGTCGATCTGTCACGCTCGCTCGTACTAGTGCGCTAGAGCAAGACAGGTCGCTGCCTCAACGCCGAGCTCGACGTCGTTGCGCTTAGAAAATCACCCCGCTGCGTCGGAAGAGCCTTGAGCGCAGTCACGCAGCGGCTTCATTAACCCCCGCCCTTGGCGCGGCTTTGGGCGACTCACACGCATCCAACTAAGTTTTCGTAGCGTAAAACTTTTTAAATGGCAACGTAGAGTCGATCTTTATGGGTTCACATAGTTATTGTGTTAAGTTTTGATTGCTTGTTAGTTTCGATGGAACATTTTGTGTACTTTTTACAGATTAGACGTATCGTATTCGTCTGATGTACAGAGTTCTAGACCCCAATTCTCGCGTTCGTCGAGGTTCGACGAACGCGGGATGCAAATTCGGGATGTGGCAAAAAGTTGCAGATGTCAAAGGTTCATAACAGTTTTATTTTACATAATACCATACACTTTAACGACTTCTACTGATCTACTGACGCGAGCATTACTCCGGGTACAGGTTCTCTATTTGATACTTTGAGTATTTAACATTGAGATGCCAAGCCGTATTATCACCTAACAATTTTTTCTGCCAATTTTAGCGGGGGGAGACGGGTCTAGTGTTGCCAGATGGCTGGGAAATTCGGAATTGTCCTGGAATTACGTGTCTTGTCCAGTCTCAAGGAATTACACTTTATAGTCCCGGACTTCGAGTGTTACTATATTTTCAGAGTTCCTTACCTCAAAAGGAAAAATCCGAAAACTGTAAACAGTATCGGAAGTCTCCAGATGAGATATCCGAATAAAATCACAACATGCTGTCGGCAACACTGCCACGAATGCCATGATGTCAAATTTTGAAATGTTGACGTTATGTCTGTCAAAAAGCTTATTCATTTAAAATGTTTTTGGTGTTGTAAATAATAAATTAATTGTGAAGAAAATTATTTACGTGTGATAATAAAAAATATTACATGATTACAAAAAGTACACACAATCCTCAAACAACCGTACCAATCGAAGCATTCCAGTAATTTAAAGAATTCTGTAATCTTCTCGCGTGTTCATCATTTATTAGGAGGGTTCAGCTGGTGAAATAATAAATAAGTAATCAATAGAGCCAGTGTCGGGCGGGTATCAGCTGAATTTTAAAGTCTTGTTGAATCAATGCTGTGACGTAGTTAGCGAGACAATGCTGAAGGGAGAAGCACGAAGCTTTCATCAAACTGCGGTACGGGACAGTCTGCTGAAACAAAACACGAACCACAAAGCGGGGTGACTTAAAAAAAGGCTCCTTTAAAATTTCATCTGTATATAAAAAAAAGTCCTCACTGACTAACTGAGATATCAACTGATGTGCCCTCCGGTTAAAGGCGCAAACGGGTTACCACCAACGTGGTAGTTAACCATGCCTCGGGATTATGTTTAAATAGGTGCCTTTTTGGTGTCTTAGTTTTAAGTTTATTCTATATTCTTCTAGGCGCCAGACAAACTATTTACTTCCTTCTTTCAATGGCTTTTTCAACAAACTGGAATAAATTATCTTGCTACTCCCCGTAACCACGCGCGACTCCACGGTTTTTTTTCCAGCAGTCTAAATAAGGTCTATACGTTGCTTCGTGACGTCAATGATTCCAGTTGTCGCAAAATAAAACCAGTAATTTGAAGCCAACTGTACCGCAAACATGAACCCACAATGTCTGACCTTTCATTTTCAGCGATGATTTCTCAGTAATTTGGGTTTCCTTTATTTTTGTTTGCTACTGAATTTCCTTAACCTTCGGCTTAGATATCTATCGAAATGTCATCATACACCAAATTGGATTCTAGATTACTATGGTCGCAATAAGTAATCACTGTAATTACCTGACTGCAGCCAACAAGTGGGATTATCTATTATGACATACACAATGAAGTCATTATCACATTTATCGTGAAGAGGTTCTGCCCAAAATTCTGAATTGAAAAAAAAACTGAAACTGAACTTGAAAAAAGACTGAATTGGTTGACGCTCTATTATACCAAATTCTAAGTACATTAAATACTGAAAAGTTACCTGCGACGCGGTAGCATCCATGTTATGTACATATTTTAAAGGAAGCACATTATTTTTACAAGCTTTTATTTAACTTGCAATGTATGTATGTTTGTGCGGGTGGAATCTTGCAACTGAATTTTGAAGCAGGTATCTTCAACCGAATGAGCTAAAATTTTACGTTTAGTTTAGGGTTTAGCTGGGTATATATCAAGTGAAAGGGCTTGCTGAGAACTAAAAAATAAAAAATAATCAAAGTTAAAAGTTATTGTAAAAACAAGCTTTTATTTAAATGCGCAAATAAGAAACAAAATGATAACAAATTTTTAAGAGAGGTTTTATTTCTGGAATTTTAGAAATTTATTTATTTTCTCATAATTTCAAACTACCAGTTACTATTATATCTTAAATATATAACTGAAAAGATGCAGTTATAAACAGCGAAGTTGGTTTACTGTTGCAAGCAAGTTGCAATACGCACGAGGGCGCTATGCTCAGTAATGTAGTGGAGAGCGCGTGTAACCGCGTATCATGAATGTGCAA
This sequence comes from Ditula angustiorana, assembly GCA_963691745.1. Classification (NCBI taxonomy): domain Eukaryota; kingdom Metazoa; phylum Arthropoda; class Insecta; order Lepidoptera; family Tortricidae; genus Ditula; species Ditula angustiorana. Next base: position 11,409,219 of record OY829475.1, read on the forward strand.
AAACAAACTCATACGCGTAAAAAAACGGCTAATCTGAATCCGCCCTTACATTGAATCACATCAAACAAACAAAGAACACAAGAGAAAAGTTACAATGTCCATCCATCACCTGTCAGTCGCGCAGACAGCGGCTCAGACCAAGGGAACAAACAAACAAACTTACGAACACAGTTATGAATAGATACAATGACAATGTGTTTGTTCTCAAAAATGAAATATGCTTATCGTAAGTGTGATTCTTTAATCTCTATAACCGTTACAGTATATCTAATTTTCGCATAAGTTGTTAGTAGCAAATCCGAGTCAATTGCGTGAAATTATCGTACATACGGACGACCGGACATGGTGAATTTATAAAGATTTCTTGTTAGATTTACGAAACTCTTAAAAGAACATTATAGTTTTGTTTTAGTATAGGGCTGTCAGAACTCTAAATCAGGCTCTTCCAGCGAGGAATTTAAGTATGCAAGTTGAGAAACATGCAAGCTAGCGTTCTATAAAATAAACCGGAAGTAAGTACTCACCCTAAGACGAAACTTTTCATCAATTTCTTTAGTGCGATAGTAACAATACCAGATTATTACCAGAATAGTGTGATTATTAAAATTTTGAGTCCCGACTGCAAAAGTTTGCTCGTGAATTCGTTTTATCGGCTTTAACTTAAGCTCATACAACAACTCAAAACTGCAATAAAACTGAAAATAAATTCGCGACATTTTCATAAAATTATGCCTAATTAATTCAAGGGTGTGTGTAGTTAGGTATATTAGCGAAAGTTAATTTCAGTGAGCACGCGAGTGGCGACGAATGGCACTGTCAAGGACGGAAAAGGATTCTCGTCATACAAAAAATGTTTGACTTTAGCGTGGTCTACACAAACCGAACAGCTGGCGTGACTTAACACGGAAACCACTTGCCTTGGAGCCGAAGGGAATAAGACGGTTATATGTATAAACGCTTAAATATGACATTCATGTCATTATCAACGCCACATCGGAAACTGGTTTCCCAGAAATGTTTATTTCTGTTTGTTTTGATTATTTTGAACATTATGTAATTGTTTGTAATGTTTATGTTAATTTCGCTTGTTTATCCGTCGTCACTCAATGAGTGCTACAGCTCAAAATTGCTCTATGCCTCCCTTTGCAGCATATCCTTAGCCTCCACCCCTACTTTGCACGGGTACAATTAAGATGTTATTTACATAAAAACCTTCCGTAAAAAAATGTCTAAATGACAGTGGAAACCGTATCAAAATCCGTTCCGTGGTTAAGGAGACGGCGGCCGATAGTGACTTTACTTTGTACTATTTAAAAAAGATAAAGATTCGGTTAATTTGAATTGTCATAGTTTATGTTAGCAGAAAATAGCTACCTAGTTTTGTTGCGCTATTTAGAATGCCATATTTTATAGGTATCTACAGCGTGAGACATTTTAGACTATATGTATGTAATTGTTACCACCGGACCCCACGAGACAGGCTTAGCCTAGTGTGGTAGTCATGGGTAATCTATGTATGTAACTATGTGGCAAATAAAATTTATTTTATCTACGCACATATCATAAGTGCTCAATAACGCGTTCAAAAACCATAGAAAATGACCAGCATTATTACAACCAATGTTATTATAAGAATTTTCTTGTCCGTGGTAGTAGGTAAATCTGTTCTTTATTGGGTAGTATCTCTTAGTAGTCTGTGTTTATTGGTGATCACATTACCGATATCTCGTGACGTTATGAATTTAAATTTGGAACAGCTGTCAAAATTCAAGTTGGTCTCTATTCTAGTATCCACAGATATTAAAACAGTTATCGATACGAAACGTCAACTCAGTATGTTCTTTAATTTAAACGCACGACATTTGATCTTGAGTGACATGATAATAGGGACTTCATTCGTTTGTCTATGGTTTAAAAAAAAAAAAAACATTCGTCTTGGCGGATAGATCGAATGGCCGCCATGACTAGTTTCATTCGTTTGTTGGTTTTTTGCTTTTACGGTTTTTTTTAGTTATGATATGTTTGTAGATAAAGTAATGTATGCAACTGTATATAATAAAATTAGGCCTTAAAACACTCGTGTGATCCTATTATGAAACTCGCTGAAGCTCGTTTCATAAAACCACACTCGTGTTTTAAGGCCTCTTATTATATAGCAGTTGCATAAAATACTATTATTTTATTTTTTATTTTATTTATGTTTTTCATGGCGTCAGCAACACGCTAAACGGTTAGTGTAGACCTGGATAATAGCATGAGTTTTTTGTTTGTTTAATGAAACATCGCAACTGCAGAAACTTCCTTGCCCTACTTCTGGCTTCGGCGACTTAAGCTTGGTGAACACGCACACAGGGCTTACAATTTTGCTTTCTTGTCAGAACGTACAGTCAACCAACTTGATTCATAGGTCACTGTAAAATGTATTTCACTATTCATCCATATTTGTCTTTTCATGTAAACAAAATTCTAACCTAATATTTCACTTTTTATGACCTAAACAAACATTCTTTATCGCCTAAATAAATCAAATTAAGGCTTTCAACAGAAGTTTGTAATTAGTTGCTTTAGAATGTTTTATTTAAACAATTAACAAAGTTTTGATGACAAAAACTGAAATTTGAGTTTAGAATGTTGTGACAGACATTACTACTTAAGACAAGTAAGGATGAATACGGTTTAGAACGTCGTCGCAATGTGTCATCGCTGGGATATTGTGACATTTATTAGAAGTCGCTATGACGTTTAATGTGAAAAAGTTCTACAGTGGCCTATGAATCAAATTGATTGACTGCACTTTGAAAGTTGTTGTGTTGACAACAACCTAGTTTCCTTAATGTTTTCAAAACTTTAAATCTTTACAAACCCTAAGTCCAGTTGTAGGTGTCTGGTTTATTTTTATTTAGAAAAGAATCAAAGAGTAGAATTGGTTAATATTTAAGTGTACAAACACAAAATCAATGTATCGTAACTGTTGTTTAATGTCACATTTATGTAGAATAATGTTAAATATGTATATCAAATGTATACTTAAATAATACTAATATGTCATAATAAAAATTAAGTTATTAAAAAAAACTCGTTCATCTTTTTTTACTGCTTAGTGGTTTTTATGCAAATGTACTCATTTAAAGTATGACTAACTGCCCTTGTTAAGTTTTCACACGTAATTTCCCGTCACTGTTTTGTGTGACTTGTACAAAATATAACTAAATTAGTTAAAATATAGCTTTTTTTTATAAAATAGGAAGGCTAACGAGCAAGTGGGTCACCTGATGGTAAGTGAGCACCACCGCCCATAAACACCCGCAATACCAAGGAGTTAGCAGATGCGTTCTAGTAATCCCAGTAATTTCACTGGCGGTCTTGCTCTTCACGCCGGAACCCAACAGTGCAAGCACTGCTGCTTAGCGGATTAGCGAGCACGATGGTGGTAGCGACCTGGACGGACCTTGCATAAGGTTTTACCATCCGCAAAAAAATCTAAAATCGCTTGAATTAATTTGAACAATTTGAGTGATAGCTACCTTTGCTGTAAATGATGGCGACAGCCTTACAAATCCACTGACGCGTTCAACATTAATGAATGAATAACACAAAGCAAGTAATTAATTAGTGTCATTAGTTCGGTAACGGTTTCTATTAATCCCCCACAGAACATATAAATAAGGTTAGAATGGTCCGCCGTGATTTGTACCTGCTGAAACCATCTCCAATGCATACGACATATCGCTCGCGCCCGACTACGAACCGCCGTCAGTGTCAGTTGGCGAGACAATAAAAACATTCGAAATTTGCTTGTTGTGCATCCGCGATACAAATCACTCCGGAAGGACATTCTATCTAACCTTTGATGTGGTCTATGGATGCGCCAGTACCGGTTCAGTTACAGGTTAAGTTTTTTTAAAACCTTTGCTTTAATAACTATTTTAAAACACTTAAAATAGATAATCTTATTATTTCAATATTAATAATATTTCAATTTTTACGGTACATAAATTTCACATTTAATCCGCGATGATAATTAAATATTTGCCATTTAATCATCAATAATTATCATGACACAATTAAGTCATTGTTTAAATTTAAATCTGTATTTTATATAGAGACTTTTATAAGGTCGTCAAGTATTTTTTTTTAAATGATTAATTCAAATCGTGAATAGTTTCCATAAATCACGAGGCTGACAAGACCCCGTTACCTTGATCAATCGGGGTTATCGTTGTTCCTTTTATTGAGGCAAAGGACGAGGTAACGATGTTTCAAATAATTAATAGATTCAGGCGTTACTTTGCGGAGAGTACGGTATAGGGTTGCCAACCGTACCATAATATTATATAGTATTGTTCTATATTTCGGCTCTCCGTACTATATACTGTTGAACTAATATATAGTACGCAAATATACTATATTTCGAGCACTTATCATGTTATTAAAATAGATAGAATATGGAGATAGACAGATAGATAACAAACTTACCCCCTTATTCATAAACGCTTCGTAAACGTTTGTTAGTAAACATTTGTTATGTCTTTATCTGTCATCGTGACGTATCGTACCCTCAAATGAAAGGGACAAAATATTTGTTAGCTTAAAAATATGGTTAAGTTTTTATGAATACTTACACTATTGCCTTTTTTCCATCTTTCCAAAAAATACTATTTTTTTTTTAAGCGTACTATATATTTTTTAGCTTATTCTCAAGAATACTAAATTCAACCGAATAAATGTTGGCAACCCTAGTACGGTCGTACAGTCAGCCTCAGAAGTAGCTAAACACTTAAGAACCTTGTCGTAGTAACATATTAAATGGGACTTGCTCGAATTTGTCACATTATTGACAGCGACATAATACCTACTCAAATGCTCAGCTATCTGAGGCTGACCGTACTATTTGATCCGGATGATGCCTCGTATAGAGGCGAAACGTGCGTAGATCGTGTTGTTTTAATGTTTAGTGATGGTGGTGTATAGTTGAGTATGTGTGATATAGGTTGTTTCGTGTGGAAGCGGAGGAGGGTGGGTTTTTGCATGAAAATATATATACATCACACAGAAGCAGCTATCTTGTACCTGCACGGCACTGGTTTTGCGGAGTAGCAAGGTAATTTGTTCCAGTTTGTGGATGTTTCAAATGTATGAAACACCGCTCTGCATCAATGGAAGGGCTTTACAAGATTTTTGTATTGTCAATCACGGTAAAACAACTGTTTTTGAAACAGCAAAGTTTTCAAAAATACAATGAAGATGGAATGCAAGAATATTTTTCGATATAACAACAGCAGTTTCTGTCGAAAATCTGTTCCATAAAAATTAATTCAGCTTGTATCGACCGATTAATCTGTTATTGGTCAATTACCGGAATAAGCGTTTATTTTTTATATTTCTTAAATACTTCACGTGACGATTACGTGCCACAAGCGCAAAGTATCTGGCACCGCCGCACGCGTCTTATTTCGGCCGCATGCTCCGACATCCAAATACCCAGATTTTTCAAATACCAGACGACGTTACGCAATTACAATTGACATTAGTTGATGTCTCCGCGATCTCGCTTCTTTCCAACGGACACAGCAACTGTTCCAACCTCGTCAGATCGCACGATCTTTAAATTTTTCGTTTTGTTACATCGTTTAACTTTAGGGCTGTAACACTGTAGTTATTGCAATCATTAGCTATGTCATTAAAACGGCAAGGTCAATACATAAAATCAAAGGGCGAGTGATTAGCCGAGATCGTTAACTAGCCTCGCGGGCAGCTTCAGTGTGATTTATTAATAAATCCAACATTGACAAAGACCGCCAAAACACCTGGCCGCCCGCCAGGCATGAAAAAATCGGCCTACGTCTGCGTCGCGGAACAATCCCATGACGCGCCGTGGAGCTCCGCGACTGCACTTTAAAAATAAATGAACGGAAATGTTCGAAGATTACGTGTGCTCTTAAGTAACAAGCTCTGATGGCTCAGCGATTCATCCTTCGACCCCAAGAAGCCGCTTATTCATATCTCGTGCAACCTTCTGCCACAATTATAAGTCTACGCTGCCTTGAAACCTTACCTAATGCTGATTTCATACGGGGGATAACAGTGAGGCAGTAGAGTGGACAACACAGTACTAGTACAACTAGAACGCTCACGCCGAGCCTTAACAGTACTGCTCTGCGCGTTCAAATTGTAATAGTACCTACTGTGCTGTCCAAACCAGCATAATCAAGTGCAAAACATCGAAACTGATGGATATTCTGACATGCCCCGATGTCATAGTAATTGCTCTAGGTATCAAATGAATTGAATGAGTTTTCAGTCTTTCTCATTAAATTACCAAGCCGAAGAAAGTCTGTTATTGAAAAGTGTTGTGCTTTACGTCGCGTAAATGAACGAATAACAAGGAACGAATACAAACTATTTTCGTTCTTTGAAAAAACAGAGTAGGATTTAGTTTACTGTTTATATTGAAATGTTGGTGTCTACTTCTAAACATTTCTAAGACTAACAACCTCTGAAATCGCACATGGTGAATGTATCCTAACCACGTTATTAGATACGAATTGTGTGCAAGAGTGGATGATGCTGCGCCGGCGCGTCACAGACTCGGGCTCGTCGTGACGGGTTTTCATCTTCACATTCGCAGGAAAACAAAGTGATATTTATAGCGCGACCGTGTGCTCCGGCCGCAACGAGACGCCGACTAAATATTTACCCAACTTCCGCACCCACGTCCTCGATAATTACCCCACTCGATGGCAATCAAGCGATTTGTTGTTAATCACGGTTGTACATTGCAAATTTTCGCAAAAAGACCGCCAGAGGCGGGCGGCAGTGACCCAATTTTACGGGAATACAACGTTTTACGGGCATTACATTCGGGCACATGTTTCAATTACGAAACGAGTTTATAACAAAACATATTATACGCTTTATTTACACGCGGTTTGACTTACAATTAAAATTAACGCTGTTGCTGTTGCCTTTGAAACGAAGCTTTTGGCTTAATTTAATAATAGTTTGATGTAACAAAACATAGTGGCAGATAATCTGGAGTACCTACAGCCGTAATAGGTTGAACTTATGGCATAAACACGCGATCAAAACTGTAACATACTGGCAGTAAAATACATTAAATTATCATAAAAACAAACGTATAATAATATGATCGGCGTTATCCGTCGTACGGCGCGGGGTCAAACTGAAACCGGTCAAGTGCAAGTTTACACAACACGCTTCCCTCGCCTTTGGACGGCTAAACAATGAAACGTATATCTACCACTTAAGCCTTTACGACCTACTACCGATTAGAACTAGTTCTAGCGCGTGCTACGCGGCTACGAGCGTGGCTACACTGTTTGAACATTATCCTTTATTACCTTTAATACCTGATCTATAATGTTGTCTGACGCAATTATGTAATTGTTTAAAAAAATATTTAATTTTAAACAACTTTAGTTATTGTTTTCCTGATCGTTTCCCTCACAAGGCGTACCGGCGACTACGATCGCTTAAGATCGCTTTGTAGGTACTTATAATTAACAAAACCTTTTAGGTGTAAAATTAAGAATTTTTCGTTTTCTTCATAGATTGTTGAACTGAAAAACAGGCCAAGGCAATTCAAACTCACGTACCGAATGTCCTGTATCGCCACAATATTTTGTTACGTAGGTACTTGCCAAAAAAAATCAAGTTCGATTCATCATATTTTTGGTGTGTAATTACAAATACTTAATGTATTTTTTTTTCATTTCAACGGTTCACACTTAGATGATTCGATGATTGAAGTATGTCTGTTTTGGCCGACACGTAAAACATAATATAATTGAAAAACATTTTTTTCTGTTTTTTATTTTATTTATTAGAATATCCGACATTATAACTTATACACATATACGTTCTTTGAATATTTCAACTGGTTAACTTTCAAAAGACAGAGCCGCTAAAAGGTCTGACGGACAAGTGGACGGCTTAGGCTTAGTAAGGGTCTCATTAAAACCAATTTGGGTACCTACGAAATCCTTATAAAAGTGTAGCGACTCCTAGCGCCATCTTTTTTTTATGAAATAGGAAGGCAAACAAGCCAGTGGGTCACCTGATGATAAGTGATTACCACCGCCTATCACCACCCGCAACACCAAAGAGATTGCAGATGCGTTGCCAACCCCGAGGGCTAAGATGGAATACCTCTTGTGCCAATAATTGCAGCGGCTGTATTGCTCTCCACGCCGGAACACAACAGTGCTAGCACTGCTGCTTAGCGGCAGGATTAGCGAGCAAGATGGTGGTAGAGATCCGGACGGACCTTGCACAAGGGCCTACCACCCGCAATCTAATTTAGAACGAAGATAACCAACTGACATTCGCTAACTGACGCATTATTTCGTAACACGGACGCATATATAAAACTTCCAACTTTCATCCCCAACATCTACGGTCCCCAGGCATAACACCCGCCTGGTGAGAGATCCTTCTATTGTGACCACCTTCCCCATAGGACAATAAAAGGAAGTAAAGTAGTGTTACAATTGCATTTTGATGTTTGGGGCCCTAATTAGTAATAATGATTGCAAATGTCACTTTAAATAATGCAGGGCCGAGCGCATCTTTGGAGCAGCTCCAACGGCATGTGCGTACGAGCCGCGGTCGTTAGGTGTGAAGTGCATGCGCCGCTCGCTGCTTTAATCTTTGGGATGCGACGTTTACACCCGCCACTAACTATGATAACAATATTACCTAATCCTTTCAGTGTTAACATATCCGACTCACATCATAAAGTCAAGCTCTATCAATTAGAAGCTTCACCTGCACACACATTTAGCATTGATAATTTAGAAGGAAACCATTCCTATTCATCGATTGCGATCATACCCTTCTAAATATACTTGCAAAACAACATTTGCATTCGGTTCGAGATTATGAACGACTGTTATCATACGATCGGAACGATAAATATCGTCTGATGGGTGAATGCCGTTGGAATCAGTTCGGGCTGGCGCGGGTTCCTCGACGACTTACTTCGTCGGCGACCTCACGCAGCCGATGTTGGCAAAATTAAATAAATTCAGGCAACCGCACGCGAACAGCCCCGCCTGCTGAACGCGACCGATACTTTGCTAAATTTACTGTCTTATGTCGCACGTAATGTCAGTTAATGCGACTAATTCTGAAATTATAACCGTATGTGCACGACATGGCGTCATAGTATTTACTCAATGTACGTTTCGATAACGCCACGACTTATACCTCAAAGTTGAAGCTCTTCTACAGATGACATTTCTTTTGTAGTCTTAGTATATGTGTATGCTTCTTTATGATAATGATCCAATAAGTATTTATACGTATCACACGGATTACGATATAAAAACGTATTTTTAATTTTAAAAAATATTATTCTAGGCTTTATCTAAATATTGGAGTGGTTGATGAATTTATGCCATCCCGGAATCGAATGTCCTAGGCTGGGCACGGCGCGCGCGCGGTAGACACGCGATCTACGCTAAACTGGATCATTTTTATATCGCTATTATTCCAGATATTAATGACGGTTTTATGATACTCGTCGTAATCAAGTACTTGAAAATAACATAAAATTTGCATAAAGTCGCTTTATTTGCGATTATTTTAATTATGACTGCTACTAATAAAAGGATAATAAACTGTAAATATATATTTTTGCTCACATGTGTGCAAAACCTATTCGAGCTCTAAACCGTAAATATCAACACCGTGCCTGAAAATTATTAGATAGCCTCTTCAAGGCGATCACTCTTAGATAAGCGGAATAGTTTGAAGACAAAGTCTTAAAATTTATTTATTTAAATTAGGCTTCCGAAAATCAGAAAATTTAGGACCGCTGTCCCTAACCAACTTACAAGTAACTGTTAGCGAAAAAACCTGCACACGCCATTGAAACTTATAAAATTATCACTGAATGATACGAAACCATTCAGATTTTTTCCAAAGCACACGTCACAAGGTTGATTTTCGTGCGTCGAGTTGTCGCGAGTTGTTTACAGCAGATGCACAATCGTCGCAACCGCCGTGCCGTAGACGGTTGCGTGGCGAGTAGTGGATCTCGGGGCGCGTCAGAGCTCGGGGTGAGAGCGATCCGCGAGCGAAGGTTGCGCCCGTGACCGCGCCCGCCGCGCGCCGCGCCGCAGTACCGTGCCGCGCTCGCTGCTCCTCGCACCGCGGCGAGGACCCGGCCCAGGCCCGCTGACCGCCCGACCCGCCCGACCGCGACCCAAGTGTTGTGATGTGCCCAGCCTGCTGATGATGTGTCGCGAGTGTGTGACTGTGAGCGCCACCCGCGCCTACCGCTGGCCTCGGCCCACGAGACCGTAGCCCGCGCCTGCCATGTGGAACTCGCTAGTGCCGCTCCTGGCCCTTGTCGCTTTTGGCGGTGGGGCCACTTTTGGAGCCAACAAGGCATTGCTCGACTGTGCAAGGTTCGCAACTGATACAACAATTCATACACTTAAAAGCTAAAGTTTTAATGACTAGAGAAACAATAAGGGGAAACTTCGAACCGACGACACCTGCTGATCCAAAAGCGGAAACAAAAAAATTATGAAGCCTACGTAATTTTGTGTGGTTTATTTCTTTGATTCGGCTTTTACAAACTTTTATTTAACTTGCAATGTTTGCATATAAGTTGTATGTTTCAAAATTCGCAAGTTCGTTTTTTACGCACTCTCTATGGTATGTGTATGTAGATCCCAAGAAATGTAATAATAAAGTACTGTGAACAAAGAAAAACAAGTACCTACTAAAAAAAAATTAACAAAAAAAATATTAATCGACAAATAGAATAAATGATTTGTTTTCCGAAGTTACAATGCAGTTACAGAGTTATAACTGACATTTAACGGACTTTCTGCTGTAAAATTTCGCAAAGACAGTTAGTAAATCGTAATTGAACCGAGCAAATTGTGCGGGGACCTCGGATACGAAAATAATTTTGATGCGACACGCGAGACAGCGCCGCCGTCTGCCATCGCGGGCTGCCCAAATTATTATTGTTCTCTAAGTTTTGCTTTGTATAAAAATGTATGAAAGCAGCCATCGTAACAGGTACACTCTCACTTGGAAACATGGTTACAACGTAAGTTTCAGGCTCCGTGCGAAACATTGCAAAGCGCCGTGTTATAGGAGGCTGGTACAAAAGTTGAACAGCAACGCGACATTTTTTCTTTTTTTCGATTGCACCGTAACCGACCCAGTTTAACTTATCTCTATCTGCATCCCTTTCGTGTGAGATATGTTAGATAGAGACGTAAGGAGGGATAAACTAAACTTTGACCGTCATAATACATTTTAATTTCAGTGCATTAAAAATCCAAAGATAAAAGTCGAGTTTCAGGACATGACTTTAAATATAATTTAATAAAGTAGATACTCGCTACTAGATACTATTAATTGGCAATTATAATTGGCAGCTGCTCAAATAAGAAACTATGATAAACATGAAGGAATCGCGGATGTAGATACCTTTGCATTTAATTCGTACACACGTTTCTTTACATCTCTATTATTATTACTATGAGAGAGAAAGTCAATTGGGATTGTTGTCTATCTATACACAGAAGTTAAATAAGTTAGATAGATAATCCTTATCAACGACACTTCTTATAGTCGCGATACACGACTATGCATGATTAATATGATTATGTATTTGTCAACAAAACAAATGAGGAATTAGGACAAGCGTCACTTGTTCTAGCATAGCCACTACCTACCTAAATAAATAAATAACCCACAGCGAGCTAAAGAAAAGTTTGGAATCAGCTAAATGGATAAATAATTCTTACAGCATACTATATGTCATACACTAATTATATCTTTTTTTTAAACACCACATATTTATAAAAATGATACAATGTAGAGGTGGCATATCAGTTACATATTAATTTCTAGTCTTACCGCTTCAAAGCGGTTTTTACCAGAATATCAACAGGTCGCAAAGATGAAAAAAAAAACAGATTAAAAATAAGCCGTTGGTATTAACAGTTTCTAAAAAAATTATCACAAACGCCTACATTTCATTTGCACACATAAATTAGGCAAATTTTCTAAATGACTCAGGACGAAATGGCAGTAATTACAATCGGTAAGATCCAAAGTACTTACCTATAGCTAAAACTAAAGCTGTCATTTTTTACTAAGGGACCGCTTTTGTTAAGAGGAGTGTGAACCTAGCGCTCTCCATACAAACGGCGATAACCTTTGCCACCCTCTAAACCTTAACCTATAGCTATGATTTTTTGTTATGTTATTATTACGCCCTAGAACTAGGTTTATATGTTTTGACTTTTTAAATATTCTTAATAGTATCAAAAATATTGACGCTTTTGTGTTTTGTATGAAACTCCTAAAATGCAAATTTTGACAAATCTATGAAGAATATCAATCAAAACATACGAACCTAATTCTAAGGCGTAATGACATACCAAAAAATGATTGTCATAGGTTATGGTTTAGAGAGTGGAAAACGTTATCGTCGTTTGTATGGGGAGCGCTTTTTTGGGCTGGATTCACACTCCTCCACACCTTGCTTTCCTGGAAACAAAACCTTCTCCAGTTTCTGTTTATTAAAGTCAAATGGAAGAACTAGGTATTCGAATCCAAACTAATTCGGCAATAACATGACGAAAACTACCCATACCCAGTCTATGTCGCTATCTTGCCTTAGATTCAAAAGTTAATTCTGAAAAATAATATAATTCTAAATCAAGTGAAAATTGTACGCAGCGCTCGTGTCGCGATATTATATTCATACATGTCAGTTTACATGTTTAGCATGCAAAGCCTGCTGCAAATGTCTCAGCGAAAAATATTCGCTGAGGGTGAAACACAAACTTATTAGGTATTAGCTTAGTTAAGGCTACTCTAAGGGACGTAGTTTTAAACGGTAACTCTCCAGTGTTTTCATCGTCGCTCATTACCTTTCTTTCATTAATTGTTGAAGTACAGGTCTACAAACATGGACTTCAGGCAAGAACAGAAGCTGTACTCGGAGTCGATACTAGTTTTAGCAAAAAACGGTGGTGGTAAGTAATTCGTGAATTAATTAAAGAACGGTATTGAGCAATGGAGAATTACCGTAAACAGAACTCAAGTTCCAGTCTCATACTTCCGTAGTATGAAATTTGAATTCGGTTTAAAACTACGACCCTTAAACTTAGCCGTGGAATGTCAACGACACTTAATAAACACCAATCATTCGTTATTAAGTATATTGAATTATTGACTGTTTTGCGAACTCGTGGTCAACTTTTGTTGTTTGTACCCGTTGCGGCTATTTCTCGGACTCTTGCTGTATACTCAAATAATACAATTTGCTCAATTTATTTGAAATGCTGGTAAGGAGAAGGTAGGTTTTATCAAAGAATAAGTTAAAACACTCTTACAATTAATATGCCCTGTTAATCTTATCTTTGAATAGAAGAATATTAGTCATAATTACCTCAAATCTTAACCCGGTTTATTCCCGTAGTTAACAACCGGAACTACATTATTAGTTCTTCAACGTAGTGTTGCTCCACGTTATTGTGTTTTAAAGGATCTTTGAAAATTATACCTCAACTACACGTGTGATTTTTTGCTTCGTCAAATGTGTGCAAACCTATTATTTCGCAATAAATGTTGTTGTAAAGAAGAAGATATAATGTGGAGCCAGAACCGTCATGGAACGATTGCATATTATTAAATTCGTGTCACGTCCGGTGTTTCTGGTTGCTTTGTGAAACGAAAAGAACATACTGTGCGTACATGACATATTTATAAGAAAAATAATAAGGTACTTTATATATGCTTACGACTACTTAGGCGTTGTATTATCTTTTCATTCTATTTCTAGAAACACTCTTAATTTCGAATAGTAGTCTTCGTAATTGTTATAGTTGTTGGCAGCGGATTCATCAAAAACATTTCAGGAATATATCAGAATAACACTTAAAACCTAATCATTGACCGAGTAACCTATTCAATGAAAAGCACTTGAAAGTAGGTAATTTGCGGAAATCAATATCATTATCTTGTAGTTAGACTTGGACAAATAATTATAGTGTCAAGTGCAAATACTTATAATTTGTTTGTGATAAAAGTTGATTAAAAAAAATTGCAATTACTGTTGTCTTTTCTCGTATAAAATTGTATGTTTGAGTAAGACCATATTGTCTTGCCGTTATAAGTCTGGCAAAGCTAAGTCTGCAGAAGTCTAAAAATAGTACATTTTAAAAATCTGTATATGGCCACACTGAAAAAAGCCCGATATATAGTTTTGATACTTGGATTTTTATTATGGTAAATGATTAACGTACAAAAAATATTTTACATAATATACGTTGTACACTACTATATTTCTTATACAAAAATCAAATTTGCAAAGGTGTGTTGTCTTTGTGTATCTTTTTAGTGCTCTTTCCAAGCTAAACTGCTATACCGGTATTGAAAAAAATTGTCATGAAGACAGCTTGAACTCTAAGAAAGGACACAGTAATCAATTTTGTTTTTCATTTTAGAAACTAAATTGATTGATTGAGTATGAATATGAAATCCTTACTATTCCCAATTTTACCCCTGAATTGTTTCTTTTTTCATCTAAACCATTATAATAAAAACAACCATTATCAATATGTCAAATTAGTCTCCAGAATTAAAAAAAACTCGGCTGTATAGTGTGTCTAGACTCTAATAACCTGTCAATTGATCAACGGTCAATCGATGGAAAGACATCCCTTAAGTGGACCACCGTCCAGTGGTCCACCTTATGTTATTTTTCTTGTATGCAATATAGAATTTTCCATACATACCAACAAGCACACATACATTTTGTGTTCCAATTTCTCACTGTCTCGGCCAGCAGCTAGTAAAGCTAACTGCAATTACATGAATGGAAAATAAAATGCGCAAACTTGGTTTTTTAATTTTATTATTGCTCTTCATAGATATTTTGTCTTCCAATTGGCAAGTATCAAAATGTTTTCCTGTTGACATTTCAAACTCTTGCAAAAATCTTCGTTATTGCGTAAGAACAGAATCTCTCGCTCCTTCGCGTGTTGAAAATTACTTATCATATGCCGCACTTCAGATTTTAAAGGTTTAACCATAGTTTCATCTTGAAAAACACTAAGTTAAACAACGGCTTATACAATCTGACAGATCAACAACCACAACAATGGCACTTCATGACAGTTGAAAACTATTGCCATATAAAATTCTAAATGTCTATGCCCAAAAACTCTATTGCAGAGTTAGCGTTGCCGGACTGACGACGTCGAACCTCATTGAAGACTAATTACCTTTGAGTCAATTAGTCTACTGTGCGTCAATTTTCTTTTAACTGACTGAACCGAGGTTCTTTAAATGATGTAGATGTTATGAGAACTCATTAACTTTGTGTGGTATTTATAAGATTGTACTGTAGCTCAGTGACAATGTATCTATTTCGTACAGCATGTCTAGTGTTTACATAGAAGGCTTTGGTAATGCAACATGCAACTGGCTGACATTAGTAATACTTGTCTGTTTTTTCCGTAGTTTTATTTGCCTGAATGTTTCACTTGTCATATTAAATTTCCTTTAAAGTCGTTAACATCCAAGAATGTTTAAAAATAAACAAATAAATTAAATCTCGAATGGTGACAGTCAGTGTCAAACCTACTCGGTTTTATACGATAATCTTCAAAAATCCTAAAAAATAGCGTTCCAGCAAATAGTCGACTGAGTCAAATGAAACATGCGGGCGTACGAAATTGTAGAGGTGAAATGAGGTAGGGATCTACGAACTATCTGTACGAGTATGTCACGTTTCATACAAATCATTAAATAAAGTACAAGTATAAGAGGTGCAATTCTCGGCTTAATACTGTTACAATTTTCACCAATCAGCGGCTACAAATCAGCCCACGGCTTGGGCAACGGCACCGTAACTCAAGTTGACAGAGTGTGCAATGAGAGGTATTCAGAGCAAGGGTCTATTTCTGTTGTCACAGTTACCGCCTCGGGCCGGTCGGGTTATATTTGGAATTAGTGACGCAAATAGCTGCTATAAACATGATAATTTTGGCTTGATAGTTGTACTATTGTTATCATAGGCCGTTGGTTACGTCTAGAGTTAGGCCCACGGCACATGGAGTGGCCTTGCGCAGTGATTTGTACCAAAACGCGCTGTCGTCGATGCATATCGCTCACACAAGATTAAACGCCGCTAAGAATTACAGCTAGACCATACAAACATAATGAGCATTTGCTCATATAGCTACACAAGTCACAGTAGAAGGCCAATCCATGTGCTTCGTGGTTACATCTCAGATATAGAGCAACTAGCTTTTGCCCGCGGCTTCCCCCTGGTAATGCAGCCAATCATGCAATCGGGCATGCAAGCTAACATGCAATTGGGTGCCAGCTAGCATGTATTGGGCATGCAAGCAAGCATGTGATCGGGGATGCAAGCCAGCATGTAATCGGGCATGCAAGCAGACATGCAATCGGGCATGCAAGCAAGCATACAATGTAGACATGCAATCCGGCATGCACGACCGCAAGCATTGGTTTGGGAGCTTGGATATAATGTAATAATAAATATAGACTTTAGTTTATGGAAAGGAAGGAAGTATTATCCCACAAGAACTTTTTCCCGGAATAAAAAGTTTCCTCTGTCCATCTCCATAAGCTATGCCCATACCAAACTTCATGACAATTAGTGACGTATTTAGGTCGAATTTGTTTACCGTTATTCCTTCGGGAAGACTGAAAAATCCCAAAAAAATCTCGGGTCAAAAATCTTATGTGCGTTTCCATAGCCTCAGCAATGTCTATTCAAATTTTCAGGATAATCAGTGCAGTAATTGAGGTGTGAAAGCTCACTCACTTTTGCCTTTATAATACTGGTATGGATACGTTTAAAATGCCAAAACCTGGAAAGATACCGTAGAAAGAGAAAGCTATACAATAATGGACGTCTTCCTTTTCATTTGCACAAGAATAAGATATAAATATGAATTTGCTTGTGAAAAAAAGAGACAGAGCTTGATATGTTTTGTCCCTCATCGCATGTTTAATTTTTTCAAGGTGAAGTTTGCTAGGCATACTTCTATGCTAAACAGACTTTGACGTTTTGTGACAAGCTCAATCCATGTCACCGGAAAAATTACAAAAAATGTCCGATTTATTTAAAATTACGTGGACTATTGTTTATACAGGCGTTAAGAACAATATAACGAGTCTGCAGAATGGTGCGATGTTCTGTTTTAGGCTGCAAAAGTGACAGTGAATCGAAAATTGATGAACTATCTTTTCACTCTGAAGTTTTTAAAAATTTGATCTTATTTGACTTATTAGAACAGATGTTTCATATTGTGTGGTTTCTTCCCGCTTTACATACACATCCTAACGTGTTTCAAGATCAAATAAAAGCTGTTTTATGCATTTTTAGTTGGTGCTTTTTACATAACCTTAAAACTCAGTGTTGTCACTTTTTCCCACGAACATTACCCCACGTTAAGGGGTAAATAGTACGTTGATGAAATATTGGTATAGAAAAAACTTATACAGGATCCTATTTTGAAAAGCATGTTAGTCTAGTATTTTGATTCATTTAATCGTTTATTTTACGAGATAAAACACTAGTACACAGATAAAATATGCACTCGTGTAACTCGGAGGTCGACTCAAATGCTGTATGAAATGAAGCCCCGTGAAGTGTATTCTGGATTTAACTTCCAGATTCTCCCACGAACCACATATACGGGAATCATGGATTGCACCTACTGGAATCTTCCAGAATGTGTTGTTAACACTTTGACCGAAATCTATTGTTACAGTGTGGGTTTCGTGACGTGTCCAGGAGTACCGCCTTCTGTATCTGACCCTTGATCCAACCTTCTAGCGAGAGTCTCTTGAGGTGTTGGTCGAGACTAAATAACCATTATTATTATTATTATCGTTTTTAAGACAGTATCTCTCCTAAGAGGTAAAAAGTTGCACGGGCCTAAGCCAAGTGCTTTTTATGTGAAGCTATGACATGGACAGAAACTTACGTACTATGCGGCATGTGTTGAGGATGACTGCTTTCTGCAAGAGTGTGTACGCGGATGGATGAATGTCGAGTGCGCGGAGGCTTGTGTGGAGTGATTTTGGTATGACGCCTGTTGTGGAGAGTATGATTGGGATTGTCTTGACGTTGCGGACCTGCCACTGTGCTTTTATTTCAATCGAGAGGTCTGTGTACTTGGTTGTTTTGTCAGTGTATGTGTTCAGTAGATTGTGAGTATTGCAGATGGCGATGTCTATTAGGACCACTGTTTTGTTATGCTTGTCTAATATTGTGATATCTGGCCTATTAAAGTGTATTGTTTTGTCTGTTATTATGGTTCTGTCCCAATATATTCTGTAACTGTCATTTTCTAAAACGGATTGCGGCTTGTATTTGTAATATGGCAGTTTCTCAGGTATAAATTTGTGTTTGAAAGCTAGGTATTGGTGAATTATTGCAGCTACCTGATCATGTCGGTGTTTGTAATCGGACTGAGCTATAGATTTGCATGCGCCAGTTATGTGTTGAATTGTTTCAGGGTTACTATGGCAGTGTCTACAAAAATCTGTTGTGAGGTTTGGTCTGCGGACAATATATTTCTGGTAATTTTTAGTATCAATGACCTGATCTTGAATTGCAATCATGAAGGCTTCAGTCTCGGGGAAAAGCTCACCACGACGCAGCCACGCGTTTGACGCCTCTTTGTCGACATGAGGTAGCTGCAGGTCGTGGCGATGCCTTCCGTGCAGAGACTTCTGCTGCCATGCTGCAATTTTATCTTTGGTGTCTGTGATGCGTTCATTGCGCTGTGTGTTCTTATTGTGGAGGTTAAGTGGAGTGAGGCGAGTGTCAGATCGTGTGACCGCGGAGTGTAGTGTGGAGTGTTGTGCACGCTCGAAGAAGAAGTTCCTGAGACTCGTTATCTGTTTATTGTGAAGGTTGACTATATCTATGATACCTTTACCGCCCTATTATTAAGAGTGATTTTATAAATTCCTGTTAATTATTAAAAACATTTTCCAAAAGTAATTCTTCTTTTTTCAATTTATAAAAAGATTGTTTTTTTTATTGACATCGTAAATGACCCCAGGGAAAACTGCCTTAAAGATGGTAACCCTAAATATTCATGTGTGTGTATTTGCTGTCCCTTTCGGAGACACGCTCGGCGTTAGTCTTCTCAATAGTAAGTCTATGAAAGATACATATAAACAAATGCCAAAGTTGAGGTTCCAATAACAACTAAATCATTCCTAATTTCTAAGCATAATTTATCCGTCTAATAGACTCTTAAGTTGCCTAGTTGTTGACCTAAAAGCCTACTTGAGACCTTGATATTTATATCACCTGCTTTTCCGTAATGATGCTAGCTTTGGTGAATATTAGCCCAAAGCATGAACTTACGAGTATATCTTTGTAAAACAATATCGTTTCCAATTTTCCCTACAAATGAATTAAATATTATGCAAGTGCATCTTTAGTCAAAATAAAACGACACGTTCTGTTTCACATTTGGCCTCCTACACATACTTTTCTATTGTCTGTCTTTAAACTACTTTTCCTTTCACAGGATATCTGTTAAAACATATTTTGCATAAAATAAATGTTTACTTTGTAATTTTGTAGTAGATTAAGAATATTTGAGACACAAAAGAGAAAAACCGTATTACAGAGTGTATAGAAAAGTCAATCTTGATTTACTTGTTTTTAACACGGTCGTAATATAAATTACTCTATCAGCCTGTATTTCCATTATGTATATTTTTATTAAATATAAATTTAATTAAATTATCGTTTAATTCCAGTAACTGGTCCACTCACATGTACTGAAAACTTATTCAGGGTTTTAGTACCCTATTTTTTAGGCCGGCTTTATCTCAGAACGCGCAGACCACAGAATCGCCTCATAATAAAAACAGTCCACCCTGTTCGCTAGATAGATAGATAGATAGATAGATTCGTTTATTACTTATTGGAAATTACATTAAATTTAGAATGTCAAAGATAACAAATTCACAATAAGATCGTCAAAAGGTAAACAAAATAATAAAATAAAAATATCTAGAAATACGTCTAGAAAAATGTCAAAAATTCAAAAATAAAAAAAAATTTAAATGTCACAATAAAAATACAAATATAAATTCAAAGTCACAAACGGTGAAAATGTCAAAATAGGCAAAAAATAATAAAATGAAAACAAAACAAAAACAATCAGGTACAAAATAATAATCTAAAACAATAAGCAAGAATAATATGTCAAATTAATTTAAATGTCAACTGTTTTCATTGTACTCTTTTACAGAGTACAATGACTTATTTAACAAAAAAATTCTTAGTCGGCTACCAAATGCTTCGTCCGGACATTCATTCTTTAGGTCGGCGGGTAAGCGCTCGTAAAACCTAGGGCCTATGACACGCGGGTTCTTGTCAAGCAGCTTCAGCCGCCGCGGCAAAGCTTGCAGTCGCCCCGTCTGGCGGGTTATTCTGCCTGGGATATTGACGCGTTTAAACAAATGAATGTTACGTCGTGTGTACATTATAACATCGTAAATATATTGCGAATAATGCGTCAATATCCCAAAGCTCCTGAATAGCTCTCTGCAGGAGTCCCTAGGTTTCACACCTGCCAATGTACGTAGAGCCCGCTTTTGGACTTTGAACACTCTGTCGGAGTCCGTCGAGTTTCCCCACAATATAACGCCGTACGACAAGAGTGAGTGGAAATGAGCATGGTACACTTGGACTAGTGCTTTTTTGGAAATTAGTGGTTTGAGCTTTCGCAATGCAAATACCACGCCGTTTAATCGTTCACAAAGCTTTTGCACATGCGGTTTCCAATTTAGCCTATCGTCCATGATGAATCCAAAGTACCTACTTGTTTCACACATTGGCATCAAACTCTGTAGTTGTGGAGCCACTGTGTGGTTGGCCGAAAACAAGATAACATTTGATTTGGTCACGTTAAGGACCAAACCATTTGCAGTGAACCACTCATGCAGCTGATTGCATACACCTCCCAACCCGTGCTCAAGCTGTTCATATGTACAGGCGGTCACTACTACCGTGGTATCATCCGCAAATAAAACTGTTTGACCCTCATTGACAGAGGCTGCAAGATCATTGATAAATAATGAAAACAGGGTATTCCCCAAGGACGATCCTTGTGGGATGCCTACGTTCACATCGCCTGCCTTAGATTTTACCCTCCTACCATCAATTTGAACTGCAACCGTCTGCTGCCTACCTTCAAGAAAAGACTTAAAAAGTAGGAGGTCCTTATCTTTAATGCCATAGTGCCTCAGTTTCTCTAGCAATAACTTATGGTTAATTACATCGAACGCCTTGGATAGGTCACAAAATACCCCTGCAACTTTATGTTTCTCATCCAAAGCTGTTGCGATGCAATCATACACTTTGTATGCAGCTAATGTGGTAGACCTTTTTTTTCTATAAGCAAATTGTTCGTCCGTCAGTAGGTCATTTGTCTCTAGATGTCGCATTAAGCTGTCGGATAAAATCGACTCAACAATCTTTGAGATATTTGGCACAATAGTTATAGGTCTATAGTTATCCACGGAACACTTTTCACATTTTCCTTTATACACAGGACATACCCGTGTGCTCTTCAGTACATCAGGGTATACTCCACACAAAAACATACTGTTCACGAGTTCAACCAGCAAACCAGAAATGACCGGCCAGACACACATAAGTATATTAATAGAAATATCGTATATATCAAGAGTGTTGCGCGTCTTCATCATCAGCCGCAAAGCGCGGTCGACGTCTGCAAGTGTAACGGTGGGCAGAACGAAGTCAGGTATCTTAACATCGTGAAGGAAATTCTGTAGATAGTTAACAGACGTACGTTTATTAATTTGAATAGTGTATTTAGATGCTATTGTCAGAAAATGCTGATTGAGATGTTCAGGTACTCTGTCATCGGGTATTTCATTTGAACTTTCGTCCTTTAATGAAATGGTGTGGATCCCCGATTTTGCTGAAATTTCCTCATTTACAACGCGCCACAACTCTTTCGATGGGTTTTTACTATTTTGTAAACGACTTTCAATATACTGCTGCCGGGCGGACAAAGTTTCGGACTTAATCAGTTTACAATAGTGATCGATGCCTTCTATCAAAACCTTACTGTCCGGATATTGTCGTTTCATTACCGTCATGTCATTGTAGTTTTGTATAAATTTTGAGAGGCTATCAGTCAACCACGGAACACTTTTAGTTTTCTTAACGTGGATCTTTTTTACAGAAAAATGGATGTCAATATAGTGTGTCAAAATATTAAATAATTTATTGAATTTATCATTAATAGAAATCGTAGTCAAAAAAAGAAAATCCCAATTATAATTTTCAATGTCAGTATAAAATGCAAATATCGATTCATTATTAAATAATCTCTTTTCAATATATTTATTTCTTTTGTCGCAATATAATGGGTCAACTGGTAGAGTAAACACCTGTGCATTATGGTCACTTATAAAAGTATCAATGGGCACCGCCGTGAAGTTGGCGCAGGTGCGCGGGATCAGTCCGCAGTCGATAGAAGTCGAGCTGCTATCCTACGAATGAGGGTGTTGTTGATTGGATTGATGTCAGCGTCTTGGTTTGATTTGTGTTTGATTCCGTGCGTGAAAAAAAAGTATGTCGCCCGTTCACAGCTCATGTGCGCCATTTTCTCGCTCGTCGCTCAGTTTAACCTCCTCCTGCGGTGGCTCTAACATAACTGGCCAAGTTAAGCTTATCTGTGTTTATTTTTATGCGTCCTTTCTTATGACACTAGTTTGACAGAGACGCAGGGAGGGATAACTTAAACCTGGGCCAGTCAAGTTTGGGCAACGGCCAAACATCGTTAGAAACGGGCACTAAGGGATGCACGATGCTTTGGATCGATCCGGATCGCAACTATGCGATACGATTGTATCGAATGGTTTTGATATTGCATCGAAAACCAAATCAAACGGTTATTTTGAGTATAAAATATATTAGTTACACATTTTACAAAGATTAATCTTACGTGAAGGTATCTGTCATATTTGAAAAATGCGAATGTGATGCGTCCGATCCATTCACTTCTATACAGATATTTTTTTATCGATTCAGTCAGTAGAAGTATCGTATGATTTTGTATGGATAGTAAAAAGTATTGGATCGGACCGTGAAACCGTAACGGACACACATAGCAGCAAGGCGAATCGAGCTTGTTTGTCGGTCTGGTTACATAGTACAAGTCAGGTGGCATATAAGAGTAATTTCGCCGGCGGGTTGACCGGCGCGCACGCAGACAGCCTGGCGCGGAGCCAAACGGCTTGGGGACACACGGTGCCCAGCTAGACGATGGGCGACATTTTCTTAATCCACCTCTAGAACAATATTTAACTGTATTATATTTCTTATGATGTTTCTTGGAGGAGATTTATATTCAAATATATAGAGTTCAATTTAACATCTTCTTGTATAAGTATGTTTACACATAGCCTGTACGAGGCTATGTGTACACATACCAGGCTGCCTATTTCCGATACACTCGACATCCTATATATGTTTTTCTGCTGACATTTTTTTACCATAATTTAAAAGTTCCAACTTAGTTGCTCAGCAGTGGGACACCTTTAAAAATGATAAAGAATACCAGGTGCTCATTGGCTCTTTGGCAAATGAAAGCATCGCCTCTTTTCTAATAACATATAGCATTATTCGGATCTATTCACATTTCAATCTACAATTATTTATTTTATAATGGTTTGCCGCGAACACCGTGGCTGTGGCGGCTGCGGCCAGGTGGACGCAATGTATCAAAATGAAATGTGCGGATGCTACATAGGTACGTTACGAATGTAGAATTACGACTAACATTTCGTAATGTACCTTGAAGATTCATTCTCAACTATATGTATATATATATATATATATATATATATATAATTCTAATTATTATAATAAATATAATCAAACCAATTACAGGAATCCTGTAATTGGTTTGATTATATTTATTATAACTAGTTCAATTTCTGTAATCGATATTTACTTTCGATTTTTTTTATTTAATAAGTACTTCAATTGCGTTTTTCAAACGTCAGGCTTTTGTTTTAAGAGGATAAATGAAAGTGTATTTTTTTCCATGCAAACTTAGCCCTCGTTTTTCCGTCCTTTCAAAATTTCGACACTAAGGAAACATTTTTTTAGTAGTCTTTGTACCTTTCACATAAAAAATGTTGGGGTAAAGAATTTTCGTCTTTGAGGAAAAACAAATAGTTCGGGCACGTATAATTTTCATGTGTCTTTGAAAGAATTATCCAAAGTCATTTATAAGGTTTGGAACCCTCGATTGGGACCACTTTAAGCTAAATTTAGCAAAATCATTTACCCTTTTGATGCGCAACTGTGAGTGCAGCTACCTTTTTAACCCCCGTCGAAAAAAGAGGGGTGTTATAAATATGACGTGTTTATCTGTCAGTCTGTAGGATTGTAACTAACAATCCGCTAGACGGATTTTGGTCCGCTTTTTTTTTCATGCTTAGTGTGCAATACTATGGAATTTTTAACGATAGAAAATTACCCAGTAAATACCTATTCAATGCTTTTAAGACTAACGCGGCTATGTTTGTTCATTTGTCGTGCATTTTAAACGAAGCTTTGCTAAGAGTCGAATGTGTTTACGAGGGTGGTAAATTAAAATAGAATAATAGAGACGTTACGTTTACAAGAAACATAAATGTCGGTCCAACGAGCCAGCTAAAAGCAATTAACGCTGTTTGTTCCGTCTTTATATTACAAGCTGTAACAATGCTCAGGTTGGTACGAGTACTCCTGTACTTAAATTTTTACAGAGCCTAATTACACATTCTGCGCTCTTTTGTTTCTTTTTAATTCGAGTTGTTGCTACGGCGTTCTTAAGCACGCATTTTAGAAAGGTGAAAACATTGCAAAACTTTAAATGACGCTAATACTAAGACTATTGAATAAATAAACAGCATATTCATTTATTACAAGTAACCTAGATAAATATATATAAGAAAATTATAAAAATAAATTAAAATTATCTATAAAGACTGCTACTGCGTTAAACAACGCTACAGCGTTGAAGTATACTTCATTAAGTTTGACATCGGTTTACGGTTAAGTCCATCAGTCCGGTCAGATTAACGCCAGACTTATTTAAGCCCATTCATCCTCACTTGTCTTACCTAAGTAGTAAACAACATTCTAACTAAAAAAATCAGTTTTGCCCTTGGATTATGAACTAAAGCATCGATATAGGATATAGCCTCAGTATATTATGTCAAGCGTACACACTCAAAACTGTCAAAAATAGTCAACCTTTGTACGTCAAGATACAATCGAATACACAATAAGTCACCAATATTCGTTTATTTGCGGATTAGCAAGTTGAAGTGGCAGTGGGCAGGGCACATAGCACGGAGAACTGATGGCCGATGGGGTCGGAAAGTTCTCGAATGGCGGCCGCGTATTGGCAAGCGCAGCGTAGGACGACCAGCCACAAGATGGTCCGATGACCTCATACAGGTGGCAGGAAGGCGCTGGTTGCATGCTGCTTCCAACCGGCCACTTTGGAAATCCATGGAGGAGGCCTATGTCCAACAGTGGACTTCTTGTGGCTGAGATGATGATGATGATGATGATGATTCGCTTATTTATTATTATCTATGTAAACTCTTATGTTCGTTTATCGTGAGTGGGTTTGGTTCTTTTTAATTTGCACTGCCCATTGTACTTTTTCTCACCGTATCTCTTTCTTAAGGTTGTCTGGAAGAGATAGCTGCTTAGCGATAAGACCGCCTTTTGAATTCCATGTACAGTTTCCTTGTGTGTGTTCTTTTATTTTTGTTTACTTGTGAAAATCAATAAAGAGTATTCGTTGTAGTTTTAAAGACGGAACTGCGAGAAAGTGTCATTTTTCGAAAGTGAGGCATATAATATGAAGTATGAAGTTGATATGTCTATCCCTATCGAGCATATACAATTTATCTTAGTTCCCGCTTTAATGGTCGGCTAAGTTTGTTGCTGTTTGTAATTAAACCTGCAAATTAATAAGAAAATCCGGCCAAATGTGAGTCGAACTCGCGCACGAAGGGTTCCGTCCCATTAAAAACAGCAAAAAATCACGTTTGTTGTATGGGAGCCCCCTTAAATATTTAATTTATTCTGTTTTTTTGTATTTGTTCTTATAGCAGCAACAGAAATACATCAACTGTGAAAATTTCAAACTGTCTATCACGGTTCTTGAGATACAGCCTGGTGACAGACGGACGGACGGACAGCGGAGTCTTAGTAATAGGGCCCCGTTTTACCCTTTGGGTACGGAACTCTAAAAACGTAGACTATACTGCCTTAATGGCTACCAAAGGTAACCATTTTGTCTATTCATGTGTGTACAGGGTGTCAATGGAAGAGGAGGTTTTGAGTATGTAGTCGTCTCTTTTTGAAGCATTGTATTGCCATTTATAGTAAAGAGATCAGCTGATAAAATATCGCTTTCAATTTTATTACTTTTTGTAAGGTTTTATCTCCATATTACCGTAGAAAGAGAAAGCTATAGAACAATGGACGTCTTCCTTTTCATTTGCACAAGAATAAGATATAAATATGAATTTGCTTGTGAAAAAAAGAGACAGAGCTTGATATGTTTTGTCCCTCATCGCATGTTTAATTTTTTCAAGGTGAAGTTTGCTAGGCATACTTCTATGCTAAACAGACTTTGACGTTTTGTGACAAGCTCAATCCATGTCACCGGAAAAATTACAAAAAATGTCCGATTTATTTAAAATTACGTGGACTATTGTTTATACAGGCGTTAAGAACAATATAACGAGTCTGCAGAATGGTGCGATGTTCTGTTTTAGGCTGCAAAAGTGACAGTGAATCGAAAATTGATGAACTATCTTTTCACTCTGAAGTTTTTAAAAATTTGATCTTATTTGACTTATTAGAACAGATGTTTCATATTGTGTGGTTTCTTCCCGCTTTACATACACATCCTAACGTGTTTCAAGATCAAATAAAAGCTGTTTTATGCATTTTTAGTTGGTGCTTTTTACATAACCTTAAAACTCAGTGTTGTCACTTTTTCCCACGAACATTACCCCACGTTAAGGGGTAAATAGTACGTTGTTGAAATATTGGTATAGAAAAAACTTATACAGGACCCTATTTTGTAAAGCATGTTAGTCTAGTATTTTGATTCATTTAATCGTTTATTTTACGAGATAAAACACTAGTACACAGATAAAATATGCACTCGTGTAACTCGGAGGTCGACTCAAATGCTGTATGAAATGAAGCCCCGTGAAGTGTATTCTGGATTTAACTTCCAGATTCCCCCACGAACCACATATACGGGAATCATGGATTGCACCTACTGGAATCTTCCAGAATGTGTTGTTAACACTTTGACCGAAATCTATTGTTACAGTGTGGGTTTCGTGACGTGTCCAGGAGTACCGCCTTCTGTATCTGACCCTTGATCCAACCTTCTAGCGAGAGTCTCTTGAGGTGTTGGTCGAGACTAACTAACCATTATTATTATTATTAAGAGTGATTTTATAAATTCCTGTTAATTATTAAAAACATTTTTCAAAAGTAATTCTTCTTTTTTCAATTTATAAAAAGATTGTTTTTTTTATTGACATCGTAAATGACCCCAGGGAAAACTGCCTTAAAGATGGTAACCCTAAATATTCATGTGTGTGTATTTGCTGTCCCTTTCGGAGACACGCTCGGCGTTAGTCTTCTCAATAGTAAGTCTATGCATATTACTGTTTGTCGCCTAAATAAAACAAATAGAGGCATAGTAAAAATAGAAGTATGGTGATTCCTAATACGTTGCGTTTAAAAATTATTTTCAATAGAAATTGGTCCATGTGATAGGTGAGAAAATTAGCTAATTTTCTCTCTAAGAAAGTTCACTCTATCTTACATAGTTTTTTAGAGACATCAATTCCCGCCTATTATGACGATATCTCAAAATCGACTAGTCGGGTTTAACCCTTTTTTAGCTTACGGCAGAATAGAAGTGGTGATTCCTAATACGTTGCGTTTAAAAATTATTTTCAATAGAAATTGGTCCATGTGATAGGTGAGAAAATTAGCTAATTTTCTCTCTAAGAAAGTTCACTCTATCTTACATAGTTTTTTAGAGACATCAATTCCCGCCTATTATGACGATATCTCAAAATCAACTAGTCGGGTTTAACCCTTTTTTAGCTTAAGTACGGCAGAATAGAAGTGGTGATTCCTAATACGTTGCGTTTAAACGTTTTATTCAAACAATAAACAGTAATGTGGCAGCAAAACTTGGAATTTTAGGTTCGAATTTTGTGTACTACTTAAAACAAGTGAGAATGTGTTTGATGCAGTTCACTGAACTGATGCCACTGAAACTGAACATGTAACCCGCATAGCACAGAATAAGAAAAAATTACTAGTCTTTGTGCATAGTAAGATGTAATCGTAAACGTTTTACATTATCATCATTTTTTTAATAATTGCATTAGCTTCAACACAACAATGCCTTTACAAAAAATTAACATCGCTCAAATGCCACCTACTTATTGGGTAAACCTTCAAAATATTGATTGCTCTGGCGCATTTTTTAACCTATTTAGTGAACATAATTTGTAAATGCCTAAAAAGATACCTCAGGGAAATCTTTTAGGAACTGTTTTGTCAATCTAATAATTACCTCACTCTTAAGCATAACTAACCAATGTTACTACGCTGGTAAAAAATATTGTTTACGTACATTAGTCGATATAAACACAATGCGTGCAACCAAAATCCATGTAAAATTATTGCGGTTGAGCAGTTACGGAGTCGCGTGCCGGGTTCCTTCCGGCTGTAATGAACATTTGCAGTAATGATCACATCCGAACGACGAAATATCATGCTTTCGTACTATGACATGTGACCACAATTCCTTTGCCATTTGTTTACCTACTTGGATAAGCTTGCCAAAAAGTAGAAACGTCTATGTAATTAAATTTTTAGGTCACTGGGGCAAAAAATAGTCATGGGCGTAAATTTAAGTATTTTAGGCGCCATAAACTAGAATACTACATTGTTTTCTTTAACCAAGATGGCGGATGGCATTTAAACAATATACCGTCATGGTTATTTAATGAATGTATTTTAGTGTAATTGTCTATGTAAAACTCTTGATTGCGCATAATAATTAAAATAACAATTTACAAGAAAAATAAAATGAATAACATGTACATAGACGAGCCTTAAAGGGATCTCTTCCAGTTAATTATTGAGCAATTGACAGGACATTAGAGTCAATAGTAGAGTATTTTTTTCTGTATCTAGGCTGGCCGATGACATTTTAACATAAGCATCAACATGGGTGCCAAATTTATGTATTTTTTTTTATATCTTAGGTACCTTATTTTCGGGGTCCTATTTGGCATACGTATGCCTTATTTTGTTTGATTTACCTAAGCAAAGCCGGATTCACATCAAGTTAAAACTCTTACCACGTAGTTCCATAATCTGAATAAAACATCCATAAACAAGTTCTAACGAAAATCTACTATAGCATTTCTTAAATAAGTTTTCGTAATCAAAGCCAAAGGGCTTGTTACACAATTACTTAATTAGTCACGATATTGTAAAAGCATTTCCTCCCGCATTCGAGAAACGCGATAAAAATCGTTTGTGCCGTAGTAACATAGTAGCTACCTGCAATATAACTAATCATCAGGTGCCGTGTTATTTCCAAGTCCCTAGTGTGGGGTCCTAGCTGCAATAGACGAAGGAACTTAATTTAAAATGCTATATAATGAATGACAACACAAAGAAAAATTAGAGTAATGGCAGGGTTCGAACCTGCAACATCAGCATTCCGTGCCTTGCGTATTCCAGTTTCCGCCACATACCCTGCGAATTTTTCAATGTGTTTCGTCATTTAAATGGCGTCATCTCTCGTCAGCTAACGGGCATTCATAAATGACCAAGTTGAATGAGATAACTTGATTAAGTTTCTCATAGATGACACCGAGGGTAGTTTACCCAAAGAAAAAATATCAATAATGTAATGACCGTAAAAGACGAAACACATTGAAAAATTCGCAGGGTATGGCAGCGGTAATGTGGCGGAAACTGGAATACGCAAGGCACGGAATGCTGATGTTGCAGGTTCGAACCCTGCCATTACCCTAATTTTTCTTTGTGTTGTCATTCATTATAATAGCATTTTAAATTTAATTTGAATGTAAAAAAAATACAAAAAGAAAAATCGAAAAAATTTAAAAATAAATAATTTCGATTACAATGAAGGAACTAAAGTTTCTTCAAGTGCAAATGA
This sequence comes from Ditula angustiorana, assembly GCA_963691745.1. NCBI lineage: Eukaryota > Metazoa > Arthropoda > Insecta > Lepidoptera > Tortricidae > Ditula > Ditula angustiorana. The sequence goes on from OY829475.1 coordinate 11,439,578, forward strand.
TGACCTACAGCGATAAAAATAATTAAATAACTTCCGTCATTCTTCATTGTGACACGTTTGTATTAAAACCGCCTTCGTGTGAGCTTAGAACATGCAATTTTTCATAACCGCATAACTAAGTCATGAGGTACGAGTGACTAATTAATACTAAGGTAACAATAGGTACACGAGTACAAGTAAAATAATTATGGTAATTGACAAAGTATATAAATTATTTTAAGTAAGTCATATTGTTCATACGGTTTGACGGATGATTCGCGTTAATCTCATTCGACCTTCTGAATGGTTTGATCTCTACCAACCTGCTATGCTCGTAGTAGCACACTAGCGTTTAAAAGCATCCGTCCCTTTCGAACACGCGTCCTGGTTAGAAAGGGAGAAGATAAAGATATGCTTTTTGCCAGCGATAAAAGCTAGCGGCCCTAGGTCCTCTGCTTGAACAATGAGAGGTCACCCGTACCTGCGTCTTCTGTAAAACTATAAATAAAACAAAGCGCTTTAAATAGAAATAAATATTTCGCGAAAATATTAATAAGGTTAGACTGACGCTAGATTGAACTGAGGATAAGCTAAATAAGTAGCCAATTTTTTTAAATGAGTGCGAATCACTTGAAATGACAATAAATAGTGGGTGTATTTATTGGTCAGTTTAACTTTCAATACCTAATAAATTTTAAGGTAGGAAGTAGGTATAGCGATATTTGGTATATTTTGGTATGATATAATCATGATTTGATAATACTCAACTGATATACCATAATTCAATCTAACGTACCGTGCACCTAGCAGGAACTTTCTACGTAACTCAGTGTGTCTCGTAGTAGCCCTGTAGGAGAGAGACGTACTGGAGTTCCATAGTCTAGAATTTTCGTTCTAGGTGCACTGATGGTATTCTTTGCATTTTTTGACTGATCTGTAAAAGATTCATAATAGTCATTTATTTAGTACATTTCGATATAAGGCGAAGAACAGACAAAAAATAAATTCTACGCCGAGCACATTATTTTCAGTCATTCAGTTTCTTGGTTGCCTTGCCGACAAAAACAATTGACACTGCAATTTTTCAGTTGTACATAAGTTATAACTACGAGTACACATTTAATATGGGTAAATAGATCGGCTTAGCGACACTAATCCAGGTAATGCCAAGTCGATTTGCCACCTTCCTCTATAATTGCATTACTGGAATCTTCTTATGCATCACCGGTTACGTAAATAAATGCTCATGAAAAACAAAGAAACGTAGTATTTGTATAGACAAGGTCGTACCTGCAAACTAGTATTACTAAAGTTAGTATGTCTCGCGCGTTTCTAGCTTGTTCTTCTAGCTAGTTTTCTAGCTAGCCTTTTCTTGCTCCGATATACTTTATTCTTTTTAATCTCTGATTTGTAACCAAATTCAATCAGGTAACTATATGTATAAGCAAATAAGCCAATCAAGACAATTCTCATTTGCATCTGTGGTCTTAGATTAACAGACGAAAGATTGTTTTGGTTGCTACTTTACTAAATCATTTGGTTAATTTTGTCATTGAACTTTTGAGCACATTAAAGTTAAGGTATAGATAAGGAATCGGATTTATATAACTCCGTTAGACCATTCTTTTGAAATCAATACTGAAATATAATTAGAAATTTGATCTTTTGGACTTTTAAGAAGCTATTGACGTAAGGGTGATTAATGTTGATTCTTAGTTTATTTGTTTTATTTATCTGCCTTTACCAACACTTTTAACGTATAATAAAAGGTGTTTAAAACTCTGAATGTTGTATAAAAGCGTTAAATAGAAAATAAGATTTGTTGACTAATAAAGTTGTAACTTTTTCTTTTATATGGAAGTATTGTGTCAGTATCTTTTTGGATTTTAAATAATTTGCTATAAATATGTTATGCAATTTCCGCGTACGTAAATAATGTTTGAGTAAAATTATATTAAACGCGTCAGTAAACAGATAAAGACAGTGGTAATAAGATAGATTACGAGTAGAATTATTTACTCTGCAGAATTCTCAGAGATGTTCAAATGATTGCAATTTAGAAAATCATACCTAAGGTAAAAGTATGTATGCATTGCATTAATGTCAATGAAACACCTACATATTATTTACTTAACTAATGTACTTACAATGTTGTGTCATCCATTTATTTCTGACATTTTGCACAGTAACTCAGTTCAAAAACAGTGTGTAAATGGAATACTATCAAATTTGTAGGTTTTTAAATGAAGGTTCTATATTCTACATAAATTAGTACTGAAAAGCAAATAACTCTTAATATAAGAACATAGTATAATCCAACGATATTTATGTTTTCACTAAACAAGGTCTTCAGTATAAAAAGTACGTCACCTTTCGGGAGTGTACTATGTAGGAAGGTAGGGAGAGCCGACGCCGAATGATAGTATGAGTAAGCGAGATAGTACTATCACCATGGCAATGTTCCGTATTTATTTATGATTGTTTTTGTTTTTTTGAAAAAAATAGCAAATAAATTAGTTACTTACGTAAAATAAACCTCAGGTCTATTATGACGCTTGCACATAAGCGACTAAATGAGATGCGCTACTGGTATCGTACGTACAGTAGGGGAAATATATTCATGTACCACCTTAGAACCCTATCGCAATGACGCGACGCGTTAAACGCCAGGCTATGTCGTACAAATGTCATGCGTATGTCGCTTCGACTAGGTTCTACGGTGGTACGTGTTTAAATTTCCTTGACTATACGTGTGGCAACGTTTCTGTTTGAAATATCGTGTCTAGTGGTAACATAAATATCGATGGTATAATCCAAAGATTACTACTAGGATAAAAATATACTTTAAGTATACGTTAATACGCTGTCGGATCCCTTTGAAACCTGTAATTTTTGACATATCTCGAGTATGAGATGAATGTTGATGAACGCGAGAATTCGAGACCTTTTATCCAAATCCATTTAGCTATTTAGATACATAAATATGTATGATTGAATTACAAAGGTACGTACATGTACCTACCTACATTGTCTGACGATATTACATTTACTATTAGGATATAAATACTAAAATAATTTAAACTTGTTTTCAGCCAGATCCTGTACATGGAGCAACAGGCCTACGATATACCTACAGACTATAACAGAAACATTCCACCCGGTGAGTTGTACTCTTACTTTGTTTACTATTTTTTACCCGACCACGGCAAAGCCAAGGGTTTTGATTATTTTAAGGTATATTAAATTCCATATTATTTAAATTACAAAGACATAATATATTATTATCCATCACGGATGTGCCGGCAAAACACTTTCAAAAATTGCGAAATTTTCAATTTGAGAAATTTTAAAGAATTATTCTACCTTTTTGAGAACTGTCTTCAATTTTTTCATATCCTTACTTGTGGTACACGATACGCACTCCATACACAAACTTAGCTGCCGTGTATGTACCTAACTGGTGTGCGTGTACCGCCTTGTATAGAGCCTGTCCCCTAGAGAAGCTTCGCCCTAATTATTCGCATTTTGTTTTATATTGAACTCCGGTGTAGAATACTATAAGGTAATATAAATGTATATGGCGATCTGTACTAGTAACGCAATCCTGGTATTTCCAGCACCGTACTTCATACATTCTGTTTTTCAGTACTTGCGACCCGTTCCTATTTCCGCAACTTTGTATCTACGCGTCAGACTAAAGAGTCACGTCTAAGATAGTGTAACTATCTTCGGTTATATACATTTAAGTTTACCCGCCAGTCCAAGATATCCTTAAAATACCCGCTTTTGTAATAACCCATCAATTGGCATTACTTTAAATATTACAAAAATACATAGGTACCTACCTAAATCAGTAAACAAACACGTACCCATCTTAACTTAATTTTAATTTAATAATGTTTATCAATACAACATGTAAGTAAGTTTATTTTCCGTTATGTAATAGACGTGATTTAATTTAACGTCTATTTTTAGACTAGATATCGCCAGATTATTATAGTGCTCACTAAACTATGTCGGTGCTCCATCCACTTAGGGCCGGATATTATTCAGCAGAAGCCACATGGCGGGTTTTTAGCCAATCATTCATTAAGGTGGGTTCGTTAGCGAGGCCAACGAGCGGCTTAAGGTCAGCATCCGCTATAGTTGCAGGCAGACATCTTGAGCATAAATCAAGCGGAGGGCATACGTTTTCGCATACATATTTGCACTAGAAACGGCTATTGCGCAGTCAAGGTCAAGCTCAAAAAGTTTGCCGCGAACAGTACTGACGTTTATTTTAATATAGGCTATCTCAGGATTCTTTGGGTTTCCGGTGAGTCACTTGAAGTCTTCAGAGGCGGATTAAATTTCGAGGGTGCCCTAGACTAGCACCTCATAGGCGCCTCTCTGGCGCTAGATCTCTATGGAAAGTAGGATTTATTGTAGTTGCGCGCCCTTTTGTAACCTTGTGCCCCTAGGCACGTGCCTAATTTGCCTAAAGGACAATCCGCCACTGACAGTCTTGTTTGCGAGAGTTTTTGACCCATTTGGAGGTCACACTATTAAAAAGACGGGGCTGTGTGATTGAACCTTGATTGAACTATTTAAAAGTTATTTAGGACATGTTTAAGACAAGTGATACCGTTTTAGCTGTCATCCAATGTCTTAATAGCCGGCTGGTAAAGTTTGTTTGAATCCCCGGATTGTTTTACATCTGTTAATACCTAGGTAGATGAACCGATTACGTAACTAATTTTAACATAATTTTTTGGTCTTTCTTTAAAAGACCGTAAGATGAAATGTTAGACCATTACAGTATCTGCCTAAAATTTTTGACATTTTGCCAACCAACATTTGATCTAATTGACTTTCATTAGAGCCAGCCCTGGTTTAACTTCGTAACGTGATGGTGATGAGTACCTAATGAATATATTGATTGAAAATATGGGGTTCGACTAAAGAGAACCAAAAACCTCTATCGCAGGCATTTCAGTTAGGAATAAAGGGAAACTAAGAACAGCATATAATCACAAACAGTACCTACTCAACGGCGGTAATTAAAGCCACAGAATAGATAATAGTACTACTAGAGCTTCATTCGCGTAATGCTGCGGTAAAACACTACGATGATTTCGAGTGGACCCTGATGCAGTGTTACAGATATTGGTTAGTATTGAAGAAAGAAACACCCTTTCAGTTGGGGTCGATATTATACCTAAGAGCAATACTGCACCAGGGACACCACAGTCGCGCCACCTGTCGTGGCAAAAAGCATCGATATTATGTCGTATCAATATTTTGTGCAAATTTTGGTATCGAAATTGATATATTATTATGAAAATATCAGTACGATTTAAAAGAGGGTATTGGCTTTGGCAGGTCAAAGAATTCTAGATTTGGTCTAATTTAGATCCATCAAAAAGAACTACTTGCTTATATGTATATTTTCGTTAGTTCGTCTGAAATAATATCGACTTTTATACTATTTGATATTTGGAAGTAAATCGGTACCTATATCGGAAAATTGTATTAAATATCAATCAAAAACATCGTTATATCGAACTAAACAATATCGATGTATCGAAATTTTGTACAGATAATGGTATCGAAATTAATAGTGTCTAAATATCAATTTTCCTATATTCTAACAACGGATCGTTTTACCTACCCAACTGAGAAATCTGTCAAAATTTGACTGCTGGTATAGAAAACGATACGTTGCTTCAGTTTCATGAATCAGTTTCAATGGCGGCTTACTCTTGCGCTCGCGTCGAGTGATTTGACCATCCTGCCTGAGCTCCAAGCTTCAATCCAAACATGTCGGGATGTCTAATATTACCCACATTCATCAAGTTACAAAGACTTAGCCGAAACACTATCCAAAATAGAGCCCTTTATTATATCATTTATATATTGTCACTATCCAAAATAGAGCCCTTTGTTTTATCATATTATTATAAACAACTACTCTACAGCTTCCTTGTTACTTTCAGAGAAACGATACGCGATACGGTTACGTTTGTAATTATATTTCTGGGGATCATGCCCAATGGAACGTTAACAGTGGCTGTCTTATTTCTCAACTAAATAGTATTTTGTAATTTATAACAATCATTCTGGATTCGCCACTGGTAAGCAATACAAATGCATGCCTATCGATATCGATAATAATAGTAACTGGCCCAACATCGGGCCGCATTAGGGCGCAGCGGTTTTTTTGGAATTGATTTTAAGCAAAATATGTGACATATCCTCTTTATTACTTATGTGCTCCACAATTAAATGTTAAGAGACTTAGTTACTTAAAGTGAGAACTAACACAGCTACTAGTATAAATCTAGGTAGTTTACTAGGTAGACTTGGTGAACGAAAGCCGTGTCTGCAGCTCAGACGTACTCATTTTGGCGGAATTGAACTTTAAGTATTGATTTAACAGTCATGGTTGAGCTTATACAAAGGTACGGGTTTGATGAAAAACTACCGTAGTAGTAGTTGATAGATTCTGGTGTTACATTGCGGAAGTCCATATTGACATTAATGAAATCAATTGCTTTGCTAATCTGCCATTTCCTTTGGGTTCGCGGATTAGCAAAGCAATTGATTCCATTAATACCGTAGTACCTAGTAGTATTTTTAGAATCTTACTATAGGTTCTTATTAGATTTAATTAGCGTTGTAATTTAACATCAACTAATTTACTCACTTAATCATAATTTTCAAAGAACAATTGCCCATTAATCGTCTCTCGTTTATTAACCTACATACATAATTATGAATGCTTAATTCTGCTGAAAAAGACCGTGAAATATAGATTACAGTTTTTGCTTTGCCACCTTTGTATTTTAATGAGTAGATAGATATTAAATAATAATAATAAATCGATGATTATATTTTTACTTTCTTATTTGGTTATTATGCTAACAAAGAATTACAATAAATAATTAATAGATTCAGGCGTTACTTTGCGGAGGTCCATATCAACAAACAAATCATGTCAAATCATGTTATTTCATCACAAGAAATATATTTCAAATAAGGCTATTTACCTATTTTATTGTGGCACTTTTGCAAAAAAGACTTACCAAGTTTGCATACAACTTTTCTCATCCTAAAAAAACTAGGTACCTATAAAGAACCTTCTTTGACCCATTTATAATATCTACTATGATTAGTCTACTCAGTCCACATTTCACATTCCATTTGCATACTACAACAATAAGGTTTATGCTAATGCCGTTTCGGTTGATGAATGTGGGTCTGAAACGGTTGGCGCATCCCGGCACCGACCTGTGCTATATAGGTATAGCACAGCCACAGCACAGCCTTATGCGCTTTATATAACACCGCGAGCCTTCGCGCTAATCGTTTAGCATCCTATTGTAAAAATAAACCAAGAGTTGCAATTTTTGAATCTCACCAGTGCAGTGGCCTTAACATGACTGGCCTAGTTTAGTTTATCTCTATCTGCGTCTCTTTCTTATGACACTAGTTAGACAGAGACACAGGGAGGGGTTAAACTAAACCCAGACTGTCATGTTAGGGCCGCAGGTGTCTAAAGCTTACCAAATTGGCCTAATTTTTATGAAAAACGGCCTTTTTGGTGAGCTTCAGTCACCCGGTGTGATTCAAAAATCGCATTCCATTTCATATTCGTTTTGAACAACCCCTGTCTAGATTGCAGTAAAATTGGAATACAGTTATTATAAAATAACTCCTAAGCATTATATTGAAACGTAACAATACTAACATAAGTCTAAGATATCCCTCAGTGCATCCATTATTTTTGGTACTTTTTAGACAGTTGTCGATAATGTAACGCTTGTGTGGACGAATTTCTTTTCATAATGATAACAATTTTTAATAGTTTGAAAAGGAAAGAAAAAAACGTTTCTTCTCCGCAGAATCTTCCCTTTTCCGAAGCGCTAGTAGATTTAGACATGTAAAAGAGCCTATATGGCCTATACTTGCAAAATATTTTTTTCATTTTAATTTTCATGGCTAGCTCCTCTCATTATGGCATGGCGACCACTGGAGATTGAACTCGGTACCTCACAATCACGAGTCAACCCCCTTGGCCACTAGTCCACCAACGCAGTTGGCAAACATTACGTATAGTATTTTTTTGTTACTTTCACAAATTTTTAATAAAATGTTTTTATAATTTCAGGAAAGAACACAACCGTGTTCATTGGGCTCAATGTCAACCGAGTTTCGGGAGTCGACGAGAACAAGGAGGTTAATAAAATTTTATTTATTTATTTTTTCATCATTTTTCTACGTAGTTTACCTTTGTTTAACTACTTAGAAATTCATTGAATAAAACTACAACTAAGGAAATAGGTATAAGCACTTTTTGAGGCCTGATAGTTCAACCTAAGGTCCAAGCGTGATAGATTGGGATTAAAGTAACCATAAACGAGTAGTGGGGTGATTTTTGACGCTTAAGTGCTCGACATTCGCCGGCCGCGCGCCAATCAATGCCGTCTAAAATATACGCTCAAGTATTTGATTGACCCGCGGCTCGAAAGTCAAAATTCGACCCGCGGGTGCTCAATTTTTGAACCTGACCGCCGCAAGTAATTGTTAGCGTAATGACCAATTGCCACCGATTTTCAAAAGTTCGTATTTTAAACTCACCGTTCTATAATTCTCATGTCTATGATGTCAACACGAGTATCCCCTCCCACTTGAAATTGAAACCAATACCCAACAATCACACTAAGGCTGCTTCTCCACCAGAGATGTGCGAGGATGCGTAGCGAGGGATGTGTTTATAAGAACCAATAGAGGTAGAATCGCTTCATTTACCTCGCCTCGGTCAGCACAGCTCTGATGGAAACGGCTCATTGGTTCTTTACAAACACATCCCTCGCTACGCATCCTCGTACATCTTTGGTGGAAACGCAGTCTAAGTAGGCGTTCGATAGAGTTCGACGAGTTGCGACACTTTATTCAAAGAATCTGAAACCAGCGACACTAAGCAGCGCAGCACCTTTAGACCGCCCGATTTTTTGGTTGTTTATTCATTCGTGTTCGAATTACTATAGTTACTACTATGATGGTTTACGACGATAGTTTCTACTAGTTTTTATTTGGGTAGGCATTCTTAAAAAGTAAATTAAAGACCCCATAAAACCGATAGTAGCTACATGCCACTGTGACATAGGATGGAAAGGACTCATATACGTAGCCTCATGTCAGGTTGTATAAAAATCAGTACAATTAACTTTTTGTTACATTTTCTGCAATAACCAAATCTAAGCTAGAGTCAAATCAACCAATCAAAAACACACTCAATCTAAAATAAAATCAAAAAAATAAATTAGAACAAATTGTCATACTTTACATTAAAAAATAACTCCTGAGTTTAACACTAACATAGTCGTGCAAAACAGCTGCGTATGTGTGTCATATATTTACACATATATGCAATAGGGGTAGGATGATCAACTCTATGTCTTAATTTTACAGTACATGTCATCTAAATTTACAGGATTTAAGGAAAAATAAGGGACAAAGCCTTTATGGTATGATATGGTATGATATGGTCCTGTATTTCTCTTATTAACAGGACACGGTGAAGATGATCGCTGAAAAACGGGACGTCCTGTAAAATACTGGACAGTTGGCCATCCTAAATAGGAGTTTTAACGTTGCACACGCGAAGCTTTGCAGGGAAGATAAGTAATTTGTTAAAAATTACTGATTATAAATACTGTCAATTGTTTTTCCCAAGGAAATAACCCTCGACGTGTTCCTGCAAGTGTCGTGGCAGGACTCGCGGCTGCGCGTGGGCATGCCGTTCATTGACCTGCCCTGGGAATTCCGGCAGCTCATCTGGACGCCCGACCTCTACATTTGGCAGCTCCAGACCATGCGGATCCTCTCAGTGCTGCAGGAAATGGCCTCGCTGCGGCTCTACTCCAATAGCACCGTCTCAGTCAGTATTGGGTTCGTCTATTATCTATTTATTACAAGTTTACTTAGACAAAATAAGTTTCTTCAAAAATTTAGTTTTTAGAACAAGCTTTTTTGTTGATTTTACTTCAATTACGTTGTCGGATGGCGATGCAATATTGATTTTTTATTCGCACCTCGAGGTCTAATTTTTATTGTGGACATATAGCACTTGAATATTCCACTGTCCAACTAGCTTTAAATATCTAAAAAGGATAGAAATTACGAGGGCAGGTCCAAATGTTTCTATCCTAATTCAAACGATATCCGTGTTCACTCCTTTGTTAATGGTGAGAACCTATTGTAACTTCAAAAAACATTATACATCACTTTCAAGTGGAAATGTAGAGACAACAGTGTTAATGAAGTCTATAAATAATACTCTGTCCTATGAAGTATAAGAATCTACTATAATGTAACAAGAGCAGACAATGTGTTTCCACATCAGTGAAGAATGTTTGTGTCTGATCTTAATCAGATGAAAGCCGAAATACAATTTTAAGCGATATTTTAATGTCAGTGACAAATAAAACTGACTATCGTAGAAGCGTTGACATCTAAACTGTGAATTTATGGGGCGTTGAAAGTTTAGTTTCTGCTACAGTTCGAGTGACAGTTTAACAGTAATAGCCTCGGGTCTTGTATTTAAGATTTGATTTGTGTGTGAATAAAATGCTATTAATTTATTTTAGCGCGACGATAACAATAAAATGCCAGATGGACTTCGTCCTGTACCCTTTAGACGTGCAAAACTGCGCCATCGATTTTAGTAGCTGTAAGTATTATTAATTTATCTAATAACCATTTTCTGAAAATTAAGCGGGTTACTTTCTAGACCTCGATATCGCTGCCTAATTTTAAACGTTAAATTTTTTTAAACTATATTGTTCGCAATACAATTCATCCAATTTTGCAAAACAATTTTTTTTTTAAGTGGTAATTAAACTTGAGGATTCCTCTTAAAATGATAAAAATATAAAACGAAAGCGGTTGCTTTTGTCTTCATCGAGTTGAAAATAGGATTTGATTTTCGCTCTTTGTATTATGAAAGTGAAAAAAGTATCACACCCACTTGTTTACTTTTAAGGCCTGACGTTTTAATAGTATCAGTAGCCCAATACAAATAAAAGCTCTTTTTGAAAATGAAGAAGTATTTTTTAATTAAATTGGTTACAATAACTGGTAGGTTGGGACCTCTTGATAAGTATACGGAATATCTGTGTCAAGAGCCCCCCTTAGCTCTAATATACTTCAGAAGATCCTATGTTTTCTAGTAAAGCTGACGTCTTTTCTCTATCTCCAGATAAATACACTGCGGAGTACGTGCGTTTCGAGTGGCGCGAGGTGCCGCCGTGGCTGGGCTGGGGGCTGATCGGCGGCCAGCGCAACCAGTTCCGCCTGCCCAAATACGTAGTCAGCTTCACAACGGACAAAAGTAAACATTATGCCCAATATGGTGAAGGTAAATGTATATTTATTGCTTTGCGCTTAAGTTTGCGCCTCATAAATCACTAATCATGTACGTATCCGAATATTTTAGACCGAGCGTGAATGTGATTTAGACCAGACATCTGATCATAGTTTAGACTAGGTTGAAAGTCTTTAAACAAACTAATTATCAAGATTTTGTTGAATGTCCTTTCCATGTATATAGAAATGATAATTAAGATTTGAATAATAGAAAAGTGCAAATTTTAGTCAATAGTCAAAATCGGATTCCGCCTCGGTCTGACTCTACTAATATTGCTACGCGCTGTCGCTTGACGCTGGCATGTTGCAAGGTCGCTGGGTTCGGATGAAGCTGTAACTTATGACTGTACCAAATACCACCAAAGAAAAGATACTCAAATGCTCGTCGTCCCTTTTCGACACATTAGCGACTCACTGCGTACTCAAAAGGAACGGCAAGCATTTGATTCCTCTCTCAGCTCCTAACGTTTTGTATAAGTACATTATCGTTGCCTTGTTCAGCCATCCAGTCATCCGCGCCTAGCAAATGATACCTTTCTGTTCTTAGTGTTGAGTCATGTGTTGTTAGTCGGTTCTTTTTCTGTTTCCTTCTAATTTGTGTTTTCATAATCATAGAGTGTGATGTACTTAATAAGCTAATAATTATTAGGCTTAGTTGTTAGTGATATGTGTGATGTCGTTGGAGTTAAAAGTAATTACTTTATATTTTTAAATGTGATGTCCTGTGTTAGTACATGAATGTAAAGAGCTATGTTGTGTTGATAAAAGTTGTAGGTAGCCTGTAATCTAAAATTAAACGTCAGTCAGTGGTAGTCAGAGTTCCATTGTGAGTTACTTTGTATAAATATCAACTGCAATTAGAAGTATGTATAACTAAGCAAAGAAGAGTAGGTGTCTAGATTACACAATGCACAAGTAAACAGTTCACCATACTTTTGTTATCAGTCAAAAACACTATGCTAGATGTATGAATTGTACCTATTAGCCATCTCACTTCAACAGTCTGTAGATAAATGCAATTTCTTTCAGACGATATTTTAATGTCCACTGTTATGCCTCTAGGCGAGCATTCAGCGGCGCGGCTGCAGATCACTCTGTCTAGGGAGCTGCGAGGGTACCTCTTGGAGAGCTACTTGCCGTCGTCACTGTTCGTCATCATCTCGTGGGGCAGCTTTTGCGTCATCCCGGAGATCGTACCGGGCCGCATGGTGCTGCTCGTCACCACGCTGCTGTCACTCGTCACTATGTTCGATACGGTCAGGTTAGTGTGTCAAACGAACTAGATCAATTGTGTATTAACACATCTCAGAATTACGCATTATGAAACAATTACCTATTTAATACAAGGTTCAGTATTAACAGAATATCACAGTACCGAAATGGTTATATTCTCAGGAATTGGTTATATTGAATTGCAATTCCCTTCTTAGTAAGAGCATATGTCAAATGACCAACCAATGCAACACAGGAACTTAGATTGACACTAAAGCTAAATAAAAACCATTCGCTCTTACCATTTCTTCATCTAAACTTAATTACCTTTCCTCAGCACAAATTCGCCGGACGCTCTGGAACTGAAGTGCATCGAGGTCTGGCTGATCTCGTGCACGATCTTTGTCTTCCTGGCGCTGCTAGAGTACTTCGTGGTGTTGTTCGGTATTCGCTACGACAAGAGTTGGTGCCAGCGGCGGCAGGACCTGCGTCGTGCCGCTTCTGCTGCGCAGCTCGGACCGCCGCCTCTCCACGTCAACCATTCACAGGTGCTAACGCTATTACAACTTAGTGCATGGAAAGTAGCCTTCCACTCTATTTTCTCTACATAGTTCGCTTCTTTTGCCACTATTATTTCACACAATCCGCCACAAGACGAGAGTGGATCTCAATACCCCCTTGCCAGGTCAACCCGAATAGATCGGACACAACTGCATGCAGTTGATCCCAGGCCATAAATTATTATTTTCTTGCGATTCCAGAGGTTGAGTTGCACTCCCGTGACAGGCACCCCTCAGGGCGGGGTCTTCTCCCCGCAGCTGAGCGCCGAAGACGAGGGCCTCAAGCAACAGTTTTCGCATCAGACCATTCAAAGGGTAAATATTAACCGATCTTTACAACCTTAGTTCCTGATACGTTCATAGCGTAGACTGTATTAGTACTGTAGAATAATGTCTTTTGCAAATAACATTCATTGAGTAGGCAACTCTGTGCCACTAACGTTTGCTCTGTGTGTTTAGGAATCTGCCTAAATTATGTTTTAAACTTAGGTAACCAATTTCTAGTCATCCCTCTCGGGGAAAAGGAATTGGAGAAAAAATAAGGTTGGAACTGAATCAAGATCAGGTAGTAAGGTAAAGACAAAACCAAAAAACACGCTGCACTGTGTGGCTGTAGCTCAACGAAGTATGGTTGTAGAAGGACACGATTAGGTGGACAAACCGTATAATTTGTGGTAGATCACGACAGCCGTCAACATCACGCGCAAGACTAGGCTATAAGTTTCCGGCAACTATTCCAACGACTTTCCTTCCTTTGCTCCTATTGCTCTTCTGTTGACGCTGTGCTGTAAGTACTTACATGTGCTAGACGCTAAGTTCATTTGAATCTCGCTTACGTATGTAGAACATATTTAAGATTTTAATCAAATTGTATATTGTGTGCACAGCTTTCAGCGCATGTTAGGCCTACTCGATGTGTAACCGTATTTTAGGCTCGCGGAGGGAGGCCAATTTTTGATAAAAGTGTACAGAGCATGTCAATCTATCTTTGTTGAAGTACTTGTTGTTTATTTATTAAATTGTTGATGGTTGGTAGGATTCCCCGCCGATAATGGACACGATGGAGCGAAGCGGGTCGGAGGGGGTGCTGGCGCGGCTCGGCGCGTGCGTATACAAGGGCATCATGTTTTGTGGTGCCCAGCACGGGGCCCTCGACCGCATCGCGCTCATGGTCTTCCCAATGTGTTTCGTGCTCTTCGCCATCATATACTGGACCACGTACCTCAGTGAAGCGTATCGTGTTTCCCGGTTCCTGACTTAATTTTGATAGGATGTGACATTTATAACGCGCATTAAAATGTGACTAAAAGTGCCTGTGCAAAGACGTTGTGAGTTATTTGTACATATTATTATTAGACAAATGCTAGTCGATTATACAACGTTAGTTTTACAACCTACGATCCTTCTATGTAAGTTAGGTTAATTTTTACAACGAAATTTTAAATATTTAGGTCGAGTTATCTGCAAGTGTTCCGTTATTGTTAAAATAATTAGACAATTGATATTATGTCTTGCTGCTTCGTATGAATGAATTTTAAAAAAGCTTGGGAAAGTTCCGATTTCTTCGAGAAAAATATTGCCTTAAAAAAACATAATCCAGGTGTATATAGATACCTAAATGCAAAAACTATAAGTATAACCGTCCATAACCATAATCGAGAGTGCCTTTGATAATAACATACATATTCTTAACTACTTCTTAGAGCAACTTATAATGCCTTAAGTATCTACTTAATTAGCCAATTGCATCAACGACCTTCGCTTTGAGCTTATATTTACGATTATTCACGAACTTCTTAAGAAATTACATAATTATATAAGTACTCTATTGATACTCTATGTCCTTGGGTATATTGTGTACCAAAACTTTATTTGACTTCTTTTCTTATTCTAAGTACAAATATGTAGTAGGTACCTACCTAATCATTCGAAAATTCTGTACTAACTCCAGTACCTAAGAGCACATGGGTAATTGGGTGGGTACAAACATATGTTACCTAGACCTGTTATATCTAGTAGATATATTTTGCTAGCCTAGTCGCCTGACTATTGTTTGCTCTTAAAATACTTTTGGGAGCAAAAGGGACCACTATATAAAGTATCTAAATTAACTTGTAAACGGTCTGTATACTCGGGTTTTTTTTTATACAACATAGGAAGGCAAACAAGCAAGTGGGTCACCTGATGGTAAGTGATCACCACCGCCTATAGACACCTGCAACAACAAAGAGAGTGCAGATGCGTTGCCAACCCAGTGGGCTAAGATGGAATACCTATTGTGCCAGTAATTACACCGGCTGTCTTGCTCTCCACGCCGGAACACAACAGTGCAAGCACTGCTGCTTAGCGGCAGGATTAGCGAGCAAGATGGTGGTAGCGATCCGGACGGACCTTGCACAAGGTCCTACCACCCGCAAGGTGCTTTGCCTTGTTAAAATATTTCTTTTAATGAAGTCAATTTACGAAGAGAAAACTAAAATCTGATCTATAAAAAGATGAGATGGCCTAGAATGTAAACTATGATAGTTATCTTATGCCGCGTTTTTTTAATCGGTCGTTTTAGCTGCCAACCATTTTTGTCAGTTTCCCATAAAAAATATGTCAATATTATGTAAAATGATTCATGGTTTGTATACTTGTATAAACCAGCCATTAGGTGTTCACCGCCTTATCATACTAGCATGTACAACAGAAGTTTTGTTCAGGAGCCCTAGCACGCTAGCTTTTATGGATATCATAAAGCATATATCCCTTTCTAACCAGTGAGCGTGTGCGAGAAGGACGGATGCTTTTATGTGTGCGATAAACGCTAGTGTCCTAGTAGAGCAGCTATTTCTACGTACGTCCCTTTCTTAAGACACTAGTTCGGCAGAGACTCGGGGAGGGATTTAATTAATCCTGGGTCGGTCATGTTAGGGCCACTAGGAGAGTTAACTGTCGTATCTAACAACTGTCGTATCTGACTTAGCCAATGCTTTTTTTACAAGGATTACAAGAGTAATGGCCACGTAGTCTTGGTATTATATGGCTATATTGCTACTTGGGATGTCCTGTCCTGGGACCAATCTGAAGATCATCTCGGTCATAGTGACATAAGTAGCATATGCTGAGATTGGTACGTACCCATTGTCAAACAAAGTGTATAAGTAAAAATGTATATTTAGTTTTAAATCAACTTGTTAACGCTGATTCTATTAGATACTACGTTTGTGGCATTAAAATTTAGTTGTTATTTATTATTAACAGTTTAAAATACGGTTACGACAGTTAACAGGAAGGGGGAATATATGTATATTGGCGCTGTGACTTTTGGCCGTTAGGTAGATGATCTCGTGAGTACCTAAATTTGGTAAATCATTTCGGTAATTCGCATGTAATTCGAGATTGATTCGGTATTCAAGGGCGAATGCGGGAGTGGGGGTCATGGAGTTCATGAGCCCCCTGTGGCCCTAACAAGACTGGCCAAGTTTAGTTTATCTCTATCTGCGCCCCTTTCTTATGACACTAGTTAGACAGACACAGGGAGGGATTAAACTAAACCTGGGCTGTCATGTTAGGGCCGCTGGGCTGGGTCCAGGGCGACCACTGGTAATATTTCTATCTAATTGATGACCCTGTCTCGATTGAACTTCGACTACCTCCTAACTTGGATGCAGGATCCCCTTGTCGGTATGATTGGTTAAAAAAAACTATTTTAATTTGTTTTTAATTATAGATTTTAAATACCAATTGTTTTAGTGTTATGTGCTATTCTTAGTTACAATTTGTTTTTTTTAATTTATACCTAACAATTTCGATTAGTTCTTAAAATAATGAGACCAACATAATTAAGTATCTGCTAAACATTATTTTGTATGGTGCAATACTTATGTATAAATTGAAATATACATACCTAAAGTAATTTTAAATTTATGTACTTAAGTATATACTTACTTAACATAATAATACCAACTACCTATCTGTGGGTAGAAAGCTAGATGTATTTTATTCCTACGAATTATGTAATTATATAGGTTATTATATATACATTATGAAATTATCATCTTTGGTCGCTATGTATAATGCGCGTCATGTACAGTAATGTACAGTCAAGGAAATTGAAACACGTACCACCGTAGAACCTAGTCGAAGAGACATACGTATGACATTTGTATGACATAGCCTGGCGTTTAACACGTCGCGTCATTGCGATAGGGTTCTAAGGTGGTAAGTGAATATATTTCCCCTACTGTACAGACATGTTCAGTTTAATTTTATACATACCTAAAGGCGTATGTATACAGCATCATATTCGGGGGGGGGGGGTCGTGCTACCAACAGGTAACCTTAATGCATACATACAATTGTACCGTTTGTGCCCAAATAGACATGAAAACATGATACACTACAGATGGTTCGCTGATGTGATGGCAAGGTTTGCTTCTCGGGAGGCGCTTGCAAACTCCAGCCCCTCCCCCCCCCCCCCCTCCCCCCCTGTATATGCCAACGTTAATATCTTAATTTTAATAGTACAGGTAACACAACAGAGTTGAGGTAAACGATAATAATACTTACACGGCGACTACACGTCGCCATATAATACAAAACAAATTTGAAAATTCGAAACAAACTCGACTTATGGACAAACATAATATGACATGCAGCAGTCTGCGTGACCACAACTCTAGTTGCGTTATCGTAACGACATCTTCAGTGAATTTGGGAAATAAAATATTCATAAAATACTTAGGTACTTACTTTACACATTCACAATACGCGTTTTGGTGGTTTCACCCTGGACCGCTATCACAATTTTGGTGTCATTTGAACGCATATGTGCGTTAGCGGTCTCTAGAGAAAGTTCAAAACTGACGAAGTGCGAGGATCGCATGCGGACAGTTCTGTACCACCGTACTACGTGGTACTACTACAGAAACGCCGAAATTAAAACAAAGACTCTACCATAGATGGCGTGAAGATCAAAAAACACTTTTTGGGTATGGATCTCTGTTTCTTTATTATTATTTGTTGTTATAGCGGCAACAGTAATACACCTGTTGCAGTTTATACTACACCCCTGTGATAGAGAGACAGACGGACGGACGGTGACGGAGGCTCAGTAATAGAGTCCCATTAGCATTTAGCACCCTTTGGGTACGGAACCCAAAAAAAAACGGTAGTTAATGCGTTAAGTTCCCACCAAAGTATGTTATGAATATTAATGTTATTATGTACCTACGAGTACTTATGATTTTCAAAATAGATATACATTATTGTAATACTGCTCAGTATAATTGTTTTACCTAGGTACCTACTATAGATGTATTTTTCCAATTTGATTTTAATTATTTAATTACAACTGCCTAACTGGTTAGGTATTAGCTCTTTAGTTCTCACATCTAGTCAATATGCTAAGTATATTATATTTTGACCCAGAATTAAATACTTGCCCAAAACGTATTCGAAAATACGATTAAAAACATGCCTAGTGCGCTAACATTTTTTATGATGATTATAAACTCTACTTCTTTAAAATAGGTAGGCATCATTACAATGTGGAATTAAGGTTCAAGTTCAGTCTACCGAAGCTCGCTTAGTTCTAGTTACAGTCAGCCTCAGGAGTAGCTAAACACTTGAGAACCTTGTCGTAGTAACGTAAGAAAAGAGAATTGCTCGAATTTGTCACATTACCTACTGACAGCGACATGGTACTAAAATGTTCAGCAACATCTGAGGCTGACGGTACCTGTTAAGCCGCATCCTCATACTTTCGCATCCACTTGTATCTTCACACCGCATTACTGCATCATATAGTGATATGGTCTGGCAAAATGTAGAACAGAGGTACAGAACCACTGTTGACCAATGTGGTTAAAAGCAGGGGCGTATTTAAAGATTTGGCCCCCGAACCATTTAGCTTTGGCGCCCCATTACATGACGATAAAGTATTTCATTTTAGGGGCGGCCGCCGCCCCTCGCAGCCTGGCGCCCCGGGCCATGGCCCGGATGGCCCTAGGATAAATACGCCCCTGGTTAAACGTCAATGAGCTCTTTCTTCGTCCTTACGCTAGTCTATACTAAATTTATTTATGATTTTATCTAAGTATCTATACCTATATTATCTATGTATAAGCTCATAGCACAAGCAGCTATAGTTGCTTAATTTTGGACTGGGTCAGTTGGCGTTAGGTAAGATATAATTTATTTGTTTAGACATTCTTATTCACCTCCACCTTGGTTTACATGAATTTTATAACAATACCAACTCCTGAATTTTAGTATGTACTTGTACATACAAGGATAATATGGTGATAATTTTGCTCAATGACATAAAATTAAAGCAATAGAAATTCTAGCTGCATTGACTCGTGGCCCTAGGCTAACATGACTGTCCAAGGATATTTTATCTCTCTGCGAGACCTTCTCGTACGAAACTAGTTCGAGAGAACTCCACGAAAAGATAAGTTGGATTTGGGCGGCCATGTTAGAGCCGTTGACGTATTTGACAGCAATATGTAACGCCTGAATTCAAGAATTAGAAAATCTTAAATTCCGGGGCTACTTTCCCGTACTACCTAGTACCTAGTATTAACTTACCTACTCGAGTTGCCTATATTAATTGAACTCAATAATGATCCTATATTTCTAGTTGATATTTAGTATCGTGTATATTATGCATCCATTTGGTATCTACGCGGCAAAAGCGAGAAATGCGAATGCACTGTTAACTCGGCGGCCATCTTGTTAATTTTCAAAATTTAATTTAATATTTTATGAAGTTATCGATAGCAGCTTTCTTATTCTACACAAATGCCTGTTGAGGAAATATTAGCTCATAAATGTGTGCCTTTTCTATGATATTGTGCTCGTTACTCGCAATTACAAGTGTAATAATAATTGAATCGTGTAAAGGGGCAGTATTAAATAGTAGTTTGAATTCTTAGTCAATATTAATTTTAAACTTTATTAATAATATTCTGTAAATAATGAAAATAATGAAATAAAAGACATTATTTTAAATTCAATACTAGTTTTATTCCTAGCGCTGAACATCAACAGTTATAAATTATCTACTTATTTTATCTAACATACACTATCACCATAATTTGTGTGGGTATCTATTATCAAATCCAGTGTTTTTTAAACTTATTAAAGCCGCGCTCCCAGAATGTCATTAAAAACTTAGGGCCCCTAAAATGACGCGAAAAACTCTTGCAGCCTAGGTTTTTTCTCAACAATTCAAATTCAAAACAAATTTTTGTTACGCATTTCCAGAATCTTAGAGAAGCTTGCTATAAGCGTACGGGGGCCACTGCGAACGGAAATCGCGTAGTATACGCGCGGCGACGGATCAATACGATAAGTATTTACATTTGCCAATCCTTTTTTAGGTTTTGTCGCTGTAACTTCATCCACAATAATTAAATTATAATTGAAATTACTCCAGTTGACACCACTCTCGCCTCATTGGACACGCACTCCTCGCGTGCCAGTCTTGTAAGCGGTTGATACGCGCCTCCACCGATTGCTATGTTCAGTCCCTAATTTGATAAAAGAGATGTAGGTAGGCTTAACAATCTTTAAGTTAGCAGATTGAAGTGGCAGTAGGCTGGCCACATTTTTGATAAAACGGATAGCCGTTGGTACAAGCATATATGTTCTGGAGTGGAGACCACGTCTTGGCAAACGTAGCGTGGGCCGCCCTCCACCCAAATGGTGAGACGACCTATACAGGCAGGCGGGAGGCGACCGGATGCGTAACGCAGAGAACAGGGCATTATGACAGTGGACTTCTGTGGGCTGAGATGATGATGGTGAAGTGGTGATATTAGGGGAAAATTGCAATGTTTAATTTTATTAGCAGCACCTAACACTGAAGCTCAACCCGCCCGGAACAGGGACGCGACCTATACTTTGAAAAACACTGGTTTAGTCGTATCCATAGTAAGAGGCGTCTCTGAGGATTCTGATCATATCATCAGAGTTTCTCCTTATCCGCCTGCCAATGGGTTCTAAGTCGGCGTAGCATTTCGGGAAGACTTTTTCAATGATATCCACAGCTTCGGCTTTGCCGATCTGTCGGACCGCTAGCACCGAATACAGGGCTTTCGTTTTTACGCAGTCCTGAAAATAAATAATAAGATAATTACAGATTGGCTGCGTGCCCTATTACTGCGAGTACTTGTTTCAACGAGTTCGGACAACAGGTTAGCGATTCTTTGAGTTAGCTGGTCTCCATGAGCGGTGGTTATCACATTACTACTCTTGCTTGGAAGCTTGGAATCGACCTGGATTATAAACTTGCAAGATTAATCTACATAGGTTACTAACAAGTGCGGTTAAGTCCAATAAAAGCTTGTCATAAAAGCATGTAAAGTCAGTTTTTTTTAAATATCCATCTAACAAGAAGTAGGTAAATCTAAACAGCCACTACTGTGATGTCCGCTTGGACCACCTCTGATAGTCTGCTGGGTTCAATATGATGCATACAACTTGAGTGATCCAGGTGATCATTGGTAGCATTTAAACATAAGCGGCGTAAGGCAAAGACGCGGTATAGGTGCGTTGCTTTCATACAAATTTGCGAGCGCCGTGGGTCCGTCTGCTTAAGTACAAATGCTGCCGTAGTGGCCAATACAGCCAATACCTGGTGAGCCTTTTTGATCTTCGTCCAGGAAGCGTCACCCTGCGACCAGGCGCTGGTGAAGGAACAATGGGTGAGGTTGGCCGCCCGGATTTCGGAACATGCCAGATGTTCCATGTTCTTAAAGTTAAGCTCGTTGCGGCAGTAGTCGAACATGTGGATCATTTCGTGGACCAGGACGCCCTGCACCATGCCTTTCCTTGTGCTAACGTTCTGGCACACCACAATCTGGGGACAGGAGAATGTTAGAAGTAAAATTGTTTTGTAATAACAGTTGTATTTGTAGCTGAATTAAAGCAATTTGCATTCGGGTGAAAGACCTAGGTGTATTCCTATGGGCAGTGCCATAACTAAGCCCTGGATGGCCAAAAATGACCAGGAGCAAGTTTTGGGTCATGCATGGTACTTAGTAGCAATTTATAGAAGCTTGCACCAGGAGCATGAAAGGCTAGTTACAACACTGTCTATGGAAGGTTACTCCGGTGAGTGGTCAGAACCGCTGGCGGGTCATGGGCGTGGAGATTCTCAGGGCTCCCGGAGCAGTTTTATTCTGCTTTACTCTGCTATTTCTGCTTGGTGGCCCCACTTTTAACTGACAACTGTGTCACTTGAAAAAATGTTCCCCCATACTTCTTGAAGAGCCTTAACCTTGGCCTTCATAAGGTAAGAGTGAATAGGCATCTTCTGGGTGAGCGTGCTACATCCTCGGCTTCATCTTTATTTACCATCAGGTGAGATTGAGGCCAAACGCAAACCCATTTCCAATAAAATAAAATAAAAAGAGAATTTAAGCACCACATTACATGAAGGCAGCACCATTACAATGTATGATATACCAAAAATTAAATGTATTGTTACTCTGCTTACACTTGAAATAATTTTGACACTAAGCACACTAGTTTTTGCCATGGATATGGAGCATATACCTACCCCTTTCTAACCAGTCAGCATGTGTGAAATGAAGGGATGCCTTATATCTGCGATAAATACTAATACTAGTGTGGCACTACTATGGATTAGCGTTTATTAGAAATACTCAAATTAATTAACCTTCATGGCATAAAAGCTATAAGTACCTACCTCTAATTTTAACTACCAAATAAGTTCTATTTTTTTTCTTTATTTACTTGGCAACAATGATGAAATACTGTACTATTTATATGTATTAAAAATAATTAATATTGTGCAATTGTAAAATCTTCCTTAAATGCTATTTGAGAACTGACCTGATTAAGTTCTGGATCATAGCCTCCGCTCACAGAGTAGTCACAGACTTCACATGAAAAATGCCTCCGAATATCAATTGTGCTGTAACAAAACTCTTTATTTTAACTGTCGCCATAACCTGCACTGCAATCAGTTGTTGCTGTATGTTAATAACCTTAATTTGAATACAGTAGAATAATTAATAGACTCAGGCGTTACTTTACGGAGGTCCATATCAACAAACTGGAACAAATTACCTTGCTACTCCGCGAAACAATGCAATACAATGCAGTGTTTCGCGGAGTAGCAAGGTAATTTGTTCCAGTTTGTTGATACAGTAGAATAGCATATTAGAACTATAATCATGATCCTTGCTCGTCCACCAAAGCAACAGGGTGCACAATGTTATGGCGCTTTCTGCAAGTAAAAGCAAAACGGAGCTAGCGAGGTGGGGTTCTCGATCTACAGTTGTGTGGTACATTAAATCTAGTATGTTCATAGTAATGTTGGTTAGAAGATAAGCAGGGCAGATAGTAAACATCAGTTGCTTTTAGTAAAATAGCAGCATTTTAGTTTTAATATCTGAAAGCTGTGACACTTGATGAAAAAAGGAAAAAATTATACTGTTGACTGACCATCCAGAACTTTTTAACGCTTTCATCATAAGCTTAACAATAGGACCTGAAATCAAATTAAATGAGTATTAAATAAGCAACATACCAATTGAATAAGATCCCATAAACTTAACATTAGTTTAAACTTACTGGTTTTAACGCACTCTACGACATTCTGTTCACATTTTAATTTCTCCACATTTTCTTTGCCCTCTTTACCAATAAGAATGTTGCCGATTTTGGGTGTAAAAGTCCCGCGCCTTTCGGGATACAAATCATAACCCCATGCCTCTTCTTTTTTTCCTCCGGTCGGAGTTTGATTTTTATTGGGCTCAGTATCAGTTTTACTTTCTGACATTTTTAACTTAGATTGTGATAAACACTATAACTTTTTGCCATAAAAACATTTAAATTAGAGCTCCACACCATTAATTAAAACTCATATGATTTTGACACTTCAAAGAAGTAGCCAGCTACTATATCTCTCTAATCTGTGGAAGTGACAATTACGGTGACAATGACAGATTTGGTTTTTATCCCAATTTTTTTCTATCTAGGGAAAGGCAAAGGGGACTGAGTCCGTACAGCCAAATCTTTTGACAGATTTGTGTTCAATGTTTTAATCATAATTATAATACAAGACATGATCTATCAGTCTACCACATTTCATCTAAATCTGCCCAGCCATTAAGGCGTGATTAAGCAACAAACACCCAAATTTCCAAATATTTCAAGCTTTTCCATTCTTTTCCAAATTCCGTTACATTCGTAATTTTTTATCCTAATTCCGTTTCCCCGTTTGGTTAAGTGCGCCAAAAGCGCGATGAGCGATGCTTTAAAAAAAATACATTCCAAACTTTCGCATTTATAAGTAGGAAGTAAAATATATAAATATGAGCAAAAATAACTGTGCATAATAAAATATCTGTTCTCTTACTTATTTTTTATTATTTTTAAAAGACACCTCTGCTTATTACTATGATCCCAGTCAATAAACAAGCTTCTATCTTGTGGAAGTTTTAAATATTTCAATTCATTGGATTCTGAAAACAATAAGAAAAACAAATGTTAAATAAAACATAACACGCAGGTATTTAAAAATAGAATTAAAACAAATCAATCTGACTTCTGTGGGTTAAAATAGACATGGCATATAGCTTAGTAGGTACATATACATAGATAGGACAACATCCTTTACCTAGTGTTTCAAGAAAACTGGTAAAAGTTTCTTCATTGCGTATCATACTTGCAATATATACTTGTAGACAATCATTTGCATCAAAAAATCTTTTGATAACATTGCAAAGTGGTTGCAAAATCGAAGGATCATACACTATGTCAGCACCAATAAGTATATCAGGCACCAAATTGTTTTGAAGATCTTCCACATCATTCCAGTCTAACATCATGACATCTGTAAAAACATACATAATATATATTAATTGTTTTAAGACCTAATAAAAAAATTATGTGGATACCTAACATAAAAAACAAATTATTCATCACCATTACAAAATTGAAAAGACTAACCTATATTTAACACAGAATTCGATTCAGCATTATTGCCTTCACTGTTTCCAATAGGAAAATTAATTTCAATGTTTCTCTTAATAGTGTTTAGCACATCATAGTGGCAATCCGTTAACACAATAGAGTCAATTCCGCATTCTTTGGCTATTGTGATACCAGTGAATCCCACGCCAGAACCAAGTTCTAACACTTTTTTATCTGCAAACAAATCCTTGTTACCGAGAGCCCAGTCAGCTAACATCAATGCAGCCTGGAAATTAAAATTACCTATCATTATCTTACCAACTGAATCAAAAAATTAAGAGCTACTAAATTGATGTAAATTTATTACAAGAAATAATTTACATCAATTTAGTAGCTCTTAATTTTTTTTTTCATTATTATTTTAAAATAGTCATAAACATATGTATCATGCAAGTTACCTCCCAAGTTCGCATTCCAGTAGTCCCGTTGACAACCATATTATTTGTTTCCATTATTGTAATAATATTATGAGGATTATTATCAATAATGTAATGACGATAGCAAGTCTTTCTGCTTTCTTTTTTCATAACAGAGCAGAGGAAATTATAGCAGTCATCATGGATTTCGTGATAGGGTTCAATACAACTGATAAGTTTCTTAAAGAAAAGTTTGGAAAATTCATTATTGACAGGATAGTCCTGTAATAATTTATTATGAATTGTTGCATCTAGAAATGTTTGTTGAGTATCCCAAGACATCATCTTGGCTTCTTCAGGCTGGAATATAAACATCAATTTCAAATACCTAAATGTGTAACATTGATTTCCAATTAATATGAAAACTTTACAACTTACTTTGAATGAAAACGCTAAAAATCCTTTTAAATAGTATTTTACCAAGGTCAGAATAACTTCATCTATTTTATTTATCGTCGACATTATTTTTAATAACTTCCTTTGCTTTAAGAATATTCATTATAATTTCATTTCTTTATAATTTTGATCATTGCTTACTTGTTGAATCCAAATTAATTCCATTATGTCAGGGTTACCATATGTCCACCTTTCCCCGGATTTATTCTATAATTAAATTAGCGGGCGTCCGCGCGGAGGTTAAAATAATAATGTCATTTGTGAAACAAAAATGGTGTCAATAGTGTCCCAGTAAAACCCGACTGTCACATACCTAATTAATTAATCTAAACTATTCTAAGCAAGTCACTGTATCAATTTATCTAAATGATATTAAATGAGACTGTATTTTTGTAATTCGAGAGGTACTAAATTCAAAAGCGATAGTTGCCACTCGTTTTCAATTCTTTCAATAGAAAATATTTTTAAGAGTGACAAATCAAAAATATTATTATTATTTATACCATTGGCGTAAAAATTCCACGCGTTTCGATACGATTTCTGCGGACAACACTATCAGCTAATGTCAAATGTATTTTTTTGTTTCTCCCCTCTGGTAAAGGCAAAGAGATGTATCTTCATCAGCCAAGTAAAATGTTAACAGTTCATTATAGCTGTAATCTATGAAGGAAAAAATCATCCTCTCTGTGACGCCAACTTGGATGAAGGGCTAAAGCATGAATATAGCCTCAGTACTTGTCAAGTGTACATAGCCAAAGCTGTCAAAATGGTCACCATTGTGTGCGTCAAGGTAGTAAAACCTGCAAATTAATAAGAAAAACGTAGAGTATACTACCTTAATGTAAACATTACCATAGCCAAAGGTGACCATTTTGTCTATTGGTCATGTACAGGGTCTCAATTGAAGAGGAGTTTAGAGCATGTAGTCATCTCTTTTTGACACAGTGTATTGCCATTTAAAGTAAAGAGATCAGATAATAAAATATCGCTTTCAATTTTAACGCTCCTTCTATGCTGTACTATTTCTACGGACACCAAGTAAAGTATGTAAAATAAATTGATGTTTGTATGTGTAACGTTTGTTTTGATAATGTTTGTGTTAATTTAATTTATTTTATTAGCTGCAATCCATTCAGTAATAATGGAAAAATCAACAGCTACGACGCGTAAACGCAAAGCAAGAAATGTTGATGATAAACCAGAACCATCAAGTAAGAAGCTTAAAACTGAGAAAGATGTTAAACCAAAAGTGGCGGAAAAGAAGGAATCTACGAAAAAAGGCGGAACAAACAGAGCCAAGAAAGCCAAAGAAGATGTAATAGAGGAAACTGACCACGGAGATGATAATGTGTGGGATGAGGCCGAGATGCTTTCGCGCGTTGAGAGTGTAACGAAGCAGCTGGCTCAAAACTTTATAGCACTCCTATCCGAAGGATGCACCTTGCCATTTATTGCTAGGTATCGAAAGACTCTTGTGGACCACTTGATGCCTGATCGGTATGCATTTTTTTAATATATTTGAATGTAACAAGCTTTTTGTATGTAAAAAAGCGAGCTGCCCCAGCCTCGCTCAGGTGCAATTAGTATGTAATGTACATAAAAATCTTTTAAATGTTTGTAAAGACTATCAAGATATGTTGCGTGGTTTAAAATGAGTAAGATGCCAATTACACGGAGCAAGTTCTCGTATGCGTGTTGCATTCAATTGTGCTGCTCGATCAATCAATCAATCACATTACACTTTGGTAATGCCCCATGTAATGCAACTCACATGCAAGAACTCGTACCATGTAAATGGCCCTTATATAGCCGAAGATTTGATGAGGATTGAGGACAGTCAGGACCGGGTAGCACTCTGTTTTATACTATGTAAAGAAGATGGACTGCGTCTTGGACTTGCTTGCATAGCAGTTTACTAACTAGTATAAATAATTATGTATTTATAGACACAGCAAGACCAAGACCAAACATAGCAAGGCAAGGAGGTGTCTTCTATGAATTGCTACACAGTAAATACTGTTACAATTTTGTGATTTTTTTAGTGAAAAAAAATCAATGTATGAGCAAGGTATTTTTGGATAGATCCATAAAAATTATGTAGACGTTTCTAAGTGGCTCTATTTAAGTGAACAGTCAGTAAGATAAGTATAAATAAATAACAAGTGTCTATACAGTTCAGCCTTTACCTGTATTCCTTAAAGACATACATTTGCCTGCAACAAAGGCATTATATCTAATCTATTGTGTGGCTACAGAGGCTTTGTCACCTTTTTCAGTTTAGTAAATGTTTGTCTCAACAAATAAGTATGAAATTTTAGTTTTTCCCACAATCCTCATTCCAAAACAATTAATTGGAAAAATTTATGTTAATAATTTCATATCCTTTAAAACATCTTTAGGCTTCAGGACCTGTATGAAAGTTATCAAAATGTTTCTAATCTAAAGAAGAAAATCAAGTCTGTAATGGAAACCCTGAGGAAATCTAAGAAATTGACACCAGATATTGAGAAAAGCCTTCTGAATGCTCGAAATTTGTCAGAACTTGATTTAGTGGTAAGTTGATAGTTCATCGAGTTTTGGAATTATTTCTTAACACAAAACGGAACTTAATTTCTTTGGCAACAAGTTGTATGGGACTATTTTATTTTTAAATTTATATCAACAACCAAGAAGTTTAAAAACAAGACTGTGGCAAAGATATTTAATTATATTCAGGCAGCATAAAATCGATTTTGTAAACATACCATTAGAAATTTAAAGCAGATTATAAATCTAGAAACAAAACTGAGACTCAGTGCAATAACAAATTGCTTTCTTCTTGGTGCAACAATCTACTATTATAATTTAACATTTATTTTTAGTATGCACCATTGAAGAGCCATTCCTTGTCCCTGGCAGAGAAAGCCCGCAATCTGGGCTTAGAGCCATATGCTTTGAAACTGCTGAATGGTGACTATGTCAACTTGCAAATGTTGTGCGGTGATAATGAAGACTTGTCTTCTGTGGAAAAAGTTGAAAGTCACATAACACACATAGTAGCTGACATAATATACAAAGATACCCGAGTACTTGAACATATGAGAGACTTGTAAGTAAACCTAGGTACCTCTTAGTGCATTTTGTGATGAACTTTTAAATATTTTCTAAAGTCCAAGCTTCAGAACTTATTTTCTAATAAGTAAGTTTGTTGTAAGAATAAAGCTTTTGATTTAAGCTTTTTTTTTACGGTATTTTATTGTTGCATTGCCATCAGACCTACATACTACATACAATGCGCGTGCGAGTTGTTTGTAGTGTTAGTTGCGCGCTCATACTAAAACTCTGCAATCAACTCGCGCGCACTCTGTAGGTATCTGTACCACATTTGAAGCTGATCAGTCTCTTCGAAATTCGCTTGCAAGGTTTCATCCAAATATAAGGATTGACTACAAATAAACAAACCAATACAGCATAAGAGCTTGTTAAAATTAAATTAGTACCTCCAATGTCTTCACTGTAGAAAGTACTCTTGTTTTAATTAGCTCCTAATTTATTATTAACAAAACAAATTTCTTTTAGGAAGGAGGAAACTAGATTCACCTTACAAAGCAGTCGCACCAAAAGCTCAACAAAACCAAAAGAAAATGAAAACAAAAAGCCTGATTCCAAATCCGATCCGGAAACATACAAGTTGTACTTTGAATGGAAGTGCCCGGTGCATTTTGTTAAACCACATCAAACTTTGGCATTGAATAGAGGAGAAGACGAAAAAATATTGTCAGTCAAAGTGGTAGTTCCAGACTGGTTTCATCACAAGCTAGAAAGGCATGATATGAAATACATAACTTACATAAGCTGCTTGTGATTTCTTTTACGTTATGCGTATTTGTGTTTTGTATTAACAAAACTTTTATACTGAGTATTTATGAATCTGTTAATAGAATCACAGAAATTGAAGGTTGAATAGTTCAAAATTTTAAATTGATTATCTTTTAATTATTCAAATGATTCAAGATGATTGTTATAATGAGCCAAGACAATTCATATTCATATTCATGTTCCAGGTTTTGCTTGTCTTTGTGGAAGAGCAATCACTGGGTGCGCAAAGGTCTGGATGACGCGTACAATCGCCTCATCAAGCCATGGCTCTCAAGAAAAGTCAGGGCTGATCTAACAGCAGCAGCTCAGAAAGAGGCTGTGAAAACTTTTACAACTAACCTAGAGAAATATCTGTTGACTGAACCTATAAAAAATAGGAGAATAGCTGGCTTAGATCCTGGATTCAAAGCAGGTTGTAAGGTGAGTATTTTGATTCACCCATTACTAAGTACTTACATATATTAGTACATGTATGTAGTACAGAGGCATCCACACCTTCTCAGCATATATTTACCCACTGCTGAATTTATAACTCAGATTTTTGTGTCATTCTTGATTACACAAATCTTGTTTTGAAAAGATAATCTGCTGAGTTTCTTGCGGCGTTTCTTCTCAGCAGAATCTTACAGTTTCCGAAGCGCTAGTAGACTCAGACATGTAAAAATGTCCTATTTGCAAAAAAAAATACAATTTTTATTTTCATAGCCCAGGATAGCCCTGCATGGTTGGCATCAGCGTGTATACATATAAATACTGCATCAAACAACAATGTTCCTTAGAAACCGTATTATATTAATATTATTTTGGTGTTTTTTCTAGGTAGGAATCATAAATTCTGAAGGAGAAAAGATGGAAGCTGTTACTATTTACCCAAATCTGAGGCAAAATATGTCCAACGATTTTGCAGCTGTACAGCTGAAAAACCTATTAACTAAGAATAAGTATGTTGCCTCATTGTTTTCCGTTTTTTTTTGTCAAAACGCCAAATACTTTACTTTATTCAGTATTGCCAATGCAAATTATTAATATATTTTGTATTTTATTTTTGCATTTTGAAACTTGTCTTGTCACATTTATTGTTTGTATGAAAGCAACAATATAAGTTACAAAATGTAAAAGAAAAAACGTAATTTGCACATCGTCCTAAAAAAATCTTATTTTTTGATATATTTTTTTATTTGTTTAATGGAATCCACTTTTCAGTGTAGAGCTAATTGGTTTAGGTAATGGTACAGCTTGCCGTGAGACGGAAGCGTGGCTCAAATATCATGGTATATCACAAGATATCCCAGTTATTATTGTACCAGAACAAGGGGCATCTATTTATTCAATTAGCAAAGAAGCTCAAAAGGTAACATAAAAATATATTACTAAAAATAAGCTTGAAACAATAAATAAAATAAAAATTGAGTAAGAACGACAAAAACAAAAAGCAAAAACAACAGCGTAAATCGAATAATAGAACTAAAACCTATAAATAAAATACTTGGGTGCCCAGAAGGCCAGTTGCAATCCCTAGTTATATGGCAATGCTGATTCTTTGGGCAAGGAAATGAAATAGGCCATTGATGGCTCTGGTACCCGTCGCTTCTAAGTTTTGCCACTAGGGCCTTTAAAGTAGACTAGCCCCTCAATACTCCATATTTTCTATTTTGAATCCCAAACGGCTGAAACATGTAATTATTGCACATATTGTATTTACTCGATGTTTATTTATTTAATGCCTTTCAAATTTCAGGAACATCCAAACATGGACCCAAATCTAATATCGGCATTGTCAATAGCCAGGAGAGTACTGGATCCCTTGGGAGAGTTGATTAAAGTAAGTCTGCTACAGTAAATACGTGCGTGGTTTTATTGCTTTATTTGCATTTGATCAATAACACTTTTTTTTAGGTAGACCCAAAAAACCTAGGTGTTGGACTTTACCAACATGATATTCCACCTAAGATGTTGGATTCGGCACTAGATTGTGCAGTGGAAAAGATTGTTAGCTTAGTTGGAGTTGACATTAATACTGCGTCGGTAGCTCTGCTAAGGTAAATTAGCATCATCCACAAAGATACTACTTTCTGTGTATTTTTTGTGCTATCCTTTGATGTTGAGGTAAATTATCTTTCAGACGAATATCGGGTTTAAACGAAGGGCGAGCGAAGAAGATTCTAAATTACCGTCATGATAATGGTGGATTCAGCGCAAGAGCTGAAATAATGAAAGTGACAGGCATAGGAAAAATAACATTTCAGCAATGCGCCGGTTTTCTTAAAGTGCTAGGAGGAAGTGAAACCCTGGATGCCACAATTATTCACCCAGAAAGTTATGGAATTGCAAAACTGTACGTTATTTGGTTTTTGCCATATTACACGCCTGTTTACTATCATATAATGACTTGTTTTTTATTTAACAATTTCAGATTTGCCAAAAAACTAAGTGTCAACATTAAGGAACTTACTCAGCCGCATTTTTCTGAACTAGTGGATAGGAAGACATCGTCTATTGACATTGCAGCTGTTAGCAAAGAATTAAAAACTGACGTCAGCACATTAGAACTAATCATCAATGCATTCAAGCAGAAAACAAACGAAGATAACATTATTGTTTTTTGCAAGCCAGTGTACTCTATGGCAGTTCAAGCAACTGATCAAATAACAGAAGGATTAACCCTGACAGGTAATTTTGTCAAGATCATCTCTATATTTTTTGAAAAACCTTATTACTATTTAACACTTTATATAACTTTGGTCCATTTGTTTTAGGAGTTGTTCGCAACGTGGTTCCATTCGGATGCTTCGTCGACTGCGGTGTTGGTGAGAACGGTTTGATACACAGAAATCATTTAGGTGGAAATCAAACTCCTAAACTGGGTGACAGAGTGTCGGTCACTGTTATACCATCTACGAAGCCGAAAAAAATACAATTCCGACTTGAGAGGATTCTAGACTGATTTATCTTAAGTAGTAAGTACTAATCAAGTACTGCTTGAGAATGGTAACCTATGGGGTTTTTGTTATTTACTTACCTATGAATGAATGTGATGATAAGTATAGGTAGAATAATTTTAAGAAGTCATTAATAAATCTGACATTTGTAAACAATCGTACTTTATTGTTATAGACATGAAAATTAGAACTAAGGCACATTGATTAGGTTGGACTCATTTACTCTGCTTCGAAGATGGATATTTCGTGTTTAGGGTTGAGATTATGAACATGAAACACTGCTTTGTTGACGATAGCATCACATATTCCAGATGTTACTCTGATGATAAATGCAACAATGATGTAGTAAGCTTATAGTAAAACTAAAGCTATTGACAATAACAAAGCTGCAATGAAACTGCGCTACATACCTCCTGCTTAACTTTGGTTTTGCGTCCATTTCAAGTGCTTTAAGTAGTTGAGAATATGTTGGTATTTCTTCTTTGGAGTAGTACTCAATTTGGTACTTGAACATTTTGCTATGCAAAGCATCCCTGAAGTGGGAAGTTACTTTATTTATTTGGATTAGAGTATAAACATATATATAAATTTAAGCTAGAAAGAGAAATCATACCACAGTATTCCATCTATAATTCTTATAATATCAGCCATAGTCATGTTGTTGCCAGCCGGATTTTTGTCGCCGCCGCCGCTGTGATCGTGTAGGTCCGATGATAATAAATCGTAAGGAGGAGTCTATAAACAGTAATTAATAAATTTAAATTGGAAGCACTAAAGTCTCAAAGCTATTTGGTCAACGAAAGAAATAAGGTTGCATACTTATTACGTTTATCGGGACTTAAACGCGATAAAAAACTGTTTATTTATTTGCCTCGACGTTTCGGCCGCGTTGCAGCGGCCGTGGTCACGAGCAGACTGAAGTGGAGGGTGTCACCGCTGTTTCGCCGCGCGAGTTTTACGAACTACCCGCAGTAGTTAAGTACCGATAAACGCTCAGACAAAATAAATACTCAAAGGATAAACGTAATAAAAATGTGTGAAAATCGCGAAAGTTTAAAAGAATAAGTTGCAGTTTACCTGTTCCCACATCTGCTTCAAGAGCATTCTAGGGTATCCATCTCTTTGTCCCTTGGAAGATATAGACACCGTCAAAGACAAGTAAAACGGTTGCGGTTTTTTTATATCCACTACGTACGGAGGCGAATCGTTAATACCCTGAAAACAAACGTAATAAGAACGAGCAAGCACGTATCCTGATATTTTTAAATCGTTACTTACGGGATGGAAAAATCCTTCTTCAGTTATTATAAATTCTTGATTACATTTTTCAATTTTATTTCGTCTCAGTAGTTCATTTCGCTGATACCTTCTTCGTTCTGTTAAATCCAATAGTTCACATGCTACTGTTGTGCTGTAATGATGTTCGTTAGCTTTTATTATATTACGATTTATTCAGCTCAGTTCGTTGTTATATTGGTGGTCGCATGTTATGTTTATTGTAACTTAGTGAGTGCCGTGTCGCTGCGATAGATAGAAACGCTCCTTGCTATAGCAACGCTCGTGGTGACTGGTCAAAGCAAAAAAATCGCCTGTTTTTATCGCTTGCTGAATCGTGAATCCAATTATACTCAGCTTATATCTTACGTAAAAGTAGCAGGCTCCTGTAAGGTATAAACGGTCATAGTTATCCACTCCGAACATTTCGGCTGAATCACTCCCCAACATGGAGTCATCACTACGTTTACTATGTTAGCGATTCTTTCCCTGAAAATAATAATAATGGTCATTATGAAATAAAATTTATATCATAATGAAGTTTCTACTTTTTGAATTGCATTTTAACTTACGGTAACCATATGAATCGCATAATATGGTCAGTGTCGTTACAGATAGCTATCGCATCTCGGGATAGAGAGTGGGTGGGCATTATTGGAATAGTATAGTGCTCCACAGATAAAAATACCTCAAACAAAATAATAATTTAGTGGAGTGGGCTGGGGTTTCGTGGTTCCTATCTTAACTGATTTGATTACTTACAACTTCATTCCTGTAGGCTGATCTAATGATTTTATCCACAAAAAATGGCATATCAAGTCTCGTCTCTACACAGTTTGGCAAGCCACCTTGCCCTCTTACCATAATTTTTACTGTATCGTATCCAAAAGAGCATAAGAAAGTGACCTGTAATTATCGTGGATAAACAAATGAAATGCCTTAATCAAAATTGTATGTGTAGGTTGATATCCTACCTCATAATCGATCATTTCTGTGGGCATGAAAGCAAATGGTATAGCCAATTTGCCTAGTGGTGGGACTTCAGCGAAATACAAGAGGCATCGAATAACTGCGTCTGGAGTAATCATGTTTCCGCGCAAGAGGCGCCACGTTGTGAATACATCCGTTGGATTGTAGAGCCACACAATCTGTAATTTTTATTGATGTTTGTAACGTATCTAATACGAGTTACCGTCCAATGATTGGTAGTAAACTTACCCTTATAACTGGGTCCAAATTATTTATAGGCACTTTACCACAATCCAGTACCGCTAAATAGTCCGATGACTCCATATGCCGCCGTAAAGGTGTTAAAATTCCTTTAGAATTGAGATGCGCGTAAATATGTATGTACAGGAACAATGACCTTTGATTTGGCAACGTTAACCCGTAACATAACGTATTGAGGCCTTCGTAAGAATAATTGAAGCGTAGGTGGAGGAGAGCTGGGTTTTCAGGCTGGAATTTGTTCGTGTAACCTTAAAATTTATATGTTAATGCGATTTATAAACTTAAAAGGACTAAACATATACCGAAATAATGCCGTTGACCGGCGACAGTTCGACCAGAGGTCTGTGTATGCATGTATGCCTCCATTCGTACAACGATGTTCCAACTTTGATCTCGACCATTTCGCAGTCGCATATTTTGACCCTGCGCAGACTCCACGTGACGGGCGCGCGGTACACGCAGCCCATGACGAATATAAGCTCCACATGGCCATTGCGCACGCACAGGTCCGGACCGTACAGATGAACGTCTAACGGTTTATTTGGCCGGCAGTCCATTAAAGCTTTATTAAATCTGATTGTAAAAGAATTATTGAAAATGTATTCAAACTAATTTAGTAAAGTGAGACAAATCATACGTATTATGTCAACTGTCTCTTATTATAATATATATATATATATATATATATATATATATATATATATATATATATATAAAGTCTCATCGAGTCATCACTCACCCATCAACATTAGTAATATTCCAAACGCAGTGGTTGCTCAATATTACTGGACATTTCACAGAAATTGTCCGCTTCACCTTTAAAAAGCTAACCGATTAAAAACAGAGCAATAATGATAATTAAGTATCAAACAAAGTCAACGTACCTTTATGCTTGGATAGATTCCGTCATACCAGACTTTACATATTGTCTTTGTGATTGGCTGGATTTCTTCTATCTCATCAAATTCATTACGGAATAGTACAGTGAACATGATATTTATCTGCCTCGGGCCCGCCCCATCCGGAGTGACCGTCAGTTTCACTTCGCAATGATTCGATGGCTTAAGACTGTTCTATTTTAAAACATAATATTAATTCATTAGACTACCGTCTCTACCTAGTTACCATATCGTATTTTTTGAAATATCGATACGCACTATAGACGAGTCCATTTCAAGTCTGTCTCCGCTCCAATCATCCTCCAGTCCGGTAATTTCGTGATACAACTTTGATGTGAAGAAGCAAGAACCGTAGTTGTATAGAGTTACAGAATGGGTAGCGCTCTCTTTTACCACAATATCGTGGAGGTTATTCAGTCTGGGCAAAACCTAGTACGGAGGGATTTTAAAAAAATTAAGACTCACGTGTACATAGAGAGTCAGATTTAAATTTGTATGGACTTACCCTCAAATCAGGAAGCTCCGAAAATCCAGTCATTTGAATAAACAATTCTGTTGGTTCTCCAACAGGTCTGTAAACAACAGTCCGACCACATCGATCAATACTTGAGGGTTTATGTAAAGGTTTTTTTTTTTTTAATAATAATGTCACATTTATACAACTGTACTGTACCTGCCATTAATGAGGACGATGCACGAACATGTTATGGTCGTCTCGTAAACTATGTTGGGTTCTTTGGGAAAGAACCACCAATGATAGCATACTATCTCTCTTGGCGGAAGTACTATAGAACCGCCATTGTCCGCACCAAACCACGCGACTGTGTTTAAAACTCTTAGGCTAAAACAAGTTAGTTTATTGTAGGGACGGGGGGACGGACTCTGACGGATGCCACTGAAGTACATAATATACAATTCTTTATTATGATTCTAAATTAAAATCAAGATAATACTTACTGTATTTCCATCCGAGTTAGGTTATGCAAATACGCCGTGCAATAGTTAGTACAGCCAGTGATGGTAGGCGGGAATTCATAAACCGCATGGGTCGCCGGATTGTAGCCGTGGGACATCACCTCCACTTGACTAATTTCTGCGTTGCCACATAAGCATATGCGAGCCTAGAAGAAACCTCGATTAGTTATACTGCCCAAACTATGGCTTTTGGGTTTCATGGTTTCTATGATAGTTTCGCAACGTCCGTCTGCGTCTGTCTGTATGTCGCAGTCACTTTTTCTTTCTCAGAAATTGTTAAAGTGTAAAAAAAAATAAAAAAAAATTACGGTACCACTACCACGCGGCCACGTAAAGAAAGGGTATAACCTAGATCGAATGCGGTATTGTCGGTTATGTTTTTGAAAAACATTACTTGCATGTTACAAAATCTAAAAATGGCATGTCGTTTTTAAAATATGCCGCTGGGAGCCTGTGACAGATAGACAGGCTGACGGAAGAAAGGGGGAGGTCTCACCAGGGGTTAGGGTTTCTTTTTTACCTTATTGGTACGAAACCCTAACTAAACTTTGAAAAATCTTGAGAAAATCGTTTGTAGTAATGGCTACCGAGCCCTACACTGAGCATGGGGGTGGACAAACTCTTGACCAATTTATTACCCGGCTGCTTTCAAATGTTTTACCTTATGAACCTTGTTGATTATCAAGTCCCAAGTTTCGAAATAGTCTCCAAAAGTTTTCGGCTCCAGGGCAACGGTGATAATCTGCCACCCACGACCTTGCACGGTACCGCACATTGGCAATACGACGAAATTCCTAGTAACATAATATCAGCCAAGTACACAATGTAAGTAACGCAATGAGTGTTGAGGTGAACTACACACGACTACACCGCCATACAAAACAAAAAATTTAAAATTAGAACGAAACTACGGTACACACATGACATGCAGCAGTGTGCGTGACCGCAACTCTCGTTGCATTACCTACCTATAAAAAAGAATAAATATTTTACAAGAGATGTATAGCATAAACTTACGTTCCGTCGGGAGCTTCAAACTTAAAATACATCGTCGTTTCAAGTTTGTTTGATAACATGAAGTTGGCAAAAGTGGTTCTTGCCGGGACAGTTGGTGGCATTACCACCTAGAATTAATATGATAATGTTCACATGTATGACGGATACTACTTTATACTTAGAAAATATTAAAGTGGCAATAAACTAAATAGGTACTTCGGTGGGACAGTCCCATTCTGTGATCCATTCGGTGCAGGGTGACCAAGTGTTTCCGATGCATGGAATACGAAACCACGTATGTTTTATTTTCACTTGGTCTGTGTTATCGTCGTCGTACCTCTTGAACTGGTAGTCTCCACACATAAGATAGCCGTATACTTCTTCGCTCAATTTGGGCCTAAATGCAATAACGGTAAGTAGGCACTTACTTAGATGCATGCGTTGTATAAATACTTAATTAACTATTACTACTTGCCTAAACCTTACAGTGAACAGCCTTGATTCGTTGGGTGGTATAATGGAAGCTATAGGATCAACTAGAAATATGTTATCTGGATCTGAAAAAGTCAAACATTAATAATACCTAGGTTTTTATGACATAACTTGCCCACAGTCACTTAAGCCGTATTGACCTGTTATCCATTGTATGTAGCCCTCTTCCTGCTCATGATTAGTAACACAGATAGTTGGAGAGATATTTCTAGTGACATCAGAAACGCTTCCTTCGCCAAAGTCCAGGTACCTCTCGAATACTGAGGCCGATGGGATGTAACTCAGACGGTTTAAACTGTTCTCCATCAAATGTGAACAACGGTTTTTGAGTTTCCAGTTCTTCTCAAAAACGTGATCGGTAATGTTGAACAAGGGATTGCCCGGCAAAAGGACAGTCGCCAGCACGTTGAGGAAAAGGGGATCCTGGAAAATTAAATGAAACTAAGTAGAAAAATAAATAAGTAGGATTTTATTTGCCTTAAAATATAAACGGCTTGGAAGGCTTCCAAGTGTTTTTTAAACGCGAAGAAGTTCGACTGTAATCTTCTAAACTGCTGTGGCCCGTTTCACGAAGCAACAAGTTACAATTTTACAAGTCTAAACTAGCAACATTGGTCATTATGCCCATTGCCATTGGTCATTATTGATCAATGTTGCCTTAATCAATGACAACGATATCAATCTTTAGCTAAATAAAATCTTACCTGGTACAAAACTAAACACACGAGTTCAACTGTGTAAATTCCAAGAGCACTCCCAGTGAACACTATGGTCGTTGTTATCGTTTCATAGGCTCTTATTAGTCCACAGTTCCCTGTAGAGATCTGTTAGAAATCAATCAATAAAATAAATATCTTGCGAGTCCGTTTTCGCACTTTATACATAAAAATTTACTGTTTAGTCTTTTTAAACGACTGCCGTCTAAATCAGAAGAGTTATTTGTGCCTACATGTTTTCTAAGTTGCAGAATAAAAAAACTATTCTTCATTCTTACTTGGAAGTATCCTTGACCTGACAAAGGCAGAAGCCATTGATAAGTAGTTTCCACGGCCGACTTGTTGATAATATTAATTACCGCCTTCCTCTTTTCATCGACATTCTTACATATGCGGAACTTCAGCTTCCGTTTGCTCAGTGAGACTTGAGGTCCTATAAAAATATTCGATCTAAACATAGCAAAGTAAATCAGTCTTTTAGTAAAATTGGAGCAACTTTAATAGTTAACACAATTATCTATTCTGTAACTAAGGTGACACTTTACGCTCAACGTTGCGTCGGTGTTGAATACCACCTACCAAATATAATTTACATATCGATGGCGAGGGCGACGAGCGAAACTACTCATAGGTAGCGTATTTTTTTACTCTCATATGGGACTTGGCCGGAATAGGTCAAAGACGATGTTTGCCGCTGCAAATCGTCTAGGGTTTTTATAAAACGAGCTTTAGTCTAGCTACTACGTACCAAAGCACCTCCCAGAGACGGTGATTCGGTAAGTATTCCCGGCTGTATCGTCGACCAAGTAATAGTCTGTGAAGGACTGGCCTGCGATGTTGGGCCGGAAGCTGATCCGGATTTCGGCGCTCTCTCGCGGCTTCACCGGTTCAGACGTCACGGACATGTTGAACACGCGGTCTACGTTGTTCAACACATAGATCAGTGATACGCGGTACGTCTGACATTTCTGTAAGTTTAATCTTCTAATAATTTTATTAAATATGAATCTATTATTATTATATTACAAGAAATTCGCTGAACTGCTTTCGATGAAAGTTGATGCTAAGCGCCTGAAGCTACATTTAATGATAAAAAAATAAGTTAGGAGATTGCCGCAAGTTGCAAAGATAACCGGCCTTGTGTGAGTGGGGTCTGAATTCGCCATAAGCTATGTTCAAGCACTTACCACTCATCCTGCTGTACAGTAGGGGAAATATATTCACGTACCACCTTAGAACCCTATCGCAATGACGCGACGCGTTAAACGCCAGGCTATGTCATACAAATGTCATGCGTATGTCTCTTTGACTAGGTTCTACGGTGGTACGTGTTGGTGGGATTGCACGATCAATTTTTGATCCAGCGAATCTCCGACCACCGCGCACATCGAGCAGATGAATGGTGAGTAACGCGGACGTACGTCAAAACCATCGTACGTCGTGCATGCTTGATCGTGTGTATGCTTGCTGTACAGCAGCTTCAGCATTTAGGGCTTGTATTCAGGGGCGTATTTACCCTAGACTAGAGCCATCCAGGGCATAGCCCGGGGCGCCAGGCTGCGAGGGGCGTCAGCCGCTCCTAAAATGAAATACTTAATCGTCCTTTAATGGGGCGCCAAAGCTAAATGGCCCGGGGCGCCAAATCTTCAGATACGCCTCTGCTTGTATTGCAAGATGACTGCACGTCAAAATGCATTATTAAACTTATTTATAAAAGATATAAGTGCCACACTTATTTGTTGAATGTCTCAAGTGCGGACTAAATGAATAAACAAGAAAGGATAATTTCTTTTTTAAAGATAAATTTTAAATTCAAAACTTCTTTCTATTTTTTCTTCCTTTCTGCTGCTGCTGACAACATCAGAACTCCTATTTTTGGTGTTTTGATAAAAATGGTGGCATTTGCATCGTGCATGACCTTGGCGGGAAGTACAGCAGGTAGGATGGTGAGATAGGTGCTTATTAGCAAATTAAGCAAATAGGGGCCTCCCACTTGTTCCTCATCTGTCAATTGTGGAGGTATTGCTTGACTAATTTACTTAGGTACGCATCAGAAATTGCATATATAGGTAAACATAATATCGACTTATTTATTATGTTAATATTTAGAATGAAACTGGAGTTATTACTTACGCTTGTTTCATTATGCACCCAAACAGATTTTTCAGCCACGGTGTCTACAGGAACTGATCCGAAATTTACTACTTTCTCTTCAGAGATGCTGTCTGCTGATAAGTTTTGCATAATGGTATTCCAATGGAGAAAAATAAATCCCGTACGATTGACGTAATAATTAGAAACAAGGATGGTAGATATGGCAGTTGATTCTTGTTTAAAATTGCCACCATTTTGAAATTGCGTCGTGAAACGCTATTCGAGATCTTTGTTTAACACGCATTGGTAAAGTATGACAGTATTTTTATAATTTTTTAAAGCGTAATCTTTTTAGTCTTTGTATAGTGTTACATTTAATATGCGAAGATCTCTTGCCACCTTTTGCGGCGGTTTTCAATGTAACAGGAACATGCTCAACTGATTGATTTGACGTTTCAACTCTGCCGTCCTCCGTCCATCCGCCTCCCCCCTGTCCTATCGTTCGTTTCGACGTTTCGTATTGCGAGATTTTTTTACTG
Organism: Ditula angustiorana; assembly: GCA_963691745.1. NCBI lineage: Eukaryota > Metazoa > Arthropoda > Insecta > Lepidoptera > Tortricidae > Ditula > Ditula angustiorana. Next base: position 11,481,560 of record OY829475.1, read on the forward strand.
GGAAAAAGATGTGTGTCTCGTGAAATGGAGTTTTTTTGACTAAATGTGGGAAAAACTTATGTGTAGTCATTTTAGTTACATTTTTGGTAACTAAAATTGTGTTTTATGTTCACGTATACCACGTTTATTTATATTCTGCTCTCTTGTTAAACCAGTTCAATGCTTAATGCTTCCCTCACGATTCCAACTTCCTGCTTGAGATGCGTTCAAATGTTTTCTACTGAATACACATGATAGTGTAAACTACGTCAGCGACGTTGCAACTGCAGCATGGATTCAGGCACGGACTGGCTGTGTGAAATCTTGCAAAATGTTCAGTTGGAGCAATTTTATTTGCCTATCAGAGACCAGCTACAGGTAAACATTACTATTTTTATCTCTCGCTCAAGTTCTGCTTAATATACCTATTAGAAATGAAAAGGTTTATTTTCGTTCAGATTGCATTTAATTGAGTGCTCATGCAGTCCATTGCGAAATGTTTACGGGCCTTTCGCGACCCCCCTTTTTACGTCGCAGTCAAGGTTAAGCAACGCTCGTGTTTACCATAACAATGCATTGTTGACAAATATATTGTTGTAGATAACAAGATTAGCACACTTTGATTATGTGCATACTGATGATTTGGAACGAATTGGCATCAGCAAACCTGGCATACGCAGACTGCAGGATGCTGTGAGAAAAAAGAAACTGCAGCTGTGGAATAGAAAGTTTTGGAACAAATTATTTGGTTCATCGTCTAGTTCCTTGTCCAAAGAAAAGACTGATTTAGCCATCAGGCCACCCACGCACTCTGAAACAAGAACAACTTGCATCATATTAGAAAAAGATCTTACGTAAGTAGATAATCGCCTCCAATAAATTCTGTTGGAGGTACAATTCCTATTAATGAATTAAATTTGCAGGTTGCATAATGAACTAGGGAATGGATCATTTGGAGTAGTGAAAAGAGGAGAATGGAAGACATCTGAGACTGGAAAAACTGTACCAGTAGCTGTCAAAGTTTTAAAAGCAGATGCGTTTTCCCAGCCTGGTGTTTATGATGATTTCCGAAGAGAAGTTGAGGCTATGCACAGTTTGAAGCATCGTAATCTGATCAAGCTTCATGGTGTGGTGTTCCATCCCTTGATGATGGTGTGTGAATTGGCCCCTATGGGTGCTTTGTTAGACTACATAAGAGCTCAAAATGGAAAAGTTTCATTGAATTTCATATCAAAATGGTCTGAACAAGTGGCAGCTGGCATGGCTCATTTAGAAAAGAATAGATTTTTACACCGAGATCTGGCCTGTAGAAATATTCTACTGTCAACATTGGATTTGGTAAGTCAAAAATGTCAAACATTACTTAACTATACCACCAACACTCTAATATTACAAGGGTTTACTGTGGGAAGTGACTCAGTGCCACAAATAATATTTTAAGATAATTAATTAAATTACTTTGTAATCATAGCAATTACTTACGTAGAGGTTTCTGTACTGTATTTTAAGTAGAACAATCATTAATGATTGTTTTTGGGCCAAGAGATGAGTAATAAAACCCTGGAAATTTTAATTATCACTTAAGGTAGTTCTCAGAGTATACCCTAGATTAATTATTGAATCAGAATGTTTACTTTTTTTTTTTTTTTCTCATGTCTGCAACATGGCGATCTCTGATTGTTCACAATGAGCCACTTTTTTGTCGTTTTCTCGCTAAATATCATCTAATGAGAGATTCTCCACTGAGCTCCTCGTCATGGGTTGTCTTCTTGCCATCGAATCTGCCCACCAGTGTGGGTAGGCCATGTCTTTTGAGCCTGGTGAAATTTACAGTTGCAGTTTCATTGCCAATTGGTTTATATGTCCAGATAGCTTAGTCTGGTATGATTTGCTGTATTTAGCAATCTCTTGCTTGACAGTGCTGATATTCAAATCGAGGTGTATCAGTTTATTGCTTATGAAGAATGGTATATTCAGCATTGTTCTCAGTGTTTTATTCTGATATCTTTGGAGTATTTCAATGTTACTGTTACTCGCTGTTCCCCATAGCTGTATTCCATAGGTCCAGATAGGTTTCAGGATGGTCTTGTAAATAGTTATCTTGCTTTCTGGGGATAGCTTAGATTTACCCCCTGTTAGCCAGTACATGTCTCTCAGCCTTGCATCAAGTTGTTTACGCTTGGTCCAAATGTGTTTCTGCCATGTAAGTCGACGGTCTAGATGCATACCTAGGTATTTAGCACTCTCTGCTTGGGGTATCTCTTTATCATACAATTTGATAGGTGGACAAGTCTGTCTTCTGAGCGTGAAAGTTACGTGCACCGACTTACTTTGATTAGCTTTGATGCGCCATTTGTCAAGCCACTCTTCAACCATCGATAGGTGTGTTTGTAGCTTTGCAGATGCAGTATCTGGGATATCGTGAACTGCCATTAGAGCGGTGTCGTCTGCGTAGGTAGCTGTAGTATTCTGGTCATATGTGGGTAGATCAGCCGTGAAGATTAAGTACAGAACGGGCCCCAATATGCTCCCTTGAGGGACTCCAGATTGTGCCAGGAATAGTTGAGAGGTTTCATCATTGAATTTAACTTCAAGACACCTCATCATCAGGTACGATTTCATTAGTGGGTAGAAGGAATGTGGTAGCGAATTTTTGATTTTTAGCAGGAGTCCCTGATGCCAGACCTTATCAAAAGCTTGGGCGATGTCAAGGAAGACGGCAGAGCAGTATTGTTTGCGTTCCAGTGTTCCACTGATCACATCAGTAAGACGATGAACTTGTTCTATAGTTCCATGTTGTTCACGGAAACCAAACTGGTGTGATGGTATTAACTCCGGCAACAGAGGACGCATTCGGCTCAAAATTAGCTTTTCCAGTAGTTTGCCAGTCACTGATAGGAGGCTAATGGGTCTGTATGAGCTCACATCATTTGGTTGCTTCCCTGGTTTAGGTATCATGATCACTTGTGCAATCTTCCATTGCGCAGGAAATACGGAAAGTCTCAGACATGCATTGAAGATGATTGTAAGTAAGAGGCTTCCTTTCTTTGGTAACTGTTTCAGTAGTGTAGCGTCTATAAGGTCATATCCTGGTGACTTCCCTTTTTGTAGTTTTGTTATCTCCATGCGTACTTCTTTTGGAGTCACGCATTTTAAGGGGAGACACATTTGTAGCGGGGAGTTCAAGCTTCTAGCCACCTCATCATCTCGTTCGGGGTATTTGCTAGGATGTGGTTGGAACACTGTTTTCAGATGTTCTGCAAATGCTGTTGCCTTTTCTTGTTCTGATCGGGCCCAGGAGCCAGTGGTTGATCTAATAGGTGGAATTTGGTTTTTAGGTCTCTTCAGTTTTCGTGTGGCCTTCCAAAGTGAGTAATTTGTATTTATAGTTGGGGTTAGGTTGGCTAGGTACATTTGCAGTTCTTCATTGGTTGTTTCATTAATCATTTTTTTAAGCTCATCTGATGCTTTATTAAATTTAGTTTTGTCACTAGGATATCTAGTGTTCTGCCAGATTTTGCGCAGTCGCCGTCTTTCGTTCACCTTTTCCTTAATGTATTTTGGATATTTATGAGGTAATATAGTTCTTCTATGGCAGACAGGTGTTGAGGAATGAGCCGCAGTATGAATGAGTCTGTTGAGCATTTCTAATGCTGATTCTATGTCTTCATTCGTTTTGAGAGGAATGCAAAGGTTTGTATCACTTGTAATTTTGTGTCTGTATTGGTCCCAGTCTGTATTGCAATTATACAATCTAGGTGATTGCTGGACAAGGAGCGCTTTACAGTTAACGTTAAGTATCACAGGGGAATGATCCGACGACAGGTCCATAGACTCTTCTATATTGTAGTGTGAAATGTTCTTTATAATAAAGAAATCCAGCAAGTCCGGTAGCTTTTTCCTATCGGTAGGCCAATAGGTAGGGATGCCATGCGAAACAGGGTGAAGGTTGTAATTTTTCATTGCTGTATACAGTTGTCTTCCTCGTGGTAAAGTTAATCTGGAACCCCAATAGACGTGTTTGGCATTCCAGTCCCCACCGCAGACGAACCTGCTACCCAGTGTTGTGAAGTAGTTCTTAAAGTCTTCATTTGTGATTATGTGTCTAGGTGGGCAGTATATTGCTGATATGGTTGTTTCTGTTGAGTTTTCTTGGATTTTAACCGATGTTGCTTGTATTTTTTCTGTACAATATTCTTCTGTTGGATAGTGTTTAATATTTTCTCTGATGACTATCGCTGTACCTCCATGTGAGTTTCCTGATGGGTGATTTGTATTATATATGTTATAGTTTTTGATATTTATGTGACATCTGGAGTTGAATCTTGTTTCGGATATCAAAGCAACATCTATTCTTTCTGTATTTAGGAAGATTTCTAGTTCCTGGCGTCGTTCTGTGAGTCCGTTGGCATTCCATGTCACTATCCTCAGGTTTAGGGACATTTTGGAATCAAATGTGTGATAAGTTGGATCATACGATCCATCATGTTGTCCAACATATGACTCATTATGTTTTGAAATCGTTCAAACATTGTGTCTAATAGCTCGAATAGATTTGAATCATTGCCATCATTGGTAACATAGTTATGTTTTGGAGTTTTTACTTTGGCTGCTTCTGCATAAGAATATTTCATATTTGAGGTCTTTGTTGTGGTTTGGTGGCTCTTGCCTTCTGTTGTTTCGTTTTTCTTTGTGTTTTCCTGTCTTTGTTCAGTTTGTTTGACATTTGTTGTTTCTTTTTTTGTTTTAAAGTGGAGTTCCTTGTATTGCTGGTATTTTTTACAACCCTTGTAGCTCGCGGGGTGCTTCTCTTGGCAGTTAGCACATGTTGCATCTGTGTCTGGTGTCTTTGTGCATGTGTTTGTTGCATGCTCCTCACCGCATTTGACACATCTGAATGGTCGAAAGCATTGATTTTTGGTGTGCCCAAACCTTTGGCACCTCTTGCATTGCATTATTTCCTTTTTTTTGTATGGCGCTTCAAATGAAATTTTCGTGTAATTTATTCTGTCCACTTTGAATATATCTTGGTTGTTGGGCTGAGGTTCAAGGTCCACATAAAATACGGGTAGGGCTTCCTTTGTGGATCTGTGTCGTATATTCACAATCTGTCAAAGAATGTTTACTTGCACAGAACAAATGCATTTAAAGGATGTTACTGCAATTCAGATAGAAACAAATAATTATGCTGTGTATGTTAGCAAATGCACCCTTGATAATAACTAACTGAAATTGCTCATTATTACTAGCTTAGTATGGATGACTGGGAGTAAGATAAAGTTGTGAAATACACTGCCATCCCTATGCCCTGAGACTTACAGGTGCCACAAAGTTACATGTATGTGCACCACAATGAGGTTTCGCAACTGCAAAATTGTGACAACGAGTCTAATTAAAAGTGTTAAAAACGCATATATGCATTGCCAGCAGTGAATAATTACTGATAATCCAACATACATGGGCGTACTCAGCTTCTGGCCTAGGGGGGGGCAAGTCAGATGCTAGATTCGGTAATCTTCGTCCGCCACACCGACAATAACAAATGAATAAAGTTATGACACCATCACATCAATGTGTGTACAAATAGCTAATTAGAATATGACTTACATTTCGCACCTGTCTTACTATTAAAATTTTCTTTGTCATGTGAAGGATTCTTAAGGACCATATCATTATAATAAATGAAAAGTTTATCTTATAACCAAAAGTCCCATCATTAAATGGTTGGATTTACGAGTGTTACAACCCCTGTACTGTTTTAACTGTACAATTTTAGTCACAATTATTAAAAAAATGATCAATAACAGGCCTTAAGGAATGAGATTGTAATGGACTGATGCATTTATTCAAATCCAAAGACTTGTACTAGGTATAGCATTTTTGTTGCACTACCCCATTCACTGGAATTAACATTTACCAACAAAATGGATCTTCGAAAATAGGTACTGAATTTGCGCCTGAAGCCAATGAATGAAATGAAATGAAATGAAACAATTTTATTTCAGGTAAGCACCCATATGACAAACAATGACAAAAAAAATGACAAAAAATGATTATACTAAAAATAAAATAAAAATAATAATAAATTCAGAATAAAACGATAATTTAAGTTCATTTGCGGTTTGCATCTCGGTTCAATGACAGCCAAAACCTGAAAATTGAGCTATTTAAGTCCTCATTTATCGTAGCAAGGATTGAGTTTCCGGAGAGACGCAGTCTACTCCAAAATGAGGCAACACGTGATCTGATGACGGCAAAGAAATCAGGAACTCTGGCTTCAGCAAACATGCTCGACGCACTACACCACCTGGGCAACTTCATCAGGATTCTAAAGGCGTCGTTATACTGAACTCTTAAGGTGTTGATGGCTCTTCTCGTGAAGTTTGTCCAAAGTTGACCGGTGTAGAAGCTTTGACAGAATGCTCTGAACAGAGTTATCTTAACGTCCTCAGAGCATCTCCCAAACTTGCGCGCAAGCATGTTGCATCTCACAGAAAGAGCTCTTCTCTCTCTCTCGATATCCCTGTCATCCTTCAGATTTTCGGTAAGGACATGACCAAGATATTTGAACTGCTGCACCCTACGAACAGGAGACCCGTTTAAATAAACATCTGGAACCTTTTCCGGGCCCTTTCCAGCCTTAAAAACAAGAACCTCTGTCTTCGTCGCTATATATTTGAATCAGTATTTTTGCCGCGCAGTTAATTGTTTACGTATTAAAAACAAATGTTTTTGTAACTTTTGCTTCTTACAACGCGTCACGCCAATGCCACTAAACAAACTAACAGAAAAGTAGGCTGCAAGTATATCCCTACTAAATCCACTCAAAGGTTAACTGGAGGAAATCCCTTAAAGGGATACACGTTGGCCTCTGTGTTCGCGTTCTGTATATTGTTGGACATTTGTTTTTGAAGATTTTTTGCAAAAACAAATTTAAGTCACATAAACCCTTGTGCTAAACCCGGTCGCGAACCATAGAGAAAATCGAGCATTGCCCTATTTCTATTTGTCTCTGTAGCACCTTGATCGCCGGCGGCAGAGATTGTAAACCTTACGTACGGGAATTTACGGGCGGGATCTTACGCACGTGTTATTTTGCATGCAATGTTATTGGTCCCATGATCATATGGCGTTTGGTTCTTCACACCATTAATAGGTACCTTAATTAGTTATAATGGCAATGAGAACAATAAAATGCAATGGAAACAAGTAAAATGCCTTTTTTAAATGTAATTGGTATTATTTTGAATTTTTTATTATATAAATTAATATTTCTACAATAATATAGAAAAATACTGCATTTTATTTGGTTAATATATGCTTGCCATAATTCATTGAACACAATATAAAAATGTTGTCGACCACTGATTGTAGATGCAAAGGTCAACATTCGATTTTCTCTATGGTTCGCGACCGGCCTTTAGTCAATTTCTTCTGGAAAATCAGTCTGTACAATCTACTGCATTCAATTCCGTACTTCAGTCTCCTAAACGTGATGGGCACATTAACCTAAAGCTAGCGTGCGTTCACTTAGGTGAGCCCCTAAATAAACCAATAGCTAGTTTTAAATATTAGGGTCCGCCCATTAATTACGTAAGTTTAAATAAACTTGGAACTCCCTCCCTTTTAGTGAAATTTGGTAAACTTTGAAGGCATGTTATCTTATCTTATCTTAAATATAAGGGGTCCTTTCGGATACACTTCGACCCAGTGGGATCTTTTGTGTATTTATTTACCCCTCCTTCGCACTTAGTCCATCGCCTTTTCCACTTCCTCCATAAAGTGGATGATGTGGTTTAGCGGTAGTGCCTTGAATTCTCCTGGTTCGGAGTATCCGTTACGTTGAGCATTAAATGAGATTTGGTGAGATTTTACCGGATCAGTCCCCTTTTTCCTTACGTTGTCTTGTGCGCTATGCCGTTAGCTTACCCGAAGTTGTCTAGAACTATTTAAAGGTGACTAACGTAAAATCCCGAGTTAACCGACCAACCGGTCGACGCAAGTGGATCTACGTGCGCTATAGTGTTTTTCCGCGATGCGCAATACCTTCATTAGATGGAAGTCGGAAACAGCAAACGGGATGACCATAACTTGAAGGAACTGAATTATTTTGTTAAGTTTAATAATAATGAAGAACAAATAAATTAAGACCAAAATGTATACTTTAAAATTCTTTTTTTTTTTGCATGTTGCGTATTAAAACTATAAGAATGAAACACGTAATTTATAACGCACCACAAAACTAAAATTTTTCATATTAAATCAAAGTTCATGCCAGCATAGCACAGCGATCAGCCAGGATGCCGCCACGTTTTGGGTCGGCCATTTACAAAACTGTCCGTATTTTAGGTAGCAATAAACAAACACAGAATTAAAGGTCCATTTTACCAGCTGACTTGTGCGAAAGGGACGAAAATTTTTACGTCCGCGTTATACACTAGCGTTGTTGTACAAAAAAATCGCAAGTACTAATATCAGCTGTGGATTGCAGGTGAAAATCGGTGACTTCGGTCTGATGCGCGCGCTGCCCGCCGCCGACGACTGCTACGTGATGAGCGAGCGGCGGCGCGTGCCGTTCCCGTGGTGCGCGCCCGAGTCGCTGCGCGCGCGCCAGTTCTCGCACGCCGCCGACGTTTGGATGTTCGCCGTCGCGCTGTGGGAGATGTACTCGTTTGGGGAGGAGCCTTGGATCGGTAAGCGCAGTCTTACATTTAACTCCTTAAAAATCTTTTGATCAAAGCCCCTAAATAAATAAAGATTTAAAAAAAACTCCTTGAAGACTATATTGATTTTACATTGATCCAGGCTGGTTCCAGCGTCACTTTGCCAAATTACCAAACTTTAAATACCAAAGAAACTAATTGATAAGTTTAAACGGGGCGGCATAGGCGGAATTTAGGAGAAATGTTTAAGTTTGACAGTATGCCATTCGTTCGAGTAGCGAACGGTCGTACTATTTAAGATCCCGTCGATGTCACGTATTGACGCAAAATGCGCGAAGATCGTGTAGTTTTAGTGTCTAGTAGTGGTGGGTTTATAGTTGTGTCATATATGTTGTTTCATGTGGAAGCGGAAGAGAGCGGGTTTTTGCATGAAATTGCACGTGCATAGCACTGGTTTCGCGGTTATTTGTACCAGATTGACAAAAGAAAGTAACAGACGACGAACACCAAGAATATTTCCTATCCTACACAACACTTTTCCACACCCATGCGATTAAATTATAGCACCACATTGTTGTATTCACATAGCGAACTATTTATTTAGGGAGTAAACAATTTTCCATCACATCTGCTCGGTAGCAGTCCCATAACATGGACGCAAAGCCGACCGTGGTTTTACTACTTACGCGTAAGTATTAAAACCGTGGTTTTAATACTAACGCGTAAGTATTAAAACCGCGGGCTTTTTTATTACATGACAGCCCGTGGTTTTAATGGCATTGTTTTTTAATAAAATTAATTAACCACACTCTCATACCTATGTTAAATTTAAGCAATAAGGTTTTACGTTGAAATAAAACTAAATATTGTAAGAATTCGTTTGAAAGTTTGTTTATGAAATGAAATAATATTAAACGCTTGCAATTAATAATTTAACGCAAACTATAAGACTACCTGAAAAGAATTTGACAATTAATCTTTAATAACTATAATGTTACTATTAATTTTAATAAATAATTCCTAAGAAATAGAATGTAATAGGTTTATATCACAAAAAAAACTGTCTTATTTATTTATAAGTGTCCTCGCAAATGTGATGAAAAACATTGTATGTTTCACGGGCGGTACTAGAATTACAAACATCGAGACATTAAAGCCCTCAGCCTCCGGCTTCCGGCTTCTAATAGCCTCAAGTGTGTAATTCCTTTTTACCACCCTTAATACACAATGTACTATTGGAATGATGCCAATAAATGAAAATGCTATTATAAATAAAAACTAACGAAATTTTGGGTAGGCACAGTCAAGGAATTTAATTTCCAACCCACCTAAGGTTCAATATCGTATAGCAAATTGTCACCATAAAGAGTTAACTAGAGTAAGGCGTTGGTTTGACATATCGACCTTAATGCATTGCGAATGTCAGACGACATTTCAACGAAATGGGTAGGGAATTAAATTCTTTGACTGTGCATTAATTACAGTCGCCAGCACATATTGGAGCAGGCGAAACGTAAAAAGATAAAACTCTATTGTCAAAAGCATTAGAGCATGTTCAGATATTCTGAAACTTTAACCGCTTCCATATATCTAAGGCGACTGTACTATACCTCTTAAATCTAATAATAACTGCATAATTATATTCTGTTGAAGTCATTTAATAGTAGGCGTAGTTGATCGTTCACTGGTTTACATTACAATTCAGTTGGTATCGCGTAAATATGTTACGAATAGTTACGATAACAATGGCTGAATGTTACATTAAAAGTGTTAAGGAAGTCGGCGCAGCGACATATTAGACAAACTATTATAGACCCGTAGCGCTGAATTATTTTGAGGGCAAAACCTTCAAGAATTCTAATGTTTGATAAAATCTTGTCTGTGGATACCTTTGCATATAAACAAAATATATTTGCGTTTTTGTGTCACATCCCGGTTGTGCATTTTTAGAAATTTGATTATTTGTAGTGGATGTAAACAATTCAAATCAAAACTGACGAAATTGATTTAGAGTTCAAAGATTTAATGGTTTTGTATTTTAAATAGCCTGTCTAATGTACAAACCTAGTTTGTGTCATCTTCGTCCAGCGAAAACTGACTTGGGGTCAGTACATTAAAAACTTAGACAAAAAAAAATTACAATTCCAAAAACTAGTACCATATACCTCAGATCACTTAAATATCTCTATTAAATAAATTTGTGCCAAATTAAAACACGAACTTTTAATATTTCAGATTTTTTTGCTTCTCCAAGCTATAAATACTTAAAAAGAATATTACAATTATTAGAGTTTACATATCCAATATCATAAATGCATAAAAGATCGACACTGTGAATTTGTGTCATTTTCTTGCATGATATATTAATGAAAATAAAAAGTCAGCGGTCGAAGCGAGTAGGAGCGAGCGAGAGGTGGCGGCAACCGGCAACGGGGCGCGGGCGGCGCGACATTCGGTCCGTGTCGATCGGGTACTATACTTACTATTTACAAACGAACACGCGCGGCGCCTTCGTTCCGGTTGGCGTGATTTCTTCGCGAAGCGATAATGTAATGTGCTGAATTACATTCCCTTTTTAACCGACTTCAAAAAAAGGAGGAAGTTTATGTATGTTCACGGATTACTCGAAGACGGCTAGACCGATTTGACAAATTCTTTCTTTATTTGAAAGGGTATACTTCCAAATTGGTCTCACTGCCACCAAGTTTGGATCTGATTATGGGATCTTGGGGGAATCGAGGGAACTAAAACTTCTAAAATGGTATGCACACCTGTAGCGATTTGGATATTTTAGATAGTAACTTGTGCTTTTGCTCTCAGAAAACACCATTTGGTGAAGAGGAATTGATGATAAAGACCACAGACGGTCACCGGAACTACTCAATAATAAGTATTTCACAAGTGGCGATACGGTTTTTTAAATTTAGTTGCTTAGCAGTTTAAGCTCGTTGCAAGGCATATGGTAAAGTGGAGCTGATGTTGAAGTACCAGGAGAACTCCTCAACAATTATCGCCCCAGCATTGGGAAAAGCAATATTTTGTAAAAGGTGGTGAGCAATTTACATTAAATATGCAATTGTAACTTAGATAAATAAACCGACCCACTAAAAAGCGAGAAAAAAAACTGAAATTAAATTTAAAATGCTAAATAATGAATGACAACACAAAGAAAAATTAAGGTAATGGCAGGATTCGAACCTGCAACATCAGCATTCCGTGCCTTGCGTATTCCAGTTTCCGCCACATTAATAAATAAATGACCAAGTTGAATTAGATAACTTGATTAAGTTTCTCATAGATGACATCGAGGGTAGTTTTCCCAAAGAAAAAAAATCAATAATGTAATGACCGTAAAGACGAAACACATTAAAAAATTCGCAGGGTATGGCAGCGGTAATGTGGCGGAAACTGGAATACGCAAGGCACAGAATGCTGATGTTGCAGGTTCGAATCCTGCCATTACCCTAATTTTTCTTTGTGTTGTCATTCATTATATAGCATTTAAAATTTGATTTGAATGTAAAAAAATACATAAAGAAAAATCGAAAAAAAATCAAAAAAAATTGATTTCGATTACAATAAAAAAAACTGACATCAAAAACAACTAAAAAGCAAACAACGATCTAGCAATAAAAGTTTATTCATACAATTTCATGATAGAATCGGAAATCGGATGAAGATGTATGTAACGAATTATTCTCTGCTTTTTTTAACATAAAACTACCGTGAGACTCGGACATATTAATAAAACGGATCACTCACATATTTTTGCGTCGAGATTCTCTCTCGACGCAAAAAAACGCGAGTAATCCGTTTTATTAATATGTTATTCTCTGCTCTTCAGTTTTTTGGTTGTTTTTTACTTATACCGCTTTTTGATATGTTGGTTTGTTCCCGTCGAGTCACACTCTCAACTGTCACACTGTGACTCGTTGGGAATATTTTTACTAAAAAAAATCCCAACCAGTCACACTGTTACTAGATGGGACAGAATTTAATATTTATTTCCAACGAGTCACATCCATTGTGACTCGTTGGGAATACTCTTTTCAAATTAAATTTAAAATGCTATATGTATATAATGAATGTCAACACAAAGAAAAATTAGGGTATTCTGCCATTACCCTAATTTTTATTTGTAGCATTTTAAATTTAATTTGAATGTGTAAAAAAAAATACAAAGAAAAAATTAAAAAATAAATAATTTCGATTACAATAATACTCTTTTCTTCAAAACATCCCAAGTAGTCACAGTGTTACTAGATGGGACAACATTTGGTATTTATTCCCAACGAGTCACACCCGCAACTGTCACACTGTTACTAGATGGGACATTTTTTATATTTGTTCCCAAGGAGTCATACCCGCAACTGTCACACTGTGACTCGTTAGGAACACTTTTTGCTACAATAAATCATTACCTAATAGTAGACTGTGAAAAGACAAATCAAACAACGACGAACTGTTACCAGAAAAGTACGTTAGGTTAGGTTTGAACCGCATCACCAACAGAAACGAACTGCTACCAGAAAAGTAGGTAAGGTTAGGTTTGAACCGCGTCCCCAACAGATACGAACTGTTATCAGTAAAGTAGGTTAGGTTAGAACTGCGATCCCAACAGAAATTAATTGCTACCAGAAAATTAGGTTAGGTTGTGTTAGAACTGCGACTCCTACAAAAAGTAGGTTAGGTTAGAAAGGAATTGCTGCTAGGAAAATAGGTTATGTTAGGTGAGTACTGTCATTTCAGTCTTATTTCATCACCAAACTTATATGATTGTTAGAAACAAATAAAATTAACTGTCTGATCAAATAACAGTGATAATTGATTGGAAATTCGATACTAAAATACCTTTCTATAGTTACAGTGTGACAGTTGCGGCTGTGACTCGTTGGGAACAAATATGAAATATTAACCCATCTAGTAACAGCGTGGTTGGGATTTTTACAGCAAGAATTGTTCCCAACGAGTCACACCCGCAAGTGTCACGTTGTGACTCATTGGGAACAATTCTTGCTGTAAAAATCCCAATGTATATAATGAATGTCAACACAGGATTTTTACAGCAAGAATTGTTCCCAACGAGTCACAACGTAACACTTGCGGGTGTGACTCGTTGGGAACAAATATAAAAAATGACCCATCTAGTAACAGTGTGACTGGTTGGGATTTTTTTAGCAAAAATATTTCCAACGAGTCACAGTGTGACAGTTGAGGTTGTGACTCGTTGGGAACAAAAGCTTAAATATGCCAATCGTTGTTTTCAAGGTATTAACAGTGGTAAGAGGTAAAAACAATTTGTGGATCATAACACAATATTTTTATTTTTATAATAATATATAAAGCACAAAATAATCGTAAGCCTTAAAAGTTATAATTTGTTGTTACATAAGAATTTTTTTTTAGGTCCGTGTTACAAACACTTCAATTCTTTTACACATAATATAATTTTACCACCGTCGCCGTCGCCGTAATAATTGTTAATTATCATAATTGTAGTTTTTATGGGATCACTTTCATTCCCATTTTTTTCTGAATTTTGAAAGTCAGACATTGATACACTTATTCTTTGTGTTCATACTTGTCGGTAATGATCATAAAAATTAGAGGCCGTCATTGCTAATAATTTCTTCTAAAATCACTTTTAGTCTTGAACACTACTTTTAAATTACACAAAACAATCACATACTATCTATGACAATATCAAAAAACTTTTAAGAACTAAATCACAGTATACCATTATTTTAAAACCTATAAAGTTTTAGGGCATTTTCATAAACTATTAATATTTACATAATTAATTATACATAATCTTAATATGTCGTGTATCACATATTTTAATATCTTCACTATTTATGCCAATAAATTTGACATTACAATCATTTTCATTATTTTTATATTCTTAACTACAAATGTACAATTTTTTACCAGCTTTAATAGATTTATTAATAAAAAACAACTTAATATTTGAATAAGATACCTACCTGATTAGTAATATAGGTACAAATTTGTATCAGCCTTAGGAGATTAATATTTGTAATACCTTGTACTTGTAACAATTTGTAATAATATTATTTGTAATCTAATACTTTAATTTTTAATTATTTATTATAAAGTGTCGGTAATCAGTCTCATTTGTAAAGCGAACTTAAGTAGTTAAAATTTCGGCACGGTCATTAAAACAGTCTACTTTTCCGTCATCGCTAGCAACGCTCGAGTCAATGAACTTTAATATTCCTTTTCTTTAACGATCACAATATTTACGTCCAGTATGAGCCCACATACAACACATTTATTACTTTCAACTTCCATTTTAGTATTTCGCAGCTTCATATTTAATTCACAACGCGGCCACATTGCACTTCGCACTTGTCGCAACTTGCAATCGAATGTAAACAAACAGCAGGCACGCGGCCTCGCCGCACCCCGCCCCCCGTTCCCCGCGCGTGTATGCTTTCTCCGTCCTTCGCGCTAAAAAGTTTTCGTCTTTCAACTGTATCTTAATAATAAGATTTCATGAATAAAAACGACACAAATTGTGAATAGTGTTTCGTTACACCGTAATAATAATAAAGACATAAACTCTAATAACTTGAATTTTCTTTTGTGACTTTTACAGGGTGTTTTACAAAAAAAAATAAGTAGCTAGAAATACCATGGGTGAATTCGACACAGAATACTTTGTACAACAGATATCATTGACCTAAAACATCTAACACTTATTTGACCAATTGTAATATTCTTTTCGAGCTACTAAGGCGAGATCTTAGGTAGTGGCTAAATAACTGTATTTCCATTGACAGAGATGACACAAAAGGCTCATGTACGTCGGTTACAACTTCGTCATCATCATGAAAGTAAAATTTTCATCTCTAATTTTCTTTTCATCTGATATTGTTAGAAAAGACAAAAACCTGAATTACTACTTATGCACAACCCTAAACTGACACAAACTCATGTGTTAGGTTAAGTAAATGGTCAAGAAACTATATACGAAAAAAAGCTAACATTAGTATTTTTGAAACCTCAAAACCCAGCGCTACGCGTCTATTATTAAATACTGATTTGGTTTGACAACAAGGCAGTAAATGTAGGTTAAATCTTTTAGTTTAGTTTGCCTCTCACGGAGATAAGGGAGATTAGGTAAAAGTCTCGTTTATGTAGTAACCTAACCTGCCAAATCTGTGTACCTATGGTCTAAAGTTTAAGGCCTGGATTCCCATGGTAACTGTTAATGAAGCACTATTTGGAACCTGTCACATTAAAACGAAGCCAAATTATTCTGCTGCCAAGTAAACAAAAGGCTATCGTAATCGACAATAGTACAACAAACTTTCCGTGCTTCCGTTGACCGATTGCCCTCCTTCAGGCTTGAACGGCTCGGAGATTCTGCGGCTAATAATGCGCGAGGGTCAGCGCCTGACTGCGCCCAGCGCGTGTCCGCCGGATGTCTACATGCTGATGATGCAGTGCTGGGACCTCAACCCCAAGGAACGGCCGACCTTCGCCGGCATTCTGAGATACATGGAGACCAATAAGTTTGAAACTGCTATTGCTGCGCTCAGGTAAGCATGATATAGTCTAATCTGGGGTATACACAAACAAATAAAAACCTATTCGTCTCCTTTATGTGTCATCGGATTGGTACTCCAGGCGGGAGTGGTAATGAATGCTAATCTCATGTGAATAAAGACGTGTTATTTAATCTTCCTGCCTTATTAAAATGGCTAAGCTTTTTAATCTTGAAGTTTATAAGGTTTGATGTAACTTCGACCTTAAATCGTGTTGAAGTTATTTGTCAACCAAGTACATCTGAACAAACACAGATAGTAAGATGAATCACGATGAGACTAAACCCGAGTATCTTATTTATTGACGTCATACTATCGTTAAATTCTATGAATACTATCATAATACTTCTACAATATTTACTACCTCAATGACCTTCATCATCATCACCATCTTAGCCACAAGAAGTCCACTGTTGAACATAGGCCTCCTCCATGGATTTTCAAAGTGACCGGTTGGAAGCGGCATGCCACCAGCGCCTTCCTGCCACCTGTATCAGGTCATTGGACCATCTTGTAGCTGGTCGACAATGACCTTAATACTTTTCTATCTATACATATAAAATTCAAAGTCCTGACTGACTGACTGCCTGACTGACTGACTGACTGACTGACTGACTGACTGACTGACTGACTGACTGACTGACTGACTGACTGACTGATATATCAGCGCACAGCCCAAACCGCTGGACCTAGAGACTTGAAATTTTGTACATAGATACCTTATATAGTGTAGGCATCCACTAAGAAAGGATTTTTAGAAATTTCACCCCTAAGGGGGTAAATTAGGGGATGAAAGTTTGTATGAAAGTTCGTCAGTTTTGAAGTTAGGATCTTGAAATTTTGTTGTTAGGCTTACGTAAAAAAATTAATTTATACGGGTCTCAGTGTTTTTGATAATTCCACCCCTAAAGGGGTGAAAAGGGGGATAAAGTTGTGTATGGAAAGGCCTTCGTTTTCACAGCAAAAATCACTATATTTCTCATTTAGGCTTATAACGCGACGTGTATATCGGGTGTTATTGGAATTACAACCTTTAAGGGGGTGAAAAGGGGGATGAAATTTTGTATTTGAGTTGTTCGTTCACAATTTTTTTGTATTGAAGTAAAAATAACGTGCGTGGTAATGTGTTATTACTAAGCCTCTACTATATCTATACATATAAAATTTCAAGTTCTGACTGACTGACTGACTGACTGATATATCACGCACAGCCCAAACCACTGGACCTAGAGTCTTGAAATTTTGTACATAGATACCTTATATAGTGTAGGCATCCATTAAGAAAGGATTTTTGGAAATAGCATCTCTAAGGGGGTAAATTAGGGGATGAAAGTTTGTATGAAAGTCCGTCAGTTTTGAAGTTAGTATCTTGAAATTTTGTTGTTAGGCTTATGTAAAAAAAAAAATTATACGGGGCTCAGTGTTTTTGATAACTCCACCCCTGCAGGAGTGAAAAGGGGGATAAAGTTGTGTATGAAAAGACCTTCATTTTCACAGCAAAAATCACTACATTTCTTATTTAGGCTTATAACGGGTATATCGGGTTTTATTGGAATTACAACCTTCAAGGGGGTGAAAAGAGGGATGAAATTTTGTATTTGAGTTGTTCGTTCACCATTTTTTTGTATTGAAGTAAAGATAACGTACGTGGTAATGTTTTTATTTTATGAAATCGGAAGGCAAACAAGCAAGTGGGTCACGTGATGGTAAGTGATCACCACCGCATATAGACACCCGCAACACCCAAGAGATTGCAGATGCGTTGCCAACCCAGAGGGCTAAGATGGAATACTCTACACGCCGGAACACAGCAGTGCAACCACTGCTGCTTAGCGGCAAGATTAGTGAGCAAGACGGTGGTAGCGATCCGGACGGACCTTGCACAAGGTCCTACCACCCGCTGTGTTATTGCTAAGCCTCTATTGCCACCCGTCTATCCGTCTGTCTGTCTGTCTTCCACGCGCAAACGTGTCCTGACTGATTTGCGATCATCGTCCAACCGAAGCTATTGAAACAAGAAAGCTCAATTTTGGAATATAGGTTATTTTATAACGTAGGCATCCGCGAAGAAACAATTTTTGGTATTTTTTACCTTCAGGGGGAAAACGGGGAGTAAGGGTTGAACTTTGTATGAAAGTCTTCGTTGTTTGAAGTTATAAACATGAAAATTTGAATTAGAACTACTGATTATAAATAGATTATAAGTATTATAACGTGTTTCAGGATTTTTGCATTTTTACTTTAAAGTGGGAGAAGGGGGGTGAACGTTTGTAAGGACGTATTGTTTTTTTTTTAATAGGAGCTTGTAATTTTGAAATACAGCTACCTATCGTAAATAAATAATGACGTGGCACAGGGTTTTTGAATTTTCAAATTTGTAGGGGGGAAACGGGGAATAAAAGTTTGTATGGAAGTATCGGGTTTTTAATAGGAACTTGAAAATTTGATTTTAGATACTTATCATAAATAAATAATTATGTGTTTCAGTGTTTTACGACTATTGCATTTTAGGATTGGGAAACGGGGGTGAAACTTTGTATGGAGGGGAGGTATCGGTTTATTCAAAAATAGAAACTTCAAAATGTTCGTTTGTTTAAGGCTGTTTGGATTTGGATGCGCGGTGAAAATATGAGAGGGAGTGAGAGCACTTATAGGTTTTTGATTAAAAAAAAAGAATTGTCATTTGTTTTCTGTAGGCCACGCGTGCGAAGCCGCGGGCAGAAGCTAGTTTAGGATAAAAAACTAGCACGATACACTGAAACTCGTTTTATTGCTCAGGGCGTCTCTTTCTAACTGGTCCAGTAGGAGAGAGACGCACCAAGTGACAAAAGAGAATGACCACGCTCGCTAACTGTCCTGTTAATAAATAATTGTAATTCATAGTACCTAGTCTGTATAGTCGACCAAGAAATTGCTTGACCACTTTTCGACAGTAATACAAAGGAATAAGGTTCAAAAGTGGTCAAGCAATTACTTGGTCGACTATACTTCAATTTTCGTATCACAGCTACAGGAGACAGGATCAAATGGCAATTGAAGCGGGCGACGCGATCATACTAATAGATAAGCGACCGGAACTACACTGGTGGAAGGGGCAGAACCAGAGGACATTAGAAGTGGGACTGTTTCCAAGGTAAAACAAATTCGTGTACAAAAATCGCTCTTTCCTCACAATTTTTATTTTATTTATTGATTTATTAAATTTGCAAAAAAAATCCATCTGTTAATTTGTAGCTTAACTAGATGCCTGTTCATCAAAACTTGTATTACAAGTGCTTCGACTAAAACGCTTGTAGGCATAACAAATTCCGTATCTTTAGATAAAAGGGTACCGTGGCACGGCACCACTTACAAGATTCTAATTCTATGTCAATTTCATTTTCAGTACTCTCTTGAAAGCGTCGAAAATAAAGCCCGTACCAGCAAAGAAAAAAACAGAAACTTTATCGCCATCCCGAAGAAGTAAGTTTCTTTTGTATTTGGTTAAAACTATTTTATATTCGAGCTTATGTTCCAGATAAGCAGGTTGTTTTTTTAAATGTTTTCGCGTTTTGTGTTTTTCTAGTGACCATGAGAGGTAAGACTGATAAAGGGTCTAAACGTCGGAAGTTGATACATTTTTTTTAAATTACATTCGTTACAAATACGCAAAGTAAATTGTGTAAATAGTTTAGGCAGTTTACAACAAAGTATTATTTATTGTATTATACGTGTTGAATATGACTAGAAACCTGGATTGACCGTACTAATCGTTTCGAATGAATATCGCTATTACTTCTTGCAGAAGTTCTAATACGATGATCTAGTTCAATTTGCGTTTTTTTTATTAAATCCCAATTATTTATTCACCAAAGCAACAAGTTTGCAAGTTCAACATAATACCAGATTGGTGACTTGACATATTTGGAAGGAAAATCTAAGCTTTTTCAATTTATCTTTGACCTGTTATGGATATCCGGTTGATTGCATGTAACTACCTAAGTGAGACAGCTTTCATACGCGTTACTGCTATTTATTATTAAGTGTGTCAAGTGGGCGACAAATGTAAGCAGCTCGTGGGTGACACCACTTATACAAATCATATCAAACTCATTAATATGACGTACGCGTTTCATATAGCGCATTAATGTAAATGCCGGAGGATGTGTTGACGTAACACTTGAACAAACATTTGTCTTACGTACCTGCGTTATGATTAGATCACGTTGTATGAATGTTTGCCATATTTGGGCCAACCTGGTAACGTTTTACTTTCGTTGATGAAAGTAAAATGTAATTAGTCACGGTTGTAAGTTCATTAACACAACTCTTACTACACTTGTCATGTTTATGTTTCTTGTTCTTTGCAAAATGATTTTTTTATATAAAAAAATAAGTTTTTATATGCATTGGTGTGTTGTTTGGGTGGTGAAGGTTTTAATGCTCTTGTAATCTTGTATTAATAATAAATAATTATTTTCTCTCCACATCAAAATGCTTTTACATTTATTTATTCATTTCACATTTTATTTACATAATTCATCATTTATTTCATTTTATTTTGTCATTTCATTATAGTTATAATAGAGTTTATTATATGTATGTATGTATGTACGACTCTTTATTGTACTAAACACATAAAATAACAGAATGATAATAATAATAATATGTTTTAAAATAATAAATATTAATAATTAATATTGTTTGAATAATATGTTTTATGTCTTTATTCAAACAACTTTATTAACCTCTAACTAAAATTCGTTTTGTTTCTTTCTTTCGACGACAAAAACATCTTGATAGATAAAAACATATTTGAACTAAGTATGGTTTAGTGATCGTTTCTAAGTACCTAAGAGAGTTATTCTTTAATGCCATATATCGCGTAGTTAACACTGCAGATCGATAATCTATGAGTAAGTGAGGTTTTTATCACTTTGGTATGACTAATTGGCTTAATATGACGCCTTGAGCACATAAGTCGCACCTTTAAACGTAGTATGGTATGGATTATGTTCATTTAACAAGAAATGTGATGTTTGAACTGATAGCAGTAACTTGGGGTTTATCCGATGTTCTACGTCAGCCATTTGGAATAAGGTTTGGCCTATTAATTTACTTACTTTTAAATAATATTGGTAGAATTCAACCGGTTATCCTTCGGTCCTTCGCGTAGTTTATTTTAGCTCTAAGTTTCCGGTGACATTAAATTGAGTACATATGTGTCTAAAGGATATTGAATATTGTTGAATAAAATAGAGGATTGAAATTCTTATACCTAGTTCGAGAATATACGAAATTATGTTATTTTCTTCGCTTAACATAAAAGTGTTCGTGCACGAACTAGCTATAGCTAATAATTTCGCTCCTGATTGCTTACTTTTCAACGAAAGAGATTAAAAAAATTGGCCGATGTATAGAGCAGGTTTAATGTATGTTGAGTGATGTACCTATATCACAAAAAATACATAAAAGACGGATTTCGCGTCTGTAGACATATCCTAACTGTTAATGTTTAGCAAAAAAAAATCGTTGTGGATACATTTAGTTTTTTTTTCAGCCCTAACGCCGCCGGCTCCCGTAGCAGTAGACGACTCAGCCGTGATCCTGCGCAAGCGCCGCACTATAGAGTCCGCGCAGCCACCTAGCACGCGAGCTGGCAACGCCGGCAGCAAACACTTCAACTACAACAAGCTAACCAATGATCGGACGCTGGCGGTGCGACGGATGGAGCGAGATGCACATTCGAAAAGCTTGAATCAAGGTAATATTAATAATTCATTTATTAATTGTTAGTTATGTATGTGTACATGCTGGTGTATTAGCACATAGATAACAGAGTTCTGTTCAGAATATGTAGAAATCACGAAGAAAATGAATTTTCTCAGAATTTAGACTTAGCTAGATGACTGAACATAGCTCATTGCAGTCTCTATAGATCAGATGGCAGTAGCTCCAATGGAATATAATGACCTGCCAAAGCTGGGATCATGGTCAAAGCATGCCCCGAAGAAAATCTGCATCGATTATGCTTGCTGCACGTCATTAACTGCGTAAACTGCGTCACAAATTTTCATGCTTTTCTATTGCTAAGCGACATAGTGTAACATTCCTATATTTAAGACTATTTACACCTGTCTTGTACGTTTCTTTTGATATAACGGAAAACAGCGCTAGGACGATGATGTTGATTATTTAAGTCACTAAGAAATATTATGTTTATTTTGCAGTGAAAGAGGACCTTCTCATCGATTTAGACTTGCCTCCTTCAACAAGACTGAGCGCCCCCGCGAACAAAACGCCGGTCAAAAATAACATATCTATTTTGGATGAACCAATCGATGTGCCGGAATTCAGTAAGTGTATAATTAATAATTCTTAGTTACATTTGAAGATGACAGTTTTGTAGTAAGTTTACGGTATCAGAAAATTTACCTTGGAAATAAACACACATGAAATAAAAGTTCTTTAAATACTGTATTAAATATGTCTACTATAGTATGTGATTTAAATGACTGCTTTTGCGTTTAAATCAAAGGCAAAAAATCTTTATTCAAATTTGGCTGACAAGAAGCACTATGAATGTCAGAAAATTTACCACCGCCACGGAAAAAAACTTTTATGTGAAAATACTAGAAGAGAACTCAACGAGGTATCATTTCAATATATAAATTTATATTTGTTAATAATTTACTTTCAGATCAAGATCCTGACTGGGGCGAGCCCAGCACGGACAGCCTACCGAACTACACGCAGTCCACGAATATGCAAAACGACTACCCGAATCTCTACGGAACTAAATCTCTCGACAATTTACTGCTTAGCTCTCAAACGTTCACCCAACCCGACCCTTTCGACACATCCCAGTGCTGGCCTAGACAGGCCCGACCTAACTACGACCTAAGCGAATTTAGTTTGCAAAAACAAAATGAATCTCAAAAATACTCCATGAACAATTACACACCGTCGACCAGTTCTGATATGACACACAATTTATACAATAACGCAGCTACTAGATCCAATAGTTTAGTTGTAAGTAATACTGGCAGTGCGACGCTCCCTAATAATTCAAGTTACAGTAGCTATGGGACTTTACAGAATAATGCAGCTAGTGCTATCTATGCAGCCCAGAATAATTTTAATAGTACCAATTATGGATCAATTCCAAACAGCTCAGTGAGCACAAACGAGACACTTTCAAATGCAAACAGCAGTGGATACGGAACGCTTCCAAATACCATGTATTCAAACACTTTATCATTAGAAAAAAACTTGCCATCGACAACTCAGCCGAATATTGCAGCCTCGTTGGCAGAAATGACTCTGGACGACAAAATTTCGGAATCTTTGAATCTCAGAATGAAAAACACAAATACTGAAAATATTTACGCGAACAGCAGCTTCAGCGACGCGCCGTCGACGTCGGCCGCCGAACCTGGCAACACCCACAGTGATACTCTGTTTAACGACATGGCTCTCTATGAAAACTTTGACATTAACCCTGCCCAGCAGCAATTCATTCTAGAAACAAAAGACTTCTACTCAAAACTGTCGACGAACAATGTTAAAACGACAAACGATTACGAAAAGAACATTTACGTGCCCAAATACGACGCCGAAAGTGAGAAATTGCGCAACTTCAGTGAATCCCTCGAGAACTCTAAGAATTATTCGGCCATGAAGTATCAGCACGCGGATTATTACCAGTACGCATATGCGGGTGATTACGCGTCGAACGATGCTTCGACGTCTCGGGGCGCCGTCAGGTATGATGAGGTCAATGACACCGCCAGTAACATTTACAGTGAGATCGGGGAGACCAACAGTGTATACGGAGCGAGCCAGGACTACGGGAACGCGAGGTTGTATGACGAGGTGTACGAGACGGCCGCGCCACGCCCGCACCGCCCGGCGCCGCCCTGCCCGACCCGACCCAAATAAACTACTGAACAAGTGGGGATTCAATTCCATTACCGACCAAGGGGATGCCACTATACGTAGTACATATATCATCTCCACCGTTAACCTTGCTGACCCACGCAGAAAGACGCGTGGGTCAGCCCAAAAACGCCCAAATAAAGCGTCTAGAGAGGTGATTGTCCCAAAAACGTTGCTCTTTATTAAGATTAAGTCAAAATTACTGGTTATACTCAAGCGTGCCATGCAGAAAGCTGTTGCACCGACGGATTCATGTGCTGTCCGTTCCATGTTTGATTTTCTTCCCTTGGACTATTTTGCACGATATCTTGATTTTTGCTGTAATAGGAGAGCAATTCTCGTGTCCATCGCGGCAATCTGGGTCATTCCCATCGCAATTTTCGAATAATAATTAGTTAAAATATGTGTAGATTTTAGAACATTTTTTGTTCAATACGAGTGGATTTTACAATTATTTTACTAGACGAAATGGGGTAAGTTTTTTTAGGAATGGCTAATGTTATACTGAAAACTTGTTTTTGTTTTCCTGGACATCGATTGAACTGTAATAAATGCTCCAATTTCCAATCCAACATACCATTTTCCATAATATATACAATATGCAGAAGTGGCCTGTGATCTGAAATGATCAAACATTTCCGTTACATGCAAAACCAGACCTGCTATCTATTTTGTTTGTGGTAGATTACAATAGTAAAATTCTCTAACATACTCTAGTTCTGTTGCGTGAATGATGTTATGCTATGCCAATCTGTATTCTTCCATCTTCTTTTAACCCCATGAATCAGTTTTAGCATGTCTCCCAAAAAGGTTACTTAGGCCAAAAGATCAAAACAGCTTTGCTGAAAGAGTGCATGCAACCTAAGACCTATATGGCTTCTGCAAAGATTATTGACTTAATGTGTGTGCTCTCCTTCACAGATTATAAGGCGAGCTTGCACCGTGTATAAATTTCGAATTACTGTTTAATCCTTGTTTACCCGTTTCGTTTGTACAGTTGAAGAGGTCAAAAATATCTGCTCAAGACTCTATTGTAAATAGAGGTTGAGCTTGGGTAGATCTTTTAACCTCTTCTATCGCTCACCCACGACTGGTGCTGATTGTCAATTTAAACGATAAATCGACATAAGAACGTGGTGTGAATCGCCCTTAGTTTTATAATTAATTCTGTCGTGCTATTTATTGCGTTTACATTGTAATGTCTCGAAAAAACATCACATGGTGCCTCACTATGTACCTGCTAGATTAGTTCTTAATTTTAATAACGTTTGTTTTACATCACCCATGTATTTCAGTCTTAGGACATTAGTATTATTTATTGAAATTCACGTTTCATGTCATGATTGTTTTATTTGCGTATAGGTATGTTCTTTAAGACATGAATTTGCCCACAAAATAAAGGCAAAGGTTGTCTTCAAAGATGTAACTTACGGGAATTTGAGTAATTAAAAATCCTCTGTGACTTGTGAAAATACATATTTTGTGATTGTAAGATAGTTTGACGTAAGTATTTGATATTGCTTTGATATTTTTATGTAATCACCATATCTCGCGATTTCATGTGTGCGCCTTTTCGCAGCTAACGATCATATCACAAGTTGGTAGCTGAAAAAGCTATTATTAATAAGAAAATAAGACTATAGTTCATGAGAAGCTATAATTGATGTGAAGTAATCGGTATCTTATTGTAATATACAACGGTGCATCACAAGACATTACGATCACTATTTTACACAGGGTCGATTGCAATAATCTATTTGGATGTATTTCTATGGGACCGTCACAAGTAAGTCCAGTTCTGTGAGCCTTAAAATGGCCAAATGTAAAAAACCTTAACCTTCTAAAACACTGTAAGTGTAAAAAATAAACCTGTGACTCTTTATTTTATTGTTTAACAGAGAGTTTCTACGGAATGTGAATAAATGTACAGCTCTATAGTGATTAAAAGGTGGTCTAATAAAAATTATTAGCTACAGCCGTAAAAATGTGTTATTGTTTTTCTATCCCTACGAAATTAACATTATCAAGTTATTTTCCCATAAAAGTTAAGTCGAAATTAAATTGTCTGATACTATCCATTGCAAAATCGGAAGCTATAATTCGTTTTTACCCATACTAAATACATTTGCATATAAGTATGTACTTCACTGAAAAAACCGCGGACATTTAAAATAATAACTTAGCTGTAATTCAGTTTTCTGACGGTTGGTAAATTAATGTGAATCGAAACTTCAAAGCCATCGATGCGGACGGACAGCTTGTTTACTACGGAACCCAAAAAGTCAGTTAGTTCCCTTACTGAATTGTAGTTTAGAACCAACCATTTCGAATTAACGGCATGTCACGTATGCACACGTCTGTCTGGCGTACCTACGAACTAATAATCGCTTTTTATGTTCTTATGTAACCTACAGGTTAGGTACCTATGTAAAAGACTTTACTATGTATATTATTGTGTTAGCAGATACCAGCTTAATATAACCATCAGAAATTAAAGATTAACACGAGAGCGTCGCCAGCCGCATCATCGCAGTCTACGGCCAATAAGGCTGGCCGTAACACGAAACTTACGGCTGGGTTAAGACCTCAACTGCTTCCGTGGAAATGGAATTACAAACTTTCGTAAGTCAAACATAAGGTTCTATTAGGTAAATCGGTAAATGTTCCTATTCATGTATGATACAGATGTTTTATAATAGTAGCTAGTCAGTTTTACCCGAATAGGTAAGTGCTACAGTGCCACGAAGCTACGACTGCTACGAGCTACATTGACTCTCAGGTAAAGTTTTGGTCTGGAGTTAGGTAGATACCAAAAAAGTTGAACCAAAACGTGTCTCTCTTAAGTTGTTAAGTGTCAAGGATAAAAGTACTACCTAGTTTAAAAGAGACAAGCATCGAATGGGTGTCGCTCGGAGTCGCGTTATCGTAACAGCGTCATTAGCATTCAGGCGTTGTTTACGCGATAACCGCCGCGTGGGCGCCGCCGGCGGCCCTACTTAGCTGCACTCGCTCGCTAAAATACGAATTAAACTCATCTGAAAGAATCCCCCTTTACATTAACTGCGTAATAAACAAACAGCAATTACCCACCGACTCGAACCATATTTTTCACCCAAAACACTGTCGCAGTTATCGCGACGGCTTTATTAGTGTCCGAGTGAAGTGCTTCGAGTATGGAGGCTCTGTAAGGCTGAGTGCTAATATCGCGTTATCTAATGATGATTGGTGTATAACATAGAATCGGAACGTTATGTGGGCGGAGAAGTGGCCGCATGTGAATGGATGGTTGCGGGATCGATAGAGCTCACTGCGCAGGCCCGCCTCGGCAGAACACAGCTGGTGGCTTCGCATCCTTCCTCGGCCAATACTTCCACAACCGAACCCGCGTCTTAGTGCTGTTGTGGGAATTAAAGTGCTTGCCAGCCTGCGGACATGTTCGCGACCAGCCGGCGGCTCTAAACGGTACGTATAACACACTCCCCGCCCTTGTTAGCGTTGCCGCTCACATCGGTTTTTCAGTAGCACTTAAAGTCGCCATTACCCATTAGCTTAGCTTACCACAGTGAAACCTGTTACACGACCTCATAACTAATCATTATTATGTGGACACATTTGTTTATATACGATTAAACTATTAGAGGGGATACTAATTGCGTAGGGAAGCGACCGGGAATAGGCTGTTAGCAAATACAAGTGCATGTAACCTACGTATTTTGATACGTGTGTTGTAAACTTTGCGTTATGGTTATGGATTGGGCAATTAATTCGTCGATAATCCGGGCTATTTATAGAGCTTTTAGGGATGTAAATGATGAGTTACCCGGTTAGGTAGAATCTCTGCTTTGGTTGACAAAGGAAGCACCGGATCGCATTGAGTAGGCAGTGGATTCCGACTGCGTGGGAAGCAAAGGGCAGATGCCTACGTCAGTGGGCCCGGGTCCAACGTACGTCACGACCCGTGTTGTACATTCCATGAAGTTTTCTTTGATAGATTTGTTCCATAAAGGATATTTCGTTACATTATTTCGAAGGAAACTTCAGTATGTATGTAGCGTTCCGGAAGGTAACATAATAATTATTTATAGTCTTGTATCCACGGATAGTGGAAATTGGTTCAATCAAAATTTAGTACCTAGTCTAAATATAAATCATATGAATGACATCAATCGTTTCAATAGTTGTGTTGCAATAGTAATGATTACCACTGAATTACCTGTGTATTATAATAACTTCTACTCTTATAGGCACTTATGAGGTTTAAGTATACTTCTAAAATTACCCAATTAAGTACCTAACCATTAAATTCTTCAAACCCCGCAACGGCTTGAAATAAGAAACTAATTGTTAACGTACAATATTTATGATAGTAATATGGCTCCAACGAATTTTAATCAATTTTTTGTTGATGTTAGGGTAACATTTAAAATAATTTGTGATTAAACAAGCCAATATAAAACAATAAGGCACCTACCTACTAAGGCTACTACCTCTAACTTAGTAATTTTATTTACGAGACGCAAGATGGAACGATGGTACGAGTAATTGTGCGTACTTATTAATTTAGGCTTGTGCCTATTAAATATGTCATATATTTGATTTAACATTACCTTTGTCGATATAATTGATATGGCCACTTATATTATGACTTAAGACGAGACGTAAAAAACAGAATTGCACTTTTTAAAAATGAAACTTAGACTTATGAGTGTCTTGTCCGGTATCTTCTCGACAGATTTTTTTTTTTCGAAACTGTCATATCAATTCATTCAATTCAGAATATCAAAAGAATAAGCAAAATTTAAATTTTGCTTCTTATTCTTTTGATATTTTGAATTGAATGAATTGAACATCTATTTATAAATTATAACTTTATATCACCTTCATCGACAAATAAATAGCTATCAAATAAGAAAATTCTAAGCCGCTATACAGGCGTCACTTAATTGACGCCGTCGCGTGGGGTAGACAGGTAGGCGTTATTAAACCTGAACAGAACAAAATGGAACAGTTATATAAATTCTCCAGTGGTATTATTAAATGGAAAAGCTTTGGTAAATAGAATTTAATTAAGCCTTAAGATGGTTATTTACACCGCCCACCCACGTCTTAGGTAGGAGAGAGCTTCTAAATAGTCCTACAGGCAATGTCCTCTGTCTTTAATTAGAAAACCTGATCCGTATTCTATCTACCTACACAATAGAATATACCACAAAAGTCTACGCACGACTCTATTGTCAACAGGGTAAGACCTCGTGCTGATCTTTTTGACCTCTTAGAGTGTTCGTTCAGCTATTCTGTTATGCTGACTTTAGTCTGAGTTTGTACTTTGTAGGTACATACATTGAAGATTAAATAATTGCGCTCTATCTTACTAGTTTAGCTAGCATAGGATAGATAGTAGTAGCTATCTTACTTAACGAGGCAAAGCACCTTGCGGGTGGTAGGACCTTGTGCAAGGTCCGCCCGGATCGCTACCACCATCTTGCTCGCTAATCCTGCCGCTTAGCAGCAGTGCTTGCACTGTTGTGTTCCGGCGTGGAGAGCAAGACAGCCGGTGCAATTACTGGCACAAGAGGTATTCCATCTTAGCCCTCTGGGTTGGCAACGCATCTGCACTCGCTTTGTTGTTGCAGGTGTCTATAGGCGGTGGTGATCACTTACCATCAGGTGACCCACTTGCTTGTTTGCCTTCCTATGTTGTATTAAAAAAAAGCGTAATATAAGATAGGGATACACTGAAGGATACTTTATGTAGGTTATGTTAGGGCCGTGTTTTAGGGTACCTACTCGATTAATTGTTTCTGAATCCAGTACAAATGTTATTGTGATTTTTACTACGAGTAAGTACGGTACGTTACTTTTGCACCTTATGTAATAATACATTATTTAGTTTACAAACAAATTACACAAAGAGATACAGTTAACTTGAGACTTAATTATCGGAGTGCATTCAATACTGCCAAATTGTCAGTATTTGGTTATTCAGATAGTTAGCTTAAGTCTTGCAAGTTTATTATATTATTATTACACGCTTATTTTTGCGCTGGAAATAGAAATTCCCGAAATATCGCACTGTTAGGGACTTTTACTTTACCTACTTTTCATTCGCCTGCTTCTGACTTCCACCTGTAGGTTCGTATTTATCTTTGAACTCAGTAATATTATAGTAAGTTTCGCACTGAGAGATATTAAATTTAGCGCTGATGCGAGTGCCGTTAACATGTAGATAAATCACGGGCATTAACTAGTTAATCTGCTGATTGCGTATTTTCCGAGCGTCCAAACCGCTCTAAGTAATTACGGTGTTCAAAATATTGATTACTATTCGCCCTCGTTTCGCTCAGACTTCACAGGCTTTTAGGCTATTAGGTACTATTTTTAAGGGGGTGTTCTGGTTAATTGTCGATAATCTTAATTTTTTTATCCTTGCAATCAGGGGTTTTAACATACTCAAGTCAATTTTGATTTCTTATTGTGACTCATTGTTATGAAACTAGTTAGACAAAGCTGCACGGAAATATAAATCAAAAGGCGGTCATGTTAGGGCCACAGAAGCATAATTACCAACATCTGTATCTGTAACCTTATAAGAAACCGGTTCACATGAAGTCTCTCAAACACAGTTTCATTCAAAGTCCAAAGTCAAAATGTCTTCATTCAAATTAGGCTTACAGGAAACACTTATGAATGTCATATACAAACCTCCGATGAAGGCCCAAAGTGCTCGTTGAGATGCTTGCCGGTAAAATGGGTAATTACCAATTTTCAGGTCTCTTACTCCAAAAATGAGGAAAGATCAATACGAAATTCGAATTACTTTTTTTAATTTTTACGGGTTTAATTTCTTCAAATCCCTTACTGCTAACCCGTATCGTACTTCACATATCTAAATTTCGTGTTCACAGCATTAGAAGTTTTAGCGCTACGGTGATGTGTCAGTCAGTCAATCAATCAATCATCAGTCACGAGTTCTCTCTTTATATTCGCTTTATTTCAGAACACCTTGGAACTTGTAACGAATATTAATGATGAAATTATTATGCTCGTCCTTTGTTTTCTGTAGCTTAGCCTTCAGTCAAGTTATTCACTAGGCGCAACAGCCATGAGCTTGACTTCGAGAAATCGCTTTGTGTCACTTACTCGCGCTAGCGCGCTGAAGCAAGACAGAGCGCTGCGTCGACATCAAGCTTGCGGTCCCATGCTGTTTAGTTTCGTAGCTGCTACGCCTCGTAGCATTTGCTTTAATGCTGACTTCACACGCGGCCGGAACAGTGAGGCAGAATAGTCGAATAGAACAGTTGGCGTTCAAATATTAGATCAGTCAACTAATATAAACGGCGAGTCGCACTTTCCTGCTCACCGCACTGCACTGCAATGCCCTCGCGTGCACATGAGTGGAACCACAAAATAGTCGAATGAAAAAGGTGCTGGTGGGGAAGCCGACTGCGCCCCGACAAATAGACCGGCTAGCTGTCCTGCCTTGATGATTATCTTGACAGTGCTGTTCTGTCTAGGCGTGAGCGTTCAAATTGTATTAGTATGTGCTGTCCTCGTGTGAAATGAGCATTAAGGCCAGAGTTACATGGCAGGAGTTCTTGCAAGCGAGTAGAGTACATTGGCGGGTTTCGTCGATCGTCTGAAAATTAATCCATCATAAATGAATAGTCCATTATTAATCCAGTCGATAATCCGCGATGTAATGCAACTCGTTTGTTAAAACTCGCGTAATGTAATTCCGGATAAAAGCAAACGCTACGACGCCGTAGCAGCTACGAAGCTAGACTGCATCTAAGACGAACCTTTTCGACACGTAACTCAGTGCGTCTCTCTTCTACTATACTAGTTAGAAAGAGACGCACTGAACTAAGCATCGAGTTACATAGCGTCGTACAGATTCGTGCTAAAGCTCGTAGAAGGAAAGGGCGACCATAATAATGTAAATGAAGTAGCAAGTCGTAACCAGATTTATTACCTACCAACTTATGGCAGTGTACAGTTTTAATATTTTATGAGGATTATCACTAATAGTGATGATGATGATAATGAGAACGAAACGGTAATGCAGTTGATGTCTTTGCTAAAACTGGTAGAAAATTCTTGGATACTTACAGATCTTATACTTGGAATTTCACGATGGCTTAACGTATAGTACAGGAAGGCGAGAGAGCAGTGCACCTAGCACGAACCTGGTCAACACGTGTTAACTCGCTTTGTAACTCAGTGCGTCTCCCTTCGAATAGGCTCGATAGAACGAGTGGCAATGATTTACGTAGAGAAGATTCGTGCTTGTTGCGTGAATCTTGTTGTAAATGCTGGCTACAAATCAGCGACTTTTGAGGTTGCTAGTTCCTACAGGCGGCAGTGATCATGTACTTTCCATCACATGACCCGTACGCTTGTTTGCCACTCTTTCCCACTATATATGACACTATCTAACTGTTGTCATAAGGAAACGGTGCATTGACAGACAGCTTCTACTGAACCACACATTTTGGAGCTAACTACTGTCGTTGTGCAGTGAATATACTACCCATTGGCCACAATTTTGCTGTTACCT
The DNA here is from genome assembly GCA_963691745.1 of Ditula angustiorana. NCBI lineage: Eukaryota > Metazoa > Arthropoda > Insecta > Lepidoptera > Tortricidae > Ditula > Ditula angustiorana. Next base: position 11,514,247 of record OY829475.1, read on the forward strand.
TCCGTGCGCTCACTCCGCAACTCAAGCGATGCCCGCGCAAGCATACTTGTTAGTATTAACGGTCGCGTACGCGTTACGCGGATAACGCAGCTCTAAGAAGCTAGTTGCAGCCGTGTCGCATTTGCGACGCGTACACGACCGGTGTAATTCGGCCTTAAGGCGGAAGTAAGGTTCCGTACAAGGAGGCGCAGCGGAAGGTTACGACAAACCTGTAGCGGGGGGAATACCTCTGATTAGGCACAACGTCATAATGGCAAATGAGTTAGCCTTTCTATACATATAGGTCTTAAGCAGCGTCCTATCTATGACGGTTGTTATAAGCTGGCTTTAAGCAAAAAAAAGACGATTTGAGATAATCAACCCCTAGGGCGGACCACACCGCTATAAATCAGAACGAATTGAGGGCGAGCTATCAATAAATAATATATAGGAATACAACGCGACATGAAACTTTAAAAAAGTAATATTTCAAGTGGGATTGCTTGCGGAATACACCAATACACGGCAAGTTTTTACTATAAATATTTTATCTCTTACATGATAGTTTTTGTTACTCGTAGTTTACGGATTTGAACATTTTGTTCGGCCATAAATGATCCTGGATTGTTTTTTATATCCTGTAATCTAAATTCGGCAGTATTAATGTCCTGGTTCTATCGATATGTTTGTGACTATGTATATATGTTGATGGTCACACTACAAGTCGCCGACCAGAAGGTGAATGAATTACAATAGAATTTAGAGAAACAGGGTAGCACAAAGAGAAGGAGATTCTAGGAAGTTTGCAGTGAATCCAGATAGTTAAAAACGTTTTTTGAGGTAACGAGAAGTTGCAGGATTAAAAAGTTTAATTTAGAGAAGGGACAAGACGTGGGAGTCACGACGAAGGCGGATAGGGAGCCAATTGACCTGTAAAAAATTATCTACATGATCGGTATCGATTTCGGAACCGTGTAGGACTTTTTTCTTAAAACTAATATGTAAGCAGTTTTTCTTGTCATTAAAATCGATGACATGGTTCCATAGAACACATTTTTCTAAGCCTTAGGGGCAATTTACATAGAGTGTGTTCTCTTATGCTAATTGTATTACATTACGCGGCTCGATCTATCAATCCATCGCATCATACCTGGGTAGCCCGCAATGTCATGCAATTCGCATGCGAGGAGTCGTACTTACCATATAAATGGCCCTTTTTAGTTTCCGAGTTCGTCATGCTGACCCATCCAATTGGTCCATCCTGTATATATGTATATTACATACCTACTTGTGTCTTGTTTCAGATGTGATGAGCCGTCTGAGGCCAGCCCTTTGGGCGCTGGCGCTGCTGTGCACGCTGGCGCCCTCTCGCGCCGATGGCAACATAGGTAATCGCGGCCCTAACATGGCTAACACAAGTATAACTCATCCCTCAGTGACAATCGACTACTGACAAGTGTCATTCATAAGATTAGAGAATCACTGAGGGATAACTTAAGCTGTCTGAGTCATGTTAGGCTTGCACCGCTGCAACAATAGTTACTAATAGAGCTTGACTGTAAGGCTCAACGGCTACTAAACAAACAAGTTATTTTTCATCAAAAAACCCTATCCTTATAATTAATTTAATTTAATTCATACCCTTCTTTGAGTCTAGTCGCATCAAAGTTTTAGTCACAGATGGGACACGAACAGAAGTATAATATATTATGCCTATTAGATGCAACTTTCGCCCCTAATATTGTTTTATAATAGGTACAGTGCGACAAATAATGGAAGACGAAAAAAGTGTAATTACATCAGGTCTGATTTTACTACAGTAGGGAGATTTAAGCGATTAAATATGGTTACCACTCTTTCGCTACAGTATTTAACGTGTACCTAATAGTAATATGGATGGATGTAAATATGTACAGGACAGAGGTACCTATCCCCGAATCGAGTTATTATCCCGTAGCTATCAACAGTGTCCCAAATAGAGGTAATACGTACTCGTAGATTCAAAATTTAAGCTCTTTACCACTGTCAATAGTTATACCCTAACCCTTCTGTAATAAGACTCTAGTGACGTTCAAAGGGCTGACAGTCATGCGATAAGCCTACTGAAATTTATTACGATTTCCTCCTGCGTTACACATAAGTGGTAGTTAAGCTCATTTCCCAAAAGTGGGCACGCCTACAACAGCTTACACAAACAAGTTTTGCATATATCTACTTGGGTATACGTAGGTAGGTAGGGAAAACAAACTGAAATACGAACAACATCAAAAGTTTACTGGCCGATATGTAGGGCAAGTACCACCTCAGGCAGATAAACTTACAAGACAAAGTTACTCGAACACAAACAAGATCGGTGGAGATCCGTTTAATACGGTATCGTGCCATAGGTAATATAAGATACAAATTGAATCTAGTGAATAATCATTTGCTATTGGGAGAACTCTAAAACTACGACTACTGCCGAAGTGTCATTCAATTATCGTATTAAATGATAAATTACGATACATTTAATAGGATCGTTAAACCTGAACCAAGGGCCCTAGCACGCTAGCTTTTATCGCTGACATAAAGCATATATCCCTTTCTAACCAGTAAGCGTGTGTGAGAGGGACAGATGCGTTTATATGCGCGATAAACGCTAGTGGCAACTAGAGCAGGTTTGTCTCGATGCTTCGTTGTAAAATTGGTCAATCAACCCGCACGCATACCGCAATAAATAATTATGTAAATGTAAAAACCTAATACAAATGAAGTCTAATTCTGTCTTCAAATTTGTTTTGCAAACTAACTTTCCGAGCCGCCTTTCTCTGTTTGCTATAAAAGTATTTAAACAGGGTAGCAATATCCCGAATTTTTTTTCCAAAGTTGCTAAAATTCCAATGTGAGGAATTGTCGGCAACTTCTGAGATTTCTTAGAAAATTCCTAACATGCGGAAACTTGTGTAAGTACTCAAGTCTTTTTTAGAATATTTACCACTTGCAAATTGCTGCACAAAACAGAATGTTTATTTCAAGGTTTACGTATTTAACAAATACTTAGTAAGTGTTTTACTTGTTGAATATCCATGGTGATTTAAAGATGAGTTTGAGGTTCAGAAATCAGATCTTCAGATATACACATCTAGTATAATCAATATCATATCGTCAAAGTAGATCCAATAAAAATTTAAACCGCCACCTCTCAATAACGATTTCTTTCGAGTTTTGAGAAAATTTTGTGAGCTTTTACAGTCGAAAGTAGTGCACACCGAATCTATTATGATAAGCCAGGCCCCCAATTCTAGCGCTCATCGAGATTCATCTGACGTTCGAGAGGTGTCAAAATATGACAGATTTTGACGGGATTTGACAGCTCTTTTCTGCTTATCTCGAGTGTGACTTCATCTCTATTGACGCGAGAATTACCTCGCAGGTATAGTTTATCCCTCCCTGCGTCTCTGTCTAACTAGTATCATAAAAGATAAACTAAACTTAGCTGAATTAAATTTAAAATTGCTATATAATGAATGACAACACAAAGAAAAATTAGGGTAATGGCAGGATTCGAACCTGCAACTTTAGCATTCCGTGCCTTGCGTTTGCCAGTTTCCGCCACATTACCGCTGCCATACCCTGCGAATGCATAAATAAAAACAAAAAGAAAAATCGAAAAAAATTAAAAATATGTAATTTCGATTACAATAATTAAACTTAGCTGGTCACATTAGGGCTACAGCTTGGCTAACAAGGTAATTTAATAAGTAAGTCATTATAAATGTGAAACTATTAGGGAAAGGCAGTTGAAAAAAAGACTTCCGTCAGTAGAGATGAAGTCACAGTCGAGATATTATTATGTCAAGAAGAGCTGTCAGATCCCTAAAAATCTGTTATTTTTTGTCAAAAATTTACGCTCGCGTATGTGATTGGCCCGCGGCTGACGAGTGTCGTGTACACGAAAGTCAAAAACCAGCCAAGTGCGAGTCAGACTCGCGCACCAAGAGTTCCGTACCATTATCTACAAAAACGGTAGAAATCACGTTTGTTGTATGGGAGCTTGGGAGCCCCCTTAAATGTTTATTTTATTCTGTTTTTTAGTATTTGTTGTTATAGCGGCAACAGAAATACATCATCAGTGAAAATTTCAAGTGTCTATCTATCACGGTTCTTGAGATACAGCCGGGTGACAGACGGACGGACGGACAGACAGCGGAGTCTTGGTAATAGGGTCCCGTTTTACCGCTTAGGTACGGAACCCTAAAAATCAACTCGCTCAGCGGCCCTAACATGACAGCCCAGGTTTAGTTTAACCCCTCCCTGCGCAGCTGCGTCTCTGTCTAACTAGTGTCATAAGAAAGGGACGCAGATAGAGATAAACTAACCTTGGCCAGTCATCAAACTGGAACAAATTACCTTGCTTTCCAGTTTGTTGATATGGACCTCCGCAAAGTAACGCCTGAATCTATTAATTATTTTGGCCAGTCATGTTAGGGCCACTGGTAGATACAGCCGTCACAAATGAGCGACGAAAGATGCGCGTATAACGAAGTAAAATAAATAGGTTTCCACTATCAAACACCTATTATTTCCCTACGAATAACAATAACAATAATTGTTAAATAACTAAAACTCTAAAATTAACAAACAAGAAGAACTCAATAGTGTCAATAATTCAATATGAATATTTTTCTCATTGTCTCATTATTTGCGGGTGGTAGGACCTTGTGCAAGGTCTGTCCGGATCGCTACCACCATCTTGCTCGCTAATCCTGCCGCTAAGCAGCAGTGCTTGCACTGTTGTGTTCCGGCGTGGAGAGCAAGACACCCAGTGTAATTACTGGCACTATCCATCTTAGCCCTCTGGGTTGGCAACGCATCTGCAATCTCTTTGGTGTTGCGGGTGTCTATAGACGGTGGTGGTCACTTACAATAAGGAGACCAACTTGCTTGTTTGCCTTCTTATTTCATAAAAAAAATCTCTTTCTGCTCCTAGCGCTTTTTCCCATTTCTTAATTCGGCATATACGCTTTGTCCACTATCCCATGGCATGTTTGGTTTAATAGGCAGTAATGTACTTAAGTTAGGAAAACTCATTGGTAGGTGGCGACCACATGGCGACCGCTGGTGATCAAACTCGGTACTTCACTGTCACGAGTCTACCCTAGCCACACCACATCTCTACACACTCTATAAACATTGTTACTTATTTAAGTAAAATTGTATGTGAACAAATATGAAGTTGTTAAAAGTAAGCAAATTTTAATGAGAAGCGTTGTAAGAGGCAAAGATTAATTTATCATGAAAACGTCTTGCCCTTGTTCAATCAAGTAGGTGTTCGATCGATTCACGAGTAAAAATAACTAAGCTCAAGAGAGAACTTGAATAAACTTTGCTTACAATTTCAATCGCCTCCGTAAATGTTTCCGTAAGATACCTTATAAAAGGAAAACTCTACAAAAACATGTTTCATAATTCACTTCCGTTTCACTTTATGAACTCGCAGAGTAGCTACCTACTTTAGAATCAAACTCGCTTCTCTTTTGTCAAGTATGAAGCAAAACTAGCATGCAGGTCACCTGGCGAGAAGTAATTCCCGTCGTCCGTGGCAACTAGCCATTCCTAGCGAATCCCTGAACCTCGCCTTGAAGTTCAATGTCGTATGCGCCTTTGAGGCATTTCGGTTTTTAGTGATAGGTGTCTAATTTAATTAGTTTAGTTCGGTACCAAAAAGCTCAAACCGGACAAGAGCATGAAGTTATGTCGTTGTTTTAATTTCCCTTTAAACCATCTTTAGGTTAAGCTTTCATTTAAGATATTTTCCATATTTTTAGCATTTGTTCAGAAGTAGGCTTTATTACACGAAAATTTTCCAATTGGAACTCAATATTCTGAAACAGTACCTCAAATCCTAAAATATAACATAGAGATAATTATTTTTAAAGAGCCATCTAACGATACCTCTATGTAAGGTTGCGTTATTATACAGATTAATATTATAATTTAATGTTTCTGCAGGGTGTTTATTCAGCTCAACCTTGTGCATAGAAGGCGCAGAATGGTGTTACGATGGTGAGTTATCTTAAATTTCAACCCTTTACGCTTAAAACGTTTTTAACGTTTCTTACTCTCTCGTGGACTTGATGGTCTATCACTGACTTGTCACCATGTCACTAAATTTTCAAGGAGCCATTCACTACGGTGGCAATGCTAATACTGAACCACTTGAGGTCGGTTTCAACATCGATAGGATGTGATTGTGTTTTAATTTTGAATTTTTCATCTGTCCACACTCCTTAGCTTGGTTACCTCAGCTCTTTATTAAGTATCTACCCGTAGGAAACTTAAGTTCATATTCTAGTTACTATAACTTGTCTAAACTTTCCTAATGAATGCCGAGCCATAGAGGCAAGTTTTATGCCCGTGTAAAGTAACCTGAACGGAATTTTAACGAGGGCTTGTTTTATAGATTTCGCCTTCGGGAAGTGTATACCGATCTACGAGACTCAAGCGGATGAGGGCGCCCTTTTCCAGTAAGTTTATTGCGTTTACGCTTATCTTCGATTTTCCATAAGGTACTTAAATATTTAATTTGGTATTACTTACTTGCAGACACAATCTCAATTTATACTGAGTGATACTCAAATTTAAATTTAATAGGTAGGTAATAATAACGATAAAGTTGATAAATGTTTTGGTATAAATCAAGCTAGAGATATATGAGATACGAGTATGATTTCTCCTCGACATAATTTGAATCAATTGCTCTTCTAAATTTAGCAGTTATGCTTCTGTCTGATCCTTTTGAAACAGCAACGTGTCTACTTTATAGTAATTAACTATACATCGGCAAAAGTTGATTAATTCTTGATGCAGGTACGACATGAGCTCCGAACAGCTGCAGTGGTTCGAGTCGCAGCTACAGCGGCTAGCGGCGCGCGGCTACCGCTGGGAGCACGCGTACACGCAGTGTGTGCTGCAGGCCATGCTGTACACGCTGCGCCGAGACCTGTCAGTAACTGCCCTGTGCCGCAATCCAAAAGTTTGCAGTGTTCGAGGTGCAGCTGCAGCAGCGGACGGCGCGCGGCTGCCGCTGGGAGCACGCGTATACGCAGTGCGTGCTGCATGCCATGCTATACACGCATCGCCGTGACCTGTCAATGACTCCCCTGTGCCGTATCCCAATAGATTGCAGTATTCGAGGAGCAACTGCAGCGGCGGACGGCTACCGCTGGGAGCACACGTATACGCAGTGCCTGTCTGTAACTGTCTTACACCGCACCCCGACAGTTTGCAGTGGCTGTTCGAGACGTTTACGAATGAATGATTCATTTCATATGTTGATAAATTGTATGACGAAAACCTAGAGCTACTATCGTCTTGATACTTTTTAGGGACATGTTGGTGAAAGGAGCGTTTCATAAGTGAAAGCAATAATAGTCTGTTCTGTGCGAAATCGAGTTGTAAATGTTGGGCCATTTTATAGCATGTTGAGGCTCGGAGATGGAAATATATGCATGACTGTGAATTACGTTACGTATACTTATAATATTGGTTACCTGCTTTCCTATTTGTGTAACAGAGCAGATTTTAAATTGATATGGAATAATCTTGATATCTGGTGGATGAGGTACTATTATTAAATTTTATATGAATTTTCAGCGATCCGGCCAAAGTAAATGCAAAAATTTGCGATCATTTCGTTGATCCCAAACTTGATTCTGATGATCTCGAATCTACCGACGAAGACGTAAGCCTTCATTGTTTAGTTTTCTCTTGTTATTTAAATTAAAAAAAAAACCGTTAAGTCTATTTTTCACCATATTTCTTTATTTCAGAATGAACAAGATGAAACGGCATACGTTCGTTTCACACCAAATTCCCAACTTGACTCTAACTATGCTAACGAAGTATACAACCCACCGTTAACTGAAGAAGAAGCAGCTGAACTCCTTATGGCGAAAGGTAAGATTGAATACTTTCAAAACAACTCAACTATTAGGTAAATTTGACACTGTTTTACTAACAACTTGTGATCAATAGGACCAATAGTTCTGAATGAAGACCAAGCTATTTCCGCTGAAGAAACACCAAGTGATAAATTGCGTGACCTACTGCTGATGAATGGAGATGACGATTCCCCCGTCATTTTACCCTTTGAAGGCTTTAGGGAACGAATCAGAGCAGCTCAAAAAGCCAGAGCTGTTGACCCGGACTCGTATGCTAGCGCTATTGTGGAAAAAATTAAAAAATCACTACCTGAAGCTGGTGTCTTGAGACCCGATTCTGATGCAGCTATAGACGAAGAGCGTCTAGGAGCTCACTTTCGTAAAACTAAAACGAAAGCACCTCCCTTCACGGCTGAGTATATCACTGGGAACAATGTGTCACCTCTTGACGCCGAGGTGCGCTCAAACGCTTTAGAGAAGTACAAACAAAGTTTCGCGGAGAAGAATTTCCCATTCGAATACGAAAACCCGAGCAATGAAATTCCAGAACAGAGGATTTACTATGACGACTTAGAAGAGATGCCCATTGATTTGGGTAGTGGAGAACTGGATCCTTACATTCTAAAAGGTAACCCATGTTTATATTGAAGGTCACCAATGTGTCTAAGCTTATTTGAATATTAATATTTGTCTTTCCGTTCTGCTGACACAGATGTAAACATGCCGGACTCAGAGGTTAAACATTCGAAGAACATGGATTATTTGATGAATTACTGGCGTCAGATAATTGATTCGAAATTGAAGCCACAGGGTGCTCTTTATGCCGAAGGAGGCCCTCTAAAAGCTGATGACCTGCAGGGTGAGTCTCCAGACGCCTCGTTTAACTTGATTTGTATGTTAAAAGACAAAGATTTGTTGCTTCATTGCTTTGTTTGCATTGTAGGTACAGCAGCAACATTATTTCACTCCATCTTGTTGAAAGACTTCATCTTTCTCAGTTTATGTATTTTCAGTTGACCAATGTTTTTCATTTGTGGCTATTCAATTCCAAAATTAGCCCTCCTAGTCAAAGAAGCTCAACCGTCAGCAACTGTCGATCGGACCGAAGGTGTTTCATATGCCGGCGATGTTTCAGGTGAAAATTCCAAATTTTATCCCGAGGACTTCCAAGATTTGCTAAGTAATGAATGGGGATTTATGCGTAGGGAACGAGATGATGTTAAAAAGCCCGGGCCTCGCCTGGACGCGAAAGCCATAAAGCATTTGTACCAGAATAAGTCAGTGACAGGTTAGTGTCACAACGATGGCCTGAGATAGCTGTGCTAGATTTGTCGCTGTTCCCTCAGATTGAATAACGGAATCAATATTCCTTAATAATGCTAATGCTGGATTTCAGAAAAAAAAAGATTTTTATACGATACACCGCACTTCTTCGTCTTGTCTAGAACACCGCACTAAATGTTTCCCTACTTTTGCAGCTGCACTCTGTTTTCTATTTGATACTCAAGCCTGTGGGATCCTCCTAAATATTCGTATATGTGTATTCTAAATGTTGTGTTTCCCTAATCTGTTATCATTTCATGTCTATTTCCTTGCACTGGACGTTCCTTGGCTATCCTCTGTGCCCTATGGTAGGCATTCATTGGTGTGGTCATAACATTTCCCTCTCATAGTGAATGTTTTCGTTCTGTGTGCATTTTCATTATTGTTGTTTTTTTTTCGCTTTTATAAATCACGGCTGTGCAAGGTACTTACTTAGTTGAACTGATATTATTAATCGAATGGACGTGGAATGACAAGAATTTATCTTAATAATAATATATTTTGATGTGACTTACAAAACAATAATTATCTAAGTAACTGTCATGGACTACGCTGAATTAAAACATTGCATGTTTTTTACTCCTAATCGGTGTCAGTTACCTTCCAAACGAATAGCGGTGCATAATTGGTTGGTATGATTTTTTTTACAGGTCACGGCACGCCCAGTGCTCAAAAATACACGGGCGTTCATGACCACAATGATTATGATTACGACCCATCTTACGCCTATGTTCTCTTTAAAAACAGGTAAACTGGTATAATAAAATGATATGCAACGAAATGATATTTTATTAACCTCCAGCAATTATTTTCTGAAGTACCGCTTAATTTTTTTTCTCGCCAGATTTGTTAATGACTGGGAGAAAGGCATCTCGTTTATTTCAAGAATCGAAGAGATGCTTGGCTTGGAGAAAAACACTTTTACAAATCCTCGGTAATCTACTTTTTTCCCGAAGCGAGGATATTCTACGACAACTTGATAAGTAAATGGATGTTTTTTTTTTGCAGAGTCGATACAGGCGAGGTAACCTTTAAAGTGGAGCAAAATAAAAAAGGATATGATGCTGCAACTGTAGCCAGACGCATTGGTAAGATGATGTTTCAAATGACTTTCATTAGATACCTAATGTTAAGAAAGATCATTAAAGTACATCCTTAACACTAACATTGTATTACAGATGACATCAAAGATCAGTTACGTCGTGAAACCGGGGCTCAAGTTTTGGCCACTGGTGTAGGTGATCGGGTAAGTCCGCTAACCGCTTAGAATAATATTTGTAACATCCTTCCCTACTGGCAGTAGGTGGGTAACATTAGAATGCTTTCTCCGTGTGTATTTACTCTACTTATTTTTACAGAGCAAGCGACCCGTGATAGAACACTCGGAGTCCTCAGAGACCCAGATCCTCGGTTTGGAGAGAAGAGTACTTCTAGCTCTAGCTGGCAGCCTGTCAGTGGTGCTTGTGGGCAGCGTGGTGTTCTTAGTTTTGCTGAAGCGAGACTTCAATGGCAAGAGGAAGATGCAAGGGCTATCGTCAGCTGCTGAAATCGACGCGGAGGCTACTAGGGATTATCAGGCAGGAGTTAATGAGAATTTGATGTTATTAAAATCCAGCCCCGGATCTTTAATTTTTTTTAGTCACGGCAAAAACTGAAAAATGCCGGCCCCGCCCACTTATATTTATTTAAAGTTAAGTAAATGATGAGTTGTCCATTCGTCTGTAAGAATCGTGAATTTGACATACCTCTGAACTTGCCGCCCGGGGCATAGGCCCAGGCTTGCCCCCCCCCCCCTCTCTAACCCTAGATCCGGGGCTGTTAAAATCTGTTTATTGTCTTGTTCGTATTTATAATCGAAGGGTTACTGTTTCAACTAAAAAAAACATTCAGACCTTAGGGGCGACGCACTATTAAAAATTTGTAAACGTAATTTGCAGGAGAATTAAGAAAGCATTCAACGAAAGCAGTATTGTGCAGTCAAAGCACTCTACACTTGAGTTTTTGGTTCCAAATCACTAATTGATAGTTAACAACTGTTGTCTAAATAACTTTACATCATCAACCCCCTAGTGCTTTTCCCGGTTTTATATGTTATTGCATTAAAATCCAAATAGGCACTAATCGAAGTGGAATATCAGGAAGTAGTAGATGAAACTAAACAAAAGTGGTCATGGTTGCAGGAACTATGTCGCGCTCGCATGTCGGGCAAATGGTCGGGGCAGCAGACGGCGGCTGCCCCGCACCCAGCTGATCCGCCGCAGAGGATCACCTCGCTGTCTCGAGAGCCCGACGGCAACTCTCCTTCCACGCGATCCAGCACTTCCTCCTGGTTAGCACTTTACTTAACTAGCTGAAAACAACATGTGGTAATCTCCGCGTGCTTCGTGCAGCTATTGATGTAGGCTCTAGATAGGCGTATCCCATACTGTGATGGCGCCGAAATGTGTGAACTTCAAATTGTTTACACGGTAGTGTGCGTATGTTTTATGTGCATATTTCTAGCAAATTCGCGGGTGAATTTGCGCTGGTTACCTGTTGCGAACCAACAATCATAACATCAACAATCAAATCAATTTAATAATAAGAATCATTTGGACTTATACTAGACTGAATTTATCCTAATAGTCACGTCAATATTGCTTTTTTACAGGAGTGAGGAACCAGCTTTAACCAACATGGACATCTCTACAGGCCACATGGTATTGGTAAGTTCCGCTGAAAGTATAATTGAAATCATTTGACGCAGTTTTCACAAGGTAGCAGAATGGGGCACCCTTTTGGTTTTTTTTGTAATAGTGTACTTGAATCTTTACTTTCTTCCACCTGTTTCAGGCTTACATGGAAGATCATCTACGTAACAAGGACCGATTAGAGCAGGAGTGGCGTGCTCTTTGCGCGTACGAGGCTGAGCCCTGCACCACCAACGCTGCTATGAACCCAGAGAACGCTGGCAAGAACCGATACGCTGACGTGCTTCCCTACGACCATTCTAGGGTCACACTGAACAAACTGTCCAATCATCTGGGCTCGGACTACATCAACGCTTCGACTATTGTGAGTGTTTACATTGTTATAAACTATAAAAGAAAGAGGAGATAAAGAAAGAAAGGAAAAGCAAACCTAGAAAAAGGTGTAGTGATTAGGGTAAAGGAAAAAAGGTTCCTGTACCCGTAACATATTGTTAATTATCTTTCTGAAAAATTCTAACAATCTGATTCAGTTCTTAACGTGTGCCATTAACATATCGGTGCTGAAAAGAACAGTAGAGTGTGAAGGACAAACCATTTTTCCAGACCGATCACGACCCCCGCAACCCAGCTTACATTGCGGCAGCGGGCCCGCTCGCCCACACGGCCCCTGACTTCTGGCAGATGGTGTGGGAGCAGGGCAGCGTGGTCATGGTCATGCTGACGCGGCTGACAGAGAACGGGCAACAGCTGTGCCATCGGTACTGGCCGGAGGAGGGATCCGAGCTGTATCACATCTATGAGGTGAGTTGGATAAAAATAAATAATAATAACCTTCGCAACCAGAAACCTCTCTGCGAGATCGGATCAGGAGTACCGAGATCTGCAGAACCAAAGCTACCAACATAACTCTGCAAATTATAAACTTTAAGTGGCAGTAGAAGGGGCACATTGCTTACGAGCAATGAGCGTTGAGGCGAAAAGGTAGAGTGATAGAGTCTACGAACCGAAAGGCGAAGTGTTGATTGGCCTTCCATAAGATGAAAGGACGATCTGGTGAGGGTCGCAATCAACCGTTGGATGCGAGTAGCACAAGACCCAACCGTCGTGGCAATCCTTGGCGAAGGATTACGTACAGCGGTGTCCAGTGATCACAACCTAACGATTGCAGGTCCACCTCGTGAGCGAGCACATCTGGTGCGACGACTACCTGGTCCGCAGCTTCTATCTGAAGAACCAACGCACTGGCGAGACGCGTACCGTCACCCAGTTCCACTTCCTCTCCTGGCTGGAGAACGGCGTTCCGGCTTCCACTAAAGCGCTTCTGGAGTTTAGGAGGTCAGAGAACATATTTCAACCTTACTTTCAGCAGGATACTATTTACGAGTACAACCAGGGTCCGCAATAATGTTTCATTCATGAGTAACCGGTGTTATTAAATGATATTAGATAATTGCTTAATAAGGAACATTAGGCGTAACAGAAGAATCTGGCTTATAAGTATCAAATGATCAGAAATGCTATAATGACGTTATTCTGGTTTAATTTTTCGATAAAGCTATTAGCTTGAACGAACCCCTCAAGCAAACCTTGATATATTCATAAAATGGGCGGTGAAAAAAATCTAGAAACAGAAAAGTGCGAAAGGCTTTATAAGCTGTATTAAATTAATAGTTTTGCATCAAAATTGCAAATGTTCAGTTTATTCCAAGGATTGGTTTCGTGTAAATTACTGAACCTAAATAATCAATTTATTACTAGGGAATTTATTAAATTTTCAAGTTTTTATTAAAAATTTGGTTAGGTTTTAACTCCATAATGCACAGTACAACAGAAAATGTAAAAAAAGGTTTTATATTATTTATATCTATTTTCATTTCAGATTATTTAGGCTCAAAAAACAATCTAGTTAGGTTAATTTTTAACGAAACTTTGTAGATTTCGATTCCTGTATGCGAAAACTTATTACGAGGCCTTGCGCTGAGTTTTGCCTTGTAAATTTATGATTTTTTTGTGTGCAAGTTATTTATTATTCAATAAAATTATTACTTACCTATACTTAAAAAAAGATATCTAAGACAGTTTTATATTGTATTTTCTCTTTTTTTTTAGGAAAGTGAACAAGTCATACAGAGGTAGATCTTGCCCAATCGTCGTACACTGCAGGTAAGTGGGACTACAAACAGCAACAAGCTTCATTGACCATTAAAGAGAGAACTGTGGGAAATTGTCTTTGCTCGATGTCCAATTCATAGTGCATATTATATGCTGCCCTTTCGAAAAAAGATACGCATTACTTTTTGAGGTCAATAATAACGTCACTTGTATATTTTAATGCATAGTTTTTTACTTATTTGGATATTCTTCAAAAACATAATTTTCTAATCCAAATGATGACTTTTATCAAAATATTTGGCCTCAAAATAAAAATAAAACTATTTTGGTAACCCAGTGGTGATTTGAGTACAAAATGAGACTTTAAAAAAAAAGGTAGTGAGGAAATTCATTATAATCCTGCATGGCTTCAAGGCCAGGTTGCTTTTCGATTGTGCAAGCGTAATTTCATACGTAAAAAAAAGTTACAATGTCATGATGATCTTTCTTACATAATAATCTTATCTTGTGCTGTGTCGGTAAATGATATCTTGGACAATACCATCAACTTTTTATCCTGAGCTTATCTTAAAGGAAAACATGTTCCAGTTTGAGATTGATGAATGTTTTAAATTCAAGTTTACCAAATCAGTTTCTAACTTCTTCATAATTAGATAAAGAATAAATAATAGCCTGATAAAAAGAGATACCGGCACCATTCAACTGTAATTGAATTATTAGTATTGGTGAAGGTAATTGAAGATTATCTTGAAGGGAAATCAGATAAACATAATGATGAAATGAAAATGTTTTTAGGGAAATCAATGTACTATTTCACTAGATTTTAACATTCGCTGTGGCCTTAGCATGACTGATCATTTTTGATTTATCTCTCAGTGCATCTTTTTCGTAAGACCTTATATTAGTTAGACAAAGAGTCGTACAGCAGGACAAATGTAACTTTAGCGGTCATAATAATTTCTTATGTTTTTGCAACTTGTAGACTTTTTGTTCTCAGCAAATCCGAAGTGCTGGTAGAGTCAGTAGTCTAGCTGCATTAATTGAAGCGATTAATTTTGTTTTTAAAAACTCTTTAAAATTGGACAGTATTTTTTTAAATCGATCGGGGATCTGCCCGTGAACATGAGACCTAAAAAGGGCTCAAAACGTCGGGAATTACAAATATAAGGTGGCACCTTGGGAAGCAGCTAGTTAACGGTTCCTTTGATCATTTATAAAAAATAATTTGTTAAACCCACCCTTATTAAGTTTAACCCGACAATTGGTAATTCCAGCGACGGCGCCGGGCGCTCCGGGACTTACTGCCTCATCGACATGGTACTGAACCGCATGGCCAAGGGCGCCAAGGAGATCGACATCGCGGCCACGCTCGAGCACATCCGCGACCAGCGCGCGCGCACCGTCGCCACCAAACAGCAGTTCGAGTTCGTGCTAATGGCCGTCGCTGAAGAGGTAGACACATTAACAACACACACATACAGTATTACCAAAAATATATTGTGCCACCCGATATCGTGCATCGGGTGGCACAATATATTTTTGGTAAAACTGTACACATTAACCCCAAAACTAGGTCACACGTTGCCGAAGTAACGTGCTAATTTTATTGTTTGAATGTTTTGTCATATAAGTACGTATGTTCTTTTTTAAGGTATTTTTTCGATGGGCCTATGCAGCCTGAAATAAATGGTTCTATTCTATTAACAAACCTAAGGAATAGCTAGAGACGGCTGCGCGGCTAGCAAATCATACCGTGACTAATTTTTAGCTTGACAGTTGGTTTCTTTATTTAACTGGTGTAGTGTATACAGGGTGTAAGGGACAGAGTCAAACCCTGGTTTGATGTCATTATCTTAAACTGAAAACCGTTAAACTTCCCTCAGAAAATTCAGATTTTTCTTAGCTTTTTCTTTTCGTTTTCGGCATTTCCGGCGCAAAAAAACTTATTACGTCTTTCGAATACCTGCCATATGTTTAAAAAAATAGTCATCATCATTATCATCATCATCAGCCTATGTTCGTCCACTGCTGGACATAGGCCTCTCCCATGGCACGCCACTGAGCACGATCCTCGGCCACTCTCATCCAGCTCTTGCCAGCCGTCTAAAAAAATAGTCAAAAACAACTAATTACAGAAAAGTCGCTATGGATGCGCGCTGACCCGTGCTGTCTGACAGAGCGTTGGACGCGGTACATTGCGTAGCTAAAATAATGATTTGAAAAATAACCACTTAATTTCTGTTCAGGATAATTGTCTTAATCCAGGGTTTTCGTTTTTGGTACGCTGTCTGTCCCTTAAATACTATAGAAGACTTTTCAGTGACGCTTCCATCTAACCGGGGTCCTAGTGCTATGGCTCCAAAAGGTAGCTGTCACCCCTACTAAAGACTCGTCAAATCTATAGGCGCGCACCACTGCTGCCTGTATTCATGTCAGTGATAGGCACAGATATTGACTTGCTGAAGAGTCTTTAGATATCTACCCAAGCTAACATAGGCTTATTATGAAAGCTGAGCAGTTAAGTCAACCTTATGTCAACCACAGGTGCACGCGATACTAAAGGCTCTGCCGGCCCAACTCCAACAACTGCAGGAGAAAAAGGACAAGGAAAAGGACAAGGAAAAGGACAAGGATAAAGAGAAAGAGAAAGAAGCCTCCGAGAAGGAGAAGCCTAACAACTGAACACAACGCTTGCCACTCGTTACGTTTATTGTCGTACCCCGCTATCGCGAGTGTAGGACGATTTGTCAAGTTTCCAACTCTATCAACCCAAGACAATATAAATAAAATTTGTGACCCGCAATAGTTCAATATATGCCTACATTCTTGGCCTCGGAACATTTTACAAAAGAAACAAGTCAACGTAAGCATTTTATTCCTTTTTATGTGATTTAAATGGTCTTCATTGCTTGCCTTCTAAAACTTTCATCAGCATAATTATTTTTTAATGCTGTCATATCGTTTTCGTATTCGCGGTAACGGGATACATTTATTAATAGTCATTGTATTAATGTGTGTTTCTATTTCCAGGCTGAGAATTTCGCCGATTCGTCTATTTAATGCCGATCCGTTAATTTATTTAGTGTTAAAACAAAGTGTCTATCCGAAATTCTCAACCTTGACGACAATAACTGCAATCTTGCAAGCCTGACGCGATCTAAAATGTACTTTTTAACTATAGTTATAAACTAGTATAGCCGTCTAGGCAATACCATTAACTTTATCACTACATAGGAACTAAATAGCGAGAAAAAAACTACCGTTCCCAACTGGCTGCGCGGTTGCAAACAACACTCATTGTTGCCGCAAAACTTGGCATTTATTTTTTTACAGCTTTTTATCTGTGAGAGGCAGTATTTTCGTAAGAATATGTGTGAATTATTTTACTGTTTTAAAATATGTACTAGTTAGTACTTATTTATTATAGACTAATTGGCTAATGGCATTGTGTTTGCATTGCAATCTTGAGTCGTCACACTTGTTTATCATGTATGCCATCAAGACAGGTATTTGTTAACACGCGGTCCTAATTGAATGAAGAATGTAAAAGTAAAGTACATATTAGAACTATCTCCTAAGTATAGAACATATTTTACTTACTGTAATTATTCTGTATGTTACCTTCGTTGTCATGTTTTGTTGTAAAAATATATATCACGGTCAATTGTTGAGGTGTCTAAAATGTCCTTAATCCACTTGCGACTAATCGGTTTCCTAATCAGGGACTTGAGTCCAATTTTAGACACTACGTCATGTTAAAGAAAACACAATCTACGTCGACCAAATCAAATAGGTACATGCAGTTTATAACAGTCTTGCATAGGTATTTGATACGAATGTTTGGATATCTTTAATCAAATGTTGATCTTTGTCTTTAAAAAAATACAAAAATATTATTCTAACTGTGCATGGGATGCATCTAAATTGAACTAGTCACTATGACCAAAGACAATATATTGGATAGACTGACAGACTCTATACCTCAAAGCGTAACTCCGTTAGCACAGCGTCTTACTATTTTTTGTACACGTCTGCTACGGTTCCTCCAAAAAGCTGGTTTAGTCGGTAGTTTTAATAATAACGCTATCAACTCCACTTTTCTATTTTATGCTGATAAATAAATACCCAGCAGGCTACTTAACGGCGCCATTTAGTTTAACTGGGTTAAGCATAGTCCGAGCACGATTTTCATGAGGCGACTGTCAGTCTATTTGTCTTTGCTATGAGTAAGTAAATTTAATATTTTATCGTTGAATTTATCGCATTGTCTATGCTTTTTAACTATGGGTGGTGCAAGCCAGTCAATGTGCAAGTAACAGATAGGTAGAAATTGAATTGGAAAAATTTGGCGGAGACTATTCTCCGATTTTAATGTAAGTAAGCGCTTATAGGTTTGTAATTGAAGGCAGCACCCGCAGCCCATAGTCGGTGGTCGATGGCTGCTAGCGTTGTTTCCGTTCATGTCTTCGTTCTTAATCATATGTATGTCAACTGTGTATCATGGTAAGTATACATACCTTCAAGCGATTTTACAATTGCACGAACTCCTTAGAGCGGG